>OY743225.1:42850628-43450628 GCA_963555765.1 Orthonevra nobilis
TCTTAATTTTCAATTTCAGGAAAAAAAGTGCATTTTGAGATCATGGGCTGTAGTCCAGCAGAATTTTGCAAAAAAGCCTCGCTTTTCATATCTCTAATATTTTTGTAAATAAAAGGTGCTCAAGAGCTAAATTTTCAAATTTGTGTTCAGTTAGTGATATTTGTCGTCATCAATATTTCAACGCGTCAATTTCGATTTTAGGAAAAAAGTGCATTTTGAGATCATGGGCTATAGTCCAGCAGAATTTTTGCAAAAAAGCCTCGCTTTTCATATTCTATATTTTTGTCAATAAAAGTTGCTCAGAGCTAAATTTTCAAATTTGTGTTCAGAAAGGGATACTTGTGGTAATCAGCGTATCAGAAATCTTAATTTTCAATTTCAGGAAAAAAGTGCATTTTGAGATCATGGGCTATAGTCCAGCAGAATTTTGCAAAAAAGCCTCGCTTTTCATATCTCTATATTTTTGTAAATAAAAGGTGCTCAGAGCTAAATTTTCAAATTTGTGTTCAGTAAGTGATACTTGTGGTAATTAGTGTATCAGAAATCTTAATTTTCAATTTCAGGAAAAAAAGTGCATTTTTGAGATCATGGGCTATAGTCCAGCAGAATTTTGCAAAAAAGCCTCGCTTTTCATATCTCTATATTTTTGTAAATAAAAGGTGCTCAGAGCTAAATTTTCAAATTTGTGTTCAGTAAGTGATACTTGTGGTAATTAGTGTATCAGAAATCTTAATTTTCAATTTCAGGAAAAAAGTGCATTTTGAGATCATGGGCTGTAGTCCAGCAGAATTTTGCAAAAAAGCCTCGCTTTTCATATCTCTATATTTTTGTAAATAAAAGGTGCTCAGAGCTAAATTTTCAAATTTGTGTTCAGTTAGTGATATTTGTCGTCATCAATATTCAACGCGTCAATTTCGATTTTACGGAAAAAAGTGCATTTTGAGATCATGGGCTATAGTCCAGCAGAATTTTGCAAAAAAAGCCTCGCTTTTCATATTCTATATTTTTGTCAATAAAAGTTGCTCAGAGCTAAATTTTCAAATTTGTGTTCAGAAAAGGCGATACTTGTGGTAATCAGGCGTATCAGAAATCTTAATTTTCAATTTCAGGAAAAAAGTGCATTTTGAGATCATGGGCTATAGTCCAGCAGAATTTTGCAAAAAAGCCTCGCTTTTCATACAGTGATGTGCAAAATAATAGGGACACTGCCACGTCAATGTTTCAAAAGCTTCCAATTTCTCTCAACGTTTGAGCGAAATAAATAAAACTAACGGGATCTTAAGCTTTGCTGTTTGTAAAACAAAGTACAGTTCCCTATACCCAAATATTCATCATGCATTACATTTTTTGTCGTTAGTTTGTGAAGTGCGGTCAGTTTCGGCTGTGCAAAATAATAGGGACACCTAAAGAGCAACGCCTACATTTAGAAATTAATTGTTTTTAGTTTTACTTTTTTGAATCTAATAGGTAAGATTAGAGATCATTTTTACGGAACATAATAAAACTTATGATTTTAATAGAAATTAGTGATAATAAATGGGTCGAGGAAAACATTGTAGCGCTGAGGAGAGGAAGCAGATCAAGGATCTCCAAAATAAGGGTAAGTCATACCGGGAGATTGCAGGAATTGTTGGGTGTTCCAAGACAAAGGTAGAAAACGCCTTAAGTTTCAATCGAAAGCAGAAACTCGTGGGCGCAAGGCCTAAAATATCTGCCTCTCTCAAAAAAAGGATATTGCGCTATACAAAGAGATGAACCTTTTGCTTCATCCAGCGCATTGAAAAAGAGTTTAGCCTGGACGTCAACACCTCTACTATACGCAGGATGCTTATAGCAAATAATCTTAAAGCAAGAAGTGCGAGGAAAGTACCGCTGCCTGTCGAAGAAGAATGTTGCTAAAAGGTTGCTTTTTGCAGAGGAACATTCCAGTTGGCCTGAATCCAAATGGCGCAATATCCTTTGGTCTGATGAGACGAAAGTTAATTTATTTAACTCAGATCGCTGCAGTTCACAAGTGCGGAGACCACCCAATACGGCATACTGCAATAAATACACCATCAAGACGGTGAAACATGGAGGGGGCTGCATCATGGTATGGGGATGTTTTTCCTACCAGGGTGTAGGTCCTGTTCATAGGATTGAGGAAAATATGACGGCAGTGTCCTACTGTGGACATATTAAGAAACACCATGCTACCCTATGCGGAGGACAATATGCCTCTTCGGTGGGTGTTCCAACAGGATAATGATCCTAAACACTCATCGAAGCGTGCAAAAGAATGGTTTCGTCAAAGACAACCTCAATGTTTTAAGCTGCCTTTTCAATCGCCAGACTTAAATCCAATCGAAAACCTGTGGCGAGAGGTTAAAGTGGCGTTAAGAGGAGTTAAAGCGTCGAACAGTAATGATTTGTGGACATCCGTTAAGGCTGCATGGGAAGCTATCCACCTAGGCTTGCCAGAACCTGGTTGATTCGATGCCGCGACGTTGCTTGGCTGTCATAAAGAACAAGGGCTATTCAACGAAATATTGAAGTAGGTATTTGATAAAATAATTCATTTATTATATTATAACATTCGTTTTTTTTGTTTTAGTTTTCGTTCGGAGTAAATATATTAAGAATTGACAGCTGTCCCTATTTTTTTTCACAGGCAGTTTAAGCTAACTTCAAACTTTTGTTTATTTTTTCCTATTTTATGTGTGAATTTCATTTCAAACTGTTTATTTTTATACGATTCACATTCAAATCAACTCAAATAAGATTAAAATGTTTCATGAAAACCAATAGATTCGTAGTTTTTTCGTGTTTTCAAATATGGCAACGGCTGTCCCTATTATTTTGCACATCACTGTATCTCTATATTTTTTGTAAATAAAGGTGCTCAGAGCTAAATTTTCAAATTTGTGTTCAGTAAGTGATACTTGTAAGGTAATTAGTGTATCAGAAATCTTAATTTTCAATTTCAGGAAAAAAGTGCATTTTGAGATCATGGGCTAATAGTCCAGCAGAATTTTGCAAAAAAGCCTCGCTTTTCATATCTCTATATTTTTGTCAATAAAAGGTGCTCAGAGCTAAATTTTCAAATTTGTGTTCAGTTAGTGATACTTGTCGTCATCAATATTTCAACGCGTCAATTTCGATTTTAGGAAAAAAGTGCATTTTGAGATCATGGGCTACAGTCCAGCAGAAATTTTGCAAAAAAGCCTCGTTTTTCAATATCTCTATATTATTATGTCTATAAAAGGTGCTCAGAGCTAAATTTCAAATTTGTGTTCAGAAAGGGATACTTGTGGTAATCAGCGTATCAGAAATCTTAATTTGCAATTTCAGGAAAAAAGTGCATTTTTGAGATCATGGTCCAGCAGAATTTTGCAAAAAGCCTCGTTTTTCATATCTCTATATTTTTGTCTATAAAAGGTGCTCAGAGCTAAATTTTCAAATTTGTGTTCAGAAAGGGATACTTGTGGTAATCAGCGTATCAGAAATCTTAATTTTGAACTTTCAGGAAAAAAGTGCATTTTGAGATCATGGGCTACAGTCCAGCAGAATTTTGCAAAAAAGCCTCGTTTTTCATATCTCTATATTTTTGTCTATAAAAGGTGCTCAGAGCTAAATTTTCAAATTTGTGTTCAGAAAGGGATACTTGTGGTAATTAGTGTATAGAAGAAATCTTAATTTTCAATTTCAGGAAAAGTGCATTTTTGAGATCATGGGCTATAGTCCAGCAGAATTTTGCAAAAAAGCCTCGCTTTTCATATCTCTATATTTTTGTCAATAAAAGTTGCTCAGAGCTAAATTTTCAAATTTGTGTTCAGAAAGGGATACTTGTGGTAATCAGCGTATCAGAAATCTTAATTTTCAATTTCAGGAAAAAGTGCATTTTGAGATCATGGGCTATAGTCCAGCAGAATTTTGCAAAAAAGCCTCGCTTTTCATAATCTCTATATTTTTGTCAATAAAAGGTGCTCAGAGCTAAATTTTCAAATTTGTGATCAGTAAGCGAAGTACTTGTGGTAATTAGTGTATAAGAAATCTTAATTTCAATTCAGGAAAAGTGCATTTTGAGATCATGGCTATAGTCCAGCAGAATTTTGCAAAAAAGCCTCGCTTTCATATCTCTATATTTTTGTCAATAAAAGGTGCTCAGAGCTAAATTTTCAAATTTGTGATCAGTAAGCGATACTTGTGGTAATTAGTGTATAAGAAATCTTAATTTTCAATTTCAGGAAAAAGTGCATTTTGAGATCATAGGCTATAGTCCAGCAGAATTTTGCAAAAAAGCCTCGCTTTTCATATCTCTATATTTTTTGTCAATAAAAGGTGCTCAGAGCTGAATTTTCAAATTTGTGTTCAGTTAGTGATACTTGTCGTCATCAATATTTCAACGCGTGTCAATTTCGATTTTAGGAAAAAAGTGCATTTTGAGATCATGGGTTAAAGTCCAGCAGTAAGTTTGCAAAAAAGCCTCGCTTTTCATATCTCTACTATTTTTTGGTCAATAAAAGGTGCTCAGAGCTAAATTTTCAAATTTGTGTTCAGTAAGTGATACATGTGGTAATTAGTGTATCAGAAATCTTAATTTTCAATTTCAGGAGAAAAAAGTGCGATTTTGAGATCATGGGTTATAGTCCAGCAGAATTTTGCAAAAAAGCCTCGGCTTTTCATATCTCTATATTTTTGTCAATAAAAGGTGCTCAGAGCTAAATTTTCAAATTTGTGTTCAGTTAGTGATACTTGTCGTCATCAATATCTCAGAACGCGTCAATTTCGATTTAGGAAAAAAGAGCATTTTGAGATCATGGGCTATAGTCCAGCAGATTTTCAAAAGCCTCGCATTTCATATTCTATATTTTTGTCAATAAAAGTTGCTCAGAGCTAAATTTTCAAATTTGTGTTCAGAAAGGGATACTTGTGGTAATCAGCGTATCAGAAATCTTAATTTTCAATTTCAGGAAAAAAGTGCATTTTGAGATCATGGGCTATAGTCCAGCAGAATTTCGCAAAAAAAGCCTCGCTTTTCATATCTCTATATTTTTGTCAATAAAAGGTGCTCAGAGCTAAATTTTCAAATTTGTGTTCAGTAAGTGATACTTGTGGTAATCAGCGTATCAGAAATCTTAATTTTTCAATTTCAGGAAAAAAGTGCATTTTGAGATCATGGGCTATAGTCCCAGCAGAATTTCGCAAAAAAGCCTCGCTTTTCATATCTCTATATTTTTGTCAATAAAAGGTGCTCAGAGCTAAATTTTCAAATTTGTGTTCAGTAAGTGATACTTGTGGTACTCAGCGTATCAGAAATCTTAATTTTCAATTTCAGGAAAAAAGTGCATTTTGAGATCATGGGCTATAGTCCAGCAGAATTTTGCAAAAAAAGCCTCGCTTTCCGTATCTCTATATTTTGTAAATAAAAGGTGCTCAGAGCTAAATTTTTCAAATTTGTGTTCAGTAAGTGATACTGTGTGGTAATTAGTGTATCAGAAATCTTAATTTTCAATTTCAAGGAAAAAAGTGCATTTTGAGATCATGGGCTGTAGTCCAGCAGAATTTTGCAAAAAAGCCTCGCTTTTCATATCTCTATATTTTTGTAAATAAAAGGTGCTCAGAGCTAAATTTTCAAATTTGTGTTCAGTTAGTGATATTTGTCGTCATCAATATTTCAACGCGTCAATTTCGATTTTAGGAAAAAAGTGCATTTTGAGAATCATGGGCTATAGTCCAGCAGAATTTTGCAAAAAAGCCTCGCTTTTCATATTCTATATTTTTGTCAATAAAAGTTGCTCAGAGCTAAATTTTCAAATTTGTGTTCAGAAAGGGATACTTGTGGTAATCAGCGTATCAGAAATCTTAATTTTCAATTTCAGGAAAAAAGTGCATTTTGAGATCATGGGCTATAGTCCAGCAGAATTTTGCAAAAAGCCTCGCTTTTCATATCTCTATATTTTTGTAAATAAAAGGTGCTCAGAGCTAAATTTTCAAATTTGTGTTCAGTAAGTGATACTTGTGGTAATTAGTGTATCAGAAATCTTAATTTTCAATTGTCAGGAAAAAAGTTGCATTTTGAGATCATGGGCTATAGTCCAGCAGAATTTTGCAAAAAGCCCTCGCTTCTTCATATCTCTATATTGTTTGTCAATAAAAGGTGCTCAGAGCTAAATTTTCAAATTTGTGTTCAGTATAGTGGATACTTGTCGTCATCAATATTTCAACGCGTCAATTTCGATTTTAGGAAAAAAGTGCATTTTGAGATCATGGGCTACAGTCCAGCAGAATTTTGCAAAAAAGCCTCGCTTTTCATATCTCTATATTTTTTGTCAATAAAAGTTGCTCAGAGCTAAATTTTCAAATTTGTGTTCAGAAAGGGATACTTGTGGTAATCAGCGTATCAGAAATCTTAATTTCAATTTCAGGAAAAAAGTGCATTTTGAGATCATGGGCTATAGTCCAGCAGAATTTTGCAAAAAAGCCTCGCTTTTCATATCTCTATATTTTTGTCAATAAAAGGTGCTCAGAGCTAAATTTTCAAATTTGTGTTCAGTAAGTGATACTTGTGGTAATTAGTGTATCAGAAATCTTAATTTTCAATTTCAGGAAAAAGTGCATTTTGAGATCATGGGCTATAGTCCAGCAGAATTTTGCAAAAAAGCCTCGCTTTTCATATCTCTATATTTTTGTCAATAAAAGGTGCTCAGAGCTAAATTTTCAATTTGTGATCAGTAAGTGATACTTGTGGTAATTAGTGTATAAGAAATCTTAATTTTCAATTTCAGGAAAAAAGTGCATTTTGAGATCATGGGCTATAGTCCAGCAGAATTTTGCAAAAAAGCCTCGCTTTTCATATTCTATATTTTTGTCAATAAAAGTTGCTCAGAGCTAAATTTTCAAATTTGTGTTCAGAAAGGGATACTTGTGGTAATCAGCGTATCAGAAATCTTAATTTTCAATTTCAGGAAAAAAGTGCATTTTGAGATCATGGGCTATAGTCCAGCAGAATTTTGCAAAAAAGCCTCGCTTTTCATATCTCTATATTTTTGTCAATAAAAGGTGCTCAGAGCTAAATTTTCAAATTTGTGTTCAGTAAGTGATACTTGTGGTAATTAGTGTATCAGAAATCTTAATTTTCAATTTCAGGAAAAAGTGCATTTTGAGATCATGGGCTATAGTCCAGCAGAATTTTGCAAAAAAGCCTCGCTTTTCATATCTCTATATTTTTGTCAATAAAAGGTGCTCAGAGCTAAATTTTCAAATTTGTGATCAGTAAGTGATACTTGTGGTAATTAGTGTATAAGAAATCTTAATTTTCAATTTCAGGAAAAGTGCATTTTGAGATCATGGGCTATAGTCCAGCAGAATTTTGCAAAAAAGCCTCGCTTTTCATATCTCTATATTTTTGTCAATAAAAGTTGCTCAGAGCTAAATTTTCAAATTTGTGTTCAGAAAGGGATACTTGTGGTAATCAGCGTATCAGAAATCTTAATTTTCAATTTCAGGAAAAAAGTGCATTTTGAGATCATGGGCTATAGTCCAGCAGAATTTTGCAAAAAAGCCTCGCTTTTCATATCTCTATATTTTTGTCAATAAAAGGTGCTCAGAGCTAAATTTTCAAATTTGTGATCAGTAAGCGATACTTGTGGTAATTAGTGTATAAGAAATCTTAATTTTCAATTTCAGGAAAAAGTGCATTTTGAGATCATAGGCTATAGTCCAGCAGAATTTTGCAAAAAAGCCTCGCTTTTCATATCTCTATATTTTTGTCAATAAAAGGTGCTCAGAGCTAAATTTTCAAATTTGTGTTCAGTAAGTGATACTTGTGGTAATTAGTGTATCAGAAATCTTAATTTTCAATTTCAGGAAAAAAGTGCATTTTGAGATCATGGGCTATAGTCCAGCAGAATTTTGCAAAAAAGCCTCGCTTTTCATATCTCTATATTTTTGTCAATAAAAGGTGCTCAGAGCTAAATTTTCAAATTTGTGTTCAGTTAGTGATACTTGTCGTCATCAATATTTCAACGCGTCAATTTCGATTTTAGGAAAAAAGTGCATTTTGAGATCATGGGCTATAGTCCAGCAGAATTTTGCAAAAAAGCCTCGCTTTTCATATCTCTATATTTTTGTCAATAAAAGTTGCTCAGAGCTAAATTTTCAAATTTGTGTTCAGAAAGGGATACTTGTGGTAATCAGCGTATCAGAAATCTTAATTTTCAATTTCAGGAAAAAAGTGCATTTTGAGATCATGGACTATAGTCCAGCAGAATTTTGCAAAAAAGCCTTGCTTTTCATATCTCTATATTTTTGTCAATAAAAGTTGCTCAGAGCTAAATTTTCAAATTTGTGTTCAGAAAGGGATACTTGTGGTAATCAGCGTATCAGAAATATTAATTTTCAATTTCAGGAAAAAAGTGCATTTTGAGATCATGGGCTATAGTCCAGCAGAATTTTGCAAAAAAGCCTCGCTTTTCATATTCTATATTTTTGTCAATAAAAGTTGCTCAGAGCTAAATTTTCAAATTTGTGTTCAGTTAGTGATACTTGTCGTCATCAATATCTCAGAACGCGTCAATTTCGATTTTAGGAAAAAAGTGCATTTTGAGATCATGGGCTATAGTCCAGCAGAATTTTGCAAAAAAGCCTCGCTTTTCATATTCTATATTTTTGTCAATAAAAGTTGCTCAGAGCTAAATTTTCAAATTTGTGTTCAGAAAGGGATACTTGTGGTAATCAGCGTATCAGAAATATTAATTTTCAATTTCAGGAAAAAAGTGCATTTTGAGATCATGGGCTATAGTCCAGCAGAATTTTGCAAAAAAGCCTCGCTTTTCATATCTCTATATTTTTGTCAATAAAAGGTGCTCAGAGCTAAATTTTCAAATTTGTGTTCAGAAAGGGATACTTGTGGTAATCAGCGTATCAGAAATATTAATTTCAATTTCAGAAAAAAAGTGCATTTTGAGATCATGGGCTATAGTCCAGCAGAATTTTGCAAAAAAGCCTCGCTTTTCATATTCTATATTTTTGTCAATAAAAGTTGCTCAGAGCTAAATTTTCAAATTTGTGTTCAGTAAGTGATACTTGTGGTAATCAGCGTATCAGAAATCTTAATTTTCAATTTCAGGAAAAAAGTGCATTTTGAGATCATGGGCTATAGTCCAGCAGAATTTTGCAAAAAAGCCTCGCTTTTCATATCTCTATATTTTTGTCAATAAAAGGTGCTCAGAGCTAAATTTTCAAATTTGTGTTCAGTAAGTGATACTTGTGGTAATAAGTGTATCAGAAATCTTAATTTTCAATTTCAGGAAAAAAGTGCATTTTGAGATCATGGGCTATAGTCCAGCAGTATTTTGCAAAAAAGCCTCGCTTTTCATATCTCTATATTTTTGTCAATAAAAGGTGCTCAGAGCTAAATTTTCAAATTTGTGTTCAGAAAGGGATACTTGTGGTAATCAGCGTATCAGAAATATTAATTTTCAATTTCAGAAAAAAAGTGCATTTTGAGATCATGGGCTATAGTCCAGCAGAATTTTGCAAAAAAGCCTCGCTTTTCATATCTCTATATTTTTGTCAATAAAAGGTGCTCAGAGCTAAATTTTCAAATTTGTGTTCACAAAGGGATACTTGTGGTAATCAGCGTATCAGAAATCTTAATTTTCAATTTCAGGAAAAAAGTGCATTTTGAGATTATGGGCTATAGTCCAGCAGAATTTTGCAAAAAAGCCTCGCTTTTCATATCTCTATATTTTTGTCAATAAAAGGTGCTCAGAGCTAAATTTTCAAATTTGTGTTCAGTAAGTGATACTTGTGGTAATAAGTGTATCAGAAATCTTAATTTTCAATTTCAGGAAAAAAGTGCATTTTGAGATCATGGGCTATAGTCCAGCAGAATTTTGCAAAAAAGCCTCGCTTTTCATATCTCTATATTTTTGTCAATAAAAGGTGCTCAGAGCTAAATTTTCAAATTTGTGTTCAGAAAGGGATACTTGTGGTAATCAGCGTATCAGAAATATTAATTTTCAATTTCAGAAAAAAAGTGCATTTTGAGATCATGGGCTATAGTCCAGCAGAATTTTGCAAAAAAGCCTCGCTTTTCATATCTCTATATTTTTGTCAATAAAAGGTGCTCAGAGCTAAATTTTCAAATTTGTGTTCACAAAGGGATACTTGTGGTAATCAGCGTATCAGAAATCTTAATTTTGAATTTCAGGAAAAAAGTGCATTTTGAGATCATGGTCCAGCAGAATTTTGCAAAAAAGCCTCATTTTTCATATCTCTATATTTTTGTCAATAAAAGTTGCTCAGAGCTAAATTTTCAAATTTGTGTTCACAAAGGGATACTTGTGGTAATCAGCGTATCAGAAATCTTAATTTTCAATTTCAGGAAAAAAGTGCATTTTGAGATTATGGGCTATAGTCCAGCAGAATTTTGCAAAAAAGCCTCGCTTTTCATATCTCTATATTTTTGTCAATAAAAGGTGCTCAGAGCTAAATTTTCAAATTTGTGTTTAGTTAGTGATACTTGTCGTCATCAATATCTCAGAACGCGTCAATTTCGATTTTAGGAAAAAAGTGCATTTTGAGATCATGGGCTATAGTCCAGCAGAATTTTGCAAAAAAGCCTCGCTTTTCATATTCTATATTTTTGTCAATAAAAGTTGCTCAGAGCTAAATTTTCAAATTTGTGTTCAGAAAGGGATACTTGTGGTAATCAGCGTATCAGAAATCTTAATTTTCAATTTCAGGAAAAAAGTGCATTTTGAGATCATGGGCTATAGTCCAGCAGAATTTTGCAAAAAAGCCTCGCTTTTCATATCTCTATATTTTTGTCAATAAAAGGTGCTCAGAGCTAAATTTTCAAATTTGTGTTCAGAAAGGGATACTTGTGACAATCAGCGTATCAGAAATCTTAATTTTCAATTTCAGGAAAAAAGTGCATTTTGAGATCATGGGTTATAGTCCAGCAGAATTTTGCAAAAAAGCCTCGCTTTTCATATCTCTATATTTTTGTCAATAAAAGGTGCTCAGAGCTAAATTTTCAAATTTGTGTTTAGTTAGTGATACTTGTCGTCATCAATATCTCAGAACGCGTCAATTTCGATTTTAGGAAAAAAGTGCATTTTGAGATCATGGGCTATAGTCCAGCAGAATTTTGCAAAAAAGCCTCGCTTTTCATATCTCTATATTTTTGTCAATAAAAGGTGCTCAGAGCTAAATTTTCAAATTTGTGTTCAGAAAGGGATACTTGTGACAATCAGCGTATCACAAATCTTAATTTTCAATTTCAGGAAAAAAGTGCATTTTGAGATTATGGGCTATAGTCCAGCAGAATTTTGCAAAAAAGCCTCGCTTTTCATATCTCTATATTTTTGTCAATAAAAGGTGCTCAGAGCTAAATTTTCAAATTTGTGTTCAGTTAGTGATACTTGTCGTCATCAATATCTCAGAACGCGTCAATTTCGATATTAGGAAAAAAGTGCATTTTGAGATCATGGGCTATAGTCAGGCAGAATTTTGCAAAAAAGCCTCGCTTTTCATATCTCTATATTTTTGTCAATAAAAGGTGCTCAGAGCTAAATTTTCAAATTTGTGTTCAGAAAGGGATACTTGTGGTAATCAGCGTATCAGAAATCTTAATTTTCAATTTCAGGAAAAAAGTGCATTTTGAGATTATGGGCTATAGTCCAGCAGAATTTTGCAAAAAAGCCTCGCTTTTCATATCTCTATATTTTTGTCAATAAAAGGTGCTCAGAGCTAAATTTTCAAATTTGTGTTTAGTTAGTGATACTTGTCGTCATCAATATCTCAGAACGCGTCAATTTCGATTTTAGGAAAAAAGTGCATTTTGAGATCTGGGCTATAGTCCAGCAGAATTTTGCAAAAAAGCCTCGCTTTTCATATCTCTATATTTTTGTCAATAAAAGGTGCTCAGAGCTAAATTTTCAAATTTGTGTTCAGAAAGGGATACTTGTGACAATCAGCGTATCACAAATCTTAATTTTCAATTTCAGGAAAAAAGTGCATTTTGAGATTATGGGCTATAGTCCAGCAGAATTTTGCAAAAAAGCCTCGCTTTTCATATCTCTATATTTTTGTCAATAAAAGGTGCTCAGAGCTAAATTTTCAAATTTGTGTTTAGTTAGTGATACTTGTCGTCATCAATATCTCAGAACGCGTCAATTTCGATTTTAGGAAAAAAGTGCATTTTGAGATCATGGGCTATAGTCCAGCAGAATTTTGCAAAAAAGCCTCGCTTTTCATATTCTATATTTTTGTCAAAAAAGTTGCTCAGAGCTAAATTTTCAAATTTGTGTTCAGAAAGGGATACTTGTGGTAATCAGCGTATCAGAAATCTTAATTTTCAATTTCAGGAAAAAAGTGCATTTTGAGATCATGGGCTATAGTCCAGCAGAATTTTGCAAAAAAGCCTCGCTTTTCATATCTCTATATTTTTGTCAATAAAAGGTGCTCAGAGCTAAATTTTCAAATTTGTGTTCAGAAAGGGATACTTGTGACAATCAGCGTATCAGAAATCTTAATTTTCAATTTCAGGAAAAAAGTGCATTTTGAGATCATGGGTTATAGTCCAGCAGAATTTTGCAAAAAAGCCTCGCTTTTCATATCTCTATATTTTTGTCAATAAAAGGTGCTCAGAGCTAAATTTTCAAATTTGTGTTCAGTTAGTGATACTTGTCGTCATCGATATCTCAGAACGCGTCAATTTCGATATTAGGAAAAAAGTGCATTTTGAGATCATGGGCTATAGTCAGGCAGAATTTTGCAAAAAAGCCTCGCTTTTCATATTCTATATTTTTGTCAATAAAAGTTGCTCAGAGCTAAATTTTCAAATTTGTGTTCAGTAAGTGATACTTGTGGTAATTAGTGTATCAGAAATCTTAATTTTCAATTTCAGGAAAAAAGTGCATTTTGAGATCATGGGCTATAGTCCAGCAGAATTTTGCAAAAAAGCCTCGCTTTTCATATCTCTATATTTTTGTCAATAAAAGGTGCTCAGAGCTAAATTTTCAAATTTGTGTTCAGTTAGTGATACTTGTCGTCATCAATATCTCAGAACGCGTCAATTTCGATTTTAGGAAAAAAGTGCATTTTGAGATCATGGGCTATAGTCCAGCAGACTTTTGCAAAAAAGCCTCGCTCTTCATATTCTATATTTTTGTCAATAAAAGTTGCTCAGAGCTAAATTTTCAAATTTGTGTTCAGAAAGGGATACTTGTGGTAATCAGCGTATCAGAAATCTTAATTTTCAATTTCAGGAAAAAAGTGCATTTTGAGATCATGGGCTATAGTCCAGCAGAATTTTGCAAAAAAGCCTCGCTTTTCATATCTCTATATTTTTGTCAATAAAAGGTGCTCAGAGCTAAATTTTCAAATTTGTGTTCACAAAGGGATACTTATGGTAATCAGCGTATCAGAAATCTTAATTTTCAATTTCAGGAAAAAAGTGCATTTTGAGATTATGGGCTATAGTCCAGCAGAATTTTGCAAAAAAGCCTCGCTTTTCATATCTCTATATTTTTGTCAATAAAAGGTGCTCAGAGCTAAATTTTCAAATTTGTGTTCAGTTAGTGATACTTGTCGTCATCAATATCTCAGAACGCGTCAATTTCGATTTTAGGAAAAAAGTGCATTTTGAGATCATGGGCTATAGTCCAGCAGAATTTTGCAAAAAAGCCTCGCTTTTCATATTCTATATTTTTGTCAATAAAAGTTGCTCAGAGCTAAATTTTCAAATTTGTGTTCAGAAAGGGATACTTGTGGTAATCAGCGTATCAGAAATCTTAATTTTCAATTTCAGGAAAAAAGTGCATTTTGAGATCATGGGCTATAGTCCAGCAGAATTTTGCAAAAAAGCCTCGCTTTTCATATCTCTATATTTTTGTCAATAAAAGGTGCTCAGAGCTAAATTTTCAAATTAGTGTTCAGTAAGTGATACTTGTGGTAATTAGTGTATCAGAAATCTTAATTTTCAATTTCAGGAAAAAAATGCATTTTGAGATCATGGGCTATAGTCCAGCAGAATTTTGCAAAAAAGCCTCGCTTTTCATATCTCTATATTTTTGTCAATAAAATGTGCTCAGAGCTAAATTTTCAAATTTGTGTTCACAAAGGGATACTTGTGGTAATCAGCGTATCAGAAATCTTAATTTTCAATTTCAGGAAAAAAGTGCATTTTGAGATTATGGGCTATAGTCCAGCAGAATTTTGCAAAAAAGCCTCGCTTTTCATATCTCTATATTTTTGTCAATAAAAGGTGCTCAGAGCTAAATTTTCAAATTTGTGTTCAGTTAGTGATACTTGTCGTCATCAATATCTCAGAACGCGTCAATTTCGATTTTAGGAAAAAAGTGCATTTTGAGATCATGGGCTATAGTCCAGCAGAATTTTGCAAAAAAGCCTCGCTTTTCATATTCTATATTTTTGTCAATAAAAGTTGCTCAGAGCTAAATTTTCAAATTTGTGTTCAGAAAGGGATACTTGTGGTAATCAGCGTATCAGAAATCTTAATTTTCAATTTCAGGAAAAAAGTGCATTTTGAGATCATGGGCTATAGTCCAGCAGAATTTTGCAAAAAAGCCTCGCTTTTCATATCTCTATATTTTTGTCAATAAAAGGTGCTCAGAGCTAAATTTTCAAATTTGTGTTCAGAAAGGGATACTTGTGACAATCAGCGTATCAGAAATCTTAATTTTCAATTTCAGGAAAAAAGTGCATTTTGAGATCATGGGTTATAGTCCAGCAGAATTTTGCAAAAAAGCCTCGCTTCTCATATCTCTATATTTTTGTCAATAAAAGGTGATCAGAGCTAAATTTTCAAATTTGTGTTCAGTTAGTGATACTTGTCGTCATCAATATCTCAGAACGCGTCAATTTCGATTTTAGGAAAAAAGTGCATTTTGAGATCATGGGCTATAGCCAGGCAGAATTTTGCAAAAAAGCCTCGCTTTTCATATTCTATATTTTTGTCAATAAAAGTTGCTCAGAGCTAAATTTTCAAATTTGTGTTCAGTAAGTGATACTTGTGGTAATTAGTGTATCAGAAATCTTAATTTTCAATTTCAGGAAAAAAGTGCATTTTGAGATCATGGGCTATAGTCCAGCAGAATTTTGCAAAAAAGCCTCGCTTTTCATATCTCTATATTTTTGTCAATAAAAGGTGCTCAGAGCTAAATTTTCAAATTTGTGTTCAGTTAGTGATACTTGTCGTCATCAATATCTCAGAACGCGTCAATTTCGATTTCAGGAAAAAAATGCATTTTGAGATCATGGGCTATAGTCCAGCAGAATTTTGCAAAAAAACCTCGCTTTTCATATCTCTATATTTTTGTCAATAAAAGGTGCTCAGAGCTAAATTTTCAAATTTGTGTTCAGTAAGTGATACTTGTGGTAATCAGCGTATCAGAAATCTTAATTTTCAATTTCAGGAAAAAAGTGCATTTTGAGATCATGGGCTATAGTCCAGCAGAATTTTGCAAAAAAGCCTCGCTTTTCATATCTCTATATTTTTGTCAATAAAACGTGCTCAGAGCTAAATTTTCAAATTTGTGTTCAGTAAGTGATACTTGTGGTAATTAGTGTATCAGAAATCTTAATTTTCAATTTCAGGAAAAAAGGTGCATTTTGAGATCATGGGCTATAGTCCAGCAGAATTTTGCAAAAAAGCCTCGCTTTTCATATCTCTATATTTTTGTCAATAAAAGGTGCTCAGAGCTAAATTTTCAAATTTGTGTTCAGTTAGTGATACTTGTCGTCATCAATATCTCAGAACTCGTCAATTTCGATTTCAGGAAAAAAGGTGCATTTTGAGATCATGTCCTATAGTCCAGCAGAATTTTGCAAAAAAGCCTCGCTTTTCATATCTCTATATTTTTGTCAATAAAAGTTGCTCAGAGCTAAATTTTCAAATTTGTGTTCAGTTAGTGATACTTGTCGTCATCAATATCTCAGAACGCGTCGATTTCGATTTCAGGAAAAAAGTGCATTTTGAGATCATGGGCTATAGTCCAGCAGAATTTTGCAAAAAAGCCTCGCTTTTCATATCTCTATATTTTTGTCAATAAAAGGTGCTCAGAGCTAAATTTTCAAATTTGTGTTCCGAAAGGGATACTTGTGGTAATCAGCGTATCAGAAATCTTAATTTTCAATTTCAGGAAAAAAGTGCATTTTGAGATCATGGGCTATAGTCCAGCAGAATTTTGCAAAAAAGCCTCGCTTTTCATATCTCTATATTTTTGTCAATTAAAGGTGCTCAGAGCTAAATTTTCAAATTTGTGTTCAGTAAGTGATACTTGTGGTAATTAGTGTATCAGAAATCTTAATTTTCAATTTCAGGAAAAAAGGTGCATTTTGAGATCATGGGGTATAGTCCAGCAGAATTTTGCAAAAAAGCCTCGCTTTTCATATCTCTATATATTTGTCAATAAAAGGTGCTCAGAGCTAAATTTTCAAATTTGTGTTCAGAAAGGGATACTTGTGGTAATCAGCGTATCAGAAATCTTAATTTTCAATTTCAGGAAAAAAGTGCATTTTGAGATCATGGGCTATAGTCCAGCAGAATTTTGCAAAAAAGCCTCGCTTTTCATATCTCTTTATTTTTGTCAATAAAAGTTGCTCAGAGCTAAATTTTCAAATTTGTGTTCAGGTAGTGATACTTGTCGTCATCAATACCTCAGAACGCGTCAATTTCGATTTCAGGAAAAAAGTGCATGTTGAGATCATGGGCTATAGTCCAGCAGAATTTTGCAAAAAAGCCTCGCTTTTCATATCTCTATATTTTTGTCAATAAAAGGTGCTCAGAGCCAAATTTTCAAACTTGTGTTCACAAAGGGATACTTGTGGTAATCAGCGTATCATAAATCTTAATTTTCAATTTCAGGAAAAAAGTGCATATTGAGATCATGGGCTATAGTCCAGCAGAATTTTGCAAAATAGCCTCGCTTTTCATATCTCTATATTTTTGTCAATAAAAGGTGCTCAGAGCTAAATTTTCAAATTTGTGTTCAGAAAGGGATACTTGTGGTAATCAGCGTATCAGAAATCTTAATTTTCAATTTCAGGAAAAAAGTGCATGTTGAGATCATGGGCTATAGTCCAGCAGACTTTTGCAAAAAAGCCTCGCTTTTCATATCTCTATATTTTTTTCAATAAAAGGTGCTCAGAGCTAAATTTTCAAATTTGTGTTCAGAAAGGGATACTTGTGGTAATCAGCGTATCAGAAATCTTTATTTTCAATTTCAGGAAAAAAGTGCATTTTGAGATCATGGGCTATAGTCCAGCAGAATTTTGCAAAAAAGCCTCGCTTTTCATATCTCCATATTTTTGTCAATAAAAGGTGCTCAGAGCTAAATTTTCAAATTTGTGTTCAGGTAGTGATACTTGTCGTCATCAATATCTCAGAACGCGTCAATTTCGATTTCAGGAAAAAACTGCATGTTGAGATCATGGGCTATAGTCCAGCAGAATTTTGCAAAAAAGCCTCGCTTTTCATATCTCTATATTTTTGGCAATAAAAGGTGCTCAGAGCTAAATTTTCAAATTTGTGTTCAGAAAGGGATACTTGTGGTAATCAATATCTCAGAAAGCGTCATTTTCGATTTCAGGAAAAAAGTGCATTTTGAGATCATGGGCTATAGTCCGGCAGAATTTTGCAAAAAAGCCTCGCTTTTCATATCTCTATATTTTTGTCAATAAAAGGTGCTCAGAGCTAAATTTTCAAATTTGTGTTCAGAAAGGGATACTTGTGGTAATCAGCGTATCAGAAATCTTAATTTTCAATTTCAGGAAAAAAGTGCATTTTGAGATCATGGGCTATAGTCCAGCAGAATTTTGCAAAAAAGTCTCGCTTTTCATATCTCTATATTTTTGTCAATAAAAGGTGCTCAGAGCTAAATTTTCAAATTTGTGTTCAGAAAGGGATACTTGTGGTAATCAGCGTATCAGAAATCTTAATTTTCAATTTCAGGAAAAAATTGCATTTTGAGATCATGGGCTATAGTCCAGCAGAATTTTGCAAAAAAGCCTCGATTTTCATATCTCCATATTTTTGTCAATAAAAGGTGCTCAGGGATAAATTTTCAAATTTGTGTTCAGTTAGTGATACTTGTCGTCATCAATATCTCAGAACGCGTCAATTTCGATTTCAGGAAAAAAGTGCATCATGGGCTATAGTCCAGCAGAATTTTGCAAAAAAGCCTCGCTTTTCATATCTCTATATTTTTGTCAATAAAAGGTGCTCAGAGCTAAATTTTCAACTTTGTGTTCAGTAAGTGATACTTGTGGTAATCAGCGTATCAGAAATCTTAATTTTCAATTTCAGGAAAAAAGTGCATTTTGAGATCATGGGCTATAGTCCAGCAGACTTTTGCAAAAAAGCCTCGCTTTTCATATCTCTATATTTTTTTCAATAAAAGGTGCTCAGAGCTAAATTTTCAAATTTGTGTTCAGAAAGGGATACTTGTGGTAGTCAGCGTATCAGAAATCTTAATTTTCAATTTCAGGAAAAAAGTGCATTTTGAGATCATGGGCTATAGTGCAGCAGAATTTTGCAAAAAAGTCTCGCTTTTCATATCTCTATATTTTTGTCAATAAAAGGTGCTCAGAGCTAAATTTTCAAATTTGTGTTCAGAAAGGGATACTTGTGGTAATCAGCGTATCAGAAATCTTAATTTTCAATTTCAGGAAAAAAGTGCATTTTGAGATCATGGGCTATAGTCCAGCAGAATTTTGCAAAAAAGCCTCGATTTTCATATCTCCATATTTTTGTCAATAAAAGGTGCTCAGGGATAAATTTTCAAATTTGTGTTCAGTTAGTGATACTTGTCGTCATCAATATCTCAGAACGCGTCAATTTCGATTTCAGGAAAAAAGTGCATCATGGGCTATAGTCCAGCAGAATTTTGCAAAAAAGCCTCGCTTTTCATATCTCTATATTTTTGTCAATAAAAGGTGCTCAGAGCTAAATTTTCAACTTTGTGTTCAGTAAGTGATACTTGTGGTAATCAGCGTATCAGAAATCTTAATTTTCAATTTCAGGAAAAAAGTGCATTTTGAGATCATGGGCTATAGTCCAGCAGAATTTTGCAAAATAGCCTCGCTTTTCATATCTCCATATTTTTGTCAATAAAAGGTGCTCAGAGCTAAATTTTCAAATTTGTGTTCAGTTAGTGATACTTGTCATCATCAATATCTCAGAACGTGTCAATTTCGATTTCAGGAAAAAAGTGCATTTTGAGATCATGGGCTATAGTCCAGCAGAATTTTGCAAAAAAGCCTCGCTTTTCATATCTCTATATTTTTGTCAATAAAAGGTGCTCAGAGCTAAATTTTCAAATTTGTGTTCAGAAAGGGATACTTGTGGTAGTCAGCGTATCAGAAATCTTAATTTTCAATTTCAGGAAAAAAGTGCATTTTGAGATCATGGGCTATAGTCCAGCAGAATTTTGCAAAAAAGCCTCGCTTTTCATATGTCTATATTTTTGTCAATAAAAGGTGCTCAGAGCTAAATTTTCAAATTTGTGTTCAGTAAGTGATACTTGTGGTAATTAGTGTATCAGAAATCTTAATTTTCAATTTCAGGAAAAAAGTGCATTTTGAGATCATGGGCAGGGTCCAGCAGAGTTTTGCAAAAAAGCCTCGCTTTTCATATCTCTATATTTTTTTCAATAAAAGGTGCTCAGAGCTAAATTTTCAAATTTGTGTTCAGAAAGGGATAATTGTGGTAATTAGTGTATAAGAAATCTTAATTTTCAATTTCAGGAAAAAAGCGCATTTTGAGATCATGGGCTATAGTCCAGCAGAATTTTGCAAAAAAGCCTCGCTTTTCATATCTCTATATTTTTGTCAATAAAAGGTGCTCAGAGCTAAATTTTCAAATTTGTGTTCAGTAAGTGATACTTGTGGTAATTAGTGTAGCAGAAATCTTAATTTTCAATTTCAGGAAAAAAGTGCATTTTGAGATCATGGGCTATAGTCCAGCAGAATTTTGCAAAAAAGCCTCGCTTTTCATATCTCTATATTTTTATCAATAAAAGGTGCTCAGAGCTAAATTTTCAAATTTGTGTTCAGTAAGTGATACTTGTGGAAATTAGTGTATCAGAAATCCTAATTTTCAATTTCAGGAAAAAAGTGCATTTTGAGATCATGGGCTATAGTCCAGCAGAATTTTGCAAAAAAGCCTCGCTTTTCATATCTCTATATTTTTGTCAATAAAAGGTGCTCAGAGCTAAATTTTCAAATTTGTCTTCATTAAGTGATACTTGTGGTAATTAGTGTATCAGAAATCTTAATTTTCAATTTCAGGAAAAAAGTGCATTTTGAGATCATGGGCTATAGTCCAGCAGAGTTTTGCAAAAAAGTCTCGCTTTTCATATGTCTATATTTTTGTCAATAAAAGGTGCTCAGAGCTAAATTTTCAAATTTGTGTTCAGTTAGTGATACTTGTCGTCATCAATATCTCAGAACGCGTCAATTCCGATTTCAGGAATAAAGTGCATTTTGAGATCATATCTCTATATTTTTATCAATAAAAGGTGCTCAGAGCTAAATTTTCAAATTTGTGTTCAGAAAGGGATACTTGTGGTAATCAGCTTATCAGAAATCTTAATCATCGATTTCAGGAAAAAAGTGCATTTTGAGATCATGGGCTAAAGTCCAGCAGAATTTTGCAAAAAAGCCTCGCTTTTCATATCTCCATATTTTTGTCAATAAAAGGTGCTCAGAGCTTTATTTTCAAATTTGTGTTCAGAAAGTGATACTTGTGGTAATTAGTGTATCAGAAATCTTAATTTTCAATTTCAGGAAAAAAGTGCATTTTGAGATCATGGGCTATAGTCCAGCAGAATTTAGCAAAAAAGCCTCGCTTTTCTTATCTCTATATTTTTGTCAATAAAAGGTGCTCAGAGCTAAATTTTCAAATTTGTGTTCAGTAAGTGATACTTGTGGTAATAAGTGTATCAGAAATCTTAATTTTCAATTTCAGGAAAAAAGTGCATTTTGAGATCATGCGCTATAGTCCAGCAGAATTTTGCAAAAAAGCCTCGCTTTTCTTATCTCTATATTTTTGTCAATAAAAGGTGCTCAGAGCTAAATTTTCAAATTTGTGTTCAGAAAGGGATACTTGTGGTAATCAGCGTATCAGAAAACTTAATTTTCAATTTCAGGAAAAAAGTGCATTTTGAGATCATGGGCTATAGTCCAGCAGAATTTTGCAAAAAAGCCTCGCTTTTCATATCTCTATATTTTTGTCAATAAAAGGTGCTCGGAGCTAAATTTTCAAATTTGCGTTCAGTAAGAGATACTTGTGGTAATCAGCGTATCAGAAATCTTAATTTTCAATTTCAGGAAAAAAGTGCATTTTGAGATCATGGGCTATAGTCCAGCAGAATATTGCAAAAAAGCCTCGCTTTTCATATCTCTATATTTTTGTCAATAAAAGGTGCTCGGAGCTAAATTTTCAAATTTGCGTTCAGTAAGAGATACTTGTGGTAATCAGCGTATCAGAAATCTTAATTTTCAATTTCAGGAAAAAAGTGCATTTTGAGATCATGGGCTATAGTCCAGCAGAATTTTGCAAAAAAGCCTCGCTTTTCTTATCTCTATATTTTTGTCAATAAAAGGTGCTCAGAGCTAAATTTTCAAATTTGTGTTCAGAAAGGGATACTTGTGGTAATCAGCGTATCAGAAAACTTAATTTTCAATTTCAGGAAAAAAGTGCATTTTGAGATCATGGGCTATAGTCCAGCAGAATTTTGCAAAAAAGCCTCGCTTTTCATATCTCTATATTTTTGTCAATAAAAGGTGCTCAGAGCTAAATTTTCAAATTTGTGTTCAGAAAGGGATACTTGTGGTAATCAGCGTATCAGAAAACTTAATTTTCAATTTCAGGAAAAAAGTGCATTTTGAGATCATGGGCTATAGTCCAGCAGAATTTTGCAAAAAAGCCTCGCTTTTCTTATCTCTATATTTTTGTCAATAAAAGGTGCTCGGAGCTAAATTTTCAAATTTGCGTTCAGTAAGAGATACTTGTGGTAATCAGCGTATCAGAAATCTTAATTTTCAATTTCAGGAAAAAAGTGCATTTTGAGATCATGGGCTATAGTCCAGCAGAATTTTGCAAAAAAGCCTCGCTTTTCATATCTCTATATTTTTGTCAATAAAAGGTGCTCAGAGCTAAATTTTCAAATTTGTGTTCAGTAAGTGATACTTGTGGAAATTAGTGTATCAGAAATCCTAATTTTCAATTTCAGGAAAAAAGTGCATTTTGAGATCATGGGCTATAGTCCAGCAGAATATTGCAAAAAAGCCTCGCTTTTCATATCTCTATATTTTTGTCAATAAAAGGTGCTCAGAGCTAAATTTTCAAATTTGTGTTCAGTTAGTGATACTTGTCGTCATCAATATCTCAGAACGCGTCAATTCCGATTTCAGGAATAAAGTGCATTTTGAGATCATGGGCTATAGTCCAGCAGAATATTGCAAAAAAGCCTCGCTTTTCATATCTCTATATTTTTGTCAATAAAAGGTGCTCGGAGCTAAATTTTCAAATTTGCGTTCAGTAAGAGATACTTGTGGTAATCAGCGTATCAGAAATCTTAATTTTCAATTTCAGGAAAAAAGTGCATTTTGAGATCATGGGCTATAGTCCAGCAGAATATTGCAAAAAAGCCTCGCTTTTCATATCTCTATATTTTTGTCAATAAAAGGTGCTCAGAGCTAAATTTTCAAATTTGTGTTCAGTAAGTGATACTTGTGGAAATTAGTGTATCAGAAATCCTAATTTTCAATTTCAGGAAAAAAGTGCATTTTGAGATCATGGGCTATAGTCCAGCAGAGTTTTGCAAAAAAGTCTCGCTTTTCATATGTCTATATTTTTGTCAATAAAAGGTGCTCAGAGCTAAATTTTCAAATTTGTGTTCAGTTAGTGATACTTGTCGTCATCAATATCTCAGAACGCGTCAATTCCGATTTCAGGAATAAAGTGCATTTTGAGATCATGGGCTATAGTCCAGCAGAATTTTGCAAAAAAGCCTCGCTTTTCATATCTCTATATTTTTATCAATAAAAGGTGCTCAGAGCTAAATTTTCAAATTTGTGTTCAGAAAGGGATACTTGTGGTAATCAGCTTATCAGAAATCTTAATCATCGATTTCAGGAAAAAAGTGCATTTTGAGATCATGGGCTAAAGTCCAGCAGAATTTTGCAAAAAAGCCTCGCTTTTCATATCTCCATATTTTTGTCAATAAAAGGTGCTCAGAGCTTTATTTTCAAATTTGTGTTCAGAAAGTGATACTTGTGGTAATTAGTGTATCAGAAATCTTAATTTTCAATTTCAGGAAAAAAGTGCATTTTGAGATCATGGGCTATAGTCCAGCAGAATTTAGCAAAAAAGCCTCGCTTTTCTTATCTCTATATTTTTGTCAATAAAAGGTGCTCAGAGCTAAATTTTCAAATTTGTGTTCAGTAAGTGATACTTGTGGTAATAAGTGTATCAGAAATCTTAATTTTCAATTTCAGGAAAAAAGTGCATTTTGAGATCATGCGCTATAGTCCAGCAGAATTTTGCAAAAAAGCCTCGCTTTTCTTATCTCTATATTTTTGTCAATAAAAGGTGCTCAGAGCTAAATTTTCAAATTTGTGTTCAGAAAGGGATACTTGTGGTAATCAGCGTATCAGAAAACTTAATTTTCAATTTCAGGAAAAAAGTGCATTTTGAGATCATGGGCTATAGTCCAGCAGAATTTTGCAAAAAAGCCTCGCTTTTCATATCTCTATATTTTTGTCAATAAAAGGTGCTCGGAGCTAAATTTTCAAATTTGCGTTCAGTAAGTGATACTTGTGGTAATTAGTGTATCAGAAATCTTAATTTTCAATTTCAGGAAAAAAGTGCATTTTGAGATCATGGGCTATAGTCTAGCAGAATTTTGCAAAAAAGCCTGGCTTTTCATATTTCTATATTTTAATCAATAAAAGGTGCTCAGAGCTAAATTTTCAAATTTGTGTTCAGTAAGTGATACTTTTGATACTAGTGTATTAGAAATCGTAATTTTCAATTTCAGGAAAAAAGTGCATTTTGAGATCATGGGCTATAGTCCAGCAGAATTTTGCAAAAAAGCCTCGCTTTTCTTATCTCTATATTTTTGTCAATAAAAGGTGCTCAGAGCTAAATTTTCAAATTTGTGTTCAGTAAGTGATACTTTTGGTAATTAGTGTATTAGAAATCTTAATTTTCAATTTCAGGAAAAAAGTGCATTTTGAGATCATGGGCTATAGTCCAGCAGAATTTTGCAAAAAAGCCTCGCTTTTCATTTCTCTATATTTTTGTCAATAAAAGGTGCTCAGAGCTAAATTTTAAATTTGTGTTCAGTTAGTGATACTTGTCGTCATCAATATCACAGAACGCGTCAATTTCGATTTCAGGAAAAAAGTGCATTTTGAGATCATGGGCTATAGTCCAGCAGAATTTTGCAAAAAAGCCTCGCTTTTCATATCTCTATATTTTTGTCAATAAAAGGTGCTCGGAGCTAAATTTTCAAATTTGCGTTCAGTAAGTGATACTTGTGGTAATTAGTGTATCAGAAATCTTAATTTTCAATTTCAGGAAAAAAGTGCATTTTGAGATCATGGGCTATAGTCTAGCAGAATTTTGCAAAAAAGCCTGGCTTTTCATATTTCTATATTTTAATCAATAAAAGGTGCTCAGAGCTAAATTTTCAAATTTGTGTTCAGTAAGTGATACTTTTGATACTAGTGTATTAGAAATCGTAATTTTCAATTTCAGGAAAAAAGTGCATTTTGAGATCATGGGCTATAGTCCAGCAGAATTTTGCAAAAAAGCCTCGCTTTTCTTATCTCTATATTTTTGTCAATAAAAGGTGCTCAGAGCTAAATTTTCAAATTTGTGTTCAGTAAGTGATACTTTTGGTAATTAGTGTATTAGAAATCTTAATTTTCAATTTCAGGAAAAAAGTGCATTTTGAGATCATGGGCTATAGTCCAGCAGAATTTTGCAAAAAAGCCTCGCTTTTCATTTCTCTATATTTTTGTCAATAAAAGGTGCTCAGAGCTAAATTTTAAATTTGTGTTCAGTTAGTGATACTTGTCGTCATCAATATCACAGAACGCGTCAATTTCGATTTCAGGAAAAAAGTGCATTTTGAGATCATGGGCTATAGTCCAGCAGAATTTAGCAAAAAAGCCTCGCTTTTCATATCTCTATATTTTTGTCAATAAAAGGTGCTCAGAGCTAAATTTTCAAATTTATGTTCAGTAAGAGATACTTGTCGTCATCAATATCTCAGAAAGCGTTTTTTTCGATTTCAGGAAAAAAGTGCATTTTGAGATCATGAGCTATAGTCCAGCAGAATTTTGCAAAAAAGCCTCGCTTTTCATATCTCTATATTTTTGTCAATAAAAGGTGCTCAGAGCTAAATTTTCAAATTTGTGTTCAATAAGAGATACTTGTCGTCATCAATATCTCAGAAAGCGTCATTTTCGATTTCAGGAAAAAAGTGCATTTTGAGATCATGGGCTATAGTCCAGCAGAATTTAGCAAAAAAGCCTCGCTTTTCATATCTCTATATTTTTGTCAATAAAAGGTGCTCAGAGCTAAATTTTCAAATTTATGTTCAGTAAGAGATACTTGTCGTCATCAATATCTCAGAAAGCGTCATTTTCGATTTCAGGAAAAAAGTGCATTTTGAGATCATGAGCTATAGTCCAGCAGAATTTTGCAAAAAAGCCTCGCTTTTCATTTCTCTATATATTTTTGTCAATAAAAGGTGCTCAGAGCTAAATTTTCAAATTTGTGTTTAATAAGAGATACTTGTCGTCATCAATATCTCAGGAAGCGTCATTTTCGATTTCAGGAAAAAAGTGCATTTTGAGATCATGGGCTATAGTCCAGCAGAATTTAGCAAAAAAGCCTCGCTTTTCATATCTCTATATTTTTGTCAATAAAAGGTGCTCAGAGCTAAATTTTCAAATTTATGTTCAGTAAGAGATACTTGTCGTCATCAATATCTCAGAAAGCGTCATTTTCGATTTCAGGAAAAAAGTGCATTTTGAGATCATGAGCTATAGTCCAGCAGAATTTTGCAAAAAAGCCTCGCTTTTCATATCTCTATATTTTTGTCAATAAAAGGTGCTCAGAGCTAAATTTTCAAATTTGTGTTCAGTAAGTGATACTTGTGGTAATTAGTGTATCAGAAATCTTAATTTTCAATTTCAGGAAAAAAGTGCATTTTGAGATCGTGAGCTATAGTCCAGCAGAATTTTGCAAAAAAGCCTCGCTTTTCATATATCTATATTTTTGTCAATAAAAGGTGCTCAGAGCTAAATTTTCAAATTTGTGTTCAGAAAGGGATACTTGTCGTCATCAATATCTCAGAACGCGTCATTTTCGATTTCACGAAAAAAGTGCATGTTGAGATCATGGGCTATAGTCCAGCAGAATTTTGCAAAAAAGCCTCGCTTTTCATATCGGTATATTTTTGTCAATAAAAGGTGCTCAGAGCTAAATTTTCAAATTTGTGTTCAGAAAGGGATACTTGTGGTAATCAGCATATCAGAAATCTTAATTATCGATTTTAGGAAAAAAGTGCATTTTGAGATCATGGGCTATAGTCCAGCAGAATTTTGCAAAAAAGCCTCGCTTTTCATATCTCTATATTTTTGTCAATAAAAGGTGCTCAGAGCTAAATTTTCAAATTTGTGTTCAGAAAGGGATACTTGTCGTCATCAATATCTCAGAACGCGTCATTTTCGATTTCACGAAAAAAGTGCATGTTGAGATCATGGGCTATAGTCCAGCAGAATTTTGCAAAAAAGCCTCGCTTTTCATATCAGTATATTTTTGTCAATAAAAGGTGCTCAGAGCTAAATTTTCAAATTTGTGTTCAGAAAGGGATACTTGTGGTAATCAGCATATCAGAAATCTTAATTATCGATTTTAGGAAAAAAGTGCATTTTGAGATCATGGGCTATAGTCCAGCAGAATTTTGCAAAAAAGCCTCGCTTTTCATATCTCTATATTTTCGTTAATAAAAGGTGCTCAGAGCTAAATTTCCAAATTTGTGTTCAGTTAGTGATACTTGTCGTCATCAATATCTCAGAACGCGTCATTTTCGATTTCAGGAAAAAAGTGCATTTTGAGATCATGGGCTATAGTCCAGCAGAATTTTGCAAAAAAGCCTCGCTTTTCATATCTCTATATTTTTGTCATTAAAAGGTGCTCAGAGCTAAATTTTCAAATTTGTGTTCAGAAAGGGATACTTGTGGTAATCAGCATATCAGAAATCTTAATTATCGATTTTACGAAAAAAGTGCATTTTGAGATCATGGGCTATAGTCCTGCAGAATTTTGCAAAAAAGCCTCGCTTTGCATATCTCAAAATTTTTGTCAATAAAAGGTGCTCAGAGCTAAATTTTCAAATTTGTGTTCAGTAAGAGATACTTGTGGTAATTAGTGTATCAGAAATCTTAGTTTTCAATTTCAGGAAAAAAGTGCATTTTGAGATCATGGGCTATAGTCCAGCAGAATTTTGCAAAAAAGCCTCGCTTTTCATATCTCAAAATTTTTGTCAGTAAAAGGTGCTCAGAGCTAAATTTTCAAATTTGTGTTCAGTAAGTGATACTTGTGGTAATTAGTGTATCAGAAATCTTAATTTTCAATTTCAGGAAAAAAGTGCATTTTGAGATCATGGGCTATAGTCCAGCAGAATTTTGCAAAAAAGCCTCGCTTTTCATATCTCAAAATTTTTGTCAATAAAAGGTGCTCAGAGCTAAATTTTCAAATTTGTGTTCAGTAAGAGATACTTGTCGTCATCAATATCTCAGAAGGCGTCATTTACGATTTCAGGAAAAAAGTGCATTTTGAGATCATGGGCTATAGTCCAGCAGAATTTTTCCAAAAAACCTCGCTTTTCATATCTGCAATGCATGGTCAGAAGAAAGCATGCGAGATGAATGAATTCTCAGTATCAATCTCCACGAAATTGCCTTTAACATCCTTTTCGCCGTATGAAGTGAACATCTGAAGCAGTTCGTCAACATCCTGATAGGTCCGTATTAATGTGGTTTTCAACCAGAAAAGTCCACCATAAACCCAATATTAACATAACGGCAGATCTTGGAAAAAAACCCAGGAGCGCCAAGTCAGTACGCACCACCTTTTTATCAATTTCAATGTTAGTTTTGGTGTCTGTTTCGTCCACGGAGACGAGATTTATGAAGTCATGTCTAGATTTGGCATCCCTGCCGAGCTCATACTTTTGTGTTGGATGGCGATTTAGGTCACCGCCATCCTGCACAAATTGATGTCGGCAAAGACGTCACCGACCCATTTGATGTCAAACAACGTGAACTTTCTTGCTCGCAACGCTTTTTCAATTGCCTCAAGCCCCATGAGTTTCTTACTGCTTACGATAGAAGAGCTTCAAGCTATAGCAGGTTATGAACAAAAAAAAAAATTGGTGGTTCCATTATTGATATTTTCATTTAACAGTGTTTTAGACGTTATTCTAAATCATGAAAATAAAAAAAAATTATAGGATTCATATTTCTGAAACAATTTTCCAAACACTGCCGTGGAAATGTGGATCAAGAAATAAACTTTCCTTAGCAAACAAAATATGAAATTGACTTAACATAAAAATGTTTATGTCTTGAAGTAAGTCTTGGTTTAGTCAGTCGGCTAAATAAACATAATGCTGATGAAAGTATTGGAATTTAAATCGAAAAAAAAGATCTTATATAAATTTGTCCGGAAACTTATGAATGGTAGTGTATATTAAACTATAATTTAAATTGATTTTGAACCTTTTTCATTATAAAAATAAAATGATTTTAATTGCAGTAGGGAATTTTTTCCTTGAAAGTAAATTTAAACCGTCCTGTTAAATATAACCAAAATCTTTTCAGGTGTTTCGCACTTACGTACGTACGTACACATAAACAGAAATCTTTCTAAAAACAATGGAGATTCCTGAGACCTCAAAATTTGGACGTTCGAAAATCAGACCGATTACAGGAACTTTTACTTTCAGCTAAAGCTAATTTTTGTAGGATTGTAGGCTAAATTGACGACGCAAAATTCTTCATGCGGTCGGCGAAATCCGAGTTCTTGTGAGCGACGTGAAATTGTTCGTCTCGGATTCTTCTACACATTCTTACGAACAGCGGGGATGTTTCCAGCAGATTTTGTGTTTCATCGACGTACGTTTGTTGAGTGACCATTTACTTAACCAGTGGAATCAACTTTCCACAACACTGCAACTCGGAAGGACGAATATGGCTATAGTAAAAAGGGCGAGGAAGGTTTCCCGAAAATAGCAACCATTTTGATAAAATAATTATATTATTTTCACGTGTTGTTCAACGCTATATCCATCCATGGTAATTTGGCAAATAGTTCATGTTAACCATTATTCTTACTATCAGTGTTCAAACGAAAGAGATAATGGCGTTCCTGGCCTTCAACAATTCACCTTAAATACCCCCATATCATTGAATGTCTTTTATTGTAGCATGCCCTTAAGCCCGTAACATTTTTAAGCACTTTCCTATAAAGCTACTCCTGGTTAATAAAAAACTGCGAATCGTAAGTGAATGAAATCCATTCGATGTCAAATTTTCTTTGGAATAAAATCGAAACTAAATTCGTCCGTGTTTTAAACCGCTGCATTTTTATCTCTCCACTTATGCCTTCTGATCATTTTGTGAAAGGGGTAGTCACAACCCCAAGTCAAAACACACCATTTCACCCGGAACCCATTTGTAACCATAATTCACGGGCGGTTTCCAAGCAAACCCAAATGCCTTCCATTTTAAACTGCATCATTTAAATGTATAGTATTTCGTGTATGACGGAATCCGGAGTTATTTCTTGTCCTTCCAGCAGATTCCGGAAATTCCGTTTACATAAAAACGTCAAAGACGACTCCGTGAAAACTTTGCAAACATAAATTTCACCTTTTTCCATGGTATGCCCTTGAATTGTAAATCCCTCCCCTGATGGCAAAGGCAAGTGAATTGTTTTGGTAAGTGCCTTTATCTGTTGTTTCTTCTTTTCTTTTTTTTTTCTTGGGGTCGGATGTCGAACAGAGGGGATGTCAGATGTCGTTTAGATTGAAGGCAAAAGGAATTCATGGTGACCTATTTTGGATGAAAATCAATACGACATGGTATCGGGAGGGAATGTCATATAGTACTGAAGTGAATCCTAAGACGATTTTGGGGAAATTTAAGGTTTAAAGGATCAAATGCGACGTTCTCTCTTATAATTGAGTGAAAGCTTAAAGGATTATTGAAATCGTTATGATGGAATTGCGTACAGAACGATAGGTTGATGGTATTAACGGTTATTTATGTCCTACAGCACGATGTAGAAATTTTATTTTTTTTTTGGAAAGACCGTGTCAATCAAAATTCAAAATAAATGTCAAACGTTCTTTTACAGTGGTCTGCATATAAAGGAACGCATTCATTTAAATTTCTTATCATTCCTTGAGACAAAGGGTTGCTAAGTTTGGGTAGTAGGATATGTAACCGCACTCTTGTAGTCTACGAGTCATGTGGCCATCCTGGATCATTGTTATTCCTAAATTGTAATACCGGACGACATGTCTTCCGATTGAAGGCAGATTCCTGATTAATTTAAGAAATGATATCCGACCTGTAAGCCGACGTGCCAATTCATGATGTGGATCGCTTTTCCTTAATCCTGATTTGACTGAAAAGCGGCCGTCATTTTCTAGAACAACTCCTGTGTTCATGCCTCTTTTCAGGTTTAGGTTACAATTTTCGGTCTCAAAAAGCAACGTTGCTCTTTTTTACTCAAGGACCAGAAGGTTCACATGCTGGAAAGCTTTTCGAAGATGTTCCGCACCTCGCTGAGCTCTAATATAAAAGTAGAAGATTAGATTGAAACTGCAACTTACCATTTTGCTTCCCTGGAAGGCAATCTAGAAAGCTTCATAATTCACACCATCACTTACTTTATTCTTGTAAAGGAAAAAATATCCTTTAAGGGTGTGACTCTGGGCTGCTTTCAGTTGCCAAGAAAAAAATTCCGTGATTGATATATGAACCAGGGGTTCGGCCTTTAATTGCTTCCTGAATCTTGTTTATGCGTTTTGAAGATACTCTCAGCTTGAGCATTGTCCGCTTTATGTTTTGTGGCGCAGCTGGTTAAGCGCCTGGCTCTTTACTAATTCGTTAGCCAATTCCAGTTTTTGAATCTAGTCCAATTACCATTTCGAGTGGTGTACCGGCGATAGTAGTCTGACTAAGTTGGTGGGCTTGCGGTATTGGTTAGTGTATCGCCTATTCACTCTGCTGCGAAGCCATAACACTTGCAGCGGGGCGATGCACCAATTTTCCAAGGTACAATTATCTAATACATCAACCAATTTCGAATGAAATACTGTGAATTGAGCGAATGCAAATAATTCTTCATCACTGTTTCAATTCACACTCCACCCATCGGGCAAATGAATCCAAAATACTTCTGAGTTTTAAACCACTACACAATCTTTTCATTTATTTCCCAATACTTCTGCTCGCTTTGTGCAGCATTCATTATGAGGGTAGTCGTAATCCCTTGATATTGAGCAAATTAAGAAGAATTCGCAAGCTGAGCATGAGCATTATAGAGCATGATTTTTTAAATTTAAATTAGGAATTTTCATCCTGAAATTGTTTTTAAAATCGGAAATAGCATGTATTGCCAACGATAAGTCTTCGTTCGATTTCCGCGAAGGTTTCGGTTTAGAGTAGAAAGCTTACCGAAGTAAATAATCTGAGTAATGACTCAATGTCAACTGTAGATGTTTAGTGCAGCCATCTTGAACCACCTTACCCATGAAAGGTTGAAAAAAGAGCGAGTTAATGAACATTTAAAACAGGATGGGACCCAAAACAGATCCTTGTGGAACACCTATGTTGATGAGAACTTTTGCACTCAGAGAATTACAAAACCTTACTCTCTGACTACGGTTTTCTAAATAAGAAATTAAGCAGTCGTGAAGAAATACTCTGAAACCTGCTTTGAAGAGTGTTTTGAGCAGTATGTTATGATCCACCATGTCAAAAGCGTAAGTGATGTCCATTAAGACTAGCAGGAATTTCAGATTCATTAAGAGTGGATTTGCCACTATAAAAGACAAACTGAGAGTCAATGAAGAAACTTATTTTATCTTAAGACGACAACATTCTTTTTTTGAATCCCTTCACAAAAACTTTTGACAATACTGACTCTGGCATCGGACAAGCTTGTATCTGGAATAACAGGATAACCATCACATAAGCCTTCATCTTTTATATATTTGATGAATGTGTCCCAACGAAAACTGTGTCCGTTCGAAATAAAAGTTGCCCGTGGTTCACTCATATTGTAGTAAATTCACTTAAACTTAGAAACAAGTGTTATAGTTGGTGGAAACAAACACCTAATTGGGTAAACTGGTCAAAATATAGGAATGCTCGTGGTTCGGCTACTCGTGTTGTCCGTGATGCCAAGCGACAATATTAAAATTCAAAACTGAGTACTATGCTGCCATCCAAGAAACCCTGGCGTTATCTTCGTCAATTTGGAATTGCTGGAAATGGAAGCGATGCTTGTAAATCAGACCCAAATACATTAAACGAAAGCTTTCTCTCGCATACTACACACGCAGAACATTTGAACCTTCCTGAGCGCAACCAGACCAACACATGGCCAACGCATGAGTTAGACTTCAGCTTGGTTACGCATTTAGAAGTCTCGCAAGTAATAGCGTCTATTAAGTCTTATGCTATTGGTGAAGATGGTGTACCACTTCGTTTCATTAAAATGATACTACCTCATACCATAGGTCATCTAACAGATATTACAAATTACTGCTTTATGTCGTCAATCTTTCCCCAAAGTTGGAAGGTGGCCAAACTTATACCTGTTCCTAAAAAGCGTAAGGCAACCTTTGCGATTGATTACAGACCAATCAGCATACTTCCATGTCTATCTAAGGTCTTTGAGAAGTTAATAGCAAAGCAGATTCAACACCATCTTCATCGTCACTCCTTACTTTATCCTCTCCAATCAGGATTTAGAGCTGGTCATAGCTGCTCTTCAGCTATGGTCAATATTATGGTCGATATAAGACAATATTTTGATAAGGGATATATTACCTATCTTTGCTTGCTTGACTTCTCAAAGGCCTTCGATACATTAAACCATGATATTCTTATTTAGAAAATGAAAAAATACTTCCATTTCAGTTCTCAGGCACTGAAGCTGCTTCGGAGTTTTCTCAATGACAGGCAGCAGCATGTTTATTAATGATTAACCGTCTGTATGCAAACATGTTACCACGCACTTATATGCTGACGGTGTTCAATTGCGTTTGTCAAGTCCGCTGGCAAACATCAACGAGCTCACAGAATACCTGAATTATAGCTTATCGGCAATTCATGAATGGTCTTTAGCGAATGATCTATTTACTAATCCCACACAATCGCAAATTATACCAATTCCCCACCGCTCATTAGACCATAACCTTTTGCAGGACATTTGCATCGCAGGTTCAAGTCTTACTTTTGCGAATAAATGAAATAACCTTGGGTACATAATCAATCATAGTTTATCGTGTTACAACCACATAAACTCCGGCATCGGCCGTATTTATGCCTGTCTTCGAAAACTGTGGCTTTCAGCTGGTTTCACTCCTGTCCTAATTGATTGTAAGCTCGTGAAAACTTTGATCGTTCCTATCATTACCTATGCTGAAGTAGTCTACAGAAGTTTAGATTCCAAACTCCAAATCGCTTTTAATGATGCTGTGAGATATGTGTATGGCTTAAAAAAGTATGACCGAATATCTCAATTATCGAATAGTATTCTTGGATGCTCTCTGCAGCAATATCTAATAGCATGTAATTGTTTATATTTGTGTAATATATTTAAATATAAGACGCCGCATTATCTGTATCATAAGTTATTTTTTACCAGATCCCAAAAAACTTCGGGTATAATGTGCCTCCGTAAAAATACTTAAGCTCCTACCGATTGTTTTATGTTCATGCAATCAGACTGTGGAATTCTCTTCCTCTTCCAAGAGATTTAGAAATTCAACTAAATTCAAACAAATTATATTGGAATACTTCTCACTGCGGCAATAATTCCCCCATTCCCACCATTGTTATTTTTTACTTTATTTTTATTGTTATTTAACTATCCTTACTTCAATTTTTGTCTATTTTTCACACTGAATTCTATTATTTTTCTTTTCTTTATCCATTAACTCTTAAATCTAAGAATAATTTTATCATAATATTATTAGTACTCTAAGAGCTTTGTCTTGATGTACACTACAAAATGTTTTACAATAAATGAATAAATGAAAAATGAATAAATGTCTGAGTTGCTTTCGATACCACGGAAGATGCTAGCCAATCTTGAGTAGGGACACTGGATATAGTAACTCGAAGTTCGATTGACGACCAATGTTAATGCTTCGTTGATTAGCGGGGATTAGAACTGAAAACAAGTGATCACTTTCTCCCACTTTCATGCATCCCTACTGGTCCGCCTGTTGGATTCGCTGTTGTTTTCTTTTCTTTTTTTGGTTCTTTATTGGAGGTGATTTGCGCATTCAAGGGCGGAGTACTCTCATCCCTCGAAACGAGACAAAGTGAATGTTTCAAAAAAATGTTTGCGGGTTAATGCTTCATACCCCATACCAGAACTGACTTTGATGCGCTGTGCTAATGCAGATAATTCTTACCCGGGAGATACCAACAGTGGTTCGACCGCTTGACCAGTGACGATTTTCAAAATTTCCTCATCACAATTCTTCGGTTGGTTCGTCCTTCCTGAGATGGGCAAAGGTCCTGAACATCACGTGGACGCTGTTCTGGCTATGCTTTTCTGCCGTGATTCAATTAGTTATTGAGTAACTGAGAGCTTCGATGTGCTTAAGATCTATTGCCTGAAAAGCTTCATACCCAACATACTCCTTGTTAATGTTGTTACAACATCCTTCTCTTCCACTTCATCCAATTCTTTTACTATATTTACCACGTATTTGAAAACGGGTCGAAGCAAGGATTAAGAGCAAATGTCTAAGCATAAAACTGCAAGAAACTCGAAAAAAACTTTTGAATTCTTCCATTTGAAAAACGATCTCTAAAGCACTTGAAGTGTTGTTTCATACTACATGGCATTCCATCACAAGCTCTTCTAACTAGGAGCTCTTCTTGGATCTACTTGACCTGCGAGTGACAAACACACATCACAACCAACCATACAACACTGACGGTAATGACAGGTCGCGGACACTTCAATAAAATTAAGCCCTAATGTCTCTAATTTGTCGGTCGCTTGTGTCCTGACAAATTGCCAACTCATTTCCTCATATAAATTGTCCTAAATTTCTCTAACAAATAAAACACTCCAAAGTAGCGTAGCATAGTACACCGCACCCAAACCATTAAGGGGTTTCCCCGATGCTATCATTAGAACCGTGCCTCTTCGTGTAGAGTGTCATTCTAATTGCATGCCCAGTCGTTGGAAAATGAAAAACTTCATGTCACTTTAACAGCGACTGCAACAATTCAACTGCCACCGCCATCCATTGTCGGCACACTGAGTCAATCATGCAAAAACTTTATCCAACAAACTAAGGGATGGGGGGTTGTAAACCCTCACATATGTATGCATCTGAAACCCGTTTGCATATCGAGTGCTAGTGCTAGCACCCCATTCATATTTGCATAATGTGCCAGCGTTCCAGTGCGCCAACAAAAAGCGACACGAAAGGGATACACACATCATTTAAGCGGCACCACGTACAAATGGCACATGCAAAATAGTTTCCATAATTCTAAGGATCTAAGGAGTCAGCGGAAAGGATTTTATTGTTGGAGCACTAGACCTCGTTGCATTCAAGTTGAGCCGTAATTACCTGAAATAATGAAAAAAGTTATACTTTCGGGCGTTTTGCTAAAACCAGCATTCCGCTCGTGGCATGGCATTTTACTATTGTAGAAATAGTTCAACTGCAAACGAGAAGAATGAATCTGGGCTATGCTAACGTTGACTTTCGAGCTGAGCTGCGTTCGAGCTGAAATTGGAGCAACTCTTTGAGAGTGCCATGACTTATGTACGACGTTTGTGATATGCGTGTTGAAATTCTTGATATGTACATACAAACGTATGAATTAGCTGTGCCTTTGTTGGTTTCGAGTTAAAAATAATATTTGAAAACTTGAATAGTTTGAGAGGATTATAGCCAAAGTTTTTAGCAGTTTAAATGATGGAACGAGGGCTGCCTCTCAGCCTGTTTGTACGTTTTTTTTTTGAGGCTGCAATCAATGAAGAATAATTTTTTCACGATTCAGCTGTTTCGAACTCATAAAACTTGGTTTGAACATACTGAACTGAATGCAAAACTCTTCAATTTAAAAATAAAGATATTTTATTTTTATACGCTTAAGTATTTTATACGAAAACAAAAAATTGCACATTCTCGTTATATTTTTTAATTAAGATTTTAACTGGCGCCCGAGTGGACCTGTGCGAATGAAAACTTTTGTTGGAAAAAGTTTAAAAAAACAAAACTACAATAAGATAAAAAATGTTTCAAAACTTATTTGTATGGTCGTTCGAACCCAACTACTGATCCAGTATGGACCTTTAAATGTTCGACACATTCAATTTCTTAGCAGGCCTCATTACAACATGCTTTATTGTTGAATGTAATAGAAACGTGTAGGTCCTCTGTTTTACAAATCGTGAGTTACTTTGTGAATTTTAATATAAAGAGTGATTTTTTAAAAGCTAAAGGAAAGTTTTTTAAGAAAAACCCACATAATATTCAGAAAAATGCATGAAATCTTTATTTGAATCGATAGTACGGTCCACATAATTTAATATTTGAAGATTATTTCATGCAAATGTTGACCTTGACTGCGCCTCAAATGGTCCATCCGTTTAGTTAAATTTTGGCATACTCTTTCCAACATTTTGGCCGATATCTCACGAATAAATGCTTCAATGTTGTCTTCCAATGTGTCAATTGAAGCGGGCTTGTCTGTATAGACATGCGCTTTAACACAGCCCCACAAAAAATAGTCTAGAGGCGTTAAATCGCACGATCTAGGCGGCGAATTGACCGGTCCCGAACGTGAAATAAAATGTTCACCGAACTCGCCTCTCAATAAGTCCATTGTTGCGCGTGCTGTGTGGCATGTGGCACCGTCTTGTTGAAACCACATGTCATGCAAGTCAAGCTCTTGCATTTTGGGCAAAAAAAAGTTGGATATCATCTCACGGCAGCGCTCACCATTCACAGTTACATTACGATTCGTTACGATCTTTGAAGAAGTACGGTCCAATGATGCCACCAGCCCATAAACCGCACAAAACCGTGACTTTTTCTGGATGCATTGGTAGCTCTTGCAATGCTTCTGGCTGATGTTCACTCCAAAATCGACAATTCTGCTTATTAACGTACCCATTGAGCCAAAAATGAGCTTCGTCGCTGAACACAATTTTTCGGTAAAAAAGTGTATCTTCGGCCAACTTTCCAAGAGCCCATTCACTGACCTACCATAAAATGGAAGAAGTCGCGATGAACTTTCTTAACAGAGCACATATTTTGATAATAAAATTCAATAATTTGCAAGCGTTGTTCGTTTGTAAGACGATTCATGGTTAAATTATAGACCAAACTGAAGATATTTGACAGTGAAACAAAACATGAAACGTGCGTCAGCTGTTTAAACCAGTGCAGCCAAAAAGATAATAGCTAAAAAATCACCCTTTAAATGAAAGCTATTGTAAGCGGCGCACTAGAATTTGAAAAGCATAAAGCATAGTCTTCTTCTGAACGAAATGAAATACATTAAAAAATAAAAAAGGGCCCAAAATAGAACCTCGTGGAACACCAAGATTAATAAAACTCACTGAACTAATATAGTTTAAACAATTCGATTTTTTAAGGGTTCCATTACCAAAAAGTCCGTCTCTTTGTCACACTGGCAATTTTCACAAAATGTGAACTGCTTTTGCAGCTTTTGAATAATGAAAAGTTAAAAATAAATGGGGTCACCATATAAAGAAAGTGTTTCATGAAATCGCAACTACATTCATGGAGCAACTTAACAACATTTAAAAGTAAAGAATCATTTCTTCCATACAACACAATGTAAAAAGCTTGAATTCCAATAAGACACAAAAAAGTTTTTCAACTTGTGGAACGATCGTCAAAATGTAGTTGTGTTAGTGCGCGTTGAATGTTGTATATATTTTTAACGAATCAAATGAAGTGTCACATCCATGCACATGTATAGTATTTTGCTTTCATTTTCTCAAAATTAATTACAATGTTTTTTTAAAAAAAAAATATTAAAAAAAAGTATTTCATTTTATTTTGATGTGTGTTTGTGTTCTGATGACCCAGTGTTTCAAGAAATCACTAAAAACAGAAGAAAATTAAGATATATGTAAACATCGAATGACCTGGAGTGTGTTGATTACGCATTTTAGGCACACAAGGATATTTTTTTTCTTTTTTTTTCAATATTTTCAAATCCCTGCTTTAGGGTAATTTCTTGAATACGTTGACAGCTATAACTCAAACACGCTCCAGTATCACATGATACATTTGTGTTTCATTATTTATTATGAAGAAAATACCAGAATAATCATTATATTTATCATAGTTGCGATAACATAAGACGTTCACGGCTGTGACACGAGTTAGGGTGTGAAATTGAGATGCGCACTCATATCTATAAATACAACCATCAACGAATTCGGTTTGAGATGAACTCCTTGCATGAAGTTAGAATCATAGATTTACACATTTCTACAGTAAGTCTGCATTAAATTATCTTTCAATCATGTGATCATTATTCATCCTTATTTGCTTAAGCTTTGTAATTTACCACCTGGAAGTTCTTGTTCTTATTTGAATAACAAGTTATTCGAAATATAGCTTTAACTTTGTCTGGCTCAATCTTGTGGGCGATGCTATGAGAAATCTTAAATTAAAGAAACAAAGTGTTGAATATTCTTACGAGGGGCGGAACCCTTCGTGTGAGAGTCTATTCTCATTTGGCTACTGTTTTTCAAAAATATTTTGTGAGACACTCATGAATAAAGCCTTTTAAGTTATATCTATGAATTGAATAACTGGAATTTGAGATACAGGTTTTTCCAATAAGGATTTGAAAACTTTTTTTTTGAATAAAATAAATCGATTGTAAGTTTTTCTGTGTGGCTCCTTCCTTTTGAAACTACATGTCGTCCAAGTCCATATCTTCCAATTCAGGCCCAAAATTATCGGTAATCAAAGCGATCGATCACATTGACGTGACGATCGTTATCGTCGGCGAAAAAATGTGGTCCAATTACGCCGCCGGCATACAAACCGCACCAAACAGTTATTTTTAGTGGATGAAGTGGTGATTCAAGAAGCAAATGTCGATTTTCACCACGAACACATTGATCTTAAAAATGAGCTTCGTCGCTGAAGGAGATTTTGCGATGAAATTCATAATCTTGGCATCATCTACGTCACTTCAAATGGTCCATCGGCTTCAATTCTTGAGTGAGCTTGAACTTGTATGGGTATAAACCAAGATCCTCGCGCAAAATACGTCATGTTGTGGTCTGAGCAATGCCCAATTCTTGGGAAAGCCCTGGATTTGGATCGTTTGCTTCTGACGCCTGAACGGCAGCGATGTTTTCGACGATTCGACAAACCCGTTGTTTCACTAAAACGGCAGCATCACACAACGAATATGTAGACTCAAATATGTGCACTAAACTTGTTATTGCGTGTCTTCTAATATAGGACGAGATTTAAGACCGAAAATTGGAGTTGATTCTCTTAAAGTTGCAGTCACCGACTCCGAATTTCGGAATTTATAATATGCAGACGTTGCTCGTTCGTGTACTTTACCATGATGCAAATGTTGTGTTTACTAAATAAATTGAGAATGACAGTTTGATAATTAGTGCCATTTCAAAACCCGATATATTAAAACTGTTCACATCATGATCATTTTGAGTCTTAAGTACCGATCTACTGCATTCCTTTGAGAACAGATGGTTATCTTGAATGAGTTAAGGATACGGAAGCGATGAGTGTTTATGGATAAACACAACTCTTTGCAACACTAAATTGCATTTTGTCGCACTATCGTGTTTTTTTTTTTTTTTTTTCTTTACGTTCAACGTAATCTTATTTGATTTGAAGAAAAAAGCTACTCTAAAAAACCTTCGCTTTCACTTTTTTTCGTGTAATTTTGTGAAATTAAACGATTCCAAATTAAGAAGCAGTGGAAATTGGGATATTTTCTTTTTTTTTTTTATTCTTATAGGGACGGCTTAATTGACATAAATAAGGCTTGTAATAACGCCTACTTAATTACAATATAAATAAGCATAGCATAAGTGTTAAAGTATAAATAAGAAAAAGCAGTATGTCTTTACACATCTGGGAATAGGGGACGATTCAGAAATACCTGTAACGAAATTTTTCCCTGCACCTGCTTAAAAACAACTTGTCACTTATAAGTAATATTAGAAAATAAAAAAAAGATAAATCAGTTAACACATAAATAAGTAAAGAAATAAATATGTTTAAAACTAAATAAAACAATTTTGAGTACCTCCGTATCACAGTAATTTAAGTTGCTAGGTCTGGAAGTAATAAATTACCTGACATCTCACACCATGAGTTAACCTTGTTAAATAATCTATTTTTTCTCAATAATATTTAAGCTATTTTTGCAAGATCGTTAGGTAGAGTCAAGTTATGAATCATTTTGAGTATCTCATTTGGAGCTCTTTGTAATCTTATTTATTATGATTGCTCATTTTCGACAACGTTTTTACTCTTAGGTTAACTTTATGTTTAGATTCCTAGACATGAAGACCAAATGTCTGACGTCTATCAAGGTGTACTCCAAATTCTTTGCCATTTTCGTCCCACTCGATCTGCGTTCCATTGGCAATCAAACTGTAGTTCGGTAAGAAGCAGGGTGAAAGTCTGAACTGAGTACCAGCAACGCAGACTGCAGTTTGTTTTCGGTCTTGAAAGCAAACGCATCGGTAACAAAATATACAAGCATCATATGCAAACATAGCAGTTCCAAAATAAATAAGACGATTAAAGTAATACGTATAAATGTTGAACAGAAGTGGTGGTGCATCTTGAGATACCCCTTCCGTTAGCGGAAGGATGTAGATATCCAGTTATTATTGAAAACTTTAAGACTTCAATTGAGAAAATTTCTTATCACTGTGATTAGGTACACTGTATCAAATGCCTTCTCCCACGTCGAGAATAACCTCGCTAGTCTCATCACTTTGAGTTTGTCCTTTGAACTTCTGCCACAAGCCTAGCTGGAGGTTCTGAGGTATAAAAACATTTCTCTTGTAGTTACTTTCTTAGAGAGGCTGGATCTTCTAACAATAAACACTTGATATTTCCTCAGAATATATACTGCGCGTGTGTATAGTGGCGGTATTCGGAGAACCCCATTAGCACCATGTGCCGTTTTGATACCACATCTCTTTTTTTGTGTATAATAACGTAAGTTACCACAGTTTTCTTACAACCATCGTGTTGCATTAAGAAAGTTAATTAGTTGTTTTATAGTTTTATTGGATATTCCACCGAAGGACTCGAAAAAGGAGTTGCCTAGTGTTTGCCGTCTGACTCTAACTAGCGCTGGGCAGTTGCACAGAAAGTGGGTTAGTGTCTTCATTTCTAAAGTGTTGTTACAGCTGCGACAGTGTGTGTTGTATGGAATGTTTAGTCTGTTTGCATGGTCTCCTATCGGTCAGTGGGACTAAGAAGATCATAAGTCCTTACTTAATTATATAACGGTCATGTTTTCCTGGATTTTGCACAAGTGTTGAGTTAAGTCCATATAAAGTCAGCAATTTTCCGGAAATGTGTATAGATTTTAGCTTTGACTAGTCCTTATGGTATATGCACCTCCGCGGCTTGCGAGCGGACGAGTGTGGAACCTTGGTTGGCTAGATCATCAGCTCTTTCATTACCTGCGATGTGACTGTGCCCGGGTACCCAAATAATGGTTACCTTGAATCGTTCTGATATACTAGCAAGCTTTTCACGGCAGTCTTGAACTAATTTCGAGGAGATGGTGGTCGATACTATAGCTTTAATGGCTGCTTGGCTATCAACGAGAGTAACTATCCTTTGTATCGAGCCTGAGTTCGATTGATCTGATTAGATGAAACGCCTCCTCAATGGCGAAGATATCTGCCTAAAAGATAGTGGCATCATTCGGCAGTCTCAAGGCTATACATATATTCAGATCTTCTGAAAAGATACATGCCCCGAATTCGCAATTAATCTTTGAACCGTCTGTATGGATTCTCACATTCGAGATGAAATTAATGTGTCCACTATCCCAGTCCTCTTTTATCGGAAGGAAGATGTGTTTTTCAAAATCATAATAAGTTGGTGTATAGTCTGTCTGCCGATTTCCTCGGTATTGATTCAAGGATACAGCTGTATCCATATGGTTTTGAGATCCATAGTTTAGATTGTCTGAGTCCAACTGCACTATGTGAAGTTATGTTATGTATGTGGAGGTCTATATACAACAGATGGAGCATGACTGCCATAGCATCCGAAGGAGTTGTTATAAGAGCGTCTGTAGTCCCTATTTATGCCATTCTTTGTACTTAGAGTCGGCCACCAAAATAGTCATCCGTAAGTGAGGATTTGACGCACTACAGCAGTGTACATCCACTGAACCATTTTAGGTCTTAGACCCCACAATTTTTCCCAAAGGTTCCGTTACAGGTATAAAAAGCTATGCATGCCTTCTTGACCTGTTGATTAAGATTGTGATCTTCCAGCTGAGTTTAGGATCTTGATAGACTCCTAGGTACTTTGCGGGGGAGGTTGAAAATTGATAGATAGATAAGATAGATATCTTTATTTCGAAACTAAATTTACAATATTGGAGTTACCACACATTTTACAGTACAGAGATTCGATATTAAGCTATCTTGCTACTGAAACATTTATTTATATTGATGAAGTTGAATTTTGATATGAACAAAGTATATCACGAAGGAAAATTCGAAAAAAAACCTTCACTGAATAGTTGTAAAAAAAAGAAAAAAAAAAAAATATATATATATAATAATACAGATATAATGACTAGATATTATAAATAATATTAAATAAATAAATAAATAAATAGAAAATAAAAAGAATAAATTAATAAATAATAAAGTAAGTAATAAATAAATAAGTAAATATATAAATATATAAATATATAAATAAATAAATAAATATATAAAGAAATAAAATAAAAAATAAAATAAATAATTTAATAAATAAATAAACAAATTAATAAATATATATATAAATAAATAAATAAATTAAATAAATAAATAATTAAATAAATAAGTAAACAAATTAATAAATATATTTATAAATAAATAAATTAAATAAATAAAAAAAAAAAAATTAATAGGTTAACATTTAATAAACGAATAACAAGTAATAAAAGTGACTGAATAGATAATTAATTAATTAATTAATTTAAAAACAGATTTTACAGAATATTTAACAACAAAAAAAATTTTTAAGAGCACAAATTCGATACAAGGGTATTTTCTACAGAAGCACATTTATTGATGAATCTTTCTGTAAGTTTTTGTATTCTTACAGATATCATTTCAACATTCGCTCTTTTATGCAGGCTTAACGTGGAGTGATGCCAGGGCAGGTTAAGCATCATTTTAAGTAGTTTGTTTTGTGACACTTGTAATTTTTTGATGTGACACTGTGCACAACTACCCCATACTTGGCAACCGTAAAGAAGTATCGATTGGAAAATGACCTTATGTAATATGATTTTATTTTCATTTGTTAGCGCAGATTTCCTGTTAACAAATGGGTATAACATTTTTGTTGCTATTCTAACTTTGTGAATGGTCTTAGAGATATGTTCACTAAACGTTAGCTTTGTGTCAAGATTAATTCCTAAATATTTCACACAGTTGCTCCACTGTACTGCGGCTCCACAGATTTGTATGCTGCTGTTCGGGAGGAGGCAAGGACTTCTTTTTCTGGTAAAAAAGATGGCTTGCGTTTTAGTACCGGTTGAAAATTGGAATTAAATATTTCTTGGTGAAAAGCATCATTTTCGTTTTGCCAGGGTTAATACTTAGGCCACAACGTGTAGTCCAGATGTTCAAATTTCATTAGTCATTTTTTTCAAAGCAAGTTCCAAGATCTCGGTGATCATGGTACGAGATTTTCCAGACACAAGAATCACCACCTCATCCGCATCTGCTACTACTTTAAACCTCTCTCTATCTAGTTGTAAGAGTATTTTATTCATGATAATAAGCCAGAGAGGAGGCGAGATAACGCCTCCCTTTGGTGAATGCTACTATGGCCGCTTTATGTATTAACAATTAACAAAAAAAAATAATATAAAGTTAAAAATAATGAAGGGTCCCCGTACTAAAAACGTTTTTTTTAAAAATCGCAACTCAACTTTACGCCAAAATGGCAACGAAAATTTATTCAATGCTTAACCCTTCGTGTGCGTGTCTAACTCGAACTTGGGCGATTTTTTTATCCTTTAAATCTTGATATGTAATTTGTATTGTTGGGAAGAGCTTAGATTTATTTATGCGGCCAGCCTTGAACTTGGATTCCATTCCAAGGTTAATTGAAAACAGGAGCTTCGTGTCAGCATCAGGCAAAAATATTTGCTTTATTTTATTCCCATAAAATTAATAATATATTTTAACTTTTAGGTGAAACATCACAGTAATGGAAAAGTATATTTAAAGTACATTTAGATTTTCAATTATGGATACTTGATCGAATTTTCACTATCATTTTGCTTTGAACATAGTTGCCGATTCCTAGCACGCTCACCCAAACCCAAACCCAAACCTAAATGTATGCACTAATAACTATGCAATCGGTCCTCACTTAATTTGCAACCATGAGAGAAGTCCACTTTTAAGTGCTGTCAAAAGTGTATATTTCGTCTTTGCCATCTTTACCATACTCCATAAGGGTCTTCTTCAGCTAATACAGATTAAATAAGCTCAAGTTCTGTTGTCCAACCTTTCGCAATTAAGTTATGGTTCTATTTCTCCGTTAACCTGTGTCCATATAATCTTAACCAATGCTTATCCAGGCACAAGGAGCCTAATTACTGTTCACATCCTTGCAAGCAAATCATAGAAACGATGAAAGTAGAAGGGTTAATGAAAACAAGTAGAGCGAATTTGCACCTTGAAAAAGAAATAAAAAAAAAAACCATTACGAACTTAATTAACACACTTGAAATGAAAATGCCTTCAAGTGAGTTAATGCAACTCGTGTTCACAATCCGGAAAAATCACAACAATTAGCAGGAATTATAATTCAAATGAATGAGGCGCGCATGCATTTATTTCCAGGTCAAAGCACTCAACTGAGCAAGCTAAATTTCTGTGTTTTTTCAATGAGACTAAAGGTCACATCAGGATGTGCTGCTTGAAGTAATGGACCATGCAATTGCAAAAACGTCATTCGAAAATATCCAAAAATAACAAGAATACAAACCACTTAAGGATAAATCGAAAACCGAAAAGAAAAAAAAATAGACATCTTGTGGACATTAAGTGATGGTGCAATTAATCAAAAGCCACACACCACCAACGTCGAAGCTACTCCGGAAACTTAACACTCAACCGACACTTACACTGAAGCTCCGCCCGCATAGCCTTTTCAATTTAAAAGTAAAACTCAGCATCCAAGCTCAACATTCCACTGAAAGATCAACTTTAATGGCCATCAACGGAAAAAACAGCACGTCATTTGCGCAACTTTTAAAATGTTCTTCTCATCGCTAAAGGAATAGAACACAGGATTCACGTGTAACACATACACTTGCGGAACAAGTTTCATTTCGCTTCAAACATTTTTTTTTTTTTGCTGAATTCCGGAGTTCACCTTAGGTGGGCAATTCATAGTGTTGAGGAACTAGGGCATAAGGACATTACCCACTTCAGCCAATAAAGTTTTCCAATGGAAAAAGTATTTTCCATTTGACAGCCTTACTAGTGGGTGGCGGAGTGGTGGATGGATGGCGTGCATGAGTGAATTGAAACTAAAATAGAAAAACTTGGAACTGCACCTGTAACTCTTTTAAAATAGTTTTTGAATGATTATTTTTTGAAAGTTTGTTTCTATACACATGAGTATGGCGCACAGGTGTGCAGTGTCAGGATGGCGTGTATGCTGCACCGAATTGAGATGCATAATAACAACGTTTGTTTGAGATACTTTAGTGTAAATATTGATACACCTGAACTAGTTTTTGACATTCACTTTGTATGATAACCGGCACTTGATAATATGCCTAAGCAATATTTATTTTAAAAAATCCCCCTTGCCAACCAAAATCTTAACTAGTTGCATGCAACTTAGTACCATAAGTATGCTGAGGTCTCTTTCCGTTTTTGTGTTAAACTTTCTGGTATAGATTCAAAGTCCTTCTGATTAGTCCCTCATCGAATCTTCTCCACACTTCATAACCCGGATACTTTTTTCTTCATTTTCTGTTTGTTGTGACAATTATAATAATGCGTCGCTATTGAGTGTCCTTTTTTGTTGACAACATACTGGTATACTTCTCTTTACCTTCGCTCACTCCGATTACCAACTTTTCTGCTTTGCTTACGATACTTTTTAATGCACCCATGACTGTTAGTTGTATTTTGAGAATTATGTCAATTTTGTATTGATACGTAGAGGTGCACAGATTTTAGAAAGATCCTTGAAAGACCTCTTAATCTAAGAGCCCGCTGCAATTTTGCCCATGAATATAAACGAACCAACAGGCGAACTGACAAACGGACGAACTGAGTCGGGAAAAAAATCATAATAATAATATTTAATTATAATTCATTATTTATTTATTTTATTTATCAATACTATTGTTTGCAGTTAAAGATATGAATATCTTATTAGTTCTGCAAGCCTTAAAAATAGAAATTTAAACATGTTTTAATATAAGTTCTTGTAATATAAAAAGATAGAGAAAAAAAAATTATTAAAAATAGGAAAAATATATTTGGGTTTTTTAATAGAGGTGATTTCAAAGCTTTTCATTAGAGTTTGAATTTGTATTTGTTGCAGTGTCCAGGTATATTAAAATGGAAGATCTAAACTCGTATCTGTATAGCAACTGGGTTTTTAACAGTAGAAGCTTTAATATTGTAGGGATGAAATGTTGTGTGGCCCAAAGATCACGTAGACTACCAAAGACCTTGCCTATAGTGGCATTTAAATGCGCAGACCAAGTTTAGGTTCGATTAAAAAACAGGCAAATATTTTTTGCGGAATCTACATACTCTATTGCGCTCTGAGCCAGCTGAACTTGTGGAAGATGAGATAGATGGATGTGGATTGAACATAAAGCAAGAAGAGCAGGGGACCAAGGATCGAGCCCTGTGGCACTCCATGATTTACTGGTAAAGAATGGGAACACTGTTCACTCATTTTAGCTCTTCGGTTTCTCCCTTAAGGTAGGAATGTGTAAGTTTTGTTGAGAGCATCGAAAACTTAAACACTTTCCTAAGTCTTGTGCAAAGAAAAGAGTGAGAAGAAGTCCAGGAGAGCAAGAATCGTTGCATGATTTTCTTCGAATGTCATTCTTATTTCTTCAACGACCAGTCAAAGAGCTGTCTTGCAACTCCGTTTTGGCCGAAAACTGGACTGACTATCGCTGAGTAGCTTCTTCCTTATGGGGTATTTTTCCACAATAGTTTTTCAAAACATTTGAAAGAAATGTAAATATGGAGATCTGTATTCCGACGCGTTAGCATTCGATTTTTTGTGGATGGATGATCTTAGCTTGTTTCCATAGCGAGGGAAAAACTGATGTTGTGAGTATGGAGTAGATAACATGCGTTATGAAGGGTAGTAATAAATTTTAGGTGAATTTCATCAAAACCAACAGCTTTCGATTTTATGGCTTCCTTACATATTCTGTGAAAGTCAAAGTCGGATTCATTGGAATTTGTTTCAAAAAGTTTGCCTGGCACTATGAAACTCAAGTTGAGCTGTTCACAGTCGATGATTGTAGGAAGTTTTGGTTTTTGCTTTCCCCACACTACCTCTCGAATTTGATGCCGCACTATGCCTGACGGGCCACTACTAAATTTTCTTTTAAAGTAATCACGAACTGCTATTCTAATTTTAGTTACAATGTCGTTCCGTGATGAGCGATATTTGTCAAGAAACTCGCCGATCCCATATTTTTTGCATCATCACGCAGTTTCATAAGCTGCTTAATGTTTGGTGTTAGCCACTGTAGTTAGGAAAATTTTAATGATTTTGGTTCTAAAGGTCACATGCTTGTTGAAGAGAGAGACGATATTTTGTTGCAGGAAGTTCGTTTGCGGGGAGAGGGTACTAGATAAATATATATTTACAATATCTCGACACAACCCATTTAAATTAATGTTACGGAAGTCTTTATAACTTGTCTTGGGCTCAGAATTTTTATTTTTGACATGGTAGATAAGAAAAACCTGGTGCTTGTAGCTGGCTGTATGACAGAACTTTCCCCTTATCCGATACAAGAATTGTGTCGATGTGGGTCGAGGAAGAATTCGAAAATTGGGTGGGACTAGACGATTTTATGGGACTTAGATCAAACGAATTCATATTCTCCAGGAAATCTCTGGAGCTAGGTAGGTTTAGGAGCTTACAATTCATATCGCCGCAGATAATTATGTAAGTAACGCTGCAGGTTATCTCCTCAACGCTGTAAAGTGCGGCAAATAGAATAGACTTATTTGGTCTGTAAACGGCTCCTGTTAATATTTTTTCTTGGTTGCATACGCCTTTTAGGAAATAAAAGTCCAAAGCATCAGTGTTTGACTTGCATACAAATTTGAAACTAGGTGTGTTACGCACATACAGTGCAATCCTTCGGTACGATATTTCCTATCAGCTCGGAAAAGCTCGAAACCCTCAATTTTGTATATTTCGTCCAAAATGCTTATAATTCGATTCGGACAAATTTTTTTTAACTTCCCATCTATGCGTGTTTGCAATCGGTCCGATTTTCGGAACTCAAAATTTTGACATACATACATATGTATCTTCGTTTTGAGGTCCCACGAGTTGGACTCCAACTTTTTAGAAGGAAGTGTATGTGTGTGTATGTTCGTGCATTTTTTTTCGTCTCGCATATCTTGAGAACTAATCAAGCTTTCGAATAAAAAAAAACTAGGTATGCCATGAACTTCCCATCTCAAGATAAAAAAAAAATGTGGGTGCTATTTTATTTTCCTCCACAATGAAATTTCATTGGGGAAATGAAAACATCATTCAGTCCCTAGGTAAATGCATTGCAATCAAAAACAAAAAATACATAATTTATAATAAGTTGAACCATTTAAAAAAAGATTTGCGAATTTAATACAAATTTTTCACACTTTTCTCTCGCAACCACCTAAGTCGCCTTCATCCGCTTTTGAAAGGACGGGGATGAAAGAGGTCTTATAGAGCGACACTTAAGTTCTTCGAGAAAGCGCCTTACATAATTGCTTTCTTAGCGAGAGATATTCTTCGTCTGATGTCAGTGTTAGTGTTATTATCTGTGTTTGCAGCGAAGCATAGGCAGGCAATGTCCCTATTTACCTCAATTTATAGTTGCCTTTCTGACCCAGACGTTGGATTTGCGGATCTTTTTTTGATGACACCATATGTTTCTTTTTGCCCTCGTTAGCCGCCAAACCCATCTTTGAGTTTTGTCTGAACACTCATAAACGCACTGTTGACATCAAGCTACGTTCCCTAATTACATCAATATCTTCGGCGTATACGAGTTATTGAACAGACCGTTTAAAGATAGTGCCTCTGGCGTTCAAGTATAATGTTGAAGAGACCGCATGACAGTGCATCACCTTATTTAAAACCTTTTTTGACATCAAATGGTTCGGTGACGTCCTTACCTACCTTAATGGAGCAGCATGAGTTCTCCATCGTAATCCTGCACATATCGACAAGCTTGGATGGGATTCCAAATCTACACATGGCTTCATACATTTCGTCTCCGTGGACGAAAAAGAAACTAAAACCATCCTTGAATTTGAAAAGGTGGTGGGTGGGTTTTTACCAAGATCTACCGATATGTTAATACTAGGTCTATGGTGGACTCTTCTGGTCGAAATCCAGTATCAGTTTGTTGACAAACGGTTTCAAATGTTCACATATAGTAAAAAGATGGGAAAAGTGTTATAGGCAATGTTAAAAAGATTTATACATCTATAATTAGCACAGCTTAGATGGTCTCCTTTCTTCAAGATTGGACAAACAATACTTAGATTCCATTCATCTTTGATGCTTTATTCTGTCACTGCCGCCGCATTAAAAAAGCTCGACAGCTAAAGTGGCTTTATTAGATTTATGCTTATATATTACGTTATTGATATCTTTACTTCCTCTAGGTCGGCTAGCCGCTGTTGGCCTGCGTCATTTTCATCGAATAGTTCAGGCTGAATGCCAGCGGAATTTTATTCTTCGTTGCCGTAAAACAGTCTGAACAAGTGGTTCTTCCATGTCCTCAGCATTGACTGCATTCTACTATGATTTTTCCATTTCGAACTTCGCACGCTTTGATTTGGGGTTTGTATACATTAGATAATTATTTATTAATTGGTAGAATTTTCGAACCTTTTTTCTGTTTCTTAATCTCTCGACATCCTCAATCGTGCACTTCTCATACTCTTTCATAGACGTTGCGACCGTTGGTACAGCTTGAGAATGTTGTGCATGAGATTCAAACAGCCAATTGGAACACTTGAAAATTTGTCACGCATGGCAATGACAGCATATTTTGCATTTACATAATTGTATTACAACCCGTTTGTTCCAACTTACAACCGATTGCATTTATTGTTCTGGTCAAAAGAAACCAAGAGAGGGTTGTTTCTGAATTCCATGTAATGCTTATTTTCTTAGTGACCATAGAGCTTTAACTTTGTGTGGGAGTTTTGTTTGCCAAAAGAATAGAAATTTTGCAATCAGATTGTTACTGAAAATGTTTTGTCTGTGACCCAAATGTCCAACTTGTTACCAATCGAGTTAGAAAAAATATAGGACCAAGCCAGTCACATTGTGACACACAGGCATCCCTCTAAGAGCATAGAACCAACCCCTAACATAAGATGTGTCAAATTGGAGATACTACTGTGTCCAAAAAATAAGGTGACATATGAATTTAAACTGCGCGCGTCGAAGGATTTGGAAATTTTTCTTTCTTTTTAGGTTGGTAGTTCTGTCAGTGACATCTATGTGAAATTTCATGCCAATATATATTCATAGTGTTTGAGATACGCGTCGTTTTGTGAGCTGCTAAAAGTGAGTTTTTCGTTTTTTGCGATGTCGAAATTTATTGAGCAAAGAATTTGCATTAAATTTTGTTTGCGGAATCAATTTTCTGCTGCAGATACGTTGAGGATGGTGCAGAAAGCCTTTGATGATGAGGCTATGTCTAATAAAAATGTTTACAAGTGGTATAGTGATTTCCAAGCCGGCCGTGAACGTGTCGAAGACGAAGAGCGTTCTGGGCGACCATCAATCTCAACCGATGAAGCTCACGTCCAACAAATCAAAGATTTAATGTTGAAAAACCATCGATTAACGATTATAGACCTTGCTGATGGAGCTGGCATCGGGAGGGGATTACCTTGAAGGGGATGAAATTGATTTGGAAGAATAAATAAAGAATTTTCAAAATAAATAGTAGTATATTACAAGTTTTACAATGAAAGTTGAATTTGTTGTTAAAAAATACGTACACGTACACAGACATATTTCTAAAAACAATGGAATCCAACTTCTGGAACCTCGAAACGTAAAGATATGTAAAAATTTTGAATTCCAAAAATCGAAACGATTACATGAACTTACTGATTGGAAGTTAAAAAGTTACTATTCTACTTATTTAATTAAGTCAAGTTGATTTTTTAATCAAAAAACTTTAAAGAACAGTTTCTTATATATTATAAAAAAAAGTGCCAATATATACACTACCGTTCATATGTTTTCGGACATTACATTCTGTCAGAAAATTTCCAATAAATATTTTATCTTTTTCGATTTTAGTGTCAATTGTTTTTTTTGCAAAAAGATTTAGTTAATACTATGTCGTTAAATCAGATGACCAAATTCAGAAAGCCTTGTACCAAAAAAATACTTCTGTGTCATATGAAATATCTGCGACAATTTTGTCGTCAATCGAGCTAGATCGACTTTTGAATATTTTCTATTGATATCTTGACTACCGGAATTTCGTCCTTTAAATTTTGGGCGCTTTTTGCAGAACATCCGTCAAGATCGCCTATACAGTTGAGGGTCTGCAGCAATGACGCACAAACACCACCAACATCCTTTAATAATAATGGAGCCGGCACCTTGCTTGTCTATTTTGACTTGATGTATGTGGAGCACCTTTACTGCAGCTAGACTTCAAATTTAAAATCATATTTGAGTGTGGCTTCCTTCAAGTTGTAGTAAAGGTTCTCTTATTGCTTCTCGACCGTGAACGTCTGCTTAACCGTTTAACCAAAATAAAGAAAAGAAAATTATTGCGCAAGGTCTATAAATCCACTAATTTTACAAACGAAGCTTCGAGATAAAGCAAATTGAAAGCGTGTGGACACAACACACGATAGAAATATCACCACTTCAGTCTTTCTTATTTTCTTCAAAGCCTCCTGCTTTCTTAACAAGCAAATTATAAAAAAGGCCAGAAATGAAAAAAAAAAAAAATCAAAAAACAATTACAGATGTGGAAAAAAAGGATTGGGAAAAGGTTTCATATAATTTTTCTATTCGATAGACTCGGTGGTACTACGCAGTTTGGGCTGCAGGAAACGTCTCACTGCAACATGAGCTCCTCAAAAATACATCGTTTCGTATCAAGGTTTTTTTTTTGGTAGCCTTTTAACCATTTAATGTTTAGTTCTTGCTTTAAGTTTGAACAATAAATCTCACCAATGACCCGATTTTCCACTGTTGATTATGATGATGATGATGCTGCCTTATAGTTGTTTCGCAATCAGTATTATTATACACCGTTCTCGTGCACACCGGCACTTAAAGTGTTTTCGAGAAACCATTCCAGATACAAACAGTCTCAAATAGTTTTTCATAGTTATTCAGACAAATACTCAGCTGCCACCAGCCAGCTGGAGTAGACATGCATGCATGCTGCATGCAACCCTTAACCCAGTCAAGCATCTGTGCATAGAACTTGAAGCTTTCGATTATATTTTGCCTTTGCTGGTGGAGCTGCATTGCAGATGGCATTAGTGCCGTGTGTGGGTGAATGGCGGCCGAAGTTGTAAGAAGATTGTAAGAGCCGGCATCTGTTATGTATAGTATATAAGTATATACATACTTCGTTATTTCAATGGCGACCCAAGTGCACTTGCAATATAAGTGAAATTTATACCACCGGGGGCTATAATGCCAGGAAATGTAACCAGGGATTCATTTGGCATATTGTTCCGAATGAAACAAAGGCATTTGAATATTTTGCATGTTTGCGTGTCGCTTTTGTATTGAGTTTAATATTTCCGGTCTGTATGAATGTGGAGGATCCCACCGGCGTTGTTTCTTAAATATTGCCAAATGTGTTGAATTTCAGTCATGCTTCAAATAAACAATGCAACTGGAATCATATTTCTCAGTCGAAAATAAGGGATAACAGGAAAGTATCGTATAATTATGCGCATTTCTCATTGCCTTAGCATCTTTGCATTGCTTTCAACAAAATTCCACGTAATCTATTGCAAAATTGCAGCTCGTCGAGGAAACTAGACCCCTGCTAACAGTGGCATTGAAGGAAAATTCAAAAGCTCTCTGAAGGTGGTGCGCTAAACAGAAAATTTCTGAGGAAACTTTTAATACGAAAAATGATCGAGTGCATGTTCGGACATCAAAATAAGCTGCAAAACTTATTTCAAAGGCTGAAAGAGGCCATTTTCCCGCAAATGTTATGGTATGGTGCCAAGTGAGCTTCGATGGCATTGCCAACCTCCTTTGTGGAATTTGAGTCAAAACTTGGGCGAAATTTGAAAGACGTCGTAAACCTGTAAGTCGAACAGTTTTCTCAAACATACACTGGGCATTCCATCAAGATTCTACCCGCACAAGAATATATAAAACAAATTAACCCGCCTTCAAATGACAGAGTTAAACGGACCTAAACTCTTCGGATTACAAGTTGTGGTTCATTTTAGATGACATGGCGGCATGCTCTACTCATCACAGAAATATTTCGCCTCTTAAGCAATCCTTTCTCCGCGCTGTCGACAATTTTCCGATGAAAGAGGTTTCGATATATTTAAGCTAGGTATTTGACCAATGAAAAAGCTGGACACGTTCAAAGCATCCTCTGCTACGAGGAAATTTTTCTGCAACACATTTGTTGCGTCTGAAAATAACACATTATATTTAAAGAGCTGAAACAAAAGTGGTTGACTTAATTCATTTCGTGGCCACGATAATGTTGCTCAATTCCACATTTCATTTTAAATAATATTGATACACGTCCGAATGGAATAATAAGTAATTTGGACAAAAACGAAGACATCGTCTAAAAAAAAATCACATCAGAAAATTTCCAAAATACGCCCCAAGTAACATAACCAAGTGACATTCGACCAACTAGTAATTTGCTTTGCTGGTCAATGGTATTTGAGTGCTTGCTGGCGAAACACATTGCAGGCCATTTTGTTGAGAACAGTCTTCATTTTCCTTTGCAATCTGGCTTCAAGGCAAACCATAGTTGCTACACTGCCTTTGTTAAGATATTTGACGATGGAAGGCAGCGAATTGATCAAGATCATCGGGCGTTTCTCAGTCTTCTCGATTTTTCCAAGGCGTTCGAAATGGTAGATCATGGAATCCTTTCACTTTCATTTTGGTTTTAAGAACAATCTGACAAATCGGTTTCAATAACATTGTAGTTGGTAAACTCTTTTCTGAAATGCGACAAATATTGGCAGGTGTACCCAAAGGATCAATATTGGAACACACACTGTTTTGCTTATTAACAAAAGTCCTTCCGTATGTTTGTAGAATTTTTTTTATTACACTTTTACGCTGATGATGAACAAGCCTATTTGTCGAGGCCAATTGGTATGATCGAAAACTCGTTTGTGGATTAGAAGAAAACCCAGCATCAATTTACAACAAACAAAACACAATTTATTACTTTTTCTTACAAGTAGTTTGATTCATCTGACATGGCTGCTGTTTTAAATGCAGATGCTCAGATAAAATATGTTAAAAAAGTAATTTAATGGGATGACTCGGTATATCTACGGCTAACGGAAAAACGATCATGGCGCAGTATTTAAAGATTTATACACACCAAAAAATCATCCTTCTTTAAAAAAAAAATGCAATTTACGTATTTTAAGATGCGCGAACCATAAATTTAATTTTACAAAGACTTCGCTACTCAATATCATTGCGGTTATTCTTTATTTACACCATCAAATTATGGAAGTATGGAAATTTTGCCTTTGCAAATAAAGAATATGGTGTGCGCTGTAAAATTTAATATTTTAATATTTTGTTGAACAGCATTAATCTCTCGTTTTCCCTTCAACATTTTTCAATCTTGTCTCTTCCCGCCTTCTATCCTATCCTTTCTTATTTTTATTTCATACTTTCTTATTATTATTATTATTATAAATTATTATTATAAATTAATATTATTATTATAAAGTAAAGTTACTTTCTGATTTCTAGTATTATTATTTGTAACCTTAATAGTCATCAAAATTTTAAGTATTATAAGAGAGACAAACTCCCTGTACAACTCACGTTTAATTATTAACAAATTGAAATTTAAATTAAATATTTGAAAGAAAATGATGTAATAAAAAATAATGAAAAAAAATTAAGTTTTTTGGAAATATATGAAGACATCGAAAACAGATCACATCAAATCTCCCGTCCCATTCAATATAAATTGCCGTGTCTTTCGACTGCATCGATTTAAGGTGTATTCTAGTCTAGGGGCATGAGTTTCATGTAATTTTTGAAGTATCATAATAATAAGGCAATTAATATTTTTGGTATCCATTCTTTTATTCGTTATTTATTAACATAACAAGAATACAGAAAAAAATCAAAAAATAAAAAATGTTCAAAATTTCAAAAATTAATGAAATTGATGAAGTGGGGGTCTCAAAAAATCAATAAACTCTCCTAATAATCTGAAAGCAAAAAAAAAAAAACAGATTATTGATCTAGAATAATGTCGCAATGTCTGGAACTACGGAAAAGTTGGAAAGATTTTTTTTCACAAAATGGCGACTGCCTGAAAAAGAAACATTTTTGTACCAATTTTTTTGACTGTTTCGAATTTAAAAAAAAAGTAAAAGAAATTTGGGGATAGTCCCAGACATAGACAAGTTTATAAAAAAAGTCGCTCTAAAAAGGTAAATCGGTCTAGTAGAACCTGAGAAATCGTGGATATTGTTTTGAAAAAGACAGTTTCGAGAAAAACGTGTTTAAAGTTCCGCGTAAAGTTTTTCGCAGTCTTAGTCATGAAATGATATTGTAGACTTACATATATTCAATCTGCCATTCCTGCTTCATACATCGGACTTTCCTCGACTTCGAAAAAACTACAAGTCACCTTGGGTTCTTGTATTACAATATATACAAATGACAAAAGATTTTACTGAAAAATATGGATTCTGTTAGACGGAGAATCCCTAATGTCTTTTGTTCGATTAGTTCCGGCCGAACCCGTTTACCACATCTCCGAAAATAATTTAAATTTTGAAAAATCCTCTTGTAGATATATTCTTAAATAGTTAAACTTTGAAAATAAAGAAAAAATCGATTTTTTTAAATTTCTAGACTAGAATATCCCCTAAAATCTTAATATTTTTGACATCTTAATGTCATGAGTTTGATATAAATTTCAACTTGATACCTCGACTCGTTCCTGGAAAAAGCGTCTGAGCAGTCAGGTAACGAATGGATCCCATATAATTTCGATTTCCCCTTCTTAACTTAACTAGATTTGCAAGTAACCAGTACTTTAACCAGTAACCAGTATGTCTTTACGTTCAAGCTTTAAATCTAGAACATTAGATCTTAATACTTATCTGTTAACTTTTTCTTGTATGAAGACAACATTCGTTGATTTGTTCCCGTTAAGGACCATTCGCCAAGCCATTTTCCGTTCACATATTTTGATTAAGAGATTTTTTTCGTCTTATTTGGATATGAATCAATTGCTTCTTTTCAATAACGCAAACGATATTTTACCGAATGAGCAATATGGCTTCAGGACTTTCCACAGAGCATATTCCATCGCATAACAAGTCAAATTAAAACACAACTCGCAGAGGATAAAAGCACCGCCTAATGAGCTTTCCAAACATCAATCATTAATTTTTTTTGACACTGTTTGAGTGGAAGGTTTACTGTGCTGTAAGATGATCAATCCTAATTTTCCGTTGTACCTTGTTAAAATAACCCAGTTCTCGCGTATTTTCAAAGTTTCCGTCAACAATACATATTCTCGAAATCACCTGATTGTTGCAGGAGCTCTCCAAGGTTGCGTCATTGGAAAATCAAAATCGATGTTCCAAGACTCAAGCTACTTTTGATCGTGTACAGGTCGAGTGGAAATAACCGATTGATCTTACTAACTACTTTACCTTTACTCTGCATATGCAAGAAGTAATTAAGAAAATTCATATTACAAGAAGAACACTTACACCTTTAATAGCAAGGAAGTCAAAACTAGGTTTCTGGCCATAATGTTTTATGCTGTCCCTATATACAACCAATGTGCTAAAAGTCATCTAAGACGACCTTAAATTGTGTAAAACAAGGTACTGAAAATGATCCAAATTTGGATAAGTATTTCTCGACAAATGAATTACACAACATAGTCAATATTGTACGGTTATAATTAGAGTCGCAAAACTTTCAGATCGATATTAAAGTTCTTGTTTAGGATCGGAAAACGACTTTGTTTTTAAGTAAGAAAGCTTGGATGAATATCTATAGCCTTGCTATGGAATATACAAATATTAATTCACTTATTATTATTTAATTATTGTATTTATTATTTATTTATTTATTTATTATTATTTATTATTTATTTATTTATTTATTTATGCATTGTTTTTGATTTTTACTTATTTAGTCTTCAAATTTATTGTCATACTATCTATTTACATATAATATATTTCACTCCAGTCATCATGTTGAAGACTCTTTAAATCTTCCCTCAATTATGACTAGGCACATAAATTATAGGTATTGAGGGTTTTTGGTGGACATTCCTTCAAAATTCATACTTTTCTTTAAAACAAATATTACAGTAGTAAGTCAACCAGACCATATGTCTGTCTAATGTGCAATATTGTCCAAACTTTTGTAATATTTTGTCCACGATAGATATATATATTATTATTAGGGGCTTTACATTGCTCCATTTTGCTTTCACGCCTAGAAGGCTGAAGAGAATTCAAGACAAATGCTTTTTGTCTGAGAAGTTTTTTTTAGGATTTCGTTGGTTATTACGTGGCTAAATGTCGAGTTGTCTCAATAAACTTAGCAAGCTAAGCCGAAACTTTTATACCTTTCGATATTCTCATATTTTATTGGATGTAGATATATAGATAGATATTTTCCTTTTCGTTTTGAAGATAACATGACTTTTGTCGCACAATTTACACTTAGATTCATTCCGCATTATATCTTACAACTGAAATATATTTTTTTTTACAAAAATACAAGAATATGGAAATTTTGATTGAACTACGAGAAAAAACCTTCATGTAATTTTATTTAAATAAAAAGGGGAATAAAAATATTAAAAAAATAAATAAGGAAATAAATAAATAATAGATTTGTAAAATAGATAAGAAAATATAAATAAATAATTAAATATATTTACACAGTCTTATAGAGATCAAGAAACTAAGGCATTTTACAGAAGATTACCCGAATATATACATTTTCTAAAGAAGTTTTGTCTAAGCTTAAAAATACGATCGGATATCAATTCAACTTTCGCTTGTGAATGTAGATCATGAGTAGAATAATATCTGGCAAATTGAGCATCATTTTTAAGATTTTATTCTGCTTGATTTGCAGTCTTGAAATATGACAAGTTGCATAGTTTCCCCACGCTTGGTATCCATAGAGGAGAATGGATTGGAATATGTAATGGAATTTTGTTCTCCTTACTTACTATATTGCCGATTTTCTATTTATAAGGGGATAGAGCATTTTGGTGGCAATGTTACTCTTTTGAATAACTTTGGCTACATGGTGTTTAAAAGTGAGCCTCTTGTCGAGATGGATTCCAAGATATTCGACGTTCTTATCCCAGTGTATGTCGACACCATTCAAATTTAAGGGACCACTTGGAATGAATCAATGCTTTCATTTTCTGCTAAAGAAGATAGCTTGCATTTTTCCGTTTAGTTTTTTTTTTGCTCATTTTAAAATAAAGGGTTTTTCAACAGGGACGCTACAAAAATAGAGTGACAAGGACAGCAAACGACGCTGTAAGGTCTGCCATTTTATGATGGAAAGATATACGAGCCAACAACGAGTCGAAATTATTAAAATTTACTACCGAAATTCGGAATCTGTGGCCTCAACGTTAAGAGCGCAATGTTCAATTTATCGTCGTCATAATCGCCCTAGCAGAATTGAGCGTCTAGTGGAAAAATTTGAATCTACAGGCACAGTACAAAATGTTCCCATGGCAGTGAGACAAAGAAGTACCCGTAGTATCGAGAATATTGCTGCCGCTGAGGCTTCAGTTGCAGAAAGCCCAAGTGTGTCTCGCACACACACGGCTACGTCAAGTCTATGCCAACAAGCCAGCAACGATTGATGAACTTCATACAAATATCGAACCGTCGAAAATTGGGTTCAGCGTCTGGACTTCTGCAAGCGTGCTCGTTGAGGCAATGCAAAAAAAAAAAAACTTTTGTAGCGCTCTTATTGAAAAACTCTTTAGTTATTCAACAATCTGAAGTCATTCTGCAAATTCGTGTCAACGTATCACCAGAGTATATTGCACTTTCACAGTTTGGAAGATGTGGAAAGTCGGACGCGAAGACATCGTACAAAACATGACTTATCACTGAACCTTGGGGAAGGCCAGCATGATATTGGGTTAACACTGAAACCCCACTATTGACAAACACTTTGAAGCTTTTGCGTGTTCCAAATAAAAAACAAATCCCCAATTCAACATTTTGTAAATAAGCCCATTGTGCCATACCGTGTCCAATGCCTTTTCAATGACTAAGAGCACCATACCCGTTGAATTTCCTTACACACGTTTTTTTTTTTGGATATGCTGACATAGTCTTAATACTTGACGAGAAAAGTAATGTCGACTTCTAAATCCGAATTGTTCATGAGGATATATGGACTTTTCATCAGTGTATTCCAGAAGCTTCTCTTTTAAGACACTTTGAAAGACTTTGCTAAGACAACACAAGAGGCTAATAGGTCTGTAGCTGTTGGAAGATTCCCTGTGCTTGCTGTTTTCCACGCGTCGGTAATTGGATGTGACTTCCAATAAATTGGCTGAATAGCTTTTTACAGTGAGAAGTTTGAATTTATTAACTTCCCATCTGGAAGTTCTTTTAATCGGTCCGATTTTCGAAATTCAAAATTTTTACATTTCTCCACGATTGGCGGTCCCAGTAGTCGGATGCCATTATTTTTAGAAAGATGTCTGTGTGTGTGTGTGTACGTACGTACGTTTGTGCGGATTCTTTCGTACAGCCTAACTTGAGAACAAATCAAGCTATCAAAGCCAAATTGGTTTTATTCGAAGCGTGTTTGCATAAAGATCGAAAAAACTGTCAAAAAGGGACATTTTCACTTCTTCAATTAAAATCAATTTAGTTTTCCAATAAAAAAAGCTCAAAATTAATTAAATTTATAGTTTACAGCTACCTTATCAGATAAAAAAAAAATATGCATAAATATATACACTGCCGTTCATAAGTTTCCGGACATATTCATTTAAATTTTTTTTTGTACAATTTTAATGCCACATGACATGACCTTGATTTTTGAGCGACTTTGGCGCGGTTTTTTTGGTCTCGGCTCTCCTTTGGCAAGATATTCGCTCGATTGATCGGTTGTTTCGGGGTCGTAAGCATAGATCCAAGTCTCATCGCCAGTTATAATGCGTTTCATGACATCCTTGTAGTCGGAAAGCATTGTTTCACACACTTCAACGCGACGCCTTTTTTCCAAAAAATTCAATGCTTTCGGTACCAGTCGGGATTTGACGCGCTTGAGGCCCAAAACATCCTTCAAAATGGTATTGACTGAGCCTTTCGATAAGCCAACTTCATCGGCAAGGTCTCTAATCGTTTATCGATGGTTTTTCAACACCAAATCTTTGATTTGTTTGACGTGAGCTTCATCGGTTGAGATTGATGGTCGCCCAGAACGCTCTTCGTCTTCGACACGTTCACGGCCGGCTTGGAAATCACTATACCACTTGTAAACATTTTTATTAGACATAGCCTCATCATCAAAGGCTTTCTGCACCATCCTCAACGTATCTGCAGCAGAAAATTGATTCCGCAAACAAAATTTAATGCAAATTCTTTGCTCAATAAATTTCGACATCGCAAAAAACGAAAAACTCACTTTTAGCAGCTCACAAAACGACGCGTATCTCAAACACTATGAATATATTTTGACATGAAATTTCACATAGATATCACTGACAGTACTACCAACCTAAAAAGAAAGAAAAATTTCCAAATCCTTCGACGCGCGCAGTTTAAATTCATATGTCACCTTATTTTTTGGACACAGTTGTACATAATAAATATACCCTATAAACAATACTTTATACGCAAATCGAATTTTATATGATTCAAAGATGCGAAAACAAATATAAACTTACGGGGAACTAAAAAAGTTAGCATCTTAAAGTTGATGTTGGGAGCAAATTAAATAGCACCTTAATGTTTTTTTTTTTTTTATCATGAGATGGGAAGTTCATGGTATGGGCAGGTCTACTCGCACCCAAACCAATTTTTTTGCGTTGGAATCAGGAAATCTTATTTTAAGCACATCACATTTGAAATGTTTTCTGAATAGAGTACTGGACTCTTTAAACTGAGTCAACCTTGGGCGACAGCATAGTGATTTTACCATCAAACCACTTTGGGGATTTTCTTTCTCACAGAAGTGTTAATTTTTTGTATTTTCTAAGGGCTCGTTCGCATTCAAATTTTCGTTCGGATTCGAACCAAGAAAACTACATTTTTAAATGCTTACACATCCAAACAAATCTTACGCTTCCAAGTACCAACATTTGAATAAACCTCTAAAGGGCGGGCTTTTAACATAACATGCTGTTTTTTTATTGTGCATTTAGTGTAACGATTTTTAAGAGCAAATCTTTACACAAAAAAGGTACCTCACTATTGACTCCGCAAGCATATGTTAACAAAAAAAAAATGTCAGAGTACATAAAATTATGACACAACAATGAACATGGTTAAATGGCGTGGAACAACCGCACTAGAGATTTCGAGATTCTTTCTTTCACATGAACATTTCTGATTCAACAAACGTCGCCGTTCTTTGTTACACCAGCACGGAAGGTTCCCCATGGACTTGGCATTATTTTTGGGGGCAAATCACCAGACCCAATATTAATACAGGTCCATTGGGTGTTATACGTGCAAAGTGGAAAACCACAAACGTGACTTGAATTCCCAAGATGTTTGGTGAATTGGTTTAAATTCGATTCTAAGAACTTGAGCCGATCATAACTTAAAGCCACATCATCTTTTACAGATGAAATTGTCTGTTGATACTTTTCTCTGAATGATGATCCAACAGGGTTTAATTTTATTTGTTTTGCAACACAATTTCCAGCTGGGAACTTACGAATGCTGAAATGAATTGAGTAGGGCTGAATTGAGATGTTCGACTGCACCAGAACATTTAAATCATAACCCCACTTCAATTTGCGTGCTTTAATACTGGCAGTCACTCCTATAATACTTCCGCTTCTCCGCAGAATAATTTAAGATACAAATCCACTCTAAGCGCTGAGCAATTTAAGTGTACATTTTCCCAATAGACAACAGGATGCAGGCAGACACCATGCGACGTGGCTAGAATATTGTATTGGCTTGCTTATGTTTTCCACGTCCGCAACAATGTCTGCACAGTCAGCATTACAAATCCGTCCAACTATTTAATTCGCACAAAAAGAGACTAGCGGAATTTTGGTATATTCAATTTGCTTGGCGAGTCCTTTTTTTTTTTATTTGTACATAAAAAGGGAAGAGTAGAATTAATTGAATTCATTCAGAGCGGTTGAAAGTCATTTTGCTTAAAAAAATAAAGACTGGGATTAAAAACAACCTTGGTCATCATTCACTTGAAGTCAGGAATTGGTGCATAAAATTTTAAGCACAGAACAAGAAGAAAGCTCTTCTGCTTATTGCCGAGCCACATAAATAGTTAAAGATGATGATTTTACTGACTTCAGATGAATAAAAGTGAATTCAGTAATGATTTCAATGAGATATATGAATTCACTGTTGACTTCAATTTCGGGAATTTAATTGATTCTCGAAATTGATTTTCATACTATGATTGCTAAAAAATTTAATACACTTGTCAGTGACTTCAAAGGAATGGTGACTTAAGTCTTTCAGTTTTGCAGTCTTATTTGAATTCAATTGCATGAATCTAAAGTTTGTACCAGAGTTCCAAGACTGTCTTAGCTGGTGCGGTACCCGCTTTGCACAATATGGTTGAACCATTGCTAGAGATCCCTAAAACTGCAAAACTGAAGGTAAAATCTGAACTTTTAAGATTCCAGAACAGTGCAACGCCAAAACTGTATAGTTTCTCCGATAGAAAAAAAAGTAACGAATTAACTGAAGAACAAACAGACAACTATCTTACAATTCTTAAAGACGGCTGAAAACAAAAAATCAAGCGTTTTAGATAACATTCAAAACATAGTTCTAAGGCATGTCCTAACGCTGTTATACGGCAATATTGTGTAGTACTGGAAAAAAAATTAAAAAGAAGAAGGACTTTTCTGAAAACAAAATACAAATATTTAGTTGGATAGCTTTCTTTTTGAACAGCAGTTAATCTTCATTTTTTTCATTTTTAATTTTTATTCTTTCAATTCAATTTAAATTTAATTTACAAATAATTCATTACAAACTTAGTAGAAAGAAGATAATCATTCTGTAACTAATAACATAAGCTAGTGTTGAATGATTGACATTATTACAAATGAAGTTAATTTGGGATAAATATTACATAAAGAAGCGCAAGCGAATAAGAGTATAATAACAGTATAATTTTTACAATGCAAAATGACTTTCCAGATTAAAAAGGTTGATAAAGTGATAATAGAATTTTTAATACACACTTCGGAAAACAGATTCAATATTTACATTATCGATACCGAATAACCAATTTTTACTTTTTTTAAAAATGTATTGAAGTTGTATGTTTGTCTTATTACAGTAGGTAGCTTATTGAAAAATCTAGGACCAGTAATGGAGAAAAATGAGAAAATTTAGTTTTATGTGCTGCAGGGACAATTACCAAGGCTTGACTATTAACGCGTAAGCTGTAATAATTCGAGGTTCTGTTCAAAATGTTACCACTACGTTTAAAGAATTCCCTAAGGACTTTGAATACGTAAAGGTGTCTTAAGGGAAGAATATGTAGCTCTTTAAATTTTTTTACGATTTTTACCACAAATTTTTCTAATTAAACATTTTTAAGATTTAAATAATGGATCAAAAGTGTTGTCATAAGCACCTCCCCAACTCGTAACACCATATTGTATTTTAGAGTTTGCAAGTGCGTAATAAATGATAGTTAAAACTTGCTTGGAACAATAGGGTCGTAAAAGATACATTTTTCGAATAACCTGCATCATATACGATTTAGTAGCTTGTATATAAGCCTTCCAATTCAAGTTTGAATTAACTAAAACACCCAAATACTTGTATTCGCTAACAGAATCAATTTAAAAACACCGATCTGAACATCCAAGATTATCATTATAGTTAGCAAAATCACAGTTATGAACTGGTAAAGAAAATCTCTTTCACACATGTGAATGCAATATAACGTTGAAATCAAAACGATCACTACCCATCATATTAAACGCCGTTAGCTTGGTCTTGTCGCTGACAATTAACTCATGCAAGAAAAACCATTCCCTTAGTTTATGGAGGTCTTCATTTATGCTGGCAATGCAGTTAAATACATTATTTTCTAGATACGCGAAAGCTATATCATCTGCGAATGCTGTGGGTTGACCATAAATCTGTGCTGTATAATAATAATATTAGATTTATTTATTTTTTTTTGTTGTTTTTTTTTTGTTTTAGATTTAGATTTTTTTTATTTTATTCTTTTCTTATGAATTTTAAGATACAATTCAATATATATACAATAATCATGATATAGGAAAAAAAAATAAGAAAAGTTAATGACATTTTATATTTTAATTTAAAATAAAAATAAAAATAGTGTCAAATGCCATATCAATCAATAAATAAAACAAATATGTTTTGGGTGGGGTGACCCTCAAAAAGCAACTTCGTACAAAATATTAAATAAAAATTAGTTCATGAAAAATGTAAAATTCATTCAAAATTCAAGGCAATTGTTAAATGATGCAGTATAAAATAATAAAAGTAAAAGCAAAAGGGAAAATAAAAAAAAATAATTAAAATTATAAGCAAAAGATACAATTATACCAGAAATACAATTATACCAGAATATCAGAAAGAAGAGACTCTAAATCAACATAGTTGAGACCGAAAATCCATATTTTGGTGCATTTCATAAACGTTCCAGGTATTGATATTGCCCTGATCGACGGTGGGAGTTTATTAAACAACCGGTGAGAAAGAACAGAAAAGAAATTACGATACGCAGTGGTACGGAAAAAAGGTACAGATAACACGTTCGCGAGGTTTCCCCGTAAATTATAATTTGAAATAAGACGAAAGTTACGGTTACCAGACTTCATGAAGAACGTTTTTAACACTCTAAAACAATACAAGTGACGAACTGGAAGGATATTTTGGTCGCAGAACAAAGGAAAACTTGGATATCTACCAGGTTTATGACAAATTTTCCTTAAAATATATTTTTGCAAAATTAGCAGCGGTTGTATTTCATTTAGGTAGATACCTCCCCAACAGGTAATTCCATATTGCAGCTTAGAATGGAAAATTCCATAGTAAATAATCTTTAGCAGTTTAGTTGAGCATACATTACGCAAAAAGTAAAAATGTCTAAGCGTGCATCGAAAGTACTTTTTCAATGAGTCTGCGTATTTTCACAGGCCTTTTTCCAGACCTCCTCAGTGTTTTGGAAAAGCTTATTAGCATTTCCAGATTTTTTAGCTTTAAATCCCTTTTCGAGGTCGGTCCAAAAGTTTTCAAATGGGTTTGAGTCGGGACTTGCGCAGGTCAATCTGAAAGATTTATTTTGAAATCTGTTATCAATTGCTTCACAGTCCGTGAACTATGCTTTGGATCGTTGCCGTGCTGGAAGACGTAAGTCACTGGCATATTTTCAAAACAATAGGGTTCCATTGTATTCTTTTATATGCCTTTGTACATGTGTTGATCCTCGTTTCCTCCTCCATGTTTTATCATTTTGACGGTGTACTTTGGATCCAAGTCTTTGTTTAAAGGTCGCCTCACATACATTTTTCCATCGGTTCCAAGCAAATTAAACACCGATTCATCGCTCCAAAGTACTTTTTCCAAAAAGCCAAAAGTTTCCTTATGTGCAGCTTGGTGAACTTCAGTCTCGTCTTTAAATTCTTTGTAGACACATGCGGTTGTTTGCGGGCGATGCATTTACGAAGATTTTGTTCCAAAAGGCGATGACATTGACAGATTTGTAGTGCAACAATATCCCTAATTTTTGTGGATGTCAAAAGAGGATTTGCTCTTCTTGTTCAACATATTAGCCTGTCTTCCTATGGAGTAGTTTTCCATCGGATCTTCTTTCTTTTGGGATTCTCAAAAATTTCAGTGTTTTTAGAAACCTGAATTGCTGCGAAAACAATATTTTTGGAATAAACAGTCAAAGAGTAAATTGATAATGGTCCTCGCTAAACACAGCACAACTTATACAAAAAGAACCCATTGCTGACATGTGCTTGCAATAGTCATTTCCTATTCTGCGACCACCACTTATGATTCGATAGCGTTTGGTGACGATATTAACTTGTATTGTTTTTCCATAACACCGCAAGGCACACACCTTGTGCTTCTTTTAAAATGGAAAGTTTCCCTCACAATCCGTGCATTTCAGCGTCATTATTTTTTATCCAACTTTAGTAGTTCCTCCTAATTTATTGTAGAGAAAACTGCATGAAATCGTTGTCGGACGTACAAGTGATTGGAGGGCACGAAAAAATTAATGGTATCATATCCAAGGATTTTACGATTAAAGTTTTTGAAAGCATGATACTCTGCAGTAGATTCCTTGACCATGAATACGAATTTAACGTGGTCACTAAAAATTAGGTCATAAGTATCGTTAATGGTATCACATCAAATGCGATTGCTGAAGACGATGTGCTTCTTCGATTTAACAAATTTATACTTCCACAAGTAGTAAGTTATTTGATAGACACCGTCAATTCGTGCATAATCGCACCATCATACCACTTGGCCTTAAAGAATGTTTAAGTGAAATCAGTCACAAAGAAACTTCGTTTGTCACCGACTCTAGTCAAACAAGAATTTTGCCCAGTTTGCCAAAGGTCTAAGAGAGAGTCTTTGCAAGGCAAGTTCGAGATTACTTACATTTTAATTTCTTTTGAAATCTGTTTTGGAAGAGGTCTTAGTTGCGCATCTGCAACCATCGTAGAAAAATAACACAAAAATCTGTTAAGGATTTTTTAACTTTGCTTTGTCTCCTTGAAGTCTCTCGTCTCTCACAGCGTATGTTGCCGACACATTTTCTAAAAACAGCTAAATTTGTTTGGCTTTGGAAACACGGTCTTTGAACTTATAAGAAGCTATCTGATTGGCAGATCCCAACGAGACGTTAGTGGAGGCAGATTCGACAGCAATGCTCTATATTCGGGCCCATTTGGACATCAATCGTTCGCCTTTGGTTTGCAAACATGTTACCAATCATATCACAGAAAATGGGTTCAATAAATTTGTGCCGCAATTAACGAGGACTTACAACAATAGAGGATGCCTTAGAACACTAAGAGTCAGTCGTAGGAGTTTTTCTAGACCTCGAAGGGGCCCTATCGACCTACAGTAAAAGCATACAAATCAACAAGTGTTTGCAACATATGCTATCAAGCTGCATCATCACCGCCTTCATCGGAGAAGAAACAAGGAAAGGCAAAGTCTTAGAAGGGACACCACAAGGAGGAATAATATCATCTCTCTTATGAGTACTAGTGATGGACAAGATCCTCAAAAAACTTGAAGGAACATGCACCAAATGTTAAGCATATGCAGTCGACCTAGTAATCCTAGTTCGAGGAAAACACCTTAACATAATAGTGGAAATCATGCAGGACATTCTCAACACCGATGAGATGAGCGAATGAAACCGGAATAAATGTTAATCCTTGCAAAACGGTTTTGGCACTCTTCACAAAAAAGACCAATATTAGTGTCTTCCACATCCCTGAGATTGGAGGTACTAAACTTGAAATCAAAGACAGCGTGAAGTACTTAGGGTTGATAATCGTCAAGAAACTCAACTGGAGGAAAAATCTGGCGGAAGGCACTACTAAAGTCAAGAGGCCATATTGGATATGCAGGAGGACATTTGGGAAGTCCTGGAGACTGAAACCAAAACAAGTGCACTGGATATACAACTGTGTAATGAAAGCAACATTTCTTTACGGCATTATAATATGGTGGAACTCGATTGATGAAAAATATGTAGCCGACAGGCTCACCAAAGAGCAACGATTGGCATGCCTTGGAATAATAGGCGCTCAAAACTCCACGCCGACCGCTGCCATCGGAGCAATTCTAAACATAACACCAGTACAACTGGAAGTGATAATTGTAAACATTGTAAGGGCGATGACACTGCTACCAGATCGTCAAAACGACCTAGATGAGAAAATTTTCACTTTCAAAAACAATTTTAAGACAATTTTTCCAACCAGAGCTTCTTGGACGAACGGAAACATGACAATAGACCGCGATGTTATCACAATTTGTACAGACGGTTCCAACTTATCGTCTGAATCGGGGGCAGGGATCTACTGTCCGAACCCACCGATAGAAGTTTCGAAGCATCTTGAACCATTTGTCAACGTGTTTCAAGCAGAAGGCTTCGCAATTCTAACTGGAGTAGAAAAGCTCACCGAACTCAATATACGGGAGAGGCAAATATTCATCTGCTGCGATAGTACTGCAGCTATCAAAGCTATGAGCATCGACACTGGTAAGGAACAGTGAACGACGTCAGTCTAACTTGGGTCCCGGGACACGAAGGTGTAACGGGAAGCGAAAAAGCGGACGAACTGGCTAGGAAAGTAACTGGCTACATAGACTCGGACTGGCAGAAACATCAACATGCCAAAGCTGTGAGGAGGAAGAAGAAGATCTGGAATACTTTCTCTGCCTACTACTTGGGATCGACAAGATCATGGATTTCGCAAAACGAACAAACAGATTTCCCGATCAGTCAAATCAAGACACTCAATAGTAATCCCTCCGACATTACCCTTCTTCCACTACAACTCTCCCTCTTTAACCAAAATCTTCTCAAAACAGGAAATAGGGGAACACAACATGCCCAAATAGAGGTCTAAGTGAAAAGCTAACAAAGCTCATCCTTACCACCCAACCAGCCAACGAGGACCTAGGTCGTGAGCAATAGAATTCTGCTATATTCGACAAAATCCTTGACTATTCCTACCTCTCATATATCTTTTGAACTCGTTTCTGTTTCAACTACAAAGCAGTCAGGTACCAAAATGAAACTTGAATTCGTACTCAAGGTAAGGACATCAAAATCGTAGTTGGATGCACTTGTGGATTGTTATGTAAACTATGGACGTCTGCTACCTTTACTCATCTTTATTTCGTCATACTCTTGTTCCTATTGATGATTGGCCGCTGTCAATTCGGATAGTTTTTCTCTAAGACTTTCAGGATGTTGTAAGTTGAATTAACGGGCCCCGTAGGTTTGACAGAATTTCAATGTTTGCTCAGAATTTTATCGGCTTAACGTTTCAATAATACATGAAAAAAATTTGTTTTGTTTTTAGGGTTCCGTACCCAAAGGATGGTAACTCAGGCTCCGCTGTTGTCCGTCCGTCTCTCACAGGCCTGTATCTTCCTATATCTACCACAATAGGAAGACAAATGCAATTTTCACAGAATACGAACTACTGTAGGCGATGTAACAAAATGTAATAAAAATAGCATAAAGTTAAAAATAAAGGGGGGGGGGCACAAGCAAAAGAACTTTTATTAAAAATCGTAACCCAAATTCTCGCCTTAAAGTTGGCCATGAAAATGAAGATTAATTTAAAAACGCAACTCAATTCTACGACAAGGAATGTTGTGAGTGTTCGTCTCATTCTTAGCCGCTTGTTTTTTATCAAAGTGTCTTGGAATTCTGAAATTTTCACTGAAAGCGTCAAGAAAAAGATCCCTAATTTTCTGTGTTTTTCGAATGCTTCTGCTTTGCATGGGTCTAAGTAGAATGCACCTTTGCTTCATGACATAAGCCCATATTTGACACTCTAAGGTGTCGAGTTATTGTGCGACATACGAGTATGCGTGACTGTAGAAACTTATATTGTAATTGCCTTGAAATAACGCTCAAATGAAATTGTCCAGTTGACTCCATCATTGCTCACGCGACACTCAACTTTTTTATGTAATGCTTCTCTAGTCAGTCTGTCTGGTAGAGTCCATACAAGCTTCTACAATCTTTGCTAAAATGAAATTTATTCACAATTTAAGTTAGCCTGCCAAAAGGAATTTACCAAAGAAAGAAATAAATAAGTTAAGTAAAATAAAGACGCTTAAAATGCTCCTTAAACGCCGCCAATTTAATCCTGAGGCAAATGCGTGCTTGCAAACTTATGTTATCTTAACATCATCTGCCACGAGATGGAGCCAAAAGTAAAAGAAAAACAGGCAAATCCAAAGTCTCAGATATAATTACAACGTCTGCGACAACAATTTACGCCCCTCATTAGGAACATTAATAATAATCCTTCGCACTGCCGCATACTCACATTGCGACATTCGACTAATGAATTATTAATTGCCAGGATGGAGCCTGTTGACTAAATGTCGAGAAATGACGAATGAGAAGTGCCACACAACAACAACACGTGAGGCTAATCATTAATTAGCCCACGAAGTGGTTGGATTTAATGTGAAGTCAGCCGGGAAAGTGTTCTCATAGCTTTTAATAGCATGCAAGCTCAATTTAGACTTAAGTGATTGAATACTTACTGACTAATTGTAATTCGAAAATGGATATACCTAATGCACAAAATGGTTATTGAGATTTTGAAATTCTAACACCTTTCCGCAGACTCATTTGCATTTCAACTTTTAAGTTAGACAGGAGCTTCTCGAAAATAGAAAATAGAGTGGACAAATGTACCAGGAAAAAATAAATTCAAAACTGGACGCCTCAGCACGCCAGATATACCAAGAGCCTAAGCGAAAGGATGCTTATCAAAATGGTAAAAAAAAAATAACCGTGATCATCTGAGGTTACAAAATACCTCTGCGTTAAGTCCTTTCATTTCTCACTGTTTTCTTTTTCCTTACTTTTCTTCTAGCTCTGTACTCTGCCCTTGCTGCTTTCTTTTCTCGTGAAAACGGCTTCTTATGCCCCAATTCTTTCCACTTTTTATTTTGCACGACGTTCTTCAGGATGGCTGTTAGTGTGAAGCGGCATCGCCTCAATGTATTGTCGAAGATCCTGGTAAGCAAAAGCTCATTTGAGAGTCTTTCGCTAAGATGCTCTCTGCAGGCAATGATTATTTCCGGTTAGCTGAGGCGTTCAATATAAGTTGATAATTGCCATTTGAAAAGTTATGACTATTACCTATTTCAAGTGCAGTCAGACACTGATACTGAATTGATAGTTTATGCATTGAGTTTAATTGGCGCCCGAATTGGGACGAACATTTTGATTGCTTTCATTTTAATTCGCACAATGTTTTTCGAATGATTAAACTTCCACGCTTGGTTCTTTTTTTGTGGGATTCAATTCTTCACAGTCTACACTCTCAATATCAAAAATTATTAAGTTAAGCTTACGCTACCATTCAGTGCCAATGATCGAAAACAAGGACGACAAAGTGGAGGCTCAGTCTTCCAGGAGGAACGTTTAGGTATAGATGTGTCAGAGAAGAGCTCATTTATACCAAGACAGAGGCTTCCGGTGAAGACCAGTGGACCTTCCGCAGTAAACGAAGTAACGAAGGAATGTGAGTAAAATGGGGTTGTTATTGGAGTGAGAAAAAAAATCGCCTGTCTTGGGTCTACGCTCTCATGCATGAGTGGATCTATGGATCAATCTGAATGTGTAAGCTGCAAAATACGTCTAGACATTTTAGGAATGGAGTGTCAAAAGATAAGAAAGTTTGTGGAGTTTTTAATATTTTTTACGAACGACCAAAACTCTTTGCTGCCAAGAGCGGCAATAAATTTTTTTTTTATCTTGAAGCTATCGCACTTCGTAGAAAATCAATTCAATAATTTCGAACTTCTTTATCTTTCTCTGAAGGAATACTTTGACCGAGGAATTTTCTACTTTATTTGAAAGAAAAACTTACTTTCTATTGCATCCATCCAGTCATAAAATTTGTTTTTCTATAACCTTCCAAGACAATATCTCCGCGACTACACATAAAAGCTTTCGATGAGCTCATCTTTCAAAAAAGTTTCCTTCAATCATGTTCCCTTAATCAGCTTTAACGACATTAAAAATGTTCCACTGACTTGCTTGCTTTATTCTCTACGTGAAGTGATTGGATTCAGAAAAACGAAAGTTTGAATGTATACGAGTCTATCTACGAGAGTGTGAAGTCATTTTACGACTTAGCCACGTGATAAACATTCAAGCTTTATTCTGAACTAGAGAAGCACGACTGAAGGTTATATTGCTTCTTTCTAATGCTTACCTGTTTTCGAACGGACATAAAAAAGAACACAAGCGATAAAAATGTCCTTTTCGTCATGTAAGCATCTTTTAATCGCATCACGAGCACACGAACGATTCCAATGTATTTGTTTTTTGTTCGTTTTTATACCCAATTCCATACGGTATATAAATTTTAATCCGTATTTTCAAAGCTTAGAAATGTGTCACTCAATTCTTGTGGCCATGTCGGTTGGTCAGCATAAATTTAAGTGTTTCCAGACGATTCGAATTTAGTGCATATGCTGCACGTTTTCTAGTTGAGTTGTTTTTGCTGTCGTCAGATGATTTTATTGTTTCATCACTTGTTTAAGACATTCGGTTTTATTTTTTATGATATTTCGAATGCTGCTTAATGGGAATGGCGTACATAAGTATGCACTTTGCGTATGTGGCATACTGATGTTCAGTTGAGGGAAATTTTGTGGGAAATAAAGTGATGAAAATTAGAATAGTCAAATTATTCACAATGGCATACATTTAAATCATTAAACAAAATGCAAAGTACATTTTCTAAGTTTTTAGGGTTCCGCGCGTAAAAGAATGCTAACGGAATTCCATACCTAAGATTCCGCTGACGGTCCGTCTTGCAATTTAAGGTAGACACATTCAATTTCACATTTCGCGGAATGTCTTCTGCTATGGCCGCTATAACAATAAATAATAAAAATATTTTAAAGTTAAAAATTAAGTGGGGTCACCATACAAAAATTGTTTTTCTTTAACTTGCAATTCAAATTATGTTTAAAAGTAGGCAATGATCCACTCTTATGCAGCAGTTGACGATTGATATTGTAGCCATGCGCCTTGCCTTGTTGCGATTTTCTGAACCCTATCTGACACATGAGGTAAAAGATTGATACCGATATGAAAAAATGGAGTTTTTCAAACGATCATTTATGAATCAAAAGTATTATAGTACAAACAAATCTTCAATTGGCTTACTTGTATATATGTAAGTGCAATGCTATGAGAAATAAATAATTTAAGAAGTAAAATTTGTTGCATGCTGTAGAGTTGTGCACCCTTCGTGTGAGAGTCAAATTCGCACTTGACGGTTTTTTTTTTAATATAGCATCCGAGAGTTCTTGGAATGGATCTGATTTTCGCAGCTAAATATTTTAAAATATCCCCACGTTTCAAAATACCCAGAGTTGGATGTGTGGTATAATACCCTGAACAGAGTCAATGGCGTGTATTCCACTGAACGGAAGCAGGAAACATGGAGGAAAATTCAAATGTCAAATACACACATGTAATTTTTTTTCTACTAATACTTTCTTTTCTGATTTCGGTGTCACGCCTTGCAGGTCGTGTTAATATAATCTAACCTTGCATTTGTATTAAGCTTTTTTTTATTGATATTATCAAACATAGAAAAATTTTAATCGGATATTTTTATTTATAAACCATCATGTGCGGAAGTAAAACAGGATGTTTCTAGAAGGACATATATATTTTTTGTTTTTTCGCCTAGTGTATCTTGAAAATAATTGCAGCTATCGAATCGAAACTTGTTTCATTCGTAGCTTAATTGTGGTCTGAAGACTGGAAAAGAAGAATGCGTGAACTTCAATTGAGTGGTTTAACTTTCGAAACAAAAAAACTGTCAGTAAAAATACATTTTCAATTTATCTTCAAAAATCAAATACATTTTCAAATTGAAGGAAAGGATTCACACAGCGCTGTCTGTATGTTTCCGGACAGTACTTCTACCAGAGAATTTCGCATAAAACTCTGTCTTCTTTTATTTTATTATAAAAATGAACTGTAAATAGCTTCATCAGTACTATATTTTCTTACCCAAATGACCAAGTTACCCTGTTAAGTGAAAATATTTGGGTATTTAATAACATATACTTCCACCAACTTGGTCGTCAATCTGTTAATTCAGTAGATAATTTTTATACTCATCTTCTCGAGAACCCAAAGCTAAGTTTACCCACCTCAGAGTAAATATAAACTCCACGAATGACACCTAAGTGGAGATTCGGCGAAGATCGAATTGCGTTAAAAACTCCTAACTCCTAACACTAAATGTATGCTATTAGAACATATTCGATTTTGAACGCTTTCGAGAAAAAAATTCTTCGTCAAATATTTGATCCCGTATGCGAGGAGGACGTATGGAGCAGAAGATAAAACCCCGAACCCTGTATCAAGATGTGGATGTAGTCCAAAAAGCCAAAATACATCGATTTCACTCGCTCGGCCGCATCAAGCGAATGGACAATAATGCTACAGCAAAGAGGAATCACTTAGGAAGACCGCCATCCGTTTAAGAGATCAAGCGATCGCAGATGTCAGAGTGCTTGGTCTAGATAACTAGACACAGTGTGCCCGGGATCGACAAGAGTAGGACTACCATGTCTCTTCACGGAACAAGTTCCTGTTAAGCAAGAAAGACATTTCAGTTTTTTTCTTCCTCTTGCACTAAGTTTCCATGACAAAGCTTTCTAAAATATCATTCTCTTTCAATAACGTGAATCTTAAAAATTTATTGTTTTTTTTATTTCTGATTCTGTGCTTGACTGCTCGAACAATACAGCAGGAACCATCTTTGTTATAGCAAAAAGCCAAAAGTAAGCTCTGTTTTGAGTTCAAAAACTTGTCTGCATTGTCAAAAATTCGGTTAACGAAACGCTTAGTAGTTGAATCGTGAACTATAACATTGGAAAAAGCTCGGCAAGAATGATCACCGCCTCCGAATTTTGAATAATTTTGCCACTGTTGTGGTTTCATATCATTCATAAACGCCAAAGAAAAGGACATAGAGATATCCTTGGACTAAGATATTCCAATCAATGGTAGATTCTTTCGGTAAAGTAACTCTCTCTCTTTCTATCTTCGCTAACTTATCCCCTCGCCCGATCGCACTTTTCGTAACGCTCTCGTCATGCATTCACCAGCTTACTCCCCAAGTCAAGCGTGCGTAAAGAAGTCTTACTTCAAAAATATAAAAAGTCATAGACGATAAAAATGGTTATCCGCCATCATAGTACTACTCTTCAATTACTACGAATCTGTGATGACATTAAACGCAACTAAACTTCTGTAAAATCATCTGGAATATTTCTGTTAGACATCGAGAAGGTATTTGACTCTGTCGGGCACAATGGTCCCATCTTCTAAATGATTAATCGATGTTCAATAGTTCAAGGCTTTCTCTCTAATCGTTCTCTCCGAATTTTCGTAAATAGCATATCAGCTGGTGCCCCTCAGGATGCAGTCATCAGTCCTGTCTTATGTAATCTTCTTCTGCATAAAATCGACGAACTTGTGTTTCTACGGAAAAGCATTGTTGACATTTGCCTGATATCGAAAACACACTTAAAAAAGGTTTCTGAACCCAAACTTAAAGGTAACATCGACTATCATGCGCATCACCCTTCGGGAATTTCAAGAGGCGGATCCCCTATTTACATCAAGGACTGTATCAAGCATTTCTAACATGTCTCTATGCAAATATGTTCAGTCGCAGTAAAATTGATCAAGCTGGACTTCAAGATCGTCTCATATTATTTTCCTCCCCAATGGTATCATTGCCCGAACTTCGACAGACCAAAAGGAAACCTTATTACTGGTGAAATTTTAAATGAGCTGCCCTTAAATGCATGCTTGCAATGGAAAGTCGCAGAAGTCATAATGGTTCCGAAACGCGGAAAAATTCCAAACGACAATTTGGCTCCTGCCGCTTATTTCTAAGGTCTTTGAGAAACTTTTGCTAAAACGATTGCAATCGGTTTGGTTTTAGAGTCAAGCAATCCACAATCGATAGACCTGATTATCGAATAACAAAAGTTATTAAAAAAGCCCTGGAGAGGAAAAAGATTTGCTGTATCGAATTTCTAAACGTATCGCATTCCTTCGACAAGGTTTGGCGAGATAGACGAAAGTATAAACTGAGGCTTATTTTACCGGAGAAATTGCTTAGAAAACTGCTGAACCGGAGACAATCTTCGGAACTGTGGGCAATGTCTGGATTGTAATCGAGTCGCCTGTCTACACCTGGCGATGTGGAAGATAAGCGGCATTGCCCTACTATTCTGTATCGAACCTTTAGAATCGAAGTAGAGGAAGGCCTCTGGAGGGACAACGCCACTAAGGCGAACACTCTCATGGTACGAATCATTAGGGTAGAAAGCCCCGAAGATCAGGTTGTTGATCGAAATCATTGCCCTTGCAACGTGTCTTCGAATTAGCTTAATAAGGAAATTATCCACTCTGATTAGGTTGGCCCCATTGTAAAGGACCTCATTGCGGTAGAATTTTTTGTATTGGGACTCTGGAGTTCTATATAAACGAAGACAAGCCCTGAAACTTTGACTTTCAAAAACCCGAATCTTTTCCATCGAATTTGCTGTCACGTTGAACCACACTGGACAGCCATAAGTAATCATTGGCCTGACAAGTGCCATGTACCAGATGACTTTCACCCTGCCATCGAGTTGGCTGCTGTAAAACAGTCTCTTTATCATAGCAAAAGCCGCTTTGGCTCTGGCTAGAGCTACATCTATATGTTTATTAAAATATAGATATTGGTCGAGCCAGAGCCCTAGGTATCTGACTACACTTCTGTTGGCTAATGGCTGCCCATGTTGTCCCATGATCAAGAATTTTCGCCAATTCTTTCTTGTATACCAAGAGGCCCTAGACAGTGAAGTCCTGAAGAGAATAGTCTCCGATTTCTGATAGTAAATCTTCAACTTCCAGTCGTCACAATAACGCTGGATTTTATCAAAGTCACATTGCAAGTTTAATCTGATATCCTCAATCTTCGGTCCTGATCTGTACGCAATCAAATCGTCTGCGTACGCTATGGCACGGTGAAGAGAACCTACAAGATCAATCGTGAAAATGCTGAAAAGTATCGGAGAATTGACCGCACCTTGTTGCAGACCTCTTATTAACTTAAAAATACAAATAGAAGTAACATTGCCATTCTTCACAAATAACTGTGTTTCCAATTTCTTTTCAAATCCCGCATGCAAACGAGGCGAAATATTTAGGAATGACTTAAGGCGCGAAAATAGAGTGGAAATTACACAATAAAATAAGCACGACGAGCTCGAAATCAGGCTTAGAAAAATGCTTTGGCTCCTCGGGAGATATTCAAAAGTAAGCTTATATTACAAACTGCTCTTATACCAAAGCAAGCAACAGATCGATAATACTATACAAAAGTTTCAAAACAAAACATAAGGAGCAATCGTGAATGCTCCATGGCATATAAGAAATAGCGACATTCACAGAGATTTGGGAGTTGCTACTGTCTCCGACAAAGTAATTATTTTTACTCAAAAGCTTTGTTCTCGTCTCCAAGATCGCTGTATCAACGAAACTATGCAAACTCTGGGTGAGACTAACCATGGAAAGCTACCTACCAAACGCGATTTTTTTTTTTCGACTCATTTATTTCCACTATAAACAATATTGTAACATGAAGCAAAAACAAGAAAAATGCTTATAAACTATCTAAACTACAAAATACAAGGCCACAAAAGAAAAGGGGGTGGCACGCAATACATGAGATATATTACTTAAACATAGATAGCAGGTAATTATTCAATTTATGTTTAGGATATATATGTATTAATAATAATATAATTTCAGAGAAACAAAAATGTGGAGGAAAAATTTCTCTTTATATATTTTACTTAAAGACTACCTACAATACTAAAAAAAAACTAAAACTAACCTAACCTAAGCGTCAGCTTCAACCCAGTTAAGCCACCAGTATTTTTTTCGATTTTTTCTGGACTCATCACTTGTATCTCGTTCAGGTACGCTCATGCAGTATCTCCAGACATTGGCTACGTCCCCCGAGTGGGCAGGTACATAAAGGATTCTTTTGTCTGTGGCCCTTCTAGCAGCATGATATATGATAGGTACGTTGCACGAGTCCGACATATACCCGTGTGCATCCAAATACAAAAACGCCTCAGGCGGTATTCACTTGACAATGCATTTTTAAAGTACCCCGGGTTAGGGTAAAACAAACCCGATATGAATTCGTTTTCAATCCGCCGAGCGCGCAAAATGATTCCTCACAAGGCCCAGGATAACATTGTCTATCCTGGACACGACGGAAGCATCCAATAGTCTCTTGTTGCTGACGTAATGCCGAAAGTCGGAATGGGCGCTTCTGTACATTCTAATACAGGCTCGAAGACATTTTCGCTCAAAGGCTCGATATTTTTCCATGTAAGATGGGTTTATGTTCCACCACACTGGACTCGCATAAGTCAGAATTGGGCGCACAAAGGCTTGGTAGCAGATGATCTTAACATCGGATCTCAGATAGTGTGAGTAGAAAAGACTTTTGAGTGACATAAATGCTGCCCTAGCTTTCTTGAGTTGTTGGTTTATATGCTCGTTGTAATATAGGAATTTATCCAGATGGACGCCTAAATATTTCACCATAGTCTTTGATTCAATATGAAGACGATCACCATTTTTATTACTAAGTTTCACCAGTTGCGCCTCAAATCTGAATTACCCCATCACATTTAGAGCTGTTTATTTTGAGTTTCCAATCTCGACAGAAAGCCTGGAGTTTGTCAAATTTAAGTTGTATGTCATTCTGTATTTCCCTAATTTTTGAGCCATGAGTGTATAGAATGACATCATCAGCGAATGCTATTGAATCTTGTATATCCCTGAGTATATCTGCATTGAAGATGTTGAATAGTATTGGCGCCGATACTGTGCCCTGTTCCACACTTTCGGTGATTTCGAAATCCCTAGTCGTCGTATACCTTCTATTTGTTACCACAAATCTTTTCTCGCGTATCATTGAAATTATCGTTCTCGTGAGATGGGGGGGAAATTCATATTTAATTAGTTTATATATAAGCCCGTGTCGAAGGCTTTTTCGATGTCCACCAGACAGGCACCTGTACATCTCTTCCTACCAAACGCGATGACCTACAGAAAATTAAACTTCATGTGAAGGAAACTTAGTCGTAGTCTGGATGACATGGGAGGTTATTTAGTGGGTAAGAATATCAGACTAGTATAAGCACATGCCGCTGGTCCTCATAGTGTCTATGAAGGTTTTTATCTACCCACGGAAAAAAAATTATTATTTTATTTATATTTTGAATTACACAAAGCACTGTGGAACAAATATTTTTCTGATAGGCAATCTGAAGTATTTAGGATAAAGATTGCAATAAATGTCCTTAAAAAACGGTGCTCATAATTATTTTCGACTTTGGTAAGCTAAAGCAAACGATTCAATTTAGTGATAATTTTCTCCTTGCATGTTTCTGTGTAATTGAGTTGTCAAGCTGTCAATAGAGGACATGATTTCACATTGGCGTGATCCAGCCGTCATAGTTCATGTGACTAGTATACATATATGCTTCACTTTATAACATGAAAAGCAGTTATTTAATAAAGACTTGATTGGCATTTAACACGGTTTCGCTTTGTGTTGAAATGTTTTCCGCTATTAAGTTCTCCATCTAAGGACTATACTAATATTAGGCAGATAATAATACTAATTTTCAAGCAGATAATAACACCTCTTGTACTTTTTAAATGACAATAGATTTCCGGCAGAAACAACCTAGTTCTCAAAAACGCCTTCGAACAAATGTTTTTTGAAATAAACAACTCAATCAAGATAAGGGTTGAAACACTCACCCTTCAGTTGACATTTCTAAAGGCCATTCTCAATAGATTTTGATAACTGACGATATTTACTTGATGGTTAATAAATAAATACGATGTCAAAAATAGATAGACCAGCAAGGGTATGCCACTCAAATTAGCCCACCATGTTGGGGGTTTCTATTTCTGTCGGTTGCTTTCCAGGCAATCGATCAATTGAGCCGATGACGAAGCGAAGCTGCTGCTCATCAAGGAACTCTAAAAATAACCAATTTTGTTAAATGCAATCTAATTTTGCCACGAATCGAATCAAAAAGGTATTTTCAGCAGACATACACATACAGTCTAAGAGAACTTGAAAAAAACAGTTAAAAATGTGTGTTTAAAGCGGGAAAAGAATATTTTTAAATTCTTTTCAGAGGAAGGAGATATTTAAGGGGTTTCGTACTCCCTTAGTTTTGTGGATTTTGAAAACTACAATGGCGATTTTTTATGAATAGCGCGAGGACGATTGGAAGGAAAGTCACTTAGTTCCCTGCGTAGGGGTTCCGTTCCTGTGGTTTTGTTTTCACATTAAAGGTGCAAAAGTTGTCAAGCGAGAGTTGACTCTAACGAAATAAGTCTTTAGTTCGAAATAGAATCTACATCACGTTTTTTGAATTGCTACTATGCACAATTTATGATTCGGAAGCTCTCAGGGGCTTTAAACAACCCATATAATGCATTTGGGTTGGAGTTAGCATAAGGATTAGGCGATTGGCTTCGATTGCTCAATGGTTGGAGTTCGAATAAGGTTGGAGAATTTGATATTAACTTTTTGCATTCACTCAGTTCGCGGTATTTTATTCGTCATTGGTTTATGCAAGTTATGCCAGTTTTTCCGCTTTGGATTGACAATGTCATTACCTTCACTAACCATTGATTTGACTTCATGAAATTTGAGATCCATCGTAACAAACCGATAGGTTACTCACAACATTATAGTCGCCGACTTGGTCTTACTAATACCGCTGTTCGCCTACTTCAGTACAAGCGGACAGTGACTAGAGCATATTCGAAAACTTACTCTTTGATTTTAAACTGGATTTTAATAGATCCAATTGGAAGGCAGGAATTTAACAAACTACGCCACCTGCTGCTCATGGCCGACTTACATGGACGTTTAATTAAGAAAGGTGTTTTAAAAAATGGGACAGTTGTACAGACGATGTTGGTTGGTTTCTGAATCCTTCTCATGTTGATAAATTCCAGAAAAGAAAGGAGTTCAAATAATAAGTCTGATGGGCATCGAGTATTTTATATAAGGTCATCAAAAAGCTTTGAATGCTTTTTATATTCAAAGAAGTTGGTAGGACTTGAGACAGTGCTTTTAAGTTGCACTTAAATGCATATCAGAGATGCTACTTTTTAGACTGCGCAGGTACTGAGGTAGTGTAGTACACTTTCCTCCTCCTCCTCATCTCTACAGCTTCTACAGAAATCAGTGTGGATTGTTCGAAATCTTCTGGATTGATTGCCAAATAGGCAATGACCTGTTATTACGCCTGCTAACTTGTTAAAACTCTTCCTTTCTAGTTCAAGGAAAGTTTTAGTTTACGCTGAATCTAGTGCAGGCCACATAGCTTTCGAAGCTCCGCTGGTGTCCGATTCCGCCCATCTTCGATTGGTGATGTTTATGGCGTTTTCTGGAAGCAAAGCTTTTACTGCTTTCAATGGAGTGCGAGGTGTCTCCTAATTGTGTACCAATAGTAGACTCACCCCCTTTCTTGCTAATTCATCAGCTCTAGCCCAGAATACTTTTGTGCACAGTCACCCAGCATAGGCTAAGATTGCATCTGTCCGCTATCCACCTTAGAGACAGTCGACAGAGTTTTACAATCTTGGAATTGAATGATGGTGTTTCCAGAGCCTTTACAGATACCTTACTATCTGGGTAAATAACTATAGAAATACAGTCTAAAGGGGTCATTGATAGCCTGAGGACTGCCTCTAGATTAGCTGTTATTTCTGCCTGGAAAACACTGCAGTGGCCCGGGAGATGCAGAGCTAGGGATAACTCTGGCACCGGATCCTTTACCTTCCTCCGACTTGGAACCATCAGTGCATATTTGAATGGTAATCGAGTTGCACACCTTATCTTCATAGTGCCATGTAGTCTGATTTTGTTGGAATCTTCGAGTTTTGAAGTAAATCCATATGCCGAGGGTGTTGATCTGAATGCACCCGTAATACAGATGCATGCCGATCTTTGAATTCCTCTTATTTTAGCCAGATTTTGTTCAGTCTGAAATGCCGGCCACTAGACTAGGACTCCGTAAATCAGAACTGGTCTTACTATTGCAGTGTAGAGCCAGTGTGTTATTCTAGGTCGGATTCCCCATTTGGTTCCGACAATTCTATTGTCGATAAAAAGTGCAATCTATACTTTCCTGATACGCTCTTGAATGTTTTGTTCCCAGTGAAACTTAATTCTTTACCTCATAACTTCAGTGGAGTGATGTTTGGAATTTTATATTTCTTGGAGGTCATTACTAGTTCCGTCTTAGATGGATTAACACTTTGATAGTTATCCAGAGAAGAGGAGATAGGACCCCGCCTTGTGGAGTGCCTCTGAAAACTCCTCTTTTCGCCAAGTAGCTGCCTAACTGAGATTCAATTTTCCTGTTATTTAAAACGTTGTTTATCCTTTCTCGGCCGCATTTTTCAACGCTCAGGTTTCGTATAGCATTTTCTATCGCTTCAAACTTGACGTTATTGAAGGCCCCCGCTATGCCTAAGAAAGTTACCATCACGTATTCCTTTGTTGTCAAGGGATTTTTCAATGGTGCTGACCAGAGTGTGGAGTGCTGTCCCCGTCGAGTAGCCTCTTCGATAGGCATGTTAGTTCGGAAATAGGTATTTGAATAGAATACTATCCTTAATGTGCATATCTTTCAAACTCTCCATGTCTTTAAGAGCAAAAGAGGAGAGCTTGATGGGTTTTAAATCTTTGGGTGCGCTATGGGCTGTTTTCCGACAACTCGGTATAAATATCACTTAAGCTCTTCTCCATAGTTCTGGAGTGTAGCTGAATCTAAGCCAGCTGCTGAAGATGGTTGTCAGTTGTGGTTTTATCAAAATGAGAACGTGTTGAAGTTCTACTGGTAGTAAGCCATCTGGACCTAGTGATTTGAATGGAGCGAAGATGAAAGTAGTTTAATTCAATGAATAGTTAACCATTTGTATTTTGACGAATATTCATATCGAACCTTCCAAATAGCGTTAATGTGAATTCTCATCAATATTTAATTTTGTTTTCCATTATTTGGCTAAAATTTGTTCGGAATTAGGCAGGAAATCGGTTCGATATATTCACGTCAAAGCAAACCTATCCGCTGTCATGGAATGCAATAGGCACAGGCATGAAATGGCATTTCTAATTGAGGAAAATCCGTTGACGTGACTGAATCAATTCATTAATTAACCTTCCATGAGTGTGGAATTCATAAATGTTTAACCGCAGACAGATGAAAGCCAGCTGGATATGGAATTATTAGAATAATAACGCGGCAAAATTCAATGACGTGTGAGTACCTAAAGGGGTTAGCTAGTCGAATACATGGGGTTTTGACTTCTAGCCTTGTTTTCAAATGAGAACCTAATACGTTCGAAACAAAGTGATTGACACATCACGCAAAGTGTCAATCATATAAATGGTTTCCATTCATACTGAATGATTGAAGAATTTTTAATTCCGTCTATTCAAAGTGTTCAATGTTTGAATTGAGACAAACTCGTAAAAATAACGATTTCCATGCAAGGACATTTTAATTGCATTCGTTGACAAGTGAGCCAATCAGCAATTGGAAGCTTGAGCATAATAAAATCCCGCAGTAAAAATCGACTTGAGAAACTTTCTTAATCATGGTGCGGAGTATTTGTAAGCAAAGTCGGCTTATTGCTGACAATAGTTTCATTTATTAATCAGGTCACGAAGTGGAAATCAAACAAACAAAATAATATTTAGTCCTGCTTTCTAGAATATCTGCCAGGGGATATGGTTGGGTATAGTTTGTGTTCCGCAAAGCTTTATAGTTCCCTGATTGCAGATGACGAAGTTTGCTATTGTGGGAATGACTGGCATTTGAATGTCAATTGGGGTAATTTTTTTTGTTTTGTGAAATTGAACTCGATGGTTTTGTGTGGAATACGCAACAAAAAAAACTGACACAAGATGTCCTTCATAATTGTGCTCGATTTCATTTCATCCGACTCAATCTCTTGCAATTAATATTTAAAAATATTAAATATTTAACAATTAATTGCAGGTGATATGATTAATAATTCCTTGATAGATTTAGGGTGATTTAGTTCACCTTTACAGAAAATCAAAAGTGGTATTAATTCATGATTTGATTAACAAGTTGAAAACTTTTAGTTGGCCAACTGATAGCTTTGAAAATTTCTCTGGAACATTTGTGGAAATTGACGAGTTATGTGCCGACTCAATTTTGGATTTCCGAATGAAAAAGGAAAATAGTCATATATAAAGGGTTTTAGGATATAAAGGGTTTTTCAATAAGAAAGTACGTTCGATGCCATTATGTGTGGAGCTCGATTTCTTTTGCATGGCCACCACGGGCTTGCAGAAGTTCAGACGCTGAACCCAATTTTCGACGGTTTTCAAGCATAAATCGGCCGATACTGCTGCAATTTCATGTTCGATATTCGTACGAAGTTCATAAATCTTCGCTGGCTTGTTGGCATAGACCATAGACTTGACGTAGCCCCACAGGATATAGTCTAACGGCGTCAAATCGCACGACCGAGGCGGCCAAGCGACTGGACCATTTCATGAGATAACAAGTTCTCCAAACTTGGTTTCCAATAAATTGATTGTGACATTCGCTGTGTGGCATGTGGCTCCGTCCTGTTGGAACCACATGTCCTCCAAGTTCATATCATCCAATTGGAGGCAAAAATATTCGGTTATGATTGAATGGTAACGATCCCCATTCACAGTAACGTACTGGTCTTGATCATCACAGAAGAAGTACGGCCCAATGACGCCGCCGGCCCATAAACCACACCAAACCGTAATTTTTTCGGGATGCAATGATAACTCATGGAGTACGTGTGGATTGCTGCCTGACCAATACCGCATATTTTGTTCATTGACGGAGCCATTCAGACAGAAATGAGCCTCATCGCTGAAGATGATTTTTCGATGAAAATCCGAATCATTTTCAAGTTGTTGCTCAGCCCAATTCACGAACATACGACGCTTCTGGTGGTCAAGCGGCTTCAGTTCTTGCGTCAATTTAATCTTGTAAGGATGTGGGCCAAGATCTTTTCGCAAAATTCGCCACAACGACGTCACAGAGGTGCCCAACGCTTGAGAACGACGTGTGAGAGACACATTTGGGCTTTCTGCAACTTAAGCCTCAGCGGCTGCTATATTCTCGACACTACGGGCACTTCTTTGTCTCACTGACAGGGGAACATTTTGTACTGTGCCTGTGGATTCAAATTTGTTCACTAGACGCTCAATTGTTGATCTGCTAGGACGATTATGACGACCATGATTTGGACTTAGCGCTCTTAACGTTGAGGCCACAGACTCCGAATTTCGGTAGTAAATTTTAATAATTTCGACTCGTTGTTGGCTCGTATATCTTTCTATCGTGAAATGGCAAACCTTACTGAAGAGAAATGTCAAAAGAGCGGCAAGAAATATGGCGTCGTTTGCTGTCCCTGTCGCTCTACTTTTGTAGCGTCCCTGTTGAAAAACCCTCTACATGTCAATTGTGTCAATGGCTCTTCTTGCGTTTTTTTTTTGTTAGGTAGACATAAACGATAATCAGAGCCTCGGCCACTGCATTTGTTGTATTCGCACCACTTAAGATGCCAAATTTTGTTCATTTTCGCTTCTCGAAGATGTCAAAAACTAAGTGATATGAAATATTTCTATTTACTTATTTGTTTTGTTTTTATCATATGATGTCGAGAACAAACAAACAACACCTAGAGTGAAAAAAAACAAAAATCAAACGACTCAAGTTTTCTCTCTTAACTTTTACAATATCGCAATGTTGGGAAAATCAAAAATTGATCAACTCAAAAGTTGCAAATCAAAAATTGTAAGGTCACGTTGTAGTGAATAAAATCGTTCTAAGACTTCTCTCACCAAATCCAAAAATATATAGCTCACAGCTCGTATGCTGTCCCTGAGTAACCTGAGCAATTTTTTACTACCTTTGAACTTTGAACAGAGTGTTTATCGAGCCCAAAGCGCATTTCAAACATTATTATAATGTGCCACAAAATATAATGGTTCCAATTGAAATAAACAACTTTTATTTCGCTCTGCGCTGAGTCATACCATTACCATTCGCGTTCTGCTCTTCTTTGTGGTCCATCCACACCTGAGGACGATTTTGTGGTCATCTTCAAAAAGTATTTCAAATGTGAAAAATTCTTACAATTATTATTTTACTTCGCCCTCCTTTAAACGAATGAACCTAATTCATCGCGGATCACATTTGTAGTTTAAGATACCTGAATCTATTAACCTCGAAGAAGCTAGTACTTGAAAGAAACTCGTTTTCTTACTTGAATACTTGTCTCCTAATGTTTGAGTTCGAAGATCATTGTTCAAAATAGATTGTGCTATTTTTCTAATTGGACAAACTTTTGCTTATCATAGATGGTGATGGTCTCTCGACGAGGCAGATAACACGCATTTTACAGCGGATCTAGTTTCAAAGAGTTGCTTTATAGGGTTCCGGTTCCGAGGGGTACAAAGGAAACCTATTATTAAGCCTACGCTGTTCGTCCGTTCGTCCGGCTGTAAAAGAGCTGTATCTCCTTATAGGGCGACTCATGTAATTTTAACAAACAATAAAAATGATATAAAGTTTAAGAAAAGGGGTCACCATACAAAAAAAGTAAACAATTAGATTCATGAAGCATCTTCACCACTTTTTAAAGTACGTATTTTCTTAGTAATTTCTAAAAATAAAGTATTAAAACTAAAGTTTTTAAAAAAGAAAGTTAATGTTTTTGACTGTCCCAGTATTTCAATAAGTCACTTAAAGCAGAGGTTTGCAAAACGAAGAAAAATGTAAGCATTGAATGACGTTGTATGTGTTGATTACGCATTTAAGGTACAAAAGGAAATTAAATGTTAACATTTTTTCTAATTTTTCAGTACCTTCCTTGATCCCCTCTTTCAAATTAGAGTTGACAACTTTAATTTGAACACGCTCTAGAATCACATTTTTAGTTGCGATAACAAAACACGTACACTGTTGTCTCAAGCGTTAGGGTGGGAAATTGGAGTTCACACTTACAGCACTACATTTTAAGGTTCATCAACGAATTCCGAACGAATTTTCACTCGGTTCGAGATGAATTCCTCGCATGAATTTGCCAAAAAAAAAAATCAGAATCATAGATTCACATATTTCTGCAGAAAGACTGCATAAAAATAATTGTTTAATCGTGTAATCGTTTTAAATACTATTTTTTAAACTTTTTAATTTTCCATCTCGAAGTGTTTTTTACTTATTCCAATTAAAAGTAAACCAATGTCGAGCTTTTACTATGTCTGGCTTCATCTAGCATACGTACGGGCGATGTTATGAAAAATCTAAAAGCCAAGAAACACTTTTATGCGCGACACCCTTCGTGTGCGAGTCAACAACCACTTGGCTACTCTTTCTACACACATCGCAAATGCAGTCATGCAAGAGTCATGATTTTGTAATCAACGAAATATTGGGCCGTTGAGATCGTTCTAAATTCATGATGTTGGGCTAAAAATAAAATATCTCTACGTTTTACAATGCTTCCAAAAGTGGGCCTGAGGCTAGATATTTCGGCATTCCTGGCGAGTTTGAAGGGTGGAATTATGCTTATGAAAAAGGTACATCAAGAGGAGAACCCCGTCAAATACGAGTAGAAAACGCTCACGAAGGGTTCTGTTCCGTTTCGTTTATTATAATTTTTAATTTTTAATTCCTCGAACCCATCATATACTTCTTGGCGTAAAATTGAGTTGCGATTTTTAAGAATACATTTTTCGTTAGATAACCCTCCTTTATTTTGAATATTATATTTTTTTCCTTCTTATATCGGCCTTATATATGTGAACTTTGCTTGTGAAAATTGCAAGTTTCTACCTATTGCAGTTCAGAAGATACAGCGGAACTTTGGTGAAAGGATTCGGTTGGCACACTTTGGGTATGGAACCTTAAAACGCACAAGTCAATTATTTTCGCGTTGTTCGTTCTAGTGACATCTAGAGTAAACTTCAGATTTGAAGAGCTGAGCTGAGTACAACTCGTCAGCTGATATATTATCAGCTAATGAAATATCTCGCAAAACGACGACTTCTAAAAACCAGTAGTACGGTTTTAGTAAAAAAAAGGTCCACACTTTATTTGATTGCACTTTATTTTATTGAAAAATTAAATCACTGACTGCGTCTTTCTAGTGAAAGCATGATTACTGCGCTTGTTATTTATGAGGCATTTGACAGCAAATGAGCACATTATATATCGACGAATATCTTTTTCGATGCACCAGAAATGAGCGGATCAATTCAAGTAGCATTGAACGCATCAAGTGTGAAATGATGGAGTTCCTCAGTGTTCCATTTTGTCCCCGACACTATTTTTAATCTTTAAAAACGAACAACTGTGTACTACATCATATGACATTCACTCGTTCTCTGATGACAGATGACGTGTTCATTATCAAATTCCCGTTCCTCGTCTTCAGCTGTGAAAAAGAAACGGCAGCGTTTGTTAAACTCATTAAATTCTGAAGCTTACAGACTCTATGAATACAGGCACTTAAGGTAGGTGCCTAGTCTTGAATTTTCCGATTTTTTTTTCATTTTCCAGCATCATTTTTATTGACACAAACCTCTCGAAAATTGGTGACGATATACGTTATGGATAAAAAAATTACAGTGTTTTGTGTAGGAATGAGTGGGAGCGCCAGCTGTGAATCTAACCTCTGAGAACTCCGGTTTCCTTTGTTTACGTATATATGCAATCGTCTTATTATACACAGTCGGTTCTATTTTGACTCTCTACAAGTTTTCAGTGTGATTTTGACACTGTGACGAAGCAATCCAGTTCGAAAATGAGTTCGCACAGAAAAATTTTAAAATTTTTTTCTTCGAAATCACTTTTTTTCAACTGGCGGACAGATAATCTCCGAAATCGCTCGATCGATTTTGATAAAATTTTGTACGATCCTTTATTACGGTGTTTTATGTAATAATTCACCACATAGAAAAAAATCACAATACGGTGCAAGAAAAGGTCAATTTATGAAAAATATTTTTCCAAAGTCGCCATTCTTTTTTTCCTATCGATCTTTGACAAACGGTGGTGAATTACCACGTAGCAAACCTTCCTCTATAAAATTACGTTTTATGTTTTACAACAACAAGGACAACATAACCGATGTCGCCAAAATGCGGCGAAGAGTCTTGGCTTTCTGAAGCATTACAAGAAATAAATTGGCCGACCTAAACTGAAGTATAACTCCCAAGAATTGGAAAACGTTTTAAAACTTTTTGGCAATTTCGAATTCCCATCTTAAGGGTTTTCCAATAGAGGACTTGCCAATTTTGAATTTAATTTGTGAACGCATCCTTTCACTAATCATCGAACTGTCATTGCCAATTTATTCAACTTTATTTATTTCAAATTTCTACCGAAATTCCTAGCCGGAGATCGGAACTTAAAGAGCGTTGACGCCAAATTTCAGTCGTAATTCTCGTCTTAGTCGACAGGCAAAAACAAGTGGAGTGCAAAAATTTGAGTATAAATATTCGTTGTGTGATGATGGTCGAAGAGTCGAAAATATCGCTGGTGCTAAGGCTCTGTAGCAAACGATCCAAATTAGTCGATTCCACGGCAGTCTCAACAATTGGGCAGTGCTCAGACCACATTATGGCGTTTATTGCATAAACGTCTTGGTTTCCACCCATTCAAGATCAAGTTGACTCAATAATTGAAGCCGATGGATCATTTGAAGCGACGTACGTTCTCCGAAGATGATGTTGTGATGATGATGATGTGATATTTTTTCGTCGACGATAACGATCTTCACGTTACTGTGAATGGCCGGCCGATTACTGATTATTTTAAGCCTGAATTAGAAGATGTGGACTTGGACGATATGAAGTTTCAACAGGACGGTGCCACAAGCCACACAGCACACCTTACAATCGATTTATTGGGGAGTAAGTTTGACAAGCGTGTTATCTCAAGAAATGGGCCAGTCGATTGGCCACCTCGTTCGTGCGATATAACGCCTCAAGATTATTTTCTTTGGGGCTAAGTTAAGCCATTGGATTATGACAATAAGCTGACGATGTTGGAAGAGCTCAGAGCCAACATCGAACACCTATTCGGCCGAAATGTGTGGCTGGGTCATCGAAAATTGGTTCCAAAGAATCGACCGCTGCAAACGTGCCCGCGGTTGCCATTTGAACGAAGTCGAGTTCCATTAATAAATGTTTTGATTTTACTACAAGCCGAAAATAAGATTTTTGAAATATCTCAAATGGTTTTAATTTTACTTTAAAAAAAAGTTGTCTAGCCCTTATTGGAAACCCTTTATAATAAATAAGGACATTTTTGTCAAATGATTGTTTTTCGATTTAAACTCCATTTCAAGGCGACAAAATGTTGCTTCCCTAATGAGTAATTGTACATTTTATGGGTTAAATATTTTTTTTTGACGCCCAAGCCAAGCAATCAACGATGCGTGACGAGCCGGGCGACACCGGACTGACCCCCTGCAATAACTTAATTAGAAAACTTTATTTAAACTTTGCGTGACCAAAGCGCACCCCTTCAACTGACCATCAACAATCTACCATCAAAACTTAACCATTTTCTCACTTAAAAAAGGATACGCGTGCCGACATTTTTAATGCGAACACTTGTTTCCATTCCAAAACTTTCCCATACACATTCTAAACGCACAATTTCACCTGTAATAGCGAAATTGCCGCCGATTACAGGCACACAAACAAAAACAAAAAAGCACACACACAGTGGCAATTGAAATAATTTACGTATCCCTGCGGGATAAATTAATGTTGCCGCTGATGGAGCATGGAACAACTTTAGTCGACAATTTTTCGAAACCGGAAACAGTCCATTGTATAAAAGTATTTGTGGCAAACGTGCTCGTAACTGCGATAAATTTGCACCTTGTTGTGTTTAATTCTTATCGAAGCAGAGGGTAGGCAAGGCGGCATTCCATTGGCCTTAGCCTTTGTGGTTGAACACAATGAAATGTTTTCGAAAATATCGCAAAGCGTTTCAAGTGATGAGATGATGGGCCATTGAATTCAATTGACTATACAAAAAAATATAATGAAGGCTTTGAGACTTGTGCTAATCAAAGAACTGCGCTTACAAAGGCTTTTATTTTTTTGATATTCGACGAGAAGTCGGAATAATTAAGTTGCCACAAACTGCAACTGACAAACTTTAAAGGGACGCAATCAAATGGTCATTTGCTCATTGGTAAAGACAAACCAATTGGGTCCCTAGAAACTAAAGTTGTTTTACTTTGCTCTCGCGGTTCCTCGTTAAGTTTGCTTTTCTTTTAGCGGACTTTGTGGAAAAGTTTAAGTAACTTAATGGCACGATTTTCCAAATGCGATGTAGCCACTCTTTTCTTTTTTTTTTCCTTCGCTTTCCGCCACTGTTGCAAACTTTTGCTGCAGAATACAATGAACGAATATGGCTCTGAGCCGAGTTTCTGCTTCCTTTATGGCTAAAGTCATACCACGAGGCAGATTACATAAGAGATAAACAGTATTCACAAGGACCACTCCAATATTTTAGTTATGCTATTTTTTTTTTTGCCTCTAGAGAGTGACCTGTGTACGATGGCTTTTTAAAATTGTTCTGTTGTTTGCTTTGCTGTTCAACTTTATAGACAAGATGAATAAAATTCATGTTAAAACATGGCTTCTCGAATGAAAGACTCTTGTGAAAGTTGTTTAAGTATTTAACTAAAAAAAAGAACCTATGTTTACATGTTATTTAAATTATAATAATAATAGTAAAGAACAGCGTTCCTATTTTATTCATTCATTGATGAAGAATTAAAATAGAAAGTAGTGGTTCGAAATTCAGATATATTTAGGTTTTTAATTGCTCCAAGGGTGGATTCTGTGTACACATAGAGACATTTTATTTTCATACGTTCAATTCGCAGTTTTTTTTTCCATGAACAATAATTGTTAGCTACGGTTTTGTTCAAATATTAAAATTTATTATGGCAAATGTGTTCTGAATACATTTGTCTAGACACAATTATCGAAAAATTATTTTACCAAGCGTAACAAACCTTTTACAATTTGTAAATTTTGTTGGACAAAATAATATCAACACTTTGTTAAAGTTAAGAAAACGCTTTCTATATTTAAGGAGAATGCTCAATATTTTGAAGCATATCCTTTATTTTTAATCACCTCTTCAATTCTCTTCTTCATAGGTTCTACTAATTTTTGGCATTTTTCGTCTGGTATGGAATACCAACATTCTTGGACGATTCTCCACAGTTCATTGATATTTGCAGGATGAGATTTAGCAACTTCAATCATCAACTCATGCCAAAGGTTCTCAATCGGATTTTAATCCGGTGACTGAGATGGCCACTGCAAAACATCAATATTGTTGTCCACAAACCAAATCTTTGTAAAATTCGCTTTGGGTCATTGTCCTGTTGAAAACGCCATTTTAATGGCATATTTTCGTCCACATATGGCAGCATAACACTTTCTAGTATCTCTTTATACTTTTCTTTGGTCATTGTGCCATCTTTTTGATGTATAGGGCCAACGCCATACCAAAGAAAAGAACCCCATATCATCAGGCTACGTCCACCATGCTTCACAGTAGGCTTTGCGTACTTCGGATTGTAGGCTTGTTTTTCTGGGCGACGAACAAACTGCTTCCCGTCCATCCCAAACAAGTAAATTTTCGTTTGATCGCTCCAAAGAATTTACATTTCTCCACTGCTTCACAGCGCTACGTCCAATTTATGGTCGTCACACGTCGTTCTCAAACATTGGGCATCTCTGTGACGTCGTTGTAGCGAATTTTGCGAAAAGATCTTGGCCTACATCCTTACAAGATTTAAGTGGCGCAAGAACTGAAGCCGCTTGACCACCAGAAGCGTCGTATGTTCTTGAATTGGGCTGAGCAACAACCTGAAAATGATTCGGATTTTCATCGAAAAATCATCTTCTGGGATGAGGCTCATTTCTGGCTGAAGGGCTCCGTCAATAAACAAAATATGCGGTATTGGTCAGGCAGTAATCCACACGTACTCCACGAGTCATCATTGCATCCCGAAAAAATTACGTACTTCTTCCGTGATGATCAAGACCAGCATGTTACTGTTACTGGGAATATTTTTGGCCCCAATTGGATGATATGGACTTGGAGGACATGTGGTTCCAACAGTCCAGTCGCTTGGCCGCCTCGGTCGTCCGATTTGACGCCGTTAGACTGTTTAGGGCTACGTCAAGTCTGTGGTCTATGCCAGCGACAATTGATGAACTTCGTACGAATATCGAATGTGAAATTGCAGCAGTATCGGCCGATTTATGCTTGAAAACCGCCGAAAATTGGGTTCAGCGTCTGGACTTCTGCAAATGTGCCCGTGGTGGCCATGCAAAAGAAATCAAGTTTCATACATAATGGCATCGAACTTACTTTCACAGGAATAAAGAATTTCATTGATATCCAAAACCGTTTTTGTTTTATTTAAAAAAACTTTTGTAGCGCTATTATTGTAAAATCCGATAGTTTGTCATCCACCAAAGTACGTCGGACTGTTCTGGCACTGACTTCTAACCCCGTCTAATCTTTAAGGTCTTTAGATGGCATAACAGGATTTGTCCGTGCCTTTCTGACCAAAAGGTTTTTGTCTTCCTCGGACATTGAAGACGGACGCTCTCTGGTTTCAGCGAGTTTTTTTTTTTAAATATATAGCGTTGAAGACCATTCCTGAGGAGCATCCGACGTCTACTGCAGTCTTCCTGATGAAATCATTTCGATTGTGTAACGTTAGAATGACTCAACGCTGAGCTTTCCTCTGCCCATTTCTATTCTTTTCTAAATGAGATATAATTAAACCTTATAGTATAGAAGTGAACACTACCTACCGATATCGAAATTATCTTAACCTTTTTTATATTCTTAATTTTTTTCTTTTTGTTACCCGTGTTGCTATTTTTTTGTCCAGCACTTTGGAACAGATCGATCACAAATGATCCTTTCTTTTTTGCATTCTGTTTCTACTTAGCATTCGTAGACAACCTATTCGCACAAAAAAAGGCTACGCAAGTTGTTATTCAAACGTTGAAAGTGTTGCTATTATTTTGGCCATAGCTGCAGCTTGATGGAAATGATTCGGTTGTTTATTTTTATATATCATAGAACTCCAGAAACATTTCACAAAAAAAAATATATCTCAGTGAGGTCCAGTACAACAGAGAAAACATAAGAATCGTAGAAAATTTTCTAAAAATTTCACGGTCCTTCCATACAAATTCGTTTGGTTTCATGCAAGACAGATTAGACAATCGCTCTCATGCAAGATTAGATGAAACGTTGCAAGCAGTACCACTGAGAGTCTATAGTTCAGTTAGGCGGGGTCCTCTTGGGATCGTAAAGAAGAACATTTAAGTGGCTTATAAATAACAAGAAAGGAAATCCTTCGTCGTCTACTTCTTGATATTTCTAGCTCTAAAATGTAAAGTAGGCAAAAACTTATTTCACTTAAACTTTGGCATGATCTTGAATCCCCCTTTTAATGCGTTGACCAGAAAAATAATGTTGACACTCAGATGTGTTTGGTTTTCATATATATTTCCTCAAAATAGTTCCCGATGCATTTGAAATTGATTTATTTTTATTCATTCAATTCGCAGTATTTTATTTACAATTATTACTTTTTTGTTTGTTTTTTTTTTTAGGATCGCGTTATCAGTCTATTGTCTCTATTTCATCTCCGTGACAAAGCGACCTTTTTGGTTTTTGGCTATATTTATCAAGTCTATATAGAAACGACTAAGCAACAACCACCCATTTATGGATGCAAATCTAGTCCCAGCGCTTAGTGATCATTAGGTAAGACTCAACCGATCAAAATTCCCACTTAACATCGACCCTTGAACCTTTCAATTGACAATTTGAGCAAAAAATTAAAAAAAAAGAGTTTTCTATTAATAATTTTTTGCCTTGAGCGCCTAAGCAGAAGATTTTAAGTATTTTGTTTATTTGTTTGACAGAAATGAATCTTTCGTACAAATACACTTAAAGTTAAATGAATGAATACAAGTTCGAATAATGACTTTCTAGTCGCCATTAAAAATATGTCCACTATCGTTTTCCTTGTTTCTCTGCTAATGGGTTTTAATGTTGTGTGCACAATAGAGCTTTGGGATTTAAGTTTTCGAAAATTTATACTAAAACTACACTAAATAGTTCTTAAAGGATCGCTTGTGGTTGTAAAATGCAAACTTTGCCCTGCACTAATGGCGACGAAACTTTCAAATTAGATGAATGAATAATTACCTTCAAAATCCATAAAGTTATTTGAGAACTGTGAGCAAAACGAACGTCCTCATGAAATTCAAATGACTATATTGTTGAGACGGTGGGTGGGGGTGGAGTGGGCTGAAGTCATATGAGGACTGTAAACAAAATTGTTGGTTTATGATATCCGGACGAAATGGTACAATATCAGAATGCAACATTTACATAATGATATTATGATTTTGAGAGAATATACAATAAAGAATAAAGCAATCATTACTAGCACAACTTTAATGTGAAAAGATCAAGTACTGCATTTTAGAGAAGGCGTATTGGAAAAGACTAAAACAATGGTACAGACAAGCCTAACGTAAAACTTGTAGGACGCGCAAACACGTTTTGTAATTCCATTAATCTGGCTCTGATAGCAACATGCACAGCCTGTCAAAATCGTTTACGTTGCAGTATGTTGAAGAAATTCGCGTAGGTACTACTGCATACATTAAAATATCAATTTGCTCTTAGAACTCATTGAATCATATTTTTGAGACCGAACCCAAGTTGTGTACCACAACAATCAGTAATACAATATTGTTTTCTTAGGACCTTTTTGGTTTGCGTCGCTGATTAACGACATCTTCAAATCCATCCATTTTTGCTTACACTACATACTATGTGGCGAACGAATAAGGAACGACAAAAAAATTAATAATAAAATTGTCCATACCATGAATTTGAAAAAAATTTTAAAGTGCTATGTAATTTCTCAAACCAAATTCAATTCGGGTTTTAAAAACATCCTTCATTCCCTATATGTTATAGGACAACTGGTTTTTCAAAAATCAATGCTTTATTGAGGAAAAATGGATGTAAATTCAATATTCAAAGTATTGCCCATCGCTAGCCACACATTTTTCCCATTTCCCGTTCTGAAAAATTCGAGCGGTTTTTTTGACATCATCGAAATGACGGAAGTGCTGGGCAGCCAGGCCATGTTACATCGATCGGAAGAGATAATAATTGGATGGCGCAAATTTTGACGATATTTGCAACATGGTGCCGAGCCTTGTCATGTTTCAAAATAACTTTATCTTGTCTTGCGACCGTTTTTCCTTCAGTGCTTGGTTCAAACGCATCAATTGTCGTCGGTAGACCTAGCCTGTGATTGTTTCATTCGGCTTTAGCAGCTCATAATACACAACACCCTTCTGGTACCACCAAATGCACAGCATAACCTTCAGGCCATGAATATTCTGAACGGCCGTCGATGTTGAGCCATGTCCGGGGTAGCCATATGTTGCCCGACGTTTTGGATTATCGTAATGTACCCATTTTTCATCACCAGTGACGATTCGATGCAAAAAAGACTTCTTTTTGTGGCGTTCAAGCAGCATTTCGGACATGCAAAATCGGCGTTCTACCTCTCGGGGTTTCAATTCATACGGCACCCAATGTCCTACCTTTCGGATCATTCCCATTGCTTTCAAACAATCGGAAATAGTTTGCTGAGCGACGCCAAGTGATTTTCGAAAGTTCTTCTTGCGTTTGTGACGGATCTGGATCGAACAATGCTTCCAATTCATGGTCTTCAAACTTTTTCACCTGGCCGGGGCGTTCTTTGTCTTCGATGTCGAAACCACCATCTTTGAACCGCTTAAACCACCGCTGACACATTCAAACGTCTTTAGTATAGCCCGGGTAAGCTTCGGTAAGCATTTGATGCGCTTCGGTTGTTTTTTTTTTAAATGAAAGAAGCATATTAAAACTTCCCGCAAATATTGTTTTGACGGCACGAATGTAGACATTTTACGGCTTTACAAAAACTTGTGTGTTTTCACTAATGACCAATAACCTAGACTGACATGAAGTTTCTGATGTGACAGTTGTCATGGTCAAAATTCACCTCAGAGTAATAGATATAAATTTGTTTGCAATAACGACATTTTCAACCGGTGGACCATTATTTGTTTTCGAATTTTTGACTCATTCAAAATACGCCTTCATATATTATTCGTTAATTTAGTATATACTTACTTATGAATGTTTAAGTCAAGTAATGAGGCAAAAATTTGGAAATACTATTCTTTGATACATTTACACTTCTACTAAAAATTGTAAGTCTTTTCCTACACTCACCGTCAACGTAGATTGGACAATATCATAGATCACACTTTTCTCTCGAAACAGCCCAATGCGCCTTCATCCGCTTTTGAATATTTTCTGCACAATATAGAAGGACGTGGATAATATGGGTCTTATTGAGCGACACTTTAGTTCTCCGTGAGTGGGCTAACATTGATGAGGAAGAGTTATTCTTCATTTGATCTCAGCGCTGCTGTTGTTATTTGTGTTTACAGCGGAGCCAAGGTAGACAAAGCCCAAACTACCTCAAAGTTAAGCTGCCTAGGGTATCGTTCTGACCCAGACGTCGGATTCGGGTTACCATTTAGCCCTCGTTTACCGCCAAACCCATCTTTGCCATTTCTCTCTCAACACACGTCAACGCACTGTTGACTTCAAGCTGCGTTCTCCCATTATATCAATATCTACAGCGCATGCAAGTTATTTCATAGACATTTAAAAGACAAAAGAACGAATTTGACAGGAATGCTAAAGCTAGACATTGCTTCATACATCTCGTGTCTTTGGATGGAAAAGAAAACAAAACCAATCTTGAAATTGATGAAAAGGTGGTGCGTTCCGATTTTGAGCTCATTGGTTATTTATCGAAGATCTGCGAACGGTTTTAAACGTTCACATAATACGGCAGAAAAACTTCTTTAGGAAATGTTGAGGAGATTAATACTTCTTTAAAAGGCGCAGCTTCGGTGGTCTCCTTCCTTCAGGATTCAGCAAACAATACAGAAGCTAAATAGTTTTTTCAATATATACATTGTGAAAGACCGCCATGCCACCTCCATGTCTAATATATTTTCGGAATTATTTCTTCTACCTTGTACAATGCACTTTCATCAAATTTGTTATTTAGAGAGGGTTCAAAAGCAAATAGATTCATTCGAGGGATTTCAACCACCTCATCCTTCCGAGCTGGGAACTGTTCAGCATAGGATATTTTTCTTTCTGGCTAATATATGGCATCAAGATGTTTTCATGTGTCAGTGTTGTAGACGTCATTCTGAATTCTGAAAAATGGAAAAGACTTACAGGATTCACATTTCTGAATCAATTTTCCATGCACTGCCGTGAAAACATGGATCAAGAAATAGAAAAAGGGGCACATCATAATAACGAGCTTAGTAAAGTCAATGGGCTAAACAATCATAATGTTGATGAAAAAAAAAAAAAGTATAATAACTTGGCTTAAACCTTATGACCAGCAGTTCATAATTTATACTAATTTTTTTATCCGAATAAGGTAGCTGAAAATTGTAAATTCACTTGATTTAAATTGATGAAGTGAAATCGTCCCCTCTTTTGATAGTTTTTTCGTCATAAAATTTAAACCGTCTTTGTTTAGAAGACGACGAAACGGCTTTTCACATTCTTTGTGATTGTCCTGCTCTCATTTGGTTAAGAAGGCGTATCTTTCTCAAAGAGATATAAGAGATATTGGTCAAGGGTGCAAAGATAAAATAAAAAAAGACTCAAGAATAGTTGAAAATAATTTTCACAATTACAATTACTAAACCAATTAACTAAATTTTGGATCACATCTGGATAAATTTTTAACCATTCTTCCTGCAACGCACATTTGAGACGTTGTTTTGAACTTTTATCATGCTTTTTTATTTTCCGCTCCAGATGTACCCGATAGCATTCTTGTTCGGTGACTGCGTCGGTGTTCGAAGCTGTTTTTGAGCATTGTGGAGCAACCATTCTTTTACTACGACCAAAGTATGCATCCTGTTTTTTTGGCACTCTGATGCTGTTGTTCTTAAAAATGTAAAGGTACATGTATCGACCCCGAGAAGCCGCCATTCTTCCCCACATCATTACATACCCTCCTCCCTGTAAAACATTGCCAGTAATGTTTTTTCGGACCAAGCTCCTCATTTGGTTTTCTTCAATTTTTACCACGTCCATCCGAGCCATAAAAATTGCTTTCATTCGTGAAATTGACAGTATTCCAGAACACTTAATCGCATTTGAGATGGTTTTTTTTTATAATTTTTAGTTTTTTTATTCGATTGATTGCGTATTAATAATTTTTTTGCGGATAAATTGACCGTGTTAACCAGCACTTGCCGGTTTCGCTCGATACCTCCTTTTGTATTTTGGGCGCATTAAATTTTGGATATTACTTCATTTTCAAAAAAAAATCGGGCCTTATTTTCCGTTGTCGCAGTAATTTTATATTTTGTACAATATTTTGGATACTAAACGGACTTTTAGCATAAGTCTTTGCGATATCCCGGATGCTTATTTTTTAGTTGGAATATCCGAGTATTGAGGAATTCATATCTCGTTGAAGTTGATGTTGAAAAGGTTGCTTAAAAAAAAGAAAAATTGCCTTAAGGGGGTATTCTAGTCTAAAAATCTAAAAAAATCGTTTTTTTTTTATATTTTCAAAGTTTAACTATTCAAGATCTATATCTACAATCCTATTTTAAAAATGATGGAGCTTATGGGAATGAAAATTGGCTCGCAAGCTCATTCATTTGCTGTGAAACGAGACATCGCCCGGATTGACCGCTCCGAGATACGAGCATCCAACGTATCAAAGGAGGCCAGAACTGTTCGATATGAAGAGAGAAACGTGGAAAATAGTTTTTTTCGAAATCGAGGAAGATCCGATGTATGAAGCAGGAATGGCAGATTGAATATATGTAAGTCTTCAATATCATTTCATGACTTAGACTGCGAAAAACTTTACGCGAAACTTTAAACGCGTTTTTCTCGAAACTGTCTATTTCCAAACAATACCGACGATTTCTCAGGTTCTACTGGAACAATTTACCTGAAATTTTTAGAGAGCCTTCTTTATAGACTTGTCTATGTCTGGAACTATCCCCATCCGTTTTTTTTCTATTATTTTTTTTTTAAATTCGGAACTGTAAAAAAAAGTGGTATAAAAATTGTTTTCTTTTCAGGCAATCGTCATTTTGTGAAAAAAATCTTTCCAACTTGTCCGTATTTCCAGACATTGCGACATTATTCTAGATTAACAATCTTTTTTTAAGAGCCCCACTTCATCAACTGCTAATTTTTGAGATTTTAAACTTTTTTATTTTTTTCTGTATTCTTGTTATGTTAATGAATAACTAATAAAAAAATGGATAGTAATATTATTAATTGCCTTTTTTTATGACACTTCAAAAATTACATGAAATGCATGCCTCTAGATTAGAATACTCCCTTAATACAGCGCTACATTTTCTAAGATTGGTTTCATAGGTTGCACTTGTGTACTTACTTTTACGATCAATTGTATAGAGATAGACAATCTACGCAATTGAATTTGTATTACCGTTACGACCACCCTTTTTTCACAAATTTACTTGCATAATTGGTCTACACGAAATACCATTCAATTTAAATGGGAAAATTTATGCTACGTGTCAATTCTTAGGGTTCATTGTAAATACTGGTGAAACATTTGTTGAAATCAGATCGGTAGTTTCGAAGATTACCTCATACATACAAACTCACAAACATTGAATATTTATAATATTAGAATAGATATTTTTTCTTTTTTTGGTTGCTTATCTTACTGTTTCACTAAATCAACAAAATACATAACAAGATTTGATATCTTTCACATTTAAACCAAAAACAAATTCAAAAATTCAAAAACAACAACAACAACAAATCCAATAATATTTTTTGTTATAATAATTAAAAAATAGTTCGGGATTCAGCTTCGGAACATCCAAACATCTAAAAAGATTGAACACCACTAAGGATATTTTTAAAAACACTTCCTTCAAGAGATATAGCCCGTGACAAACGCATGGACGGGTCCCATTTTCATACTTAGGGTAACACGAATAATGTCATCCTCAAATCGTTATTACTTTAAACTATCAAACGTTCATTTTAAATTAAAACACGAACGAATTCCGGAATTTTTTCAATGCTGTCTGTTTTCAATTGAGGCACATTTTCATAACCTCATAATTTATAATTTCCGCTTAAGTTTGGCTTCCATTTATCCTGGTGTTGTTTTAAGTGAACGTGTAACGTGTATAGATAAATTTTTTTTATACATATTTTGCAAATGTAGACACGTATTTCCATGTGAAATTAATCATTTTTTTTTTCACTTATAGTAGAAAAGTAATATGCATTGGTTAAAAAACTCATTAAAACGCCTGTGGGTTTTTGCTTCAGATTGCAGTCAATAATTCAATGCATACCACTTTCAGTTCTCTTGTAATGCTTAAATTTATTACAGTATTATTAAAGGTTTTTATTTGCAAAAAATAGTTAAATGCTGTCCATTTTAGGGCTCCGTAGCCAAAGGGTGGAACGGATTGCATGGAAACTGATTTCGCACGTTTACTTGGTGTCGGATAGGTTTCAGAAAATCACTTCCAGGCTGCGTGTGAAACGTTACAAATGAAAACAAAGCTAATTGTCAATTGATTAACTCGTACATACACATATGCGATGCTATGAGAAATATAAAAATAAAGAAATATAAACGTGTTGCTTATTATAAGGTGATACGGAACCCTTCGTGTGAAAGCATCGCACCTGACCGTTTTTTGTTTGTTTTAAGCTCGGGGTGATTTTTGTGGCTCGTTAGCTCCATAATACATTAATTTTGTTACTTCTTTTGAAAAGTTTCATTTTTTATATTAAATACCTATTGTTATGAATATGTGTTTTTTTATTGTTTTTTTTTGTCATTAGTTTTTTTTTGCATTCTATTTTAAAAATTTCGTGTGTATTTTAAATAGTATATTATTCATTTCAATATTCAATTATTACTCAGCTCAATTGATAACCATTATGCATTTATTTTACTACTAAAAAAAGACCAATTAATTAGCTATTTCGACACTAACAAATAACTATTATGTTGATCTTCATTAACGGTTGGGTGGCGCAGTGAGTTGCATGAACATTGAAACATTCGTAAACAGGAGTTTAAGTATTATTTTTTATCATGCTTTCAAGTTTGGTCCTCGAGAAGTAATATTACTCGAATTAAGCGGGTGATTGCTCTGCCGAACATCAATAACACGCTGTGAATTATTTGTGAAGAAAATGTATGTCCTTGGCACTGTTGTGAAGGCATATCATTGAGAACAGAAGGCTGTATAGTCTTCAAAATTTAGTGAAATAATCGAATGCGATAAAATAAAAAAAATAACCAGAATTTCTTCTCCCCAAGAAGTCGGCGACGTGTAAGAATACGCTTATTGTACAAGAACTCAATAACTGGTCTTCATTGTAAGGCATACAAAGGAGGCCCAACCAGTGATTTACTTATAGTATAGTTTCATTAATGAAGTTACAGGCGCAACTTGTATTATCCATTTTGTTTTTACTTTAATGCGTGTGTGGTTATATAAGAAGAGCAAATATTAGAATTACCTAAAAGTAACGCTAAAGCTGTATTGTAAAATTTAAAGAGATTCAGTATAACTTTAAAGCTAAAAGAAAAAAATTCTTTAAATTCTTAAGAACAAGTTTTCCAAGATTGGGGAGAGTGGGAGGCAAGAAAGCAAGAGCTGATCTCAAATTTGCCTCACATGTAAATAAAAATAAATTAATAAATTAATAATTAAATAAAAAAATATTTAATTTAATATATAAATATTTAAATAAATAAAATAATAAATAAATAAAGAAATAAGTAAATAAAAAAAAATAAATAATTAAATAAATAAATGATTAATTAAACCAATAAAAGTTATAGACCTGAAGGGGTTACATCATTTTCCTTGAGGAAATAACTGCCCAATATTAACAATTTTTTTTTTTTCATATAAGAAACTTTTTTCAAACTTTTTAACGTCTTAAATATACACTTTTGACAAAGATTTTCTGAAATTTTCGTAAAAAAATATTTAAGACGTCATTTTCGGCGACCCCTCGGAACAAAGGTGCGTTGACAGCAGAACTCCTGACAGGATCATCGGAAGTGAAAAAAACTAGCAGTAAATATTATAAATTTGAAACTGGACAGAGGAAAAAATCTTAATAAGATTTTCGGCAGCCCTTCCTACAAAAAAATACAATTTAAAAAAAAAAATTCTCAAAATTTTTGTTTTTTTAATAGTTGTTATCGACAAAAAAATAAAATCCTTGGTTCAACCCCTTGTGAATAATATCTTGAAGACCTGTGTAAAATTTCATGAAGATCGGTTGAGAAGTTCTCAATACATCTCGACAACCGACCTTGGAGACATAGTTTCGAGAAAAACGTGTTAATAGTTGCACGCTGACTTTTGGGCGCGATTTAAGAAGGCTGTATCTTCAAAACTATTACTCGGATCAACTCGAAAATTCAGGACAATATTCTAGTGATGTTGTAGAATTTAATAAGACATTAAAAAAAATTATTTTTTTAAGCCGTGAAACCCATGTAACCCCTGAAACCATTAATGTTTTTTTAATTTTTATCAAGTGGTTATCGACGGCGTCGGGATGACCAGATTGTTACGCGGCAGCACTTAGGTACCCGTTGGGTAGTACTACATAAAAGATACTTTTTAAAAAAATATAATGTACACATTAACATCAAAGTTTGCGCAGTATGTTTACAAAGGATCTGAAAGAACCAAAATTCAAGTAGTTTCGGAAGAGGATGTAAATATACTTCATAACGATGAAATTGGGGCATCAGAAGCAATGCATAAAACATTTGGATATCCGAAGCAGGGGAAATCACATTCAATTAATCGCCTAGCCGTTCATATACAAATTGAGCAGGAAATATATTTTAAGGCTGATAATTTGGAAAAAGAGGCTAATAAAGATTCAACGGATTCGTGTATCAATCGCTCAAATCTCTGGGCGTATTTTAAAATCTTCAAGTTGTTCCACAACATCCGTGAACCGTTCTGTGAACCAACAAAAATTGGTCAGAAGAAGTTTAGAGTATCGGAAATGGTACGACAGCCGAAAATGAAAATGGGTTTATTGACATTCAAAAAGCCTGTATGAGCTATGGAGACTTTATAACTGAGATTTTTGGGCACAGTATCTAGCTACTAAGAATGTAGATTCTTGGTTCGAGGAGAAAACGAAATGGCATATATCAGCGTTGATGAAATAATCAATTATACAGACGATGAGAAAACAAATTTCCAATAGAGTTTATAAATTCTATGACGCCTCAAGGTATGCCGCGCCGCCCCTTAAATTACGCTTGCTCGTTGGAGCTATCATTATGTTATTATTTTGAAATATTTATTTTTAAAAAGGACTTTTTAATGGTACAGGTTTGATTCTGAAACAACCTGGTAGAAACACCATATTATGCACAATTGCAGGGGGCAGCAACATTAACCACAAAGTCATTCTATCGCAAAAATATGTTTTAACTGTGGAAGGTGATTTTGAACTTCCATTTGAGTTCAAGGGTAGACATTTCCCGATTATATTAACATTTTCTTTGATAATAAATAAAATTCAAGGTGAAAAATTTAGTTAAGTTGGACTTAATTTGAAAAGCCAAGTATTCGCACATGGAGCAACTGTTCAGGGAAAAATGTTGTGTTTTCAAAAGACTTAACTTTCTTATAATAAACAAACTATTCAATGAAAATTATAGCAACATTATTGATAGTAATTAACTTCACAGCGAGATTGAAGAGAATTCATGGCTGCGAATTTTTCATCTACAGAGGTAAGCATTTAATTTTCTACCTTCAAGGAGCTTGTTATTGGTAAATATAATTTAAGAAGTTTCTTTCTTACCATTTTATTCTGTCATTATAATCTGTAAAAATATTCATCGTTTTCGACGGGGTTCAGCTAGTTTAATAAATATCAGGCAAGCAATTATTGACTGAAATCTTGAAAAAACTTTCATATAAAAAGAAAACAATAATTTTTATAATGATAAGTGGACAATCAAGAACTAAACGTTCGTGTATCGGGCCGTTATGCCACACCATGTCATAAGGTTTCTTGATATCTAGCACAAAAATTCTGGTACTTTTCCCTAATGTTAAATCACTTTTAATATCTTTTGTTATTCGGTGAACTTGGTGAACTGTACTATGACAAATTGTTCCGCTGGAAGGAAATCATGCTTTATCGAGCTTTAAGGAATCACAATTTTAGTTTTTATGAGCTTCTGAAGGCATTTACTCAGCGAACTAAGAAAACTGATGTGTCTATGACTGCTAGTTGCGGATGGATTTTTCTCAGGTATTTGCATTCCATTGCTTTGGGAAGTAAGCAGGTTAAAGGCAGGCAGTACAAATTTGGCACCTGTTCTGGGTAGATTTTTTAAAATTATGTTTTTCAAACCATTGAACCCTGTGTTCCTGGAACTCTTAAGGCTAACTAGTACATCTTTAACAACCTGTAACGCCATTGATTGCTCTGCAAGAGTTTCAATGGGTCCGATTCTTGCAATACTACCAGCAAAGGCATTCGCTTTTTCGAAGTTTTGCAATACTACAGAATTTCCCGTTATTAAAGCTGGAACTATTTTCATTACATTTGAAGCTTTTAATTCCGCGACTTATTTTTTTGTTCTCGGATAAAAGTTTTTATTAATTTATTCAGAACTTTAGATAGAATTCATCTCTGGTTACTTTGTTAAATAATTTTTGTATCATTCTAGTCACTTTCTTGACCTTTGTTGCTAAAAATAGCCATTTTCTTCGTAGATGTTGTGTAGTAGTGCCTTTTTCACATGTACAGCAGGTACAGTATCGGTCTAAGGACACTTCCTTATGGAAGTCCGTTGGCAACGAGAACATATCGTTTTCGTATTTAACAGGGAAGAAGAAAGGATTCTAGTTTTAAACACAATTATGTCAGAAAAATCGGCCTCGGCTTATAATTCGAGCCTTCACGGTTGACGTGCTGAAATGATTAAGAGAAGTCAAGAAAGGCATTATATATCTCGAATGCATTGATTATACTGTAAACCTTGTGATTTGTCGAATGTTTGATGCTGAAACTAAATTTATGATAAGATAAAAGCCATTTTTCTTCAATGAAAGGATACTTTTCAAACAATTGCCAAAAGCGATTTTATCTTTCGATCTTAAAACATATATGACTTTGTCGACTTTCCCCTGGCCCGAGCCTTACTATATTTTTATTATTAACAGTTTTCTTCATTGAGTTTTTAGGGCAACTCCGTTTTTGTTTTTCCAGCTCTGTAAAGAATTTGCTAAGATATTTTTGTATACATACCCCTCAAGGTAGTCGGCAGTAGCGTTTCGAGCTTGTCTCTATTTCATCGCAGGCAGTTATTTAATTGTGGTAATGTTCTGTGGATTAGCCGACGGATATTCCGTACAAATTTGTTTCAACTTGATTTAATTAAAGTGCATTAGGTTTAAAAAAACGTTCGCAACCTGGCTTTGAATCTGCTTTCACAGGTGTCTTCGGATTATGTCAACGGTATTCCATGGGAATGTTGAGCTTTCGCTTCATAAGAAGTTCGGATATTGTTTTCGTTAACTTGTATATTAAACAGTTCGTCAATCACGGGAATCAAGTTTCGAATATTTTTCCTGCTTTTGAAGCTAGTCGATTGACTTCCAGGCAAGGTTTTTAATCATATCATTCATATCTTTTTCGCATAGATGTAAAAAGCCAGCATTAAGGTATCAAGGTATTAAATTCCACTCTATTCATAGTGCCCCATGTTTAAAGCCGTTCTATAGTATTTCCACGACGAAGTTGAGGGAAGTGAATTTGAGAACGAATATGAAAAACTGAGAGCTCTGTCACCAGCGAATGAGTGAATTGGATTAAATCGAGCTGACAGGAGCTTATTACTTAAGATTTCAAAGAGAATCGGGGGCAAAATGGAGCCCTATGTGACACCAGCATTTACACTAAATTCCATACAAGATATCGTCCAATCTCTGGCGCCAGATGACTTTTGTCATTTATGTAGATCCGGTTGCGCATTGTTCTAAGTTTCAACTAGTGACGGTTTGTTTTATGCCAGATTTTTTATGCCAACAGTTTTTTTGGCCATTAAACGGGTCACCTTGCTTTCTTCAAGTTTTCTGGATCACAATTTTTTCATCGTCTCAGGCTTCTTTTCAGATCGTTGACAAGTTCTTCCCATGCGTTGGGTGAAAAGCAAATTTTGGAATAGAGGTCAACACAGTTTTTTTATTTTACTTAATACCCTGCAACACTTTCCGAACTGAAAAAAAGTCATGTTCGCTCAACAGTCTAATTAAACAAGACTATCACTAATTTTTTCCTATGAATATTCGTTTACGGATACAAATTACGTTCCATTTTTTGTTCTCCTTAAAATGCTAAAGACTCCTTTAAACCAAAAAGGAAAAAGGCGAAAAAATAAAGCATATTTTTTCACAGCACAAAACCGACCCCATAAAGGTAGGAGCACGTTTTGACTGTGCGTTGATATTTATGCTCTGAAAAATCCTTTCGCATATTCCAGGACTCCATCAATTTTTTTTTTTGTATTGGCACCAAAGGAACGGCCCTCACTGGTGATCCTACCAATTCGTGCAAACATTAATATTTCTGCATTTATTTTTTATCCAGGCTGAAGCATGCGGCAGGCTTGCTTGTGTTATGAGAAAATATGTAAATACTGTCAATGTGGTGCATATTCAATTTCACAAGTTATTGAGGTGCTTGCCGCCGGGTACATATCCTCAAATGTCCATTGGGCGCTTAAGTTCGAGAGCATATATCAACAGAGAGGAAGGCACAGGACCCTTCGAACCAAATCGAATCACGTACTTTTGATCATATTTTGAACACAAGGAATCGGATGGATTGCAGGAGAATTATTTCTTTCGCCAACATGAATCCAGATAGAATCAGAAATAAATGCTTTGATTGAATTCACTTCTCGCGGACGTATATAATGTACTGGCAAATATTTTTCACGTGCTACTTTGGAACTCCATTTGCGGTGAAAACACAATGCCACCATAAACAAGGCTCTTTGTATTAACACGTAGATCCCTTGAGCTCTTCATTGTGTTCGAAATCGCAACCACAGTTGCTAGTGAGTCAATATTTCGGTGCAGTTCCGCCATGGACCCGAATTAAGTTGATTCTGATGGAAGCACGGAGAACACAAATGTATCTCAACCACTGAACTCATCAGTGTGTTGAATTGCGCGATGAATTCGTTCGATAGTCTGAATCAACATGCTGAAAGTATGTTTACGTATGCACAATCGTGAAAGCCGTTGATGGGTTATTTGGTTTTGCAGCGTAAGAATTATTTAGCCATCCATCGTGTTCCCGGTTTAATCAACTGATTCATGTTAAGTAGGGCATGAAAGGCTTCCTCTTTGTATTCGGCAATAATAATGGAAGAGTTTTTGGCCATAGAAACAGACATTTGTACATGTACATATATATCACTTGGGTGTTTTTCGTCCTGCCAACCTAAATTCAATTACCATTTTACCATAATAAAAATTAGTTTTAAAATTCAGTCAAAAGGGGAGAGATAAGTACACGTTCTATTTCTACTTGGAGAACGTTATTAGTGAAATTTATGATATTTGAAACCGCTCACTTTTTCTAACTAGTTTGCGAAACAGTTCCTGATCTTCGTGGGGTCGAGAATTTCTTTTTCTTTTCCTTTTAATTGAATACATTTTAATTATCTCGTTGGCGTGCTTCCGCTCCAATGAGGGTTGCAGCTGCGGATCTAAATCTTTCTCGTATAAAGTGGCCGTTCGGCTTTCGAGGAGCCCATTCCTAATCTGATTTCGTTTGGAGATTTATTTTTCAAGCGGTATTCTATTCAAATAAGCCTCTATCAAATTTGGAAATAACTAAATATGCTTGAGTTCCGATATTTCTTTCTTGTAAGAGTTCATTCTTTACAATGTAAGAGTTCACGATTCTTTAGAGTTAAGATACTTCAAAGAAAAGAAGAACTCCTCATTCTCTTATGCACGTTCAATCACTTCTTCGACCTTTTGTACTTTATATATATTTTGGGTAGTACTGAGATGTTTTCGACTGATGGGTTCTCCAAAACGTGGGTCTAGTAATCTTTTTATCAGTTTTTGGCGTCATCGCGAGACTCAAGTGGACCCTCAATATACTGCCAGTGAACTTTATATTTTTTCGGGATATACTCACTCTGCCGTGTAAATTTGTAGGGCCTCTTTCATCCTCAATTCCTTTTCAATAGCCAGGCGTAAGGGTCTGAGTTGTTTGCTATTATTTGGCTGTGTCTCGAGGTTTTGCTTATAAAACCAATCGATTAACGATAAAAGCTCGAAAAACGTAGTTATGACCACAGAGCATGGGTACTGTTTCCAAAAATAGTAAATGGTCCGCCCAATAACTTTTTTTTTTGAAAATGCTATAAAAAAAATGTTGAATATTTTCTCAAATTTCTTTTTTTATTTGGAAGTACAATCCTTCCGGTTAATAATGGAAAATAACTTCATTCAAATGGCTGCCTCTGCTGGCCATGCAGTAGCCTACACAATCGGTCCAATTTTTAAGCACATTATCGATTGTGTGCAGCTGTATTTCACCAATGGCTTCACGAATATTGTCCTTTAAAGCGTCAATTGTCTCTGGCTTGTCGGCGTAACACTTATCTTTGAGGGCATCCCGCAAATAATAGTCCTACGGTGTCAAATCGCAGTTCCGAGGTGACCAAACGACGTCAGCTCTGCGGCTGATAATGCGATCTTCAAAAACAGGGCGCAAAACATCGAGTGTAGCTTCGGCTGTGTGGCACGTAGCGCAGTCCTGTTGAAACCAAATGTTGCCAATATCCTCCTCTTCAATTTTTGTGAACAAAAATTCGTTCAACATGACTCGATAACGATCGCCATTGACTGTAACGGCCACTCCATGCTCATTTTCGAAGAAAAATGGCCCAATTATGCCTCTGGACCGAAATCCGCACCAAACAGTGACTCGTTTTGGGTGCATCGGCTTTTCAATGTATACGTGCGGGTTTTCTATTTTCTGTGCCCTAAATGCGACAATTTGGCTTGTTTACATACCCGCCAAGATCAAAATGAGCTTCATCTGAAAAGATGATTTTTTTTGGCAAAATCGGCATCTTCTGTAAGTCGATCGCAGGCCCACTTAGCGAAGCGAAAACGCATTGGATGGTCAGTTGGCTTCAACTCCTGAACCAATTGGACTTTGTATGGCGTCATACCAAGGTCCTTCTGCAAAATTCGTCTCAATGATGTCTCCGAAATGTTCAATTGTTGATGTTGATGGCGCTTCACGCACACTTTCTGCCACAGCAGCAATATTCTCGGTTACACGCACTGTTTTTGGCTTTTCACGCTTTGGTTTATTGATGAGGATGCCAGTTTCTTTGACTTTTTTCACAAGATAACGAACATACGGAGCTGACGGTGTTTCTCTTCTTCCAAAATACGTACGCAATTTTCGCACACATTCTGCAACATTACCATGATTTTCAAAGTAATGTCGCAATATTTCCCAGCGTTGTTCAAGCGTATACACAACCATATTCGTTCAGCGGAAGGATAAAACTAATTATCTGTCAAATCAGACATGAGCTAAGCGTCACCATTCACGAAATAAGCACTAGTTGAAAAAAAAAAGTTAGATGGCGGACCCGTTACAAGCATTGCGAGTTAACTGAATGGGCCAAAGTTTTATGAAAGGACGAGTTGAAATTTTAAGTTTTGAGACATGAAAGAGGAATTTACATTCGGCGATCTCTGAAGATAATATGCTTTTAAACTATGGTTGAATCAGTGAAGCGTTGTTCTGTTCTCTCAGCCGCCATTAGAATAAATCTCATCCAAACCGATGTGATTGGAATTGGATTCTTAAATTTGAAACAATATGTCTTCCGGCTTAAGACCTTGCCGAAATACGCACAGTATTTAAGTCAATCACTTGAAACTAAAATAAAACTTGACTTCAAATAAAGTCACACTTCCTCTGGGTTCTCCTTAGTGAGTCTCTGGTCACTATTGAAAAGCTGACCTTTTCTGTTTCTGCATTAAGTACTGAAGGTCGTTGACCCACAATTTTTTCTTGGAATATTTCTTCCTTCTTTCAATTAAATTTCAAACAATTGCAGTTGGAATGAGATGACTGTAGCGTCTGGCTCCCTTTTTATTAAGTTTGCGTTTTCTGATGAGGGAAATAGGCAATAATAGTAATGCAAACAAACTTACGAAATGGTGCCAACTAAGCGAATGCATATGCGTATGCCATTCCAAAGAGAAGCTAGCATACAAGTTTATTTGCAAAATGATGACCTCCTAAATACTAAAAGGAGTGAACTCATCGAAGTTGTTCGAACGTTGTCTTACTAAGAATAACTATTGAAAGACCACATCAGCAAAATAAAGTCAAAACTAAAAAGCGTGTTGTTTGCGATGGTTTATCTTAGAAGATTTACATCAACCGATGTTCAGAAACAGGTGTATTATTCCCTGGTGGAATCTCATATGAGATACGGGGTATTAACTTGGGGAATAAGGTTGCAGATGTTAACGGGGTATTTTCGATGACAGCTTTACTGGAGTACTATGGTGATATTCGCTTTCAGCAACGTATACGACATAATGTGAATACACGAAGACGAGCACAAGAAGTTCTTGAAATCCCAGAAATCTTCAATGTTTACGGAAGTAAGACAACTCAGCCATGTTATGCCAATAATATTAACCCAAATTCCAACGAGTATGAGAAATATCATTGTCATAAACAAACGAAAAAAGCGATTTTTTCTTAATTATTTCTTTGAACATTGCTGAATTTTCCAAAACCAAAAACATGAATTTATTGAATTTTGAAAATAGGTTTTAAACTATACGACTACCGGTTGAAAATGTCGTTATTGCAGACAACTTCATATCTATAACTCTGAGGTGAATTTTGACCATGACAGCTGTCACATCAGACATGTGACACTCCATGTCATTGTCTAATTATTTCAGTCTAGGTTATTGGTCATTAGTGAAAACACACAAGTTTTGGCAAAGCCGTAAAATGTCTACATTCGTGCTATCAAAACAACATTTGCGGGAAGTTTTAATATGCTTCCTTCATTTAAAGAAAAAGCACATCAATTGCTTACCGAAGCTTAACCGGGCTATATGATAAACGTTAGAATGTCTTTGCGGTGGTTTAAGCGGTTCAAAGATGGTGGTTTCGACACCGAAGACAAAGAACGCCCCGGCCAGGTGAAAAAGTTTGAAGACCATGAATTGGAGGCATTGCTCGATCTAGATCCGTCACAAACGCAAGAAGAACTTGCAAAATCACTTGGCGTCGCTCAGCAAACCATTTCCGATCGTTTGAAAGCAATGGAAATGATCCGAAGGTATGAATTGAAGCCACGACACGTTGAACGCCGATTTTGCATGTCCGAAATGCTGCTTGAACGCCACAAAAAGAAGTTTTTTTTGCATCGAATCGTCACTGGTGATGAAAAATGGGTACATTACGATAATCCAAAACGTCGGGCAACGTATGTATACCCCGGACATGTCTCAACATCGACCGCCGTTCAGAATATGCATGGCCTGAAGGTTATGTTGTGCATTTGGTGGGACCAGAAGGGTGTTGTGTCTTATGAGCTGTTAAAACCGAATTAAACAATCACAGGCGAGGTCTACCGACGACAATTGATGCGTTTGAGCCCAGCACTGAAGGAAAAACGGCCGGAAACGGTCGCAAGACACGATAAAGTTGACAATGCTCGGCCACATGTTGCAAATGTCGTCAAAAATTACCCTGGAACGCTCAAATGGGATGTCCTACTCCACCCGCCGTATAGTCCAGACCTTGCGCCATCCGATTACTATCTTTTCCGATCGATGCAACATGGCCTGGCTGACCAGCATTTCCGTCATTTCGAAGATGTCAAAAAATGGATCGATTCGTGGATTGCGGCCAAACCGGTCGAATTTTTCAGAACGGGTATCCATGAATTGCCTGAAAAATGGGAAAAATGTGTGGCTAGCGATGGGCAATACTTTGGATATTAAATTTATATCTATTCTTCCTCAATAAAGCATTAATCTTTGAAAAAAAAAAACGAAATTTTCAACCGATAGTCCTATTATATTTATTTATTTAACTGCCCAACTTCTATTTATTTATTTATATTCGTAGATGTTAACTTATTTATTTATTAATTTTTTTTTCCTTTATTTTTTTTAAATACTTTTGTATTTATTTTGATATCTTTGTCTATTTTTGGATATTTCATTTTTATTTTTTTATTTTTACAATTAGTGGACAATGCATTGTTTGCTCTTTTTTATGTTTGTTTTTTTTTTTTTTTTGTAATTAAATGGAAGGTGTATCATGGCATTTTTCTTTCAATGTTCAATATTTTTTTATTAACTGATTTTCGGAAAGATATAAAACATAGTATGTCAGTCAAATCACTGCCCGAGAAATCGCACTTCAAAAATAGGATTCAGTCACATACCTTGTGAAATATACATTTTACTTCACGGCACCGATTTAATATTTTTCTTTTATATTATTTTAGATTTAAAAAATCATTTTTCATTTCATGGTGCGTTCGGCCGGGATGCTAGACACCGGGTCATTTGACATTGACAAATCATCGTCTCTAACCGTCATTTGGATGCCTTCCAACTCAGAATATCCATTTCTGACTTTATGATGCATATGCAATTTCTGTTCGACCAAAAAAGGAGTTAATTACATTTCTTGAAAATATATCCAAAATCTAAAACATGCAACCAGAAAGTATTAAATTCTTGATTTAAATTGTAATTAATTTAATCAAAACTTGTAAACCATAAATCAAATATGATGTAAAACACCTGGAGATGAGCCTTACGCTTCGTAGGTAACTTATTATTATAACGATTTAGAAAAATGAAATAAAATGTAAATGAAATTAAATGACTCCTTTTTACACAGTTTCTGTTTTATTCGTTTTGACATGCTTCTCGATCCGAAAACAAAAGTAATGTTTTGTTTTATAATTATCTAAACTTTGACATGTTTCGAGTGTGATTGAAAGCCACTTTATGGGTCCAACATCGGTTGTCAAACTTTGGGAGATCCTTCAAGTAGACTGGAACGTCATCAGAATTTCCCTACCAATATAAATGTCCAAAATCTTCTTGTTCACCTTACAAGCATTTACTTGCGATTGGTTATGTTGCCTCGCTTATGAAATACTTAAGACACAAAAGCTGTAAGGAAGCGAAACGGGTCTGATGCGTTGCTTGATTTCAAAAAAATTATTAGGTGAAAAAAAATGTATGCGCAATAGAATTATCTTATCGACTTACCATTTTACTTTGACTTATTAAGAAACACATCTTGTAAGAAAATCAATTAAGCCTTTAATTTTATAACGAAACCAATAAGTATGTTGTTGCTTTTAGTTCTCATAAAAGATAAGACAATTCGTAAGGAAACAATTTTGAAACACAGGAATCTTATTTATGAACTTTATCGCACAGGTACTTTACACATCTGCAGTCTTAAAAATAGGACACTTTACATTTTACTCTGTGATGAAATTTTATAACGTCTCCCATTCCGTCTGCAAGCTACGCGTGTTTTGTTGTAGAAATAAGTGCCCTCAAAAGTTTATCGGTTACGCCATGTCTAATTGAAGTTGTTGTTTTGTTTTCAATTTTTAAAAAATTAGTCTTATAAAAGCCATAAACCGGCCATACCCACATCATATCAGGGCTCTATTCAAAACTTTGAGTTAACCCGAGTAAAAATAAATGATGTCCTTACAGCGGCCGAACATCTCTTGCGCGGTAGTTTGACTGGCATATGACGGCTTGACAAAACAAAACAATGTCTTTACCATTTTGCACGACTGTATGCCCGGCCTTACTGCGGCTAAATTAAAGAAAAGAATCCAATGGCCGTTTACACGGGTGAACCACGACCAAATTGTGTCAAAGTCAACTGAAAAGGAAGAAGTCAAATGGTGATGAGCTGTCGTCGAAGGAGCATTTCCTCTCTCTGCTGACAAGGGGAGCGCACGGGTTTGTTTAATATTAAAATGCAATACTTAAAAATAGCCGAGAAAAACGGGCTTAAAGTGAGACCAAATTTTTCAATTTTTGCTCTCTATAATAAAGGTTTATGTTTTGACATATCAGAAGTGGGATATGAGTTGCATTATTCACAAACGAAGATTCCAGAAAAAACATATCTTCGCATATCTTCAAGCGTAGAAAAAAAAAATAAAGACACACGAAAGAGCAAACGATGTTCACTACAAAAAGGGTAAAACGACGTAGCTCGAGTAAAAGTATTTCATTTCTATTCACACGAATGAACAGCGGCCGTTAATAAACGCAACTCAAAAAAGAAAATAAGTTAATGTAAAAAAATATGCGCATTAAATATGTGGGTAAGTAATTTGCCCGAAATACGCCTGTAGAATAGGCGTCCACATTTTTTTCGACAGCTTTCGTACTGCCGAGATTTAGTCTTCACTCCTTTACTGTATGGCCGTTATGCAGCCGTATAGAAAAAATGTAAAGCCGTATCTGTCATGTAAGTTGGCCCATGACTTTCATTTTGCTGATATAGTTCAACGATAAAAAATCGTCAAGCTGCAGCAGAGCAGGTTTTGAACATAAGAACTGGTGGCTCTTAAATTGTCTAAGGATGTTTTCATATGTCAGTATTGTAGACATCATTCTGAATCATGAAAATTGAAAAAGATTTATAGGATTCACATTTCTGAAACAATTTTCCAAGCACTGCCGTGGAAATGTGGATCAAATCAATACTATTTAAGACTTGTAGTTAGTCTAAATAGTTCATAACTAACTTATTTTGTCAATTGGCTATTTGATGAAACTTTTGGAATTAAAACTGAACAATCAAAAAAATTATATGAATTTGTCCGGACACTTTTGAACGGCATTGTATGTATTTATACATATTTTTCTATCTGGTGAACTATAAATTCAATTGATTTTGAACATTTTTTATTGGAAAACTAAATTGATTTTAATTGAAAAAATGAAATTGTCCCTTGTTTTGACAGTTTTTTCGTCATAAAATTTAAACCACCCTGTCAAATTTAACCAAAAGCTCTATAGGTGACTAATTGGACCAATTTGAATTCGATAGCTTGATTTGTTCTCGAGTTGGGCTGTATGAAAGAATTGGCACAAACGTTCGAACGTACACACACACACACAGCGTCTTTCTAAAAACATTGAAATCCGACTACTGGGACCTCGAAACGTGAAGTTATGTAAAAGTCTTGAAGCCGTTAAGGCTTATCCACATCATATCAGCGACATCTTTTTCAAATACCTTTCTAAGTAAGTATCGCTAAACAGCAAAAAGGTTTATTTTACTATTCCCTTTAATATCTTTATGTTTAAAGTAAAAATCCGACAAAATTTAAATACCTACACGACCTTTAACTTTCCACATAACATTTCAACTGTTTGCCAATTTATCATCTGGCTGTTAAATATATAGCATCTCGACCCTCGGGAACTTTATACAATTGCAGACATTTGACAAATCTGATTTCCAAAAACGAAATCAAATTTAACTTTTCCATCCTCATGGGGCATCACAATTCCCACCACATGTCAGCCGCAGAGATCCCAAAATATCACATTGAATACATGACAAAAAATAAATAAATAAAAGAAAACTCCAAACCGTCGGGAGGGCCATAAGCACGCAATAAAGACAAAAATTATTATTGCGTGTGAAGGAATTTCAAATCATCACGTTGGGACGAATTTATTTCAATAAAATTTCAGATTTCAATAAATAGGGTCAAACAGACCCAGGCACACTTGTATGTATGCTTTATGCTTTAGGTTTCGAAAATCACGCGTACAATCAAAAATATTTATTTGTTGGAAATTTATGTTTCTCGTTTTAGTTAAATTGTTTTATTATCGAATAAAAATTCCAGCGGATTGTTGTAGGTGAACTGTGAGTATCGAATCCTGGATATAATATCTAAGTCCCTCTGAGAGTACTATTGTCATGAAAAGCTTCTAGAACCAAACGGAGTAGACACAAAAATAAAACAAATAAAATCCTTCTTTGAAAACTAAAAACAAAACATTTTTTGAATCAACATTTTTCTATGCATATATTCTTTTTAAGTAGGTTGTAAACCTTGTTGTTGCTTGTTGCTTGAAAATCAAAGCAGCCATATTCATCACCAATACACTGAATAAGCCGGGCGCCAATCATCCTTTACCTCAGCGTCGGTGAATGTTCGGAAACTCTTTGGGTCGATTGATGCGTGTCCAGGTCAACTGAGGAGCCCTCTGGCTAGATGAATTTCTTTTTACTTATACAGCTTATCAGAGGTCACCATTAATCACCCGGGCAACTTTTTTCTAAAAACCGCAAAAAGCCTTTCATTCAAATTTGATGAAGTTCATGCATGACGCATTGTTTGATGGCAGTTTGGTCGTTCCAAGTGTTATCGGTGTAGAAAAAAAACAGCGGTTGGTCATGACTGATTCCTCGGTTGATTTTTACGCTAACTTTGTTATCCGATTCTATAAATGTAGATGAGAAGAAAGAGTCCACAAATATGGAAACATATCTGACTCTACAAATTATCGTGGAATTTTTTGATTGATCGTCTAACAATTTGGATTCGCAGCAACAAGTTACTTGGGGAATTTCAAGCAGGGCTTAGAAGTGGCTACTCGACCGTTGACACTATCTTTGTCCTTCGAAGTATAGCGAGCAACTTTATCGAAGAAAAAGTGAAGTTGAACGTACTTTTTGTCGATTTTAAAGCTTCACTCGATACGATTGACCGCTCAGTAAAGTAAAGTGTTGGAATGTCAGCTAAGTTTGGAATGCTTCTGGAAAATTTCTACTATGCTTCCATTCTAAAGGGGCATTAAACAAGATTGCGCACTGAGGTCGAACTTATTCGCTTTATTTATCAACGATCTGAATGAGTTTCAATCTTATGCAGTAGAGTTATCCGGAGTTATTATCAAAGCATTTGTAAAGGGTTTTCCAATATGGTCTTAACAACTTTTTTTAACATAAAATGCAAACCATTTGAGTTATTTCAAAAACTTTATTATCGGCTTGAAGTACAATCAAAACAATTATGAATGGAACTCGACTTCGTTCATATGGCCAACGTGGGAAGGTTTGCAGAGCTCGATTCGTTGGACCCAATTTTCGATGACTCGGCCACACATTTCGGCCGAAACGGCCGCTTTTTAGCGTTCAATGTTGGCCCTGAGCTCTTTCAACGTCGTCGGCTCGTTGGCAAAAACCAATGACTAAACATAGCCTTAAAGAAAATAATCTAGAGGCGTTAAATCGCACGAACGAGGCGACCAATCGACTGGCCCATTTCTTGAGATAACACAGTCATCAATCTTACTCTTCAATAAATAGATTGAAAAGTGTGCTGTGTGGCTTGTGGCATGTCATCCAAGGCCATATCTTTCAAATCGAGCCATAAATAGTCGGTAATCCTGGCGCGATAACGCTGGCCATTCACAGTAACGTGGCGATCGTTATCGACGACGAAAAAATATGGCCCAATAATGCCGCCGCCATGCGAACCGCACAAATCAGTTAATTTTTGTGGAAGCAAATGATGATTTTCACCCAACCAATAACGCATATTTTGCTTAATGACGAACCCATTGAGCCAAAAGTGAGCTTCGTCACTGAAGATATTTTTGCGATGAAATTCATCATCTTTGCGCATCTTCTCCAAAGCCCAATCAGAGAACGTACGTCGCTTTAAATGGTCTATCGGCTTCAATTCTTGAGTCAGCTTGATCTTGTATGGGTTTTAACCAAGATCCTTATAATGTGGTCTGAGCGATGCCCAATTCTTGAGAACGCCGTGGAATTGACTTATTTGGATACTTTGTTTCGGACGCCTGAACGGCAGCTATATTTTCGACACTTTGACCAACCCGTTGTTTCACTGACACGGGAACATCACACATCGAAAATGTAGACTCAAATCTTTGCACTAAACTTGTTATTGCCTGTCTACCTGTGCGGGAATTGCAACCGTAAATTGAAGTTAACGCTCTTAAGGTTGCGGTCACCGACTCCGAATTTCGAATGATGAAAATGTTGAGTTTACTGAATAAATTGACACTGACAATTTGGTAATTAGTGAAAGCGTTCGTTCACAAAATTCAAACTCAAAGTTTTCAAGTCCCTATTAGAAAACCCTGTATTTGCAGATGACGTGGTGTTTATTGCTCACTCGCCTTATATGCTCCAATTATAGATTAATCATTTTGAGAAGTACTGCAAATTATGGAATTTGAAAGTGAACTTGGAAAAATCAAAAGTGATGATTTTTCGAAAAGTTTCCGGGCCTAATACGACACACGAAAAATGGAATCTAAAAGGTGAAGAGATCGAAGAAGTTAAATCCTAAAAAAATCTGGGCATGATTATAACGAGCTCCATAAACATTGAAGCCCATCTAATAAGTTTATGAAGGCTATGAGTGCGATAAAAGCAACGTGGAACTTATGCTTAGTACAAGGTTTTTCCCTCAGTCGCTGAATCTGTTAAAGTTGTAGGCAGCTCAAATTTGGGGTTTCAATAATTATCCCAAATAGTGGAAAAACTTCAGAGCTATTTTATCACAAGGTGTTTCCGTTTGCAGACGGAATTGCCCCCCTTTACAATCAAACCCTATCTTCCCATGTTGTTTACTTAGTTAAAGTTTTAAATATGCTAGAAGAGAGGCTCCCGAAAATCGTAGCGCTCCAAACGATGTTGGTAAAAAAAGTTGAAGGAACTTGCAAATAGCTACCGTAGAGTTGAGTTTTTAGAACACATCACCAAGGTGGATAAATAGTGTAGTGAAGGGCAGATAACATAAATGAAGCTTCATTTTCTGCTCATAGAAAATAAATACAGCAGACTCAACCACATCGAAAATGAAGTTGATAGGACTCAACTTCAGACCACATGGAGTAGATCTGCCTATCCTTTGCAGTCTATGTAACCTCAACGAATATCAGAAAATGTCCTTTTCTATGTGAAACAAGGCGGGAGATATTTAACAACAACAACTTTATGTCAGATCACGAAGTGCAAGTCCTACTTAACTGCGAAGGAAATATAAACAAACTATTTAAGTTTTACAAAACCGCAGTATTCTGTCGAATCGAAATCATAAACGAGCATTCTTATATAAATGGATCGTAATACAGCTAATTATGTTGGTTGGTTGGTTGGTTAGTTAGGTCGAGCTATGTTAGCTCTTAACTAAGGCTTGGACCCGGTATGTTCCCCTATTTCCTGATGGGAGAAGATTTTGGTTTAAGTGGGAAATTGTAGTGGAAAGATGGTTTGTGATATCAGAGGGTTTACTATGGATTGTCTAGATTTGTATGGTCGGGAACTTCATGATCTCACCCATCCCAATTTCTTTGAGGTGCGAAAAATCCGGTATTATTTCTGACCCACGTATTTTGTATCACAGTCTCGCTGTTGCTGAGCAGTGGAAGATCTGGAGCTATTCCTCTTCGCAGCCTTGGCATGTTGAAGTTTCTACGAGACCGAGTCTATATAAGTGGAGGTTAATGTGCCCCGTTACCAGTTCCACCATTAGTCTTAGATTCCGTTTGCTGGAATTCAGAGCTCATTTCGCTTCCGCTTAGTCGGTTTTCCTATTATGGATTTTGCTGTTTTGCACTTTGTTAGTTTGCTCCAGTGATTTTTGAATTTCCGGCTTGCGCATTCATTAATAATTCTTTAAATAGCTGTCTGCGACACGCCTATTTCTTTTACAGCGTTTTGTTGGCTATTTCCTGCTCCTTTCAAGGTGTCGGCTTTTTCGCTTACTTATGAAATAAATACACAAAAAAAATAAAATATTTCGTTTCAACAACATAAATGACATCAATCGGACAGACGGCTTAGCCAAGCTTAAACGAATTTTGTGAAAAAATTAGTAAAAATTTGGTTTATAAATAAATCAAACTTATCTATCTGTCGAACTTTTACCTGGCTTTCGTCACGTTCGTTTCTATGCTTGATGTTGAATTTCCTTTTTTGAAAGCAAATAAATCCTTGAGGTGCACGTTTGTTGATTCAGTATGCAAAAAGGAATACTCGTTGTCTTCCGTATTTGTGGTTAGATGATTAGATTCGCGTATATCATACCTTTGCAATTGGCGTGTGAGTTTTCAAGAGCTATGTTAAAAACAAAATGAATAACAAGGTTTCGCTAGAATCTTCAATTCAATTTCAATTCAGTTGCAGTTTTATTAATTAAAATTAATTCATTACCCAATATGCTTGACAAAAACGTTAAAGCTAGCTTAATTACCTTAACTACGTATAACTTTACTTACTGGCCCTCTTCGAGCGCTCTAAGTTAAACCTTACAAATTAAAAATAATGTCTTTCGACTTAATAGTATTTATTATATTTAAAACTATCTTAACTTATAATTTAACTAAAAAAAATATTAACAGCTCAAAAATTTAGTACATGGACTTTTGTTTGACTTAACCTTAAACTAAACTAAACTAAACTAAAAACTTATCTAAAACACAAAATCTTTACTCAATTTAAAATAACCTTACAATTAACTAATACAATACAATACAATAAATTTAAAAAAAATTAAAACAACTTAGACTACCTTAAATATATGCAATATAAGCCGGCCAAAGCTAACAGGACATGCTATCACATTTGCCTTAAGGGCACTCAAGATTAAAATTTAAGTAACAGAGTTCAGTTTCCGTTTAGCCACCAATAGTGTTGATATTGCCTTTCGACATCAGCTCTATCGCGGTCGGATACCGCCCTACTATATCGAAGAATGTCCGGTGAGCTACTTGCGACGTCTTAGTCGTAGTTGACGCGCCCATCCACAACTTTTCGGTATACGTGGAAGATTATCGGTACCGCTAATCTATCCTGAACCAGACCCTTACTAACGAGATAGAGTTATGCCTCAGGGGCAATAAGGCCATTAAGGCACACTGTCTCATGGTGCATGCTCTTGCAATGTGACTTCGAATAAGCTTTATCAGAAACTTATCCATTCTAACCAGGTTTTCCCCTTTCTACAGAACCTCATTACTTTTGAATTTTTTGTACTCAGACTCTGGAGTTATATATAAACGGAAACAAGCCCTAAGGCATCGTCTCTCGAAAACCCGAACATTTTTCATTAAGCTTCGCTAGAATCTTCTTTGTCATCAAATGTATGGATGAGATTGGTGGTGACCTCAATGTAGCAATGAGTGTTCTTCATTAGGTATCGGTTAAGTAGGGATGTCAAAGCTTAGAAGAACTCCCAAATCGTCTCACAAGTATCCTTGAAATCGGTGAGCGTGGCGTCGGTATCGACGTGGAATTATTGTGTTTTATTTTGTCGCATGAAAAGCAATGGTGGAATTTCTTGGTCTTAAACTACACTGAGCAGAACCAATCAGTGTACCGGTTAGGAGTTTGAGGCGGCTTTAGGAGATTCTTTCTACTTATCCCTTTATGTTGGGGCAATGATGTTAAAGTAACAATAAAGGGGCATACTTTCATCTGGCCGTACTTAAAAAAAAGTGGGATTAATGTTCCCGATCACTATCAATAGCCTTATTGAACTTCAGTTTGGATATCATTCCATACTTGCGAGGCAATGTTGTCATTCTTCACAAATGTTAAAGGGACCTTTCTATTTGAAAGTCTGCAGAATCTTGCCTGAATCTTTTCGTCTTTTCCCTACAGTCCTCTGTTTTGGCCAGGATGTGTTAAGTCTTACCTTCATTGATGAGAAAGCTTCCTATAAAGCTCCTACCCTTTCCTTAATTATTCATCAAAACATATTCTGATATCGACTTGTTTGCATTCACTTAATTCGCAGTATTATATTCAACATTAGTTTGTACACAATGGAATTATTGTGTTTTTGGAAGATTCGTTCATCACCTTGCTGCACAGATTACTTACACACATCATTAACAGGTTCACATATGGATGACGGGATATTGGAAACGTTTCCTTAGCACACTTGTTTTCGTCCTGCAGCGAAATCTTTCAACCTTAGTCCGTTGTTGGTGGTTCTTTTGAACGATAACATTGTGATTTTGTTTTTTGAATAATTGAGGCTGATGTGAACTCAATCAGAACAAGTCAACTGAATTGAACGATGTCAATTTTGTCCAACGGATAACACACGTTTTCCTATACACGAGAGCAAGATTACTGATGTTATCCTAGAACAAATGCAGATACTGAAAATGGAACAACGAATTAGTTCAGACTATTCCATTGGAAATAAAACTCCGAGCTCAAGTGGAAACTTAATTCTGGCAACATAAATAACATTTAATTAGCCACTGATTTGATGAGCACTAAAATATAAATATAAATCTTCTTTATTGGGAAACCAATCAAAGTGGCTTATCACCTTTGGAATTTAACGAGCACTACTTGCTTCCCATCAAAGAAACAAAATTAAATGCCGGAGGTGTCAGAATCACTTCGAGATATAACAGAAATTTGTCAACGTTAATAGTTCCGATGAGGTTCTTTGAAGCAAGGCACAACTGTTAAAAGTTTAGGAGTGTCATCATTTTATTCCCTTCGGCAGAGCATTTCAATGTCTTACGTCAGTGCGGCCGAAATCAACAAGCCATAATTAAAATAGACCAGTGACCACAAAATGTTTTGTGCGTGATACGATTAAAGGGACTAGGAGTATCCTCTACACATCCACTTGCACGTATCTCGTACGTATTGTGGCTTTGAGCATTTCTTGAAATGGAGTTTAGTGCTCGTACCTAAGTGGAATCAACAGAGCACGAGCTAACAAAGATACTGCCATTTTGTTGTGTGGCAGATGCAAAGTGCTCTCAGCCATGCCAATCACGTTGCAGTAATAAAAACCAAACATAACACTTTTTGCTTACCAAAGTCCGAATACGTATGTATGTATGAACATAGCACGTACATATGTGTATTAGCATCGAGTTCCGAAAACGTAGGTGTATCTGTTTTATGCTCAAGCGGGTGTCTTATTTCCACGGAGAGTTGTTTAAACGTGCAGGCGAAAAGATGAGTCAACAGTCCTGTCTTCAATATAGTTTATGCAAAACAAAGAGCTCATATTCGCCTATTCAGCTAAGAGTAATCGACATTGAAATGGGTCTTTTAGGCTTAACCTTATTGGCGATGCTTCAATTTTGCAACTTATTTTCACGAGAAAAGGATTAACATAATTTTTTATTGTTATTTTTTAAACTTTAGTCTCATTTAATAGTCGAAATGCTTACCTCTGGTCTTGATTGAAAACAAAGGGGACTTTTTAATTCCCTTTCTTTTACCTCTGGCCACTCTCCGGTCACATTCCTCGAACAAGGAGTAGGTTCCAAATGGTCTTGATTTCGAAAGCCGGGTAATTATGCAGCTCAGGAAAGAATATGACCAAGCTTTCTCGGTAAAGGTTTCTGTAACAGAGCTTCCGAACCAGGATGATAACAGTTCTGCTTGTTCGAAATAAGGCTGCGAATTCATTGCGGATCGTAGGTAAGCTATGCGTCGATTTAATTTATCTTGAAGCCTTGCAAAAAAAGCTGTTTCCCGCTCCAATAACATGGTCATATGATAACTAAATTCGTTAAGCAAGTGCTTCGAGAACTTAACTAAATATCGAATTTCTTCTTATATAGACACCAAAAACATTTTATCTATTGAATAGTTCGGGTCCAGACCTTTTAACAGCTCTGTCCATCAAGTGCATCGTTTTACAAGATATGTTTAATATCCGAACACGCAAAAGCACAGGAATGGTAGTTCTTGACGTTGAAAAACCATTCGGCTACTACACAAGATGCTCAATCTTGAACTTCCGATGTTCCTTGTAAGAATCATCAAATCCTTCAAAGTTCAAAAAAACTATTTCCAACATTCCAGATGGAGCTCCTCACGGATCAGTGGTAAGTCCTATTCTTTACAATCTGTACACCTCTGATTTCCCTCACCTGAGTCACTGGGGCTTTGCGCTTTGAGCAGATGGTATCCAAGTCGAGAAACAGAAAATCTTAGCTCGCTAACGAGAACAAATACTGAGATTACTGATTTTCAAAGCAATTTTCCAAGCAATTATGTTTAATAGATTCTCTGTATTGAGCAAATGAGCTAAGTCACATTTTCGGTTGAAGCGAGAAGCGCAAAATTTGGCACATAAAACAAAGTTGGCTTGATCTCAGATCTAGCTTCATAAAACTAATATCACCTGATCTATAATCAACTTTTTGTTTCTTTATCCATTTTTTTTATATATTTTTTTTATTTATTTATTTATTTACTTATCTTAATGTTGAACAATTTATTTATTTACCTTTATTTATACAGGGTGCCCTGTTATTAGTCAAGGAAAATCAAAGGGATAATATTAGATTTTCAAGGGTGTTCCATTTTTCTTGCCCGTACTAATATTTAATTTTAAGGTCAATCTTCTTCGAAAAATGGGTGTGTAATGAACAGAACGTTTTATAATTTTTGTCTTATACACGAAACAATAATAAGAAAGAAATCAATGACAAGTTTGCTAAAAAGACCATACATTTAATGATAAAGGAAACACCTGCAACATGTAAAACGAGAATCTGTGATGCTTTACCTAACAATAAGTAATTTTCAGCTCTTTTCAGCAAGTGCCAAAATTAAATTATTTTTTGACGTTATTATGTATGAGGCTTTATTGGGAAACTATAACAAACAAAATGGCATAAGAGATAAGAAAAAATAAATCATTCATTAGGTTTTTTTTTTGTATACCACGGAAAAAGTTGTGTCTAAACGCTATTTTAAATGACTATATTTACAAACCAAGAGTACGCAGATATTATCTTCGTTTATGGGCTGTGATCGAAATTCAACTAGTGCGCGACAAGTGCTTTTTTAACGACTCCGTAGTGAAAGATTTTTTGATAATACAATTCCGAAGACTGGAACAATTTTAAGTGCACCTTTTAGCGTAGGAGCTCCATAAGTATCAAGAATATCGGCAAATGAAAGAATATTGGACGCTGTATGATCTCAATTAGCATTAGACGTTTAGCTCTGCACTTGAATGCATCCAGATAAAGAGTTTCAAATGTAGTGCTTCTTGTTGATTTGGAAAAGAGGATTAAGTTTTTTAACTGATTGCTGGAGCGGATTTTATCCGATAACCAGTTTCTAACCAAAATTCTTTAAATTTACATACATAAGCTGTGGAAAATCAACATGCAAAACAAAACATTCATTTCAACACAGATTACGCGTTATAGTGTGGGCAGGTGTAATGAGAAACAAGTTGATCGGTCCCTTTAAATTACCACCCAGGCCGAATTCTACGACCTATCTTTTTAGTTAGTTCGAAATGATTAACCAGATCTATTGGAAGATATTCTACTTAATCAACTAGCTTCTTCATATTATTAATAAGATGGAGCTCCAGCCCACTACGGACGTGAAGTTAAGAATCGGCTCGAGGAAGAGTACTGTAACCGTCGTTATAGATCAGTTCAAAATCAAATAAGTATTCAGTTAGTTCGCGCATGTTTTCTCATTTCTAGTCATTCCACAAAAAACAGAAAAAAAATCGCATATACCCTCACGCTGATGTTTAATGCGTAAATTCTCAAGGCAGACTGATAAGATGTTACATGTTTACAGAAAATAAGAAGCCACTATTACCAAATGTGAAAAAAATGTGAAAAATGAGTGTTAAGAGAATGTGCGGAGTATGCATTCATTATTATTTTTGTGAACTGGGTAATGACAGTTTGAAGGAAGAATGTTTATAGATCTTTATTTGTCAGTTATTGAGTTAAGAGGAAGAAAGAATGTTTTACCAATATGAATATCGCTTGGAAAAAAAGGTGATTTTTTAATTTAATATGTATATTTATTTATTAGATGTATTTTTTTATGCAATATCACTTAATCATCGTCGGTATCATCATCATCATCCTCGCCGTAGGTTTCCATTTCACTTGATGAGTTATCGTCGGGTTTGGTGACTCTGTTCATATGCCAAGTAATTGTCTTCTGTTTTTATGGTTTTATCGGACGCACTTTTCCATCCCTCAACCGTAATTTTTGAGAATTCTTCTTCTACTGATTTCTTGACGGCGTTCATATTAAAGGACGTATTTCTAACCGCCACTCTTGATTTTACAATACCCCATATATTTTTTCAGCAGGGGGTTGGTACTGTGTACTTCATGGCCTGCTGGTTTATTTTATTTATTTTACACTGCGGATATGGCTTATTCCGTTTAACTTTATCATTTTGTTCAACTTTAAGCATTGAAGATAAGTGTGCGATAGTATTTTCTACCAGAAAATTAGCAATATAATTAACTCAAATTTTCATTGAACATTTTTTCTGACATATGTACTTCAAAAGCTGTATAATAACATGTAGTTAAATTTAAAAAAAATTATATTACTCATATCGCGGCAAAAAATCCACAAAAATATGTTTTTTTTTGCTTTTAAAACCTTACACCCCTTAAAGGCTAACCTCGCTTGACCTGGTCATTTGATATTTCTTTTTATTTATTTATTTAGTTATTTTTGCTTGTGGTCCTTGCAAGGTTTTTAAAACCATGCAGACGTAAAAAAGGGAATATTTCAACATAATAACTTCCTGCAGTTAACTTTATTATTCATACATTTATTGCAGGATGTAATTAACTTTTGTCAAAAAGATAATGTGCAGTAAAAACTCACGCTTACCCATTGAGTACTGTAAGTAAAAATAGATATGTTAAAATATCAATGAAAATGGAGAAAGTGCAGACGAATGGTAAATATCATTTTCCAGACAGCAAATATTTCCATGCTCTCTTTGCGCAGTTTTTCAATTGCATAGTTATTTGAAGCGATCTACTTTGCTGCACTCTGAATAAAAAAACTTAAAAATACAATTAAATTTGTGTATTTTGAGCCTTTTGAGGCGCAGGGTATGGGTTTTTAGGTGAGAAAAAATGAATAAAACCTTTTGTTCATAGTATAAAAATAATAACAACGCATTTTATGAAAAAAATTAAGCATGGGCAAGAAAAATGATACATACAGAAGATATCAACATTACTTAAAAGAAAGCGCAGTTTCTTCTCAACGAAGTTTCTATCATTGGCATAAACAAAGAAATATTGAAGTTAGCATGGTTCAAAGTGTACCAAAGAAATCTCAATCAACTTTGAAAATAGACCCTAACTTAAAAACATTTTTTTTTCTAAAAATACACCCAAGAATCACCCCTTATACTTTTCTTGCCTAATTACCGGACACCTTGTATATTTTTCTTTTATTTATAAATTAATAATCTTTTTTTTTATTTATTAATAAATTTATTTATTTATTTTATAATTTTTTTACAAACTCTGAAGTTGGAATCAAGTTCTACGAGTACTTTTCTCAGCATCTGTCCTAAATCCTCTTCTGTCTTGCGCTGGGCAACTTAAATCTGATGAAGGTTTTTCTGCGATACATATTTAAACTTTATACAAATATTTCAGTTGTAAGGAATGTACACAAATAAAATTCTACATATTTTGGACACAATAAAATATCTATGCACCCAGATATCTGTGCGTCGATTTTTCGTGAGTCCAAGTGTTGCCCTCTAATGGATGTGACAAACATCTGCTGGCTCCAGTTTGGTATCGTCGTGCAGTGCATTTAATAAGTCCTAGTTCCTTTTTTATTGTGAAATTATGAGGGAAAAATTCATTATATTCAGCTTCGTGACATCGTGATCAGAGGCTTACATTTGCCTCATCATCATTTTGATTTTTACTGTGAGACCCTCTACGGTTTCGATGTTTACTTGCTTTTATTTGGGCTGCATATTTCTGCTCTGCAAAAAATTATAACCTTCGTTCCAGTTACTCTTCACCGAGTCTTCGTTCCTCAAAGTGTCCGGATTTTGACATTATCGGGTCAAATGTCTAGATTCCATTTTTGACACTTCTCAAAACCTTAACTCGTAGAGAACAAATTTCAGGATCTGGCTGCTACAATTTTTTCCTCCACGAATAAACCGGAGCTAAAACAGAATACACACTGCAGATACAATTTCGTCTAGAAATCACGGAAACCAATGGAAATTGCACTGCTAATGGCGCAAAATGCCTTTCCATATGTCATGCCGCATCCTTCAAATGGCATCTGCTTGTTCAGTTCCGATTGGAATTTAATCAACTTACCTAATATTTTGGAAATGGCATTTCAATTTCCTCTAATTACCCCAGTTTTGTTGCTCCAATAACAGTTAAATGTGTTGCTATTTCTATTTGCGACGTCTAACACAATTATCACAGCTGTTGGCCCATCACCATGGACAGTAGATGAACAGCCCATTTTCCATTCAGCTTCCGGAATGGGGCTGTGTGAGGGGCGGAAAAAAAACAGCCAAGTAACTGATTCCTCAATTCATTCCACCAGTTGGGTACCCTTTCCGCACTGCCTGACAGTGGCATTGGCAACAACTCACTTGTTCGTGACTCGCATAAACAAACTGCACTGCAGCAGCAGTGGAACGCTGATGGAATCAACTCCATTCAAACTTCATACCAAACCGTGTCCAAAACGAACGATGCTGCCGGAAAAGCTTAATTTCTTGGACTTGGCTGTTTGGAAATAATTGAATTTCACAAATTGCAGATGACAATTTAAGTGAAATTCGTTATTAACTTTAGAACTGCGTCTGTTTGGGGGCGGTATTGTGATTGCAGTTGTGCCTTCGGGTGCACTGCAGCTCTTTTGGAATGAATGCTTCGGAAATGAACATCGAGACAACAAAATGTGATGTCAAATCGAGGGAAATTGAAATTTCATTTAGTTTGTTATAAATAAGATTGAGGATTCATACAAATCAACTGCTGGTGAAGATGCTAAAGAGCATTTGAATTTCGAAACTAAATCCAATTACTTCGACCAATGCTTTGAGTGCAGATTAATTTTAAATCAGGTTCGCCAATAATCCATCTGTCATAACCACTTTATTGATTCAGTTTCTCACTATGGTTGGGCTCCGATAGTTGGGCATAGATGCCGGTCTCACAATTAATACACAATTATTGCAATGTGGTAAAGCGGACTTTTTTCTTCTTTGCTTTTCCATCACGCTTAAAATATCCTCTGAATCTTTTTTTGTTCTTTGCGTTTCTTATATTTTTGTTTAATTTTTATTGGTCCTTCGAGCCGGATATTTTCTGTGAGCCTCTTTTCAATATTTTTGAACGGCCAAAGGGTACCTTCAAAATGACTTCTAAGCAACTAGAAATATGTAACCCTTAAAACGAAGAGGCACCTGGTTGTGACCATTCGGTCATCCAAACGTTTCACAGGTACTATTCTTCACATCCAAAATTCTCAGTGGGTTCGATGGGCCTTGAATCGCTTTTCCAATCGGCTGTGTTTTGTCTTGTAGTCAGGCTTAGACATGCATCGAAGCTAAGGCTGAAACGTCAGTTTCTTACCATATTTCGACTCGTGATGGCTTCTTGAATAACAAGAGCAGGGAGTCGAGGTGCCTCCAGAAAAACAAGTCAAGAAAAGGACTTTACCTATAGGCTATAGAAGTTGTAAGTATTTAATTTCAAGAAATTGTCAATACTGTGTAATGAAGAAGTTCACTTAAGCTGCAATAGGACCCCTTAGCGAACGTCTTTTTTTAACTTTGTTTTTTATTTGTATACAGGTTTGCCTTTGCGTGCCCGCTACAAGCTTGACAACTTTATCTCCGCGGCTTTTTACCCCAATGATATTCCCCCTGAAGTTTTTCTCTATCTACACTCGATAGAAAAGGTCTGGTCTAGGATAGATAAGCGGTACAATTAATCTTTCACGTTTCTCGAAAAGCTGTGAACGGGCGAGTCAACTACGACCAAAACGTCGCAAGTAGCTCACCGGAGACTCTTAGGTTAAGTAGACCGGTATCAAACCGCGAAAGAGCTGATGTCGTGTGGCAATATAGATTCTATTGGTGGTTGGACGAGGAATAAAACTCAGTCGTCAATAATTAATCATTGGTGCCTTCAGGCTAATTTCATAGCGTTTCGCATGTCCTGTCATCCTGGCCGGCTTACGTATGGTTTAAGGCAGAATAAGTAGGCTATAAGTGGTTTTAAATTTTAGTTTTTAGTTCAGTTGTTAGTTAAGGATGTAGGTCTAGATTTAGTTTAAAAAAAGTCAAGTCCAGCAACTAAGTTCTTATTTCACAAAATTACTATTATTAATGTAAATACAAAATATAGTGTTAAGTCAAAAGACATACCTTAAAATGTTAGTTTAAGCTCCAATAGGGCCATTAAGTTAGTTAGTTACTTAGTCTTAATGAATGAATTTAAAGAAATAAGTATGCATTTAGTTGAAAAAAACGAGGTCGTCCTAGAAAACGCTTCCAAGGATGTTCTGCGCGAAATTGGCAGTTAAAAAACCGAGCTTGTATTCGTATCGAGGATACCGATAACTACAGCGAGACGAAGACGCAAATTTGCGACCCTTTGTCGGCACATTCAGATCGCCCTCCCGGATGGCACACTCATTGTGCCTGATTCAATAATCAAGTACTTGGGAATAAATTTCAGCGGCTGCTTCAAGTTTAACCAACATGTGGTCAATATTTTAAAGAAGGCCAATTTCGCCCTGCATCTGGTATACCCGGGGCTCAAGAAAAAAAAGGGTCTTACCAAAAGCACGAATCTACAAGTTTACAAGGAACTCTTCATGCCAGTTATAACATACGGTTGTGCTATTGAGCCATCCAAGTCATTCAGCATTTTAGAAACGTAAATATTAAAGAGTATTGGTGCGAATACTGTGCCTTGTAGTAGACCATTAATGGCATCAATCATTTTTTCAGTCTTGTACTTTCTATCTGTTAAGGCTGCTAGATATATTTCTAACCTTGGCAACACTTAGTCTTGCCAGGTGCAATCTGACATTTCCATTGGAAAGTTTGACATTTTTTAGCATAACATTACTCAGAACGTGTTGTCATTTAATAGTGAATTGTTTTATTTACAGAGACTTGAAAAATTCATCTCGCCAAAAAAATGGAATTTATTCGTGATCACTTTCGTGCGATAATTTTTCACAACTTTCGACGTGGATTATCACGACAAGAGTGCATTGATGAGCTTAAATCTTTGTATGGCGATGAAGCACTGTGAAAAACTGGTTAAATGAATTCAGTCATGGCCGTGACGAATCATGGATCTATGCGTATGAGCCCGAAACAAACCAACAATCGACCGTGTGGGTCTTCGCAGACGAGTCAAATCCAACAAAAGTTGTTCGTGGTAGAAGCACTTCGAAGCAAATGGTCGCCTGTTTCTTCGGCAGAACTGGTCATGTGGCGACTGTTTCGCTTGAGCAACGTATGACGGTCAATTCTTTCTGGTTCATCACAATTTGTTTGCCTGAAGTCTTCGGAGAAATTCGAAAAACGAACAAGAGAAGACGAATCATTGTTCACCATGACAATGCGAGCTCTCACACATCGGCTCAAACGAGCTCCTTTTTGACCGGCCAAAACGTCAAATTGATGAGTCATCCGCCGTACAGCCCTGACTTGACAATCAATGACTTCTTTTTATTCCCGCACATCAAGAAAAAAATGCGTGGTCAACGATTTTCGTCGCCCGAACATGCTGTTAAGCTTTAAAAAATCATGTTTTGGAGGTGTTTCAATCGGAGTGGAAAAAGTGTTTCGACAGATGGTTTGAGCGCATGCAAAAGAGTATAAATCATGCCGGAGAATACTTTGAAAAACAATAAAACTACTTTTAATGATAACTATTCGAATTTTCATTATTAGGCCAGAAATATATCCAGCAACCTACGTGCAACGAATTTCTTCTCGCGTTTCATAGACACGATTATCACTGTAAGATGATGGGGAAACTCATATCTGATGTGCTACTGTGTCCAAAAAATAAGGTGACATTGTATTTATTTTGAAAATTCTTTATTTATTCTTCCAAATCAATTTCATCCCCTTCAAAGTAATCCCCTCCCGATGCAATGCACTTATGCCAACGGATTTTCCAATCTTTGAAACACTGGTTGTAGTCACTTTCCGGGATGGGCTTCAGTTCCCTCTTCGCTGCGGCTTGAATCTCCTCTATCGTATCAAAACGGTCTTTTGAGCTTGTTGAACAGCCAGAAGTCGCACGACGCCAGATCAGGTGAATACGGTAGTTGCGGAACGATATGGGTTGAGTTTTTGGCGAAATGATCACGAATTACGAGTGCGGTATGGGATGGTGCATTATCGTGGTGTAAAAACCAAGAATTGTCTTTCCACAATTCCGGCCTTTTTAGGCGGATACGACGCATAACTTTCAAATAATATTCCTTGTTGACTGTTTGGCCGGTTGGAAGGAATTCATAAAGCAGAACACCACGATAATCGAAGAAAACAGTCAACATGACCTTGATTTTTGAGCGACTTTGGCGCATTTTTTTTGGTCTCGGCTCTCCTTTGGCACGATATTCGCTCGATTGATCGGTTGTTTCGGGGTCGTAAGCATAGATCTAAGTCTCATCGCCAGTTATAATGCGTTTCATGACATCCTGGTAGTCGGAAAGCATTGTTTCACACACTTCAACGCGACGCCTTTTTTCCAAAAAATTCAATGTTTTCGGTATCAGTCGAGATTTGACGCGCTTGAGGCCCAAAGCATCCTTCAAAATGGTATTGACTGAGCCTTTCGATAAGCCAACTTCATCAGCAAGGTCTTTAATCTTTAATCGATGGTTTTTCAACACCAAATCTTTGATTTGTTGGACGTGAGCTTCATCGGTTGAGGTTGATGGTCGCCCAGGACGCTCTTCGTCTTCGACACGTTCACGGCCGGCTTGGAAATCACTTTACCACTTGTAAACATTTTTTTTAGACATAGCCTCATCATCAAAGGCTTTCTGCACCATCGTCAACGTATCCGCAGCAATTTCGACTTCGCAAAAACGAAAAACTCACTTTTAGCAGCTCACAAAACGACGCGTATCTCAAACACTATGAATATATTTTGACATGAAATTTCACATAGATGTCACTGACAGTACTACCAACCTAAAAAGAAAGAAAAATTTCCAAATCCTTCGACGCGCGCAGTTTAAATTCATATGTCACCTTAATTTTTGGACACAGTAGTAAATAAGCCCGTCAATCCAAACCCAAAGGCTTTCTCGATATCCACTAGACAGGCACCTGTACTTTTTTTGCCAATAAGGTTACAGTTTATATCACATGCACTGCCGAGTGATTTCTTTTAAATCCAAATTGATTTCCAACGCGAACAATATAGATTTGGTAACAACTACCTCAAAAACCTTCCCAATATTAGGCAGGAGACTGATTGGCTTATAGTTCGAAGGATCGGAAGGATCTTTATTTTTTTCTCAAATTGGAAATACCTAAATCCAAAGTTCTGTTTCCTGTAGGTTTTTGTTCTCGTGAGTCTTGTTGAGAAACTGAAATAAGGCATCCCCGATGAAATGAGAAGCAAGTCGAAGAACGAAGAGCAGTCGTCGAGTTTTAGACTTTATTTTTTCTTTTTCTGCATTGCGCCCTTTTCCGCGGATTTCGACAGTTGGCATACGTAAAGAAATCGTCCATCTGGGTTCGTTGGGTGTCTGAATTTTGCAGAGTAGTGGCAAAAAAATTCGAGCCTTGAACGACCCTGATTCCCATTGCATTTTCAACAACAATCGAAATAGTTTGGTTAGCTTGCTCATAAGGTTCGATTTATTGAAAATATCTCAGCCAACTTTATAGTATTTTTATGTACTTCTCTAATACCGAAGTTCAGTTCATTCATTTTCATTTCATTTATTGTTCATTATTCTCATACAGTTTACATCTTTCTTAAACATTAAGTATTTATTCTAATCTAGCTATAATTATAGAACTATTTTATGAGAATAGTTACTGACATTTCATATTTAATAGAAAATATAAATAAATGCCACTTCAATTTATTGTAATTCAGTGTGGGGTGTACAAAGCAAATATTAGTTAAATATATATTGATTACAACTATGTTCAATAACAATTAAAAAAAAAAACAAAAAAAAATACACAATTTAAGCGTGCGGAAGCAAATAATGATCTTGGAAATACTATATAATAATTCCGATTTTAATAATTCAGATATTTAAACATGGAAGCGCAACAGGATTTCGATTTGATTATGGTCAAAGTTTAGAAGCCACAACTTTAATTTCTTCAAAAACGCGGTCAGATTCCTAGTTATTTTTATTTCTTTAGGAAGCTTGTTAAACATGATTTGATTGAGTAGAAGTTTCTGTAGCTAGTGGTTCGAAACACGGGAACACAAACAACGTAGTTTGTACTACTACGTAAGTTCTGCCGGTCGAAGATTGGGCTTTGCATATAACCACCTCTCGCAAAGAAAACTTTCATTACTTTATAATAAAACAAATGTTTCACAGGCAAAATATTCAAGGCCCTAAATAGATGCATTGTGTGAGAAAAACGATTAGTTTTACAAATTTTTCTTATGTCACATTTTGGAAATACATTTAACTGTTGGAGTTTATTGCGATACGCACCACCCCAACAGCTAATACCATATTGCATTTTTGAATGGAATATGCCATTATTATATGCCATTTCCATTCCTTTTTGAGATTCCCTCTCGCCACCTGCAACTTGCTTATAAAAAAACCATCTCGTGAGTTACGAATCAACTTGTTGATTTTTTTACTCATATGGACAAAACGACTTTTCAAGTTTGTATTTAAGGGATGTTTGAAGCATTTTTTTTGCAATTTATGTTTCAGTTTTATTTTCTTGAGAAGATTTCTGTTAATCCAAGGCTTCAATCTAGTTTCTGATTTTCTCATAGTAAGTATGCAGGTTGATGAGCATATATGGTTCTTCATGATTTTAATAAATATTTCGTAAGCTTTAAAAGCATTTATTATTTGAAGATCAAAATTAACAGCGGCTACGGAATTCGGCGGTATGTACGAGAAACGACTATGCACATGGTCAAGACAAGTACTAGAAACGAGTCTAGTTGGTTCGTTTATAAAAGAAGTAAGACCATGCTCAGATAAGAGAGCGCTATAAGAATCAAGCGTTGCGTTTGAAACTAGAGTATCTATGTTGAAATCACCTAAAATTACTAGGTTTTCCGTTCTCTCATTTCTCAGAAAAACAGAAAATTCATTGAAAAACAAATTTGCGGGCTGTGAGTGTAGCCTATGAACACAAATAAAAGAAAGTGCATTTTATCACCCTTCAATCTTCACCATCTGTGAGAATAAAATAAAACACTCGACTGTTTAATGTTTCTCGACAATTAACTCCATTTTTGTTGGCCCATTTGAAATTCGAAACTGAGTCTAAAATTCACATCACAGAAAGATATTTACTTTTCCGAGATTCGTTTCCAATTTCCTTCGGAAAACTCCTCAACAAATGCCAAGTTACAAGATTGTCACTGTTTTGCCTCACCGAAAAAAAAATTCAGTGTACATTTTATGCCCACAGGGAAATTGCCGAAAATACGATTTTATTTAACATCCTGACGGAGGGCAGATGTAGTACAAAAGATGTCCCCCACAAACATGCCAAAAATACGTGTGCATAAGAATACAAGAACCTCCTGCGGTTTCGGTTTTCCGTATTTGATGTTAAAATCAATAAAAAAAAAATCGTGAGGAAAATATTGAAATACTTCGAAACATTTAAGGGGAGAATATTGTTCCTGATGCTGATGAAATTCGAAAGGAAAAATTTATATCTAAACTTAAGTATCATATTCACTGAAAATTCTGAAGAAATTTAATTATGCAAATTGCTTCAATTAGGAGACGAGTACGTCGAACCTTTTTTTCTTTACAGCTCAAAACGAAAACTAAACGTACTGTATTGGATTTAAAAAAATGTTTCTGTTTTTGTTGACACTTGGAGAAGTTTTTTTTTTTTTTTTTAATTTACTTTCTTTGGAACTTACTTTATAATGTAAAGTAAAATTACATTAACATTTTCTGAAGAGACAAAGATTATTATTGAAGATTTATCAAATTCACTTTAAACATCACTTATCAGCAGGTTCGTGCGACACAAACAGCAGCCGTACTCATGACCAAAAAAAAATACTAATGAAAGTCGCCTTCAACATTTTATTCAATGACCAAAAAAAAAACTTTAATAATTTCATCAGCGTCCCGAGGGAAGTTAAATACTTCAGCAAAGTAATAATTGACACGTTTCTATAAAAATTTGAATAATGGTCTAAAAGAAGAAAAAATAAAGCACCGCCTCCAGCGAGTAAATTGCGCTGTGAAAATGTCAAGACATTGAAAAGACATTTTTCGTCATTGTCGGAGTGTATTTGATCGCCTGTCAAAGTTAGTTAAATTTTTTTTTTCGAAGCTTAAAAAATGTTAACAAGTGATTGTCATACTGCGGGTTTTGCATATGCCTACAGAGCTTTATGGGAGCTACAAGCTTGGTTCCTGAGGGAAATCATGTTTCAGGTTTAAAAAGTCCAAGAATCTACAGTAGAGGGACACCATGTTAAAGGACCTAAGATGTACACAATTTAAAGGGCTACCTGAATGTACTAAGTGTACAAAGTGTAAATCGAATTGTCAATCTCTGTCCTACTATCATTTGAAGAGTACTACTGAACCTAATCCTCTTGCATAGTAATCTCGTTCGCAATTGACATTTAGCGTTTGCCGGTCAATGTCTAGCCGCTGATAAGGTTCCACGGAGATTGGAACCTTCTTCGGAATCAAGTCAATTCTCAATACTGTTCAAACCTCACTGATAAATGATTCTTCCAATAACGTTTCTTTGCATTTAAAAATCCGGTTCACTCTTTGTGGGTGGCGGTTGTGCGAATATGGTTCATGCCCTTGGAACATGGCGCTCGCGCTCGTCACCACTGCTTTTGAAAAAAAGATTCCAGCTGCTGGATGTGAGTTGGGTCGTATTTTCTCATGTCGTTAGTCCAGATGGCACAAAATGTCCACCCTATCGGAAGATCCTATGTCAGCCTTATAAAAATATGCGTCAACAAATAAATGAAGTATATTCTTTTCAAAAAAGACGTCTTGTTGGTGTCATTTTCGGCGCAGATTACCCGTACTTCATACACGATTTAGTCAGATACGAAGGCGTTTAACCGCTCACACACCAAAAGGCCTCGAAGTGATCGTTTTGAAGAAAATTGCACCGCTGTGTTTGAAGATTTCCGGATGAGTAGTTAACGTCGACATGATCAATGCCATGCGATTAGCGTTCGACTACAACTCTGCAGCACATTTTAGTGACAGAGTTGTGGGCTGAGAAAGAGTAGAGACGCTCCGTCAATTCTAGACTGCGCTTAAGCACTCCTGAAACACACAATTTCAAGTCTTCGCGCACTACGAAATGGTTTTTTAGATGGAGTAACAAGTTCTTGTCGTTCAAATAATGGGTTTTGAAGATGATGTCATTTGCTCTGCCTCATAACGAATTTGCAAAATTTTTTTTTGTTTTTTTAAATAGTGCTCAAGTACTCAAGGGATTGGAAGTCCCCTTAAAGTGTTTATTTTACACAGCAAGAGCAGAAGTAAAAGTGAGAGAAAGGAGGTACCAGTGCACATTGGTTTTGAATTGTTGTAGGTTGCAGTGCAAAGGAAATATAGAGCGAGGTAACGCATTCCACATGCGCATTGTGCGGCCTATAAAAGAATTTCTAAATTTCACAGTGCACCCGAAGGTCAACGGAAAGGTCGAAGAACTCTCAAACGACCATAGCAGCATCACAACATTTAGCAGTGATAATACGGCAACATTCCCCAACAACAACGATATTTTCACCAATGCAGGAGAAGTAGAGGAGCTGCTTTTGAGCGTAAGCTCAAAAAAATCAGCTGGTCCTGATCGTATCTCCAACTTCTTATTAAAAAAGTTGCCGAACGTTGCGATCCTACTGCTCACTATCATCTTCAACAACTGCATAAACAACGGATATTTTCCCACCTCGTGGAAAATAGGCAAAGTTGTTCCAGTTCTAAAGAAGATCAACAGAACGTGCATCGAAGGATATCGGCCAATATCACTGCTCTGCTGTGTAGGAAAGGTCCTAGAGTCGGTAGGTACTGCTCAAACAAATAAACAAAGTTTGCCACTTAAAGCAGATAATACCGGACCAAAAATATGGATTCAGAGAAAAGCACTCAACAATTCATCCACTGCTTAAACTTCACCATGATATCACCGCGGGCCTAAACAAAAAGGAGACAGTTGTTGCCTGTTTGTTGGACATCGAGAAGGCATTCGACAGTGTCTGGATCAACGGCCTTATTTACAAGCTGCTGACATTTGGTAAGAATAATCCTTAGTTCACTAACAAATAGGTTCTTTTTTGTTCAGGTCTTTGATGCTTCTTCATCCATGAAGCCCCTAAGAAGGGGTGTCAAGCAAGGAGGAAGAACAGCACCAGCGCTGTTCAACATCTATACGGCACATCAGCCAGAGAACGATCCTCAAACAAAAACCTTATTATATGCGGACGACTCCATCACATACGCAGCATCACTTTCACCAACCATAGCAGCGCGAAGGATCCAGGACCACATTAGGAAGCTCTTTGACTACTACTCAAAGTGGGGACTCAAAGTCAACAGCAACAAAACAGAACTCATCCGTTTCAGGACACCAACGACGGCTACCAGAGGAAGACGAAAAATTGCAGCACGTTGTCGCAACATCAAATTAACCCTCCCGGACAACACACAAATTGTGCCACAAGAAACGACAAAATACCTGGTAATCAACTTCAGCGAGCGGCTCAGATTTAACGCCCATGCCAACAACGTGATGAAAAAGGCCAACTCTGCCCTACATCTTGTTAACCCACTGCTGAGAAAGAGGAACGGGTTAAGCAAGAAAACCAAACTACTGGTCTACAAGCAGCTCATAAGACCAGTAATAACCTGTCGCTGTCCAATATGGTTCACAAACATTTTCAAAATGTTTGGAAAATTGCATGAAGTCACCTAATGATTAAGTCGCCATTGTTATACGTTTTCGTAAAAAAAATACTTTGTATAAATACCATATGAAATAAGTCGGGCCCTTATTGTTGAGCCGACAAAACCCTAGTTATAAGTCTAATTTTAAGTCATGATTGTATATATTTTTGGACGTTAAATAAAAACATCTTAATCTAAAAACAGTGCACCCGAAAGTAGGCTTAAAAGTAAACTGATGAGCATTCGATGAAGTGCGGGTTTTGCGAGTGAATTGCTAAAGGTGCAGAAATATTTAATTGCATATTTCGTCGGAGCATTGGTGGTAGAAATAGCTATAAAACAAAGTCAAGCAACGACGGTGTTTCAGCGAGTGAATTGCTTTCGACATGTTGTCAGCGTCTTTGAGTTTTATTGCTCGCTTTTGAATTGTCTACGAGTTGCACCTGCCTAGATGTTAGCGTTGTACTCCATTTTTGGCCGAATAAAAGCTTTATAAATTATGGCCAAATGAGAAGGGGTTAAATACTTCTTGCACCGGTTAAGAAAACCTAAGCATTTCGCTGCATTCTTTGCAATATCGAGTATGTGGTCATTCCAACTTAGGTTAGAATTGGCACACATCCCGAGCATTGAAGGCTTTTCGGTTTCTTTGACGCAAGTGCCATTCATGGACATTGGTTTCGTATTAATGGCACTAGACAGCTTGTCCCCAATTGATTATGCTGTCAATATCAGAATTTAATGAGTTAAGGATACGTTGTCGCTCGATGTCCACATCCCAAGAGCAGGGGCGTGAATCATTAAATGCATATGAGAAACTGAGGGTTCTGTCATCTGCGAAGGAATAATTTGATTAGATATGATAGACAAGAGATCGTCAATGAAAATTTAAAAAAGAGACGGAGGCAAAACTGAGCCTTGGGGAACATCAGCATTTATATGATGAATTTCAGACTTCAAACCGTCCATTATAACTAGTATTGTACGACTCGAAAGGTAGTTTCTAATCCATCGAAGAAGAGACCACCGATCCCATCTGCACGCATTTTCGACAAAAGAGCTGGATGCTGGATTAATTGAGTGGTTTGGAATAAAGAAGTTGGCTGATATGACACTGTGATCCGACAAACCTAGGGGCGCCAATACATCATTGCAATGTTTGTCAGTGTGAGAAGTGAGGAACAAGCTCAATTTTTCAATTTCAATTTCAATTCAATATATTTTTTAAACAGTGCACAGTAAAACAATGTCTTTTTTAGTCCTTAAGTATAACATTTTCTTATAAAAGAACTAAAATATGAAAACAATAAAAAATAAAAAAGAATAAAATAGAAATAGATAATAAAGCAGTATAAAGTAATACAAAAAAGAAGAAAAAGTTCAATCAAAGATTCAAATAACAGATATAAAATTTCAGGGGTTGATAAGAGTGGAAAAGGATTAAAGGAGAATGGGAGAGATAAAGGGATAAAATGCTATAAAAAAAAAACTGCTGAATATTTTCACAAATTTCTTTTTTTATTTGAAAGTACAATTCTTCGGGTTAATAATGGAAAATAATTTCATTCAAATGGCTGCCTCGGCTGGCCATGCAGTAGCCTACACGATCGGTCTAATTTTTAAGCACATTGTCGATTGTGTGCAGCAGTATTTCACCAATGACTTCATGAATATTGTCCTTTAAAGCGTCAATTGTCTCTGACTTGTCTGCGTAAAACTTATCTTTGAGGGCACCCCACAAATAATAGTCCAACGGTGTCCAATCGCAGCTCCGATGTGGCCAAACGACATCAGCTCTGCGGCTGATAATGCGATCTTCAAAAACAGGGCGCATAACATCGAGTGTAGCTTCGGCTGTGTGGCACGTAGCGCCGTCCTGTTGAAACCAAATGTTGCCAATATCCTCCTCTTAAATTTTTGTGAACAAAAATTCGTTCAACATGGCCCGTTCACGATCGTCATTGACTGTAACGGCCACTCCTTGCTCATTTTCAAAGCACGAGGCCCAATTATGCCTCTGGACCAAAATCCGCACCAAACAGTGACTCGTTTTGGGTGCATCGGCTTTTCAATGCTTACATACCCACCCACCACCTGAAAAGATGATTTTTTTTGGCAAAATCGGCATCTCCTGCAAGTCGATCGCAGGCCCACTTAGCGAAGCGAAAACGCATTGGATGTTCAGTTGGCTTCAACTCCTGAACCAATTGGACTTTGTATGGCGTCATACCAAGGTCTTTATGCAAAATTCGTCTCAATGATATCTCCGAAATGTTCAATTGTTGAGAACGACGGTGAATTGATGTTGATGGCGCTTCACACACACTTTCTGCCACAGCAGCAATATTCTCGGGTAAACGCACTGTTTTTGACTTTTCACGCTTTAGTTTATCGATGAGGATGCCAGTTTCTTTCACTTTTTTCACAAGATAATGAGCATACGGAGCTGACGGTGCTTCTCTTCTTCCAAAATCCGTATGCAATTTTCGCACACATTCTGCAACATAACCATGATTTTCAAAGTAATGTCGCAATATTTCCCAGCGTTGTTCAACCATATACACAACCATATTCGTTCAGCGGAAGGATAAAGCTAATAATCTGTCAAATCAGACATGAGCTAAGTGTCACCATTCACGAAATAAGCACTAGTTGAAAAAAAAACATTAGATGACGGACCCTTTATTTAAATCTGGAAAACTTTCTCCATCCGTGATTGATGACATTAATGAAGTGACGATTTTTGGTTTGCTGTTAATTTGTGCTTCAATTGATATTTCTGTAGTTTAGCCATATTAGTGAAGGAAGAGTTTTAGTGTTGCAATTTTTAAAAAATTGATAATTTAACAAGTTGAAAAATATTCCCGACATGCACAACATTTCGGGTAATGCTCAGTAAGTGGACAATTGTTGCAGTCATTTTCAATGCAAATTTCATTTTAGTTAAATGCCTAGAGCGAAACAACCTTGGATCTACTGAATTGCAAAATCCTAATGATGTCTATTGTTACGAAAAAAAAAACTATACGTACGGTTTGATACCACAAACCACATTCTGAAAGTGTGTTGCATTAATTATTCGTAGAGCTGTTCCCCCATGAACGAACGCTTTAACAATTGCAACACGAAATCTCATCCATTCATTTTTGCTCATGAACCGTGGTTATGGTCAGCATAAATTTTGCGGTGTCAGTGCTAGGAACAAAAGGCCTCCAGGGGTTGATTTCCAAATGAATGCAAGCGAATACTCACTCCCTTTTTCCCCAGTATCAGGATAGAAAATAGAAATATCTCATGGACTAGGGATATATCCAACCGAAGAGAAGTCGACTTAAAAAAGGATGAATTACTTGAGTAACTTTTAGGAACTTCATTTGGGTCAGTGCTGAAAAGTTTCCAATACTTCTGCATGGTGTGTGTGTGTACTCGTATTTGCTTTCGTTGCATTCAGCTCAAGTCGAGGAGTAAATGAATAAAATATTCCAACGACCTTTTCCTGCTGTTGCAATCAATGAATCTATTTCAATTGCTAAATTTTTGGGGGGGGGGGGAGTTGGAATTGGATGCTCAGTGCAAGTCCACAATCATCAGGAAAAACTACTGGGATAAAGTTCTTAAACGAAACTAGTTAAGAGAGTTGCAGTTGCAATTTAAAGTTTTGCTTTATTGGTTGGGTGGTGGAAAACTTGCCAAATTGCATCTTGATGTTCTTTAGGAGCACAGACTGGAATTAATAGTCATTTGTATAGAGAGAATAAGAATAAGGCGATAAGACTAAATCGAAAATCTTCTTTCTGGTGAAATCTTTCCATGTTTGGAAGTATTGAGAGTATTGAGAGTGACCTGCCAGCTTAAAAAAAAATCTAAACAAATTAATCTAATTGTTATGATAACCCAATGAAGTCAATGAAGTCGACAAATGTCTTGAAGTCCTTGAAGATTTGCAACAACACTTAAGGTTGATATTGAGAGCAAAGCAAATCGTAATGATCTGAAGAGAAGTGAATGCTAGGTTGGAGTCGGTGCAGTCCTTTAAAACCTTCTTTAGCTTTGTGCTTCCTTTGAATTCACTGAATTCTTAAATGGAGTTCCGAGTTCATCATGCGAAGGTACTGCTCCTCCAAGATCGTAGATATCGGAAAAATAAGGTTATTCATAGTGTACAGAGTTGCAAATAAACTACATTTTTTGGGAATATCGTTTCCTTGAATTCATCCAGATTTATTTGAAGTCTATTTATTAAAAAAGACTGGGATTTAAAATAATTTAAGTCACCATAATTTCTATTGAATTAAATAACTGAATTCAATTGATGTTATCTGAAAAGCAATAAAGAAGAGTGGGAAGGATGTCGCTCTTGATGTCCCAATCGTAATCGTTTTCTCGCCAATAAGCGCAGAAAGAAGATACTTATTTTATATGAATTCAAATGATTTTAGTTGAAGTGGCGCCAACCGATCAAAAGTGAATTCACTTATGACTTCAACTTATATTGAATGAATTCAATTGATTCCAGAAAATGTTTTTAATCCCAGTCCTTGAATATAAAAACCATGCTTTTTATTTTAATTACGTCATTCAAAAGTCGTAATTCTTTTTCTTAAATTTCGTGAATGCATTCCCAAAAAGATGCCTCATACCGGTGCGATTAAAAAGTAAAGTGAGTGTCTGTTAAACATTATTATTAGCAATAATATAGATGTATTAAACAAAGGCTCAAAACCCACCTTTTTAAACGCTATTCGCGAAGAGGTAATTGATCTCACTCTCGCAAGTCTTTTAATATCAACATTTATTAAAAATATGAAGTTTCCCTGTCGAAGCACCAACACATCAGGTTCGACATAAATTGCAACCCTGCTTCCATTCCCGCAACCCCAAATCCACGGATTGGAATCTGGATCGGACCCAAGTCCTTTCTAAAGTCGACACTCTATCCCCGGCTACTGAATCCATTGAGAGTTTAGAGGAGACAGCCAATCGACTAAAGCATCCCAAGAACCAATACGTGTCGGCGTAAGGTTAATCGTGCCAAGAAAATCAAAAAATGGGACGAATAAAGATCGGTTCTAATGGAGTCCAATTCTGAGTTGAAAAGATCCAAACGTGCTGCATGGAAAAAGTACTGCTATGACATTGCTGATATGCCAACTGCAGCACGAATCCACAAAAGCATTAGCAAGGATCATGTAAATAATGTTGGATTACTTAGGAAATCTAATGGATCCTACACGATGGACCATGTGGATACTCTTGATACGCTGTTGAGCATTCACTTCCCAGGTTCGTCTACCACTGCGGGTGACTTACCAGTTGAAAGCTACCAAAAGGGACGCTGTTCTAACAGGGTTAAGAATCTATCCGGTAAAATTTTCAGTAGTTACAATGTAAAATTGACAATTGGCTCATTCAAAGCCTGCAAAACACCCGGTGGCGATGGCATCTTTCCTGCCCTTCTCCAAAAGGACATAGACCTTATCCTTACGGTTCTGATCGCTTTTTTCTAAAAAAAAATCATGATGGTTAGACCTATTATTACCTACGCAGCCATAATTTAGTGGTCCAAAACTTAAGAAGTAACAACTTCTTAAAAGCTGGAAAAAGTCCAAAAGTCTAGACTTACTTCTTTCGTTGGAATATTTGTTGCAGTTGTTTTTTACTTTTTGCTTCTACTCCAATTCGATCGATGGCCTTCCACGATTAGAGATCTCACCACTCAAGCCAAAAGGTGTTTCCAGCACCTCCTGTAAAAAAACCATGCATTACAAACTGTTATAACCACTAAATGGTAAAAAATTCGGTGGTACCATTTCTTCAACCTGGTTTTTATTTATAATTTTTCAAGTTAAGAATCGGCTGAGTCTACACCTACCATAAGCTTATTGTTGTCCTTGATAATAGCTAAACAATCTAGTTCGTTGATGCCTTTGTGTTTTCCATGTCTCTGTGATTTTGTTATTGGCACTTTGGTGACCCTTCAAGCAACTACAGCCAAATCTAAACATTAATGCTGCTTACTACTACATGAGAAATGTCACTTTCTTCAGTGTGAGCTAAAAATTGTAATCTTACCCAGACGCATCACACTAAATAAAAAACTTGTAGCCCCATGTGTGAGGTTTTGCTGGATGATATTTCATCATAAAGTAACTCGCTTTTGTTGAGCACATTTGCCGATCCACACATAAAAACTTTTCAAAGGGAACTTTTGACAGTTTTGCGCCAATTTATTAAGGAGAGGATGAATTTTTTTAAAATCTATTTACAGTCATTGTATTTTTTATCAGTTCATTGCCTACAATTGGTTTCCAAAACTGTCGTATGTCAGAAAACTGCAAAATTGACATGTATGTATCTCTGAATCTCAACTGCAGTAACAGCGAACTGAAATTTTCGCCATGAAATTCAGCTTTATTCCATATTATTTTTGAATAATGGGCCACAATGGTCTTTAGTTTTTTTAGCTGGTGACGGTCGCTGAGTCAAGCCCACTTAATTATCCGCAATGAAAACTGGCATAGACATAATTTCAAAAAGCTCATTTTCAATAGGAATTTCCTCTTGTCTTCAGCAGAATTTTATTCTGGCTCCTCATTTCTGGCTTCACTTAAACTTTTCGACTCTACATCGAGCGTGCTCTGAACTGAGCGTGTTCAGGGAGCTTTGATTTGTTTTTGAAACACAATTGAACGTTTTAGTGTTATGCGATTATTTATCATATGTTGAGCTTTCAAAATAATAAAATCGACTATAAAGTCACCCGAGCGTTTTTCAAAGCTATTCATTTTAGGATCATAATTTTGTTCCATTTAAACCCTAAAATAAATTTAATTGTTAGTTATATTTTATATTTTTATTACCTTCTACGGCAGAATAACAAATCTCGTGCTGCATTTTAATGGTTTTGGATTTTATTTTTGTTTTTTTTTCCTCCTGTCACATAAAAAAAAAATGGCCATGCTCAACTTATTGCCCCGAATACACGGTCAATTTATTCTGAGCTCATAGAGTGCACTCAGAGCATGCTCCGAACGGAATAAGAAAAACGAATTCAGAGCTCTGATATGTCTGATCTAAAAACGAAACACGATTTTTTTTGACAACTCAGGCTCTGCTCATTCAAACCTTCACATTCATCGTCACTTTAATCCCCGATTGCTTATTAGTTTTAAAATTTCTTTTTCTGAGATTGTTTTTCAGGTCATTGTAGTCTAAACCAATATACGGAATATACGTTTCTTTACTGCATGGCCTTACATATATGAGATGTGTATATATCATATACGATAAGTGCATTTTCCACCGTGTTGTTGAATGAAATATTATATCTAAGACCTTATGTCTGTATTTAAACACAAAACTTTGTTAAAGTCAAATTATAAAAAAACATTGTGGTTAAGAAATACTAAAAAAACAAGTACTTCTGCAAATAGACGCAACTGTCAGTTTTGTTTCGATATTTGCAAAGTAAACTGATGCAGAAAATACGTCGATAAGCCACGCAACTCCACGTTTTTACCGAATAACTCGTCAGCGTTTATTTCACAATATGAATTTCGCGCGGAGATTGTGATGTACTTGCACAATTTTCATCAGGATAATTAAATAAGATAGTCTCAGGTCTATCAGGCCAAGACGAAAAACTTCACATAATACATTTTTTTCTAGCTTAACTTTCTCTCCGAAATTCTGACAACTTCTTTCTACAATATTTGATGTTGCATTTTTTTCTATAACCTTATTTTTTAAGGTACTGCAATCTGATCGAACTAACACAACACGTCATCTCATAACTCAACAGTGTCGTTATCTTAACTCCTCTCGTCTGTTTCTTATTCATGCTGTCATTATATATGGACTTATTTGTATTCGCTCAATTCGCAGTATTTTATTTGCATGCTACCTAGCAAACTAGGTAACTCTCTAAGCTCTCAAGCAATAAGTACAATTTTTGGAGACTGATTGTGCTCCTCTCTGTAGTGCAACTACAGTTATTTCATAATCGTGTGGAGAAAATTGAGAACTTGTATTCTGGATTTGAAATTGTCGAATGAAGCTGGGTGGCGCAGTTTTTAGAGAGGCTGGCTTTGAATGACGTGTCCAAGGTTCAACTCCTAGTCCAGCCACCATCGGCCATTAGCTATAGTAGTCTGGCTGATGGTTGGCTTTGTAGTAGTGGTTGTTGTATCGGCTAGTGCTCCGAGTTCTTGTTGTCGTTTGTGAAGATTTATGTGTAGATGGCACTGCTGTAAAAGCATTAAACACTGACAGCACGGTGTTGAGCTAAATCGTCCAAAATTTCAATAAGTCGATATCAAGTCATTCGTCCCGTTTCGGGCTCCACCCATGGAAGTGAGTTGAAACCAAATACAACTGAGTTTTTCAAACCAGTCCAAAATATCTTTTGTCATTCTTCTTCTCCTCATTCTTCCACTGCTACTCGCATTAAAAGAGTATTCATAAGCTTTTGACAGTAAGGAAATGATAAAAAAATGCTTAGTTTGCATACAATGTTGTGCAGCTGGCACAGTGTTTTTATATTTCAGAGGAGATTTGTCCTCCTTAACAGCAGTTTCATGTCGCAGTGATTACAAAATGGGCTATGCTAATGTTGGCAGCTTTCAGTATTTTTTCAGAACTGTAATCAGGCTGTAAAGTAGCCAGGCGAATGCTTGCGCTTCACTTGCGCTTCACTTGCGTAGCGATTGAAGTGTTCGGTGATCCAAAGACCACATAGACCAAAATAGCTCTTGAGCATTTAGAGACACCTCATTTTTGGATGACCATTTCAATATGCTTTGAAAAATTCTTCATTCATCAACATAGCGACTTCCTTGCACGGATTTAAGGGGAAGCTAAGTTCGAAATGGCTGCCTTCTTCGAACAAATGTACTCTAAAATTTTGCGTTCATTGGTTCATGTTGAGCTAGGAAAGCAGTGGATCATGCATCGAGCCCTGTGGCACTCCATAACATTAATAATGTTCACGCACAACAACTCTTTGGTATGTTCCTTGAAGGTAGGAGTGTACAAGTTTTGTTGAAAGCATCGAGATCTTTAATTCTTTCCTTAGCTTTGTGCAAAGAAGACCGCGGTTGAACTAGGATTTCCTCATTATTCTCTCGAAGACAGTCTGATCAGCTTCAATTTGCAATAAAAAAAAAATGGAATTTAATTTTTTAGTGAATGATTTTTGCCAGGAAGGGTCATGGACTTTGAGATGTTATTTATTTTTCAACAATTAATGCAATGGCTTGAAAAAATAATAATGATACTTTTAAGCGCCAGTTCTTCTATTTATGATTTTTTTTTAAAATTATTTCGTAAAAATTTGCCCTCATGACAGGCTCACAATTTAAAAACTCATCAAAAGGGGCAAAGCCTCTAACTCACAATATATCCTCTGGCTTATTTACCTCGTAAAAATGCTGAAAAGTTATGATGAGACTTGCGCAATAATAATGACAAACGACCTATTTTAAGTACTTTCCAAGTAACTTCCACTCTGGCCAAACAATAATTTAAAAATAAAAATTCAAATACCATTTCAACAGCGTGTTTTTGGAATGTTCTACGTGAAACAATAAATTGTTTTCCTAACCAGCCATGCAGTCAGCATTCAACCATGATTTTCAAAATTATTCACATTCTATGTGCAGGAAAATTCATTGTTTTGAAATTGAAATAACTGCGGTGATAAAATAAAAAAAAAAACAGAACCATTGCGAGGAAGGAGAATGAAGCTCTTATTGTTTGTGTCTTTAAATTTTTTTCTTATGAAATAAATTCGCCAAAACAAGAAACCTCTGAAAAGTGTCCAAGCAAATTGATGACTTCAATTTACCCCAACGGTTTCCGCGTATAACGCCAACTTGGGCCATTAATAATGAATACCCATCACGATATGGGTTCGGGTGGAAAGCTGTTAAAGAAATATACCCCGAAGAAGGCTGGCTCTGTGGGTGTGGGGGAGATGAAGGAATGAAACATAACTGCAGCCACAATTTTTCTATTTATTTTTATTTTTATGTTTCTTTCTTCGGAATACAATATAATGGGACAGGAGTAGGAATTTTCCTCTACTTTTCTTTTTTTCAAGACCGTTCACGTGACCCATTTATCCGTGAGATTATAATTGGATTTTGTGTTTTGTTAGTTAGAAAACATGTCACGAGGAGAAGTGCCATTATTCTTTCAAAAATAAAAATATTAAAGGTCCTGACAAAATGACATTGAGTTGTATTCGTGGTTTCAATTTTTTGTGGTTTGGGTGAGAGCTGCCTTTATTCTAAATGCGGATTTTAGCGCTGAAATAAAAGGCATAAACTCACCGATTATTACTTCTTTCAGTCGCTTAATTAGCTGCATAGGCTAACTTCTTGTCAATCCAATTTTTCTACAAATTTTCGATGGTTTCGGATTCTAGGATGTCCGCAAAGCATCGCAGCTCCTTGTTGTTCAAGTACCATGGCCAAAGGTTTACTGAACTTAGTGCGCAATAAATCGTTGTCACATAGCATCATCTTACTAGAACCCTAGCAGTCCAAATCCTCAATTCGTAGCGCTCATCGTTGACTGCCATGGAGGAAAAATGAGCCTAATAATGTCGCGACTTCGAAAACCACATAAGATTGTTTTATGTCAATCGGTCAGACTGCATTAGATTCTTTTTGGCTACTTGGGTGAATTTTTGAGGCTCGTTAACTGCAATTTTACTTGTTTATTTGCACTGACTTCGTCAGTCACCTCGTCGGCAATTCTGGGGTCAATTGGGTCTTTCTATAGAAAAATTCGGGATGTTTATGCAAGATTTTTCTCACGTTAGCGCGATTGATCAGTTGCTGCAAGGGCCAAGAAGTAGCCAAGTCCTTTAAAGTTTGAGAAAGATGCGTACCGAAGAGATCATCGTGCTTAATTGGGGAAGTGTATTAAATAAAAGTATGGATGAAATATTAAAAAAAATATGAAAGGCGAACTGAGAAACAGATGTGAATCCATGGCCGGATTATCTATACGGTAGTGTAGGTTCAACGAAAAAAAATAAACGAAAGGGAGAGTTGATTCGCACACGAAGGGTTATGTGCCTTTTAAAGGATTTATCGTTTATCGCTATCGTTATATTTATTGTAGCAGCGAATATATACACTTTTTTTTGTCCTTCAATATTATTGCACAATTTACAGAGATATGGTGGATTCACCTTACAGCTGAACAATTAAATAATTTTAAACAAAAATGGAAATAGGAAAAAATAATTGTGAAGGAAAGCTTCAAGCAAAACCTTCTTAATCTTCAACAAAAAAAAATAAATAAATAAATAAATATAGTGAGAATGTGTACATATTTATACATGAATATGTGAATTAATCAAGGGCACAAGAGTTAACATTTACAACATATATACGCTAAATTTATATCATTCAACAGTTGGGAGAAGTGGAAGCTGACCATTACTCGCTGAAGGATTGCTTTACAAAATTATATTCAATCGGAAATGAGGGGTGAACAATCAAAGAGTTTATTATATGCATAATTCAATAGTTAAATAAATTATTAAATAAATAGTTAAATAAATAAATAAAAAAATAAATAAATTTTAAAATATTTATTTCTTAAATTTAAGAGATTTTTTATAGCAACAAAATCTATATCGGTTAACTTGGCTTACGTAACTTAACTACACTCAATTAACTTACTGGCCCTATGCGAGCGCTCTAGGCTAAGCCTGGTACTAACTTAAGACGATCGCAAGATTAAAAGACTTAATTAAGAACATTGTGAATCTATGATTCTGATGTCAATATGCAGTATTGGTGCGAACTCCATTTTCCTTCCCCAACGAGTGTCACATACGTATACGCGTTTTGCTATCGCACCTAGGGATATTGTTTATGATTGCATTTTCTTGAAAAAAGATAATTAAAGACGTGTTTAAGATAAAGTATTCAATAAATTGAAATTCAAGAAATTGCTTTAAAGAACGCATTGGAAAATATTGAAATATAGAAAAAAATTAAACATATCCTTGTGTGCCTTAAATGCGTAATCAACACACACAAAATCATTCGATGTTTACATTTTTCTTTGTTCTTATAAGGTTTTTTTGGAACTCGAGCTTTTCCTTTATGTTGGATGGAAGAAACTCCTACCTACTTTCAGTTGTTGAGTTGTTCCATTAAACGATGAAACCCATTTATTGTCTACTTAAAGCCGTAAAGTTCAGTTGCGATTTTATGAAACATTTTGTTTGTATGGTGACCCCATTTTTTTTAACTTTATATAATTTTATATTCGTTGTTGTAGCTGCAATAGCAGCACACCTTCTATGAAAATTGCAAGTGTCCCCCTATAACGGCTTTGGATACACAACTCTATGACAAACGACCGGACAGACGGACAGCGGTGGCTTAAAAATAGGATTTCTTTGGACCCTTTGCGGACGGAAACCTTAAATGTTTTTTTTTTCATCGAATTAAAAAGGTGTGAACAAAATTTAGTGAACGTCTTTCCAAAGATATTGAACCTGAGTTGATGATGAAATGGTGCACTTCAAGAACTTTATCTAACAATTAGTTGACGCGAGGAAAGACTTATGATGAAATAGCACAACAATCTTTCCCGAATGAACGAATGTAAGTAAGTATTCTAAGCTGTTTTATCTTCTGATTCTGTACTGTTAAAAAAATATGATAGTAGTACGAGTATTTCCTCTTTAATACTTAAGTCATCATTTCGTTAATTGAAGATATAAATGGTCGTAAGAAAAAGATAAACAAGTCTTGTGATACCAATCTCAACGGAAAAACGAACCTGTTCGAAATAAGAACTTATAAAAACTTGTCCGCTCTTCAATGTCTCAGAACAATTTAAATTCATTGACAATAATGAGGATTCAAAAGGATGTATTGGAAGTTGTCACTTTTCAAGATATTTTAACCGAAAGTTTCGTACAAACTTGTAGGTGGGTAAAGTCTCAAATATTTTTTCGCTTTTATTTTCAGTACCCTGGTTTTAATTCCAATTGCGAGTATCAAAATATGCGACGTAAACAGCCGTTTTTTTGATTGCGTCTATTTAGAAACTTGATTTTCTTACAGCTTTAAGTGACCGCCGCACAGTGTGTTATTTTGCGAATCCAGCGGAACTTTGAATGATTTGTTACTTATGTTAAACGCTTAAATTATATAGTTGAATGTTATTTTGTGAGTTTTTAATATTTAATTACACACGTCTTATACGTGCTACACTTGGGAAATCCTCTCATTTGAACAGGTTTTTTTTTAATATAGAATTCTTATTCCAAAACGTTTGGTGTGCCTTTTCTAAAATTTTAACTAAAGTTTTGAAACATAGTTAAATAATATATTCTAACTTTTTTCATCTTCAGAATTCGTAAGAACCAAAAAAAAAAAAACAACAAAACATTAACGTTTTTCTTTCATTTAATTATTTTTATTGTTTTTTTTTTAATTTTTTTTTATACATATTATTCATCTTCTTCATCTGAGGTTGAATTTCCTGCTGCCGGAGCTTTTAATAACGCAATACATTCTGGTGGGAGTGGGTTCTTTTTTCTATGAAACATTGTACTTCGGCTCGAAAGATATGGATCTGAGAAAAGTAAAAATCTATTTATCACATCTCGATTTGAGTTTTGCCGCGAAGACTTTCGACTAAAGTAAAAACGCCTATATTCTTTGTTGCTTGCTTCCTGGGCTTTTTCGGACAACTGCCCAAGTGGTATTCAGCAAGCTTCAATTATTTGTGTTGAGTGCATAAGCATTTTATGTACACTTGGGGGCATATAATACCAAGAATAATGTCGAAGATAAATATCCTTCGTTTCGCTTGCATAACGTCCAAACTTTTCTGCATCGATTTCATATTCACTTGATATGACTTCAAGCTAAATTCGAAAATGATTTATTACAATATTATGATTATGATAATCATATTATTATGATTATGACAATAGTAGCTGCATCTCTTTTACCAGGTGATCTCAAACTCATTTCAGCTGCAAGCGCGATTTCGCTTGGAGTCTTTGAGTCAACCAGCTCTTTTATTTTCCATTTTTGGACTTTCGGAGTACATTCGTCAAATGATTTCTGAGGTCGTCCCCAATTTTCATTTGAACTTGATGCAGGAACTCCTTCAATAAAACCTTTTGGAAGCTTAACATCCTCATTTAACCACATATCATTGGCTTTTTCGAATTATCATTTTAGAATTTAATGAGCTCACATACGTTTGGAGCTCTCTGGGGACATTGTCTGTGTCCACCAGACCGAAGTCTTGCCTGATAAAATCAGAAATTTTCTGATTGCGATCCTCTTTCGAACAGATTCTCCATATATCAAAAATTGCTGAATTTTTCATTTTGCTATATAGGTCAATTGAAAAAAATTGCATGGGGTCAGCAACCAGAAGCAAGAAAATCAAACGAATTCTGACACAGTAAACGCCCACGGAGATTTAAAACGATGGATGCATGAGGATACTTTTTTAAAAGGGTTTACAAAGTAACAAAAACACAGAAACAGACATCACTTTTAAGGTCTTCAAACACACCAGTATTTTCTTTTATTTTGTAAGTGCACGAAAAAAATTACTTACCTTGCGAACTAATGAGATATAAAAAAAATAATAAAATAAATTGGATGAGCAAAACTAATAAATCACTTAAACACGCTTTTATCAACTTGACACAAGGAATGACACCAGCTTTAAATTTTTTTTTTCGCTTGAACCAAGCTGATGTTTGTGATGCTGTAGAACGGTAAATATAGGTGTTTCTTTTTTTTGTTTTAAGCATGTTATTGCTCGAGGTTTTACCTTTCATACGATTCGAATTTTCCAATTTTATTTCAGTTGAACGACTGTTAATTTTTAATAAAGTTCCGCTAGATTCGAAAAATAACACACTGTGCGCCGTCAGTATTTGATATTTCTAATTGATATCTAAATGCGCTCCTGAGAAGATGAGTGGTCTGTCACCACCATGGACATCGAAAAGTAAGAAGTTTACTTTCAATTGAAAAACATCATGACCTGAAATTGTATTCGTATTTTATTGTAAGTAAAAAAAGGGTAAATGGACCCCGTGAATTGAATTGCTTAGGGGCCTGTACTTCGTTAAACCGGCCCTTTGTTAGAACAATGAAGGTTGTGTTTTAGACTTATAAATACTTCCCCAACAAGCACTTCCTTATTCCAGCTTCGAGAGAAAAATGCCATCGTTGATCGTTTTCAACAGAAAAAAATTAATCCTTAAAGTGCAACGAAAACAACGCCTCAAAGCTTCCATATTATTTGAAAACCGATAGATAAGTTTCAAATAAGTTTCAAAAATTCTTTAATTAATGACCCTGCAATCCTCGCAAACCAACTGTCAATATACCGTCCATTGAAAACAAATGACGCAACCACATTGACAAGGTGATGTAACTCCGAAGTGATTTATTACAACAGGTCCTTTTCGAACTCAGCGATTAATTGACTCAGTCAACCACCAATATGTTGTCTGCGAGTAGTCATTACGATGATTATCCTTCCATTTAATTTAGAAGGCGCAATATCAGCCGAATGAAATATGTCATCTCGACCTCGTTGCCTTGGCTTATTGGATAAGATTGATGGGAATACACACACAGAACAATTAAGGAATGGAGAAATTAGTGACGCTGTCAGAAAAAATACCTCATTATCTCATGATTAGTGACAAATTGGTGAAACATAGTAGATAGATTTACACATATCCTGTTGCTTGTGAATTAAATATATATTTAGAAAAAAAAACTATGATTATGTGATTGGCAGCAGGTGAATGTCGCTACCATGAGTTTTTGACTACATCAATAAGAGAAGCGAACTTTAATTCATATGCTTTGCGATAGCTGAACTTTTAAGGAAAATATTACACTGATTTTCTTCTTCTTCTTTTTTTCTAAATTGTTACTAAATATATAAAGGGTGTCCCATATTTCACGCAAAATGAAATTTGCTGGCATAGAATTTTAACTTCAAAAAACCCCAAAGAAAAAAGTTCAATGGCGTTTTCGCATGATTTGGATGGCCAATTTTGTTCGCAAAAATGGCCGGTTACATGAATAGGAAATGGCTTATGCAATAATTGTATTGTTTCTCTGGCTGTATGGTTTGTGAAACCACATGTTAGTCACATCCATATCTTGTAATTTAGGCACATGATCACCCGATCATGTCACAATAACGAACACCATAAATTCTTACTGAATGACCAGCCGCATTTTCAAAGAAGAATGGTTTAATAATGCCTTCAGCCCAAAGTCCGCACCAAACAGTCACTTGTTATGGATGCATTTGTTTCTCAACAACTACTCGCGGGTTTTCTGAACCCGAAATACGATAATTTTGACATTTAACGAAGTCATCAAGATAAAATGAGATTCATCACTGAAAATGATTTTGTTCGAAAAATCAGCATCCACTTTTTTTTGTTTCAAAATCCATTCAACGAGTTGTCTTCGCGCTTCAAAAGCAGAGGTCTCCAATTCTTGAGTCAATTGAACTTTGTAAGCATGAAGTTTCAGGTCTTTCATGAGAAGCTTCTCGAAATGCCCAATTCTTGACTATGGAGCCGAATTGATGTTCCTGGCATTTCAGCAAAACTCTCGTGAACTGCTTCGATGTTTTCTGTTGGACGACTTGTGACAGGACATCAAGAGTATCTAAGATTCAGTCTTCCTCAATTTTTCAATCATGCTCTTACCAGTTGATGGTTTAAAATCACCATGACATTATTTCATTATTTTTAAAATATTGCTCCACAATGAAAATGTGTTGTTTTTTTGTGTAGCTAATTTTTAGGAAGCTGTCAAATTGTTATTAACTTCCCATCAGAAAGTTCATGTAATTGGTTCGATTTTCGAAATTCCAAAATTTTACACATCTCCACGTTTCGAGGGTCCCAGTAGTCGGATTTGATTGTTTTAAGAAAGATGTCCGTGTGTGTGTGTACGTACGTACGAAGGTGCGTCGGTGCGGTGAAGTTGAAAAACAACTTCAACAATATACTACAAATTCAACTTCCAATGCAAAAGTTGTAATAGAACTCCAAAAGCTGTGTTCTATACTATGTGCCTACAGAAGACTTGCTTAGAATTTCGGTCGTTGGTCCTATATTTTTTCTAAGCCGGTTGGCAATAAGTTGGACATTTTGGTCACAGACAAAACAGTTTCCCTGCCTTTTGAGTTCAAGAAACGCTTGAATTTATAATGACTCTGAGTTTCCATAAGAATTTCCAATACACTCAGGTATTGTACAAAGAACGATTATGGGTCCAAGGTTGTATAATAACGCTCTCTATGATTTCCCTATGAGTGAACCTGTCTCGAACGAACCCGGCGCTATTGTACTATATATGCTGACGACACCAAAATCCTTGCAAGTGGAGTTAGGCCCCACTCTGCCCTACATAAATTAAAAAATTCGTTACCTTTACTAATGGATGAACATTAGATCTTGTGGTTTAATTATAAATACACAAAAATGTATGTTAGTTTGTTTTTGAAATTCCTACGGAAAAGGTCATCGGCTTACGGTCAAGGAAAGAGCAAAATTCTCTCCTTAGAAATTCAAAACTCGACAATACCATTAAAATGAGAAACTAGGGATACTTATTGAAAATAAATATTTGCTTAACAAGCATGGCAGGAAGATACTGAACAAAGCACAAATGGCTGCTTCTACTCTTAAGGAGCTATTGTCCTCTAAAGATGTGTCAATGAAGACGAAAATATTGACATAGTTCTTGGTTCAGTATCTCACCTACTGTAGCAAAAGAGCTGTAGTGGAAAATTTAGAAGACCAAACAAAAAATGGTTTTCTAATAAGACATTATGTGAAGTAACAAAAGTTAAACCACTTTTAAATTATATGGTAGAGGCTTTAAAGAAAAGATTAAGTGGTGCTGCCACGCACACTAACCCGCTAATCAAATCGCTTTGGGATTAAAATGCTGGTAAAAGCGTTTACGACCAATATTACCTTTCACCACTTCACTGCCCAACCTAAGAGAATAGATTGTAGAATTCTAATTTGCTTGTTCCTATATAAGTTTTTTATATAGAAAACTATGTAAGTCCTACTCATTCAATTTTACAACACTTCTCTTAGAATTAGACATAAACTAAAAAGTAAGTAAGTAAGTAAGTCGTATGTCTCTCTGCACATTTCTAGTCAAGTGGCCTATATGAGCCCCATAGAGCTGAAGTATGCCGGGAGCAAGCATATGTGTACCTATGTATGTTCAAATATATGATTGTTTGTAAGATAAAGATATTTACCGAAACCTATTTTAGCCAGAAATGCGTTTGAAAGTCGGCTACATAAACATCAGTATTCAAAAAAAAGAAAACTATTCATTATATATAATGTGTCTCTCAATAAATAAAATTAAATTTAATTGAACAAAACAATTTCCATTCTTTTGGCAAACAAAACTCCCGCAAAAAGTAAAAGCACTGTGGTCACTAAGAAAATAAGCATTAAATCGAATTCAGAAACTAGCCTCTCTTGTTTTTTATTGACCAGAACAATAAATGCAATGCTTCCAATTGGCTGTTTTAATCTCGTGCATAACATTCGCAAGCTATACCAACGGTCGCAACTTCTATGAAAGAGCATGAGAAGCGCACGATCGAGAATGTTGAGAGATTAAGAATCAGGAAAATGGTTCGAAAATACTACCAACATATAAAACAATTATCTCATGGTTACAGAATCCAAACAAAAGCCTGCGAAGTTCAAAATGGAAAAATCATAGTAAAATGCAGTCAATTCTGAGGACATGGAAGAACCACTTGCGCAGATTAAACTACGGCAACGAAGAATAAAATTCAGCTGGCAGACAGCGTCCAGCCGGCTTTGGCGAAGTTAAGATAAAAAAGACGAAGGAAAGATATCTTGAACATAATTAAGCCAATTAAGCAGTCGAACTTTTCAATGCGGCGCACATTGGGTAAAAATTGTCGATTTGGTGGTCAAAAATTTGTAACTTTCAATCTAATTGAGATTTTTTCATAATTCTTTTTTTATTCGAAACATCGTTTAAGTATGTATTGTTGTAACATTTATTTTTGAAATATGTTTTATTTTTATTTAAAAAACAATCTTTAAAAAATCCATAAAAAGAAAACAAAATTATTCCCTAAAAAAACATAATCATTTGTTATTCAAAGATTTTCTTAATTTCTTCAGGCCATTTATCTTCAATTTCACTTTTTGGTTGTAGTTTTCTCAATGTTGATATTAAGAGGTCTGATGATACCATCATCATTCGAAATAAATCTTCTTTTGTCCTTTTTCTTGAAATTTTGCAAAATATTGGAACCTATTATATACTCCCATGACAAAGAATTTTGTGTACAGTTGACGTTATATACCTCTTGTGCATAATAAGTTTTGAGCATTGTTAATGTGGCCTTTGCGTAGTTTCCAAACTTCTGTGCGTTTAATTTTGTTTCGAAATTATCAAAAAATCGTCTTCCGTCATTAGTATTTCCGAAGCCTTGTTTTGGTGTATCTACAAGTAAACCCATTTTTTCCCGAAATTCTGTCTGAATTCTCCTATGACTTCCTTCTTATTAAATTCTTTCATAGTTTTACTGCATATGACGCACTTCATGCTTGATGTCGTACCGGATGCATGCTGAGCCACTTTTCCGTCTATCATTGTAAAAGAAAGTTCATGCCTAATTTTGATTTCCTTATCATATTTATTTATAATTATTTCTTTTGAGGTTTTTATTTCTTCTTTTAACTTTCTATCCTCTTTTTGAATTTTTTCTCGATCTTCGTTTGTATATATAAATTCAACAGGTCGACAGGAATAAGTTGATGATGGCTTAGGATTCTTCCATATTTCCCAAATATCGTTTTTGTTATTATTAATTTCAGTAATGTTTTGAGAAAATCCATATTTTGTCTAAAGAACAAAAGTGGAAGACATACTCGAAATTATTTTTCTTCACTTGTTGTTTCCAAAATCCTATTTGCAGTGTGATCAAGAACGTCTTGAAGACTTGATTCAGCCGAATTTTCGGTAACATTCCAGTTAGATGGCATTGCTTCTTTTTTCGCCCGACTTATTAAGGGACAAAGAGGAAGAACACCAATTTTTTTCTGTGCAGGTGTCTTTTTAATGTTAAATATTTATCTTTTGAAATTCCTAAGTCCAAAAATATTGCTAACTCTTCTTCTGCTGAAAAACTTGCATTTAAAAATACAGCATCATGTATTCTATCAATTTCTTCTTTAGTAGCTCTATGTACAGCATCCACAATTTCTGCTTTTTTTTGTTGGTGATTTTTTTTTTCAAATTATATGTGTAAATTTTACATTTGGTTATATTAGCTGTTGAACAATTTGCTTCAAGCTCATTTCTTCTTCGCCTTTTGGTTTTATTGAAGCTTTCTTCGTGAAGCTTTTTTTGTCGTCCTCTTGTAATGAACTGTTCCTCCGAAAGGCTTCTTAGCCCAAACGAATCTTCCAGCCACTTGGAATATTTTTTAATAATATTTTTTTTATTATATGCACAACATAGGTATTTTCTCTTGATTTGATTGAATATCCCATCTAAAGTTATGTCTAAAAATTTTTCTTCGAAATCTCCACTCTTTTTTTGAAATCTTAAGCATTCACCTTCGGGTCTTCACAAAAACACTCAAAAAGAAACTTGTAGGTCCACATTATGCACTATTCAAACTGATACTGTGCTTTGCAATAGCTTCGAGTGCACATGTTCTGATGTATCAGAGGAAAAAAATTCGACATGTAAACATGTTTTTCTCTTTTACACCTGGTTTACACATGGTTTCTGGTTTCTTCAATTTTGCAAGTTTACATTACATATTCTTATTTAATTCCTTAATAAAATCAAGGTTGTGAAGTGTAGTGAATTTTTTTCTCGCTCTGATGCAACTTTCGGAAATGCGTTAGAGCTCAACCGACTTTACAATTTCAAACGGTACTAATCCCCATTGATTTTTTTTGTTATTTTAGCGCATAATCACATAAAAAAGTGTAGACAAAATGATCATAATAAGTGCAAAAACTTTACACAAAATTGTGTATGAAAATCTAGAACTTAAACTTGTGCACCAAAATGCACCATAAATCCATTTCTTCACCTGAACATTATTAGACAAAAAAAAATTGTATATCTTACGTGTGTTATTTCTGTACTAACAAAAATTAAAGTCAAGTATTTTTGACACACACAAAAAATTGATTTATGACCACCAAATCGACGATTTTTGCCCACAGTGCGGCGGCAGTGACACAATAAAGCATCAAAGATGAACGGAATCTCAGTATTGTTTGCCCAATATTGAAGAAAGGAGACCATCTAAGCTGTGCCAATTAAAGAGGTGCCATAGCCTATAGCACCTTTCCCGCCGTATTATTTGAACGTTTAAAACCGTAAGTCAACAACCTGATAGGTCTACATCAATGTGGCTTACGACCAGAAAAGTTCACCTAAGACTTAATAATAACATATCGGCAGATCTTGGAGAAAACGCTCCCACCACCTTTTCATCGTCCACAGAGACGAGATGTATGATGCCATGTCTATTTTTGTCATGTTTGACATCCCATCCAAGCTCGTCCTTTTGTGCCATGACGATGAAGAACTCAACCTGCTCCATTAAGGTCGGCAAAGACGTCACCGACTTATTTTATGTCAAATAACGTTTTAGGCAAGGTGATGCACTGTCATGCAGTTTCTTCAACATTATACTTAAAAAAATACTGCAAAAGTCCCGTGTAAACACCAGAGGCACTATTTTTTAAAGATGTGTTCAATAACTCGCCTACGCCGAAGATATTTATATAATAAGGGAACGTAGCTTGATGTCAACAGTGCGGAATACGACTTCTGGGTCAGAACATTAATATAAACAGTTATAAGTTTGAGGTAGTTAGGGACTTTGTCTACCTTGGCAAACACAGATAAATACACTAACTCTGACATCAAATGAAGAATACCTGTGGCTAAGAAAGCAATTATGTTAAGCCTTTTCTTGAATAACTTAAGGGGGTATTCTAGTCTAGAGGCATGAATTTCATGTAATTTTTGAAGTGTCATAAAAAAAGGCAATTCATATTTTTAGTATCCATATTTTTATTAGTTATTTATTAACATAACAAGATCAACAAAAACCAAAAATAAAAAAGTCGAAAAACTAGTAGTTGATGAAGTGGGGGTCTCAAAAAATTGGCGCGTAACCATACCCACGATTTCAACCCTCCTGGCAATCTGAAACAAAAAAAAAGATTATTAATCTAGAATAATGTCGCAATGTCTGGAACTACGGAAAAGTTGGAAAGATTTTTTTTCACAAAATGGCAACTGCCGGAAAAAATTTCAGTTAAATCGGTCCAGTAGAACCTGAGAAATCGTGGGTATTGTTTTGAAAAAGACAGTTTTGAGAAAAACGCGTTTAAAGTTTCGGGTAAAGTTTTTCGCAGTCCAAATCATAAAATGATATTGTAGACTTACATTTATTCGATCTGCTATTCCTGCTTCATACATCGGACCTTCCTCGACTTCGAAAAAACTATTTTACGCGTTTCTCTCTTTATATCGAGCAATTCTGGCCTCCTTTGATGCGTTGGATGCTCGTATCTCGGAGCGGTCAATCCGGGCGTTGTCTCGTTTCACAGCAAATGAATGAGCTTCCGGGCCAATTTTCATTCCCATAAGCTCCATAATTTTTAAAATAAAAAAGAAGCCATCATTAAAAATACAAACAGCAATAAATGTCGCTATAGCAATCATCTTAGGTCCGCATTGTATATGTTTTAGATCGAAAGTCCAAATCAAAGAGTTTAGAGACTCATTGATATTTTGAGTTTCTGAACCTAAACAGCGATGATAAACTCTAGTTAATTGGTCACCTTGGGTTCTTGTTTTACAATATATACAAAGGACAAAATGTTTTACTTAGAAATGTGGATTCAGGTAGACAGAGAATCCCTAATGTGTTTGGATGCCGGGTCAGCAAAATACCGATATCTCCGAATATAATTTGAATTTTGAAAAATCAATTTTGGAAAAGCCACGTTTTCGTTCTTTTTCGTAAAACTTGTTAAATGCTTTGAGGTCTTGTATCGACCCAAACATAACGTGAAAGAATTTGGTTCATTTAGGTCATTCACTGATCCATAAACGATTCGAAAAACGATTGTTTTGTAGCGAGACTTATGCAAACTGGAATTATGCACATGAATCTGTTGTTAAATAAATTAATAAATAATATCCCTTGTGAGAAATCTTGGACATAAGTGCTAATGTTCAGAATAAGTACATCTTACAGCCTCTTGATGCATCAATTTAATCCTTCTTCTGTGTTGCTAATTAAATGGAAATGCCTTGCCAGTTTCACACATAACCCCTGCACACTGAAAGGATATTCTTCTCTCCTTTTTAGCTAAGCTAAATGGAATTTACATAAATTGTTATGTGCGCTGCAGTATGCATCGGATGCAAGTATCGATTTAATACCCTTGCCTATTTAGTTAATGCGACTTAAAAGCTTTTGAGAAATTCTGTGAATATCTGAGGAAGGAAGACTTTGTGGCATAGGCATTTAGTTTTGAATTGCAAAGTGTTTTCAAATGGAATGAGTTTTGCATTCGAAATAGATGTCCTCCAGATTTATGTAAAACAAATGTTTAAGTTTGTTGTGTGATGATACATTCTTTGAATATTACCCAGGCATGAAAAATATAAATTTAATCTAAGCTCTGTGCAAATACAGGGTGGGCCAAAAGTCCCTTTCCTATGTAAATGTGTAACAACTTTTGAGCGGATATAAAAAGACTAATGAAATAAATAATAAATAAAAGTTTATTTTAAGGACATTTTTTTAAATTATGTTTGGAAAATTATATCGGTTAAGTGGCCGACATAAGAATGCAGGCCCTCATGGGTTCTTTTGATGCCACTTTCCATGACATTTTTGAAGTCTTTGCGCGATATCTTTTCGAATGTTGAGTTTCAGCTCGTCTTTAGTGTATGGTTCCCTTATGAAATTATTTTCCTTCAGGTGAAAGTCTAGAGCCGACAGATCAGGCGGTGGCAATACAATAAAGCGTGATTTTTTAAAAGTTATAGGAAAGTTTTAAAAAAAAAAAACACATAAACTTCAGAAAAATGCATGAAATCTTTATTTGAATGGATAGTACGTTCCATATAATTAAATGTTTGTAGATTATTTCATGCAAATGTTGACCTTGACTGCGCATCAAATGGTCCATCCGCTTAGTCCAATTTTGGCATACTCTTTCCAACATTTCGGCCGGTATCTCACGAATAAATACTTCAATGTTGTCTTCCAATGCGTCAATTGAAGCGGGCTAGTCTGTATAGACATGAGCTTTAACATAGCCCCACAAAAAATAGTGTAAAGGCGTTAAATCGCACGATCCACGCGGGCCAATTGAGCGGTCCCGAACATGAAATAAAATGTTCACCGAACTCGCCTCTCAATAAGTCCATTGTTGCGCGTGCTGTGTGACATGTGGCACCGTCTTGTTGAAATCACATGTCATGCAAGTCAAGCTCTTGCATTTTGAGCAAAAAAAGGTTGATATCATCTCACGGTTACGTTTCGATTCGCATCATCTTTGAAGAAGTACGGTCCAATGATGCCACCAGCCCATAAACCGCACCAAACTGTGACTTTTTCTGGATGCATTGGTAGCTCTTGCAATGCTTTTGGCTGATATTCACTCCAAAATCGACAATTCTGCTTATTTACGTACCCATTGAGCCAAAAACGAGCTTCGTCGCTGAACACAATTTTTCGGTAAAAAGCGCGCGATGAACTTTCTTAACAGAGCACGCATTTTGATAAATGATTCATGGTTAAATTATAGACCAAACTGAAGATGTTTGACAGTGAAACAAAATATGAAACGTGCGTCAGCTGTTTAAACCAGTGTTGCCAAAGAGATAATAGCTAAAAAATCATCCTTTATTAACGTTTTTTGAGAAAGTGCGATTTGAGATAAGTTCATTGTCTTACGAGCGGTGTGAGCGGAAGCCTCGTCTGGCTGGAATCACATGAGCTCAGTATATGATAATTGTCCTCTTGCATTAGTTGAAATAAGGTGTCGTGAAGCATTGTTCTGTCTAAAGACATAAGCCACTCAGATGAAAATATGCCTCGTCGCTCACAAAAGATTTCCTGAAAATTCTTTGTCATTTTCGACGACGTAAAGAACAGTACTGCATTACTCCAAAAGTTTTTCTGTGCACTAGGATTGAGTTTTTGGACCAAGGATTTAGATACAGATCTTTCCCAAAAATCCGAGGAATCACTTCGTGTCGAAGTTTCAGAATCATCTACAAAACTTTCTTTAGCGACCTTAGTGCTTACGATCGATCGTCTATATAAGATCTGACAGTTCGCTTCACATCGCCAATGGTTCCAAATTGCTCAAAAAAGTGAGATAATAATATTAGTAATTGCAAATCAACTAAAATATAACTGATTTTAAGGTTAATATAAATTCACACAGAAAATAACATTCAATATAAATTTATAACTCGTGGAAAACGTATTTGCTCAACTATTTTTTCGATGACTTCAGTCGCCACGAAGAGCCCTGTAAATCATTAAGACTAGAAGTCAAATCTAAATACTGGTGGAAAAATTTTTGAAATCAGATAAGTATCTTCAAAACAGATGTATTTTGTTGAAGCATTGAAATTACAAATTCAAATTACAAAAATTAATAACAAGCTCAGCCTTACGGATGTAAATAATTTTGTAACTCGAAAATATGTAGCCGATCCGAATTCAGCTTAAGAGTAGCTTTATCTATGTTAGCCGGCTATGAAAATGATGCCAATTTGCCAATTTTGATGCGGAATCAAGTTCTTAACAAACACATTGACATAATGAAAAGAAGCTTTAATATCGATCATATAAATTCTGAAGAGAATTGACGATTTTACTGCGCAATTCTGCATGCCTCTTTCTTACTCGATTCACAGAGCCATTCATCACAACTAATCATCTAATTGCAAGCATGTCATGAAATACCATATGTAAAGCAGTGATATCCTATTGATAAGCTTGTTCAGCCTAAAAACAGATTTTTATATGACTAGCCATATCCTGCAACATTGTCCGCGTAGGTAGAAAAATTCTATGCCTCGAGAAGGTTTACTCACCATCCTGTGTCACCACTGTAAACAAAATCCATTGCTTTAAATACATTTTTAGTCGTATTTTATCAATTTTTGTATTGAATTTTACATATAGGGATATGTTATCGCAGACTTTTTACAGTAGCTTCTCAGGTTTTAAACTTCTTTAGAAAGCAAGTACATGAGTATCTCATATCGCAACGAAAGTGTTTCAAAAACTTTACTTAAATAATTGGTCGCCACGATGGACCCTTGCATTTGATTTATAATCTATGTTCAGTCCGAAGATCCTTTGTAAGTATTGGTGGCAGAATTTTGGAAATCGGTTGGTTCGTGTCGAAACAAATTTATAAACTTTTACTCTTTATAAAATTGTGCATACCCTTAATAGAGGTGTGTGATCGCGGGCTTTTTTTAGAACTTGTTTATTTCTGAAATTTTGGTAAAGAAAGCAATGAAATATCTATGACGGGTTTAGCAGCGATCGCTTGTAACGCATTCGCTCGACCGTTTGCCCGACACACGTTGTCCAAACGTTGGCTTGCCTAGTGGGTTCAGACGACGTTTTCTCGGTTTTTGAATTTTCAATAAACTTAACGTATACTTACGACATTTGTCATTGGGTTTTACATTTAATTTTTGATAAGCTGTTTAACACGTCGCAAGTCTCAGATGGTCCAAGTTCGTAGGGCTCATCAGACAGTTATTCATAAAGTGAGTCAATCTTAACAACCAAGAGACCCTCCCGAGCATACATAAAAAATTGCATCAAAATCGGTCAAGCCGTTTAGCAGCAGTCTAGTGACATACACACATACAGATGAGTTAAATATATAAAAACATGAAACCATTATGATCCCTCATCTCCAAAGGTACATTGACGAAGTTTGAAGCTTAAGTTTATTGTGATGATTGGCCTCGCAAATTCAACAAAAACAAATGAATTTCTCTCTTAACAAATAGACAAATAGACTATAAGAGCAGAGCTTTTATGAACCATGATGATGGGATCATCTAAGTATTTTTTAGAACCAACTTGAAGTTCAATAAAAGGTGTCAAATGAAAATGTATCTGACATCATTTTTCAAGCTCTCAGCTTTTTTAATGGCTGGCCTTCTCGATGGGATAAATCTGAAAATAAAAAAATTGAAATTGAAACTGTCCTGTTCACAAGTTCTTAAAATAAGTCTCTTCGCGGTGACTCAACTTAGACACTGTTGCTCAAGTTATTTCGCAAAAATGGTTTTAAAATAATAGAATGTTCAACAAATCACTTCTCAAGAAAAAAGGAAGAACTTTCTTCAGAATTTTTTTTAAAAATATGCAGTTTTATGGCTCAAAATGTAGCAAAATTGGCGTTATTGTGGTTCAAATGCACAAATGTTGTGGAGTTCAGTGGCTTCTTTCAGCGAGAATAACTAAGGGCTTCATTTAAACCGCAAAGGCACTAAAAACTTTTGATACTATTTTACGTTAAAAGACAGGGTCTCTGGGGTAACTTTAAAAACTTGAGTGATAAAGTTTTTTGACTCTAAATCACTATAATGCCTCTTGTTAACACATGTTTTACAAAAAGAGTGTAGATAAATCATTGTGCAACTAATAATAAAATCGCTTCAAAGATTTTTGAAAAAGCTTAATCCCTATTAGAGTTGTACATGAATGCAATCTTTCGGGAATGCAATCTGTATTCTCTTAATATAAGTTGAAGTCATTATTGAATTCACTCTTAATAAATTGAAGTCATTGAATTGAACTTACATTTTTTAAATTCATTAAAAGTTATTTGCTGTAAACTCACTTCTAACGTCATTCTAACTCTATTTTCTTCTGCCTAGTTTTATACGTGAGGGAGGAGGGAGTGATTGGAGATGGATCAGAACATTTCTACACTTATTTATCCTCACAAATCCGCCTGTGGTGCTGGATATTTGTTCAGTTCTGGAATGAGTATAACTACCATAAAATACGCAAAAACCTTTACAAATATCGGCTCATTATGTTCAAGACAACAGCAGCAGACTAAAAAATAATTGCGTAATTTTATTCACCCACCGTTTAAAAGAATTCAAATTGCTTCTTTTGAATTCAGTGACTTTAAGTGAATTTAGTAATTCAATTAAAAAGAATGCAATCACTAATTGATTAAAATTGAATGCACCAATTTTGCACAAAAAAGACTTACAGCTCTTACAGTTTTGCTCCCTTACCACTGAATTAGATGAAACTGAATGTAAAGTGGATGTCGTCTTCCTTCACAAATGTCCTTCGATGAAAACTTTATTAAAAAACTAAATGTCAATGCAATTGTCAAAATGAGGCAAGTCAGTTAAAGTCATTGATTTAAGATTTCCATTCAAGTAAATTCAGTATTTTTAACCAGTGAACTTCTCTCGATCACTGAGTACAACGCTGTGCCTCTTCCTTTTTACAAAAAGCACTCGTACGACAAAAGGATTCAACGTTCCTTGAAAGCGCGCTGAATTATCATCAATGCATAACCAAATCAATGAAATCTTACCTCTAGGTAATAAAATAGCTATGAAATAGCTAACAAATTTACTGTTTCATACTCTATTCGCACGAAAGGGATTCCTTCCCCAAAAAGCAAAGCTACCCTCATAAACTTTCTACTAATGGTTCTGATGAAAAGTTCTTTATTTTTTGTGCTTCTCCTTTTTGCTTCCATTTTACTCCAATTTAAGTAAATAAATTTGCTTTGGAGATAAGTGTACCAAGATGCAGATGGGGTAGCGAATGAAGGTATCTGTAAAATATGTACAGAAATGATGGAACATTCCTTAAGGCGCTCTTCATGCTATTTCCACGTAACACTCGCATAAGGGATAGAAATGAAATTATTCGAAATGAATGCTAATAACTTCGAGCTCAGATGAATGTCGAAATTACGAAGAAGGTGTTTGTTGGGCAGACTTAAAGTTTTAACATTATTTGAAAATAGTACCAAGGTAGCAAGGATTTTTTTGATACAATAAATTTTTCTCACCGGTTAATCCAGTAGCCTTTAAATCAGTTAATCGATCATTCGAAAATCTGTGCCTGAGAAAAAGCTCCTTTCCGTAACTTCAAGGTCCAGCGGACACTGCCTTCCTGACATCAATGGTGGCTCGATCTCTTTGAACTTGAGAGGAAGTTCAGTCTTTCGATTTTTCGTCAACTTGATGGCTTTTTTATCTCCCTAACTACATCCATATTTTTGTATAGCAAGTAGACTTTGCGGTTTAATCTTCTTTTCCATTCTCATTGTTGTAAAGAGGACCCTTTGTTCGAGGTAGCATTTTTCTATCGCAGGACCCTAAAATTTGTTTTGATGTATCGCTTCTCATCCAACATTTGGCTTCATATAGATATAGTACTTTGTGGAGTATGATATTGGTCATTTGTCTTTGGGATTCTGGTCCTAGTTGATTGGAAAAACTGAAAAAGTTTGTTTGGCTAGAATGCGTAAGATCTGCATCAAAGTGTCGTTCCGTATTTTCCGATACTTTTTGCTATTGACAGCAAGTGCACTTTCTGCCTGATTTTCAATGCCGTTGATCATTCGTGGATCATTCTTAGATTGACTTTACGCCAAAGACGAAGTTGGAAAATTCTTGGATCTGGATAATAGGATAGGCTAACCGTCCCCGAAATTCCCACAATTCGTATACGAACTGTGCGCTAATAGATAAGACACTCAATATACTTACATCGAAAATTCTGGAACCGAGTTTCAAAACATGTTCAGCATTTGGAACCGAATTCAAGTTAACATTGAAGAGTATGAAAAGTTACTTCATAACTTCTAACTAAATGACTCTCGGAACTGGTTCATTATGGTCATTGTTAGATCAGTGACTTTGCCCAAATAACTGATGCACTTTTCTCATCGATCTGCATCGAACGTTCAAAATTTCATTGTGGCCATGGTCGAGATGTTTATACGGAAGAAAAAAGAATTGACAACAAGCCGTTGACCCATCCAGAAAAAAATATGGCTCTCAGCAGAGTCTGGGGTCAACACTACTGCTAAGAGATCGCAATCTTATTGTGGCTAGTGCCAGACTTTCGCAGAGCACATGCATACAGATTACATTTCTCCGACGGCCCTGAAGCTTCTGCAAACTCGTTTTGCGGTATACTGATCACTCCTCCTGTTGTTATACTTGAGACGAGGTGGATATCCTTGTGATTTAAGTAAGTGAGATCTCGGGATCTATAAGCGTCGATGACTGTCCGCAAAAATCTGGTTATTGTACATGAATCGGTTTGATTCCAGCATCTGTAACCCCTGGCACCCAACAGAGGCTTACCGTATTGACGACTTATATGGTAAAATGTTTAGTTGTTGTTTGCAAATCTTAACAAGCTTGGATTTTATCTGTTAAATGGCCGCCAGACTATCGACGTAGATGCTTATGACTTTGCCGAATAAGTTATCTCCAATGGTCATTTCTGTGTATGGCTTTTAGTATGGCTTAAACCTCGCCGTGTAACACGCTGTACCTATCTCCTTTACGGAAGGAGCCATTTTTGCACCGGTTTTTACAGAATGCATCGGCTTCTTTAAGGCTTCGCATTGAAGTTGGGTAGAGGCGTGCCCTTAGGCATTATCTACCCAAAGACATGCTTCTCTTAATCTGAGAACTGTTTTAGCCGTTCATTGCTACATTAAAGGTAAAGTAATAGCATTGACTCAAGTGCTGCGGTTGGTGTAGATCTCATGGATCCGTGCACCTGTAAATACCGAAGTCTTTGAACCCTTGTGCTTCTTGTAAAGTGATATTTCTTCTCAAGTGCCTTCCACCCGTGAGCCGTAGGTAAGGATGGGTCTGACAAATGTGGTGAATAGCCAGTGAGCCACCTTCGGTTCCAATTTGAAAGCCAGATGAACGACTAGAAAATCTCGCCTTGTGGCGTGCCCCGGTTGACTTTCATTTTTCAGCTAACCTTAAGAAGCACAAATTGAGTCAAGAGCTCTTTTGAATTTCTACGATGTGACCGGAAAAATCACAGTGATTCCAAATTACCGCCATGTCCTCCAGAGTAGTTCTGATAAGCGTTTTACGAGAACAAACGGATAGTATGGATTATCAAGTCCCCAAAATCTTTTCCATTTGGAATAATAAAACCAACCGTAAGACTGGACATAGTGAGGGTTTGTTAAGGGTTAATGTTGCTCCACACAGCTGTATAACAGATGGAATAGTCTTAGTCAATTGAAGACATCGCTCTGTAAAATGAAGTCATATATTTTTTTTAATATTTATTTTTATTTACAAAACGCGACTTATTTTATAAGAAGCATTGATTGATCGGACTTCACAACATTTTGGGTTGTAAGTAGCTATGGTATACAACTACCTTACGAAAAGATTTTCGTTAGCTTGGTTCGAAGGAATCAACTACTTTCTACTTTAAAAAAAATCTTCGTACAAATAGAAAAAAAAACAGAAAAATAAACAAAAATGGCACAGCTTTGAATTTGAATAGCATGTAGAAGAATTTAACATACTGAAATCCGCTGTTAATAAGAATAATTATAAACAACATGTAAATTATAATGAATCATCTTATTAAATATAAATATATGAATATAATATGTATTTAAATAGATAAATAAAAAATAATAAATATAATTCTGAATAAATAATATTACTAATCAACTTATTATTAAAATTAAAAATTAAAATAGATACATAATATTATAATGATAAATAATAAATTTTATTCTGATAAATTTAGATACAAACATCGGGTTTATACACAATCACTAATTAAGCGGATCTGTTAGTAAACTATTATCAGAAAAAAAAATTGCTTTCCACACAGACATGGAGGAGGAAGTTCGAAAAGTGCCATTGTAGTTTCAAAATCATTTTAAGAACCTTATTCAGTGTTCTGTGTTATCTGCTTAGGCTTACCGGCAGGACATAAAATATGCTTACCTGGAAAACTTTAATAAATATGACTTGTTTATTTGGATGATTTAATTTGGATTTTCTGTTTATGAAAAGATATAAGATTTTGATCGAATTACTTTGGCAATGACATACTGGATGTGCGGTCCAAATACTCGTTTTTTTATACAGCGTTACTCAGAGATATTTGACAGTAGTCATATATTCAACAGGGCTTATCTCGATTGTTAATCTGTTATAACAGGTTTTTCTTTTGCTACAAAAAAATATAGCTTGTGTCTTATATGTTATAGTGAGTTTTACACAATTGATCAATATCCTTATTACGAAACTAAATTGACAATATTGCCGTTACGCCTCACTTTAGATTACAGAGATTAAGTTATCTTGCTACTGAAATATTATTTTTTTTTTTTGATGAAATTATATTTAAATATCAACAGAGCATATCACGAAGGTAAATATGCCTTCACATAAAGTTGTAAAGCATAAAAATAACAAAAATAATGATAAGAAAAATGGAATGTTATTTTCAACAACAATATTATACAATTGTTAACAGTGCTATTATGAAAAAAATATTAACAAATAAATCAATACATAATTACATGACAAAATATTTAAAGTAAATAAATTAATAAATATTAAATACATAAATATATTTATGTGACCAAATTAATAGATATTTTAATAAATATATAAAACAACAGGTAAGAATAATTACAAGTATAGTAAAAATGTATATAAATTAATTGACATTTAATTAGAATATAAAAGTATAAATTTAATAAAATGATAATAGATATTAATCTAATAAATTTGTACTTACAATAACCAGTGAGTAAGATAAGTAATTAAATCATGAATTTTACAAAATATTAAAGAAAAATATAGCCTCAATATATAAGATAAAAGGATATTTAAAAAAACACATTTATTTATGAGCCTTTCTGTAAGTTTTTCTATTCTTACAGATATCAATTCAATATTCGCTATTTTATGAGGGTGTTACGTGGAGAAGTGTCATGTAAAATGCTTTGCCATTATCTGTGTAAATAACTTCATTTATGAGTTTGGGTTTGTATCACTTTTCTATAGCCAGATAGTCTTTAAGAGATTTCTTAAATTTATTTGTTTCTGATTTCTCTAACGTTTTATGGCAGCAAGTTCTAGACTCGCTCGACATTGACAAAGAATTGTCGCTCGGAAGTCAAACATATGTTCCTTGGCTATAACAACATGTTTTATCTGATCGGTCTTAAAAGCTTGACCTTTTGATAAAGCTTATCCGCCAGACTGGTTTGTATCTTTTCGTTGAGGAGACATAGACAACATTTCGTCATAAAAATGTTCAACTTTAATAATCTAACTTGCTGATAATCTCACACCAATAAAAAATGTTTGGCAAGAGAAGAGATTTGGCCAACAGTTGTTAAGTTTTTGTTGGGGAGTTTTGTTTGCCATCGAGTACGAAGTCTGCCATAGACTTTTCCAATAGTGATGTTGAGATAAGTATTCCAAGCACCAATACTGTTAAATATTATATCTAAGTTTTGCGCTGACTCGACGAACTCTATAGTGCCATCCCCAAATTGAATGGTCGGGAAACCAGACAAATCTAGCACTTATTTCTAGATGACTTAATCTTTCGATTTGGAGGTGTTCAGACATAAATTGTTGCTCGAGGCAAGGAATGGCTTAAGATAAGCTGCACAAAACTGTTTATGATATGTGCTGGAAACTGTTTTACATAATGAGCAAAAAGAATTGGTCCAAGAATGGACCCCTGAGGTACGCAACTTAACACAGGCAAAAAAGCCGGACATCTTGATTATTGTTCACAACTCGCTGACACCGTTCAGTCGAGTATGAGTAAATTAACTTGGTCACTACTTATGAAAATATGAAATTTTTTGGAAGCTTTCTACCAGGGCCAGGTATGTGAAATGATTTTCTTCACTCACTTATCCACTACCAATATAAGGCTGGTTTTGCAGCTTCTCTTGGTCCGAAAACCAGATTGATCAGTAGATTGGAACTTTTCGTCTGGCAGAAGCTAAAGTATTTAGTAACGTTAATTTTTTTCAAATGCTCTATATAAATATGGGACTATGCCTATGAATCTGTAGTGTATGTAAAATTGGTCTAGACATTTGTACCTATACATTTAGACATAGAATGGTTAATAATATTGCTCAATGAACCGCAGAAGTACTTTAGAACACCGTTGCAATACCGCCGATATGGGATTCGAGTTCGAGGATTGAAGAGCCAAAATGTCAGCGCACTTAAAATTCGTTATATTAAAAAATTGCTTTGGATTCTAAAATTAACAGAACGCCAAAAAAAAAATTGCTACTCATATAATCGGGATCAAATCCGGCAAGTTTGCGACTTTGCAGTCAAGTGCAAATCATCGAAATGAGACACTAAGAGACCCAGAATTACATTCTTCACTCATGTCAAATGTCGCTGTATGTAAGGTGTCCTCCAGTACGAATTCTCATACTTCTGTATCGCTCACCATGCAGTAACTTTGAATGGATTCTAAGTGTCCCTAGAGCGCAAATTTTGTTTGTACATTAAGATGGAAATGAGCCTAATCGCTCACAAAAAATTGGTCCTCTGAGCGTAGCTAAGACGCGACTGACGATCTGCAGACAAATGTTGATAAACTGTCTGCATATAAACTAGTTGACTAAAATGCACTGCAGTGACTAAATTGTCTCTTACCAATTACGTGGCGCGTCGTCTGAATGACACGTCTTCGATCTCCTAAGGTAAACGGCGACGTTTTCACCAAAATGAGCACTTTGGAAACTTTCCGCGTAAATTTATGAGACGACCTATTCGATGGCTTATTGAGGTCTACTCTGCATTTATTTACTTCTCAAATATCAAAACAAAACTCAGAGTTGTCTCCATATTCGAAAAGTTAAACCAAGTCCTTATAGGGTGATAAGTTTTGGGCCTTTTACTTTTATTTCAATGTAGGTGCTTTCGTTGTAATTAACCAAGTTTTTTAAAGTTTTTTTCAACTGCCAAGGTTTCATAACTTCGCGTTGGCTCCCCCGACACATTTCGTATTCAAAAATTTGTTGAAAACGTTGTTAAGCGATCAACAGCAGACGATATCACATCATGTTCGTAATGAGTTTAAAATCTCTCGGATCTACTCTCATCCCACATTCAACCATGGCAACGAGTGTTTCAAGCTTCTGCTCCAATCTAATCCAGTCCTAATCGAGTGATTTTATTTTCTCGATTCCATCTTCCTTAATTTTTCTTTTTTTTTTTCTTTTTTGTATTTTTTTTTTTTCCAGCTTAATCGAAAGTCTTTTGATTTAAAAGGAACAGCGTTGCCAATCCACCTCGGGCAAGAATCACGCGAACCTAATTATTACAATGTGCCTGTGTATCTATGCTTTATACTGTTACCCACCCTTCGCATGTCGTCCTGGTAAATACATTCTGCTCCGAGCCGTTACCGTTACACAAAAAATAAGCATAAAATTTCATGAATATTAATCGTGTGCAAACTGGAAGCCGGAGGACGAGAATGGTCCCGCAGATGCACCAGTATCCAAATCCCTATTCATGCCTTTGCACTCGCTGTTGGGGGGGGGGGGTTGGGGACAGCACTCAGTTTGAATGTGTGTTTGTATATTACACACACAGCCTTTCATGAATTTAAGCAAATATCAAGGTCGGCAAGATAATCAGCACAGAGAATTTACGTGACACCCGTGTAATGTAGGTCAGGGTAAAAGCATCCCCTGTTTGCGTATTTATGCGGATAGGTTGCGCAGTTCTCCGCGTGGGTAGGTATGCGGAAAATGTGTTTACGTTGCCGGCGAAACATTTTCATACTTTTGTTGTTGTGGCCAAAATTTCATGACGATTTTGTTGCGCAATGCTATTTGAGGAAAATAAAATTTTTATGCATGAGTGTGTCTATTCAAAAACCGCTTGAGTATGTTGAAATATTTGGCAACCTTAGCTAGGCGGGTCTTGAATAACTCGTACATTGCGGTTCAACAACGAACGTCGTGAACAGAATTTTTATTGTCTGAAACGAATTAACATAAAAAAATTAAAGGCGAATGTTGGTTAAATGAAGTGTAATGGCAGGAAAGCAAGTCAAAAGAATGAATGAATGGGTTCTAGAACAACGAAGATCCAATTGACTGGGAAGGCGGTTTTTTATTCTATTTTCAATATGATGCTCTGTTCTTTTTTGTCAAGTAATTATATCGCAAGCAGTAAGTCCTACTGTTCGAAGTTAATTGAATTAAGCCAGAATGATTTGAAGGCAACATTCTTTTGAAGTCAGTTATTGGTGCATTCAATTTCAACCATTCATTGTCCATCCACTCTCGTTAACGGTCTCGAAAAGTGGGCTTAAGAAAGAACTTTACACTTATTGATCACATACAGTGTTCCACAAAAGTCATGAGACAACGCGCTTTTGAAGATAACCATCGTTAAATATTTCTCAAAAAGAGATAATTTTAAAATTTTTGAATTTATTTTAACAGCTATAAAAATTTAAATAATAAGAAAAGTTAAAATTATTCAATGAGCAAAATTTAGAAAAAACATTTAAGTCATGGTATATCTGGTAACTCCTATACATTTTCAAACAAAGTTGTAATGGTGAATTTTTTTATTTCGCATTCTAATGATAGTAAAGATGCAGTTCGTGTAAAACAATTGCTATCGTGAAAAATCTGTTAAGTTTTGTATGATATTTTTAATGAAAAAGAGTCAACGAAATGGGTAGCAAGGAGCTTACTGTAGAGGAAAGGCATTAAGTTCTTGATCTTCATCCAAATCAAAACAAACCGTACCCCGAAATTTCGAAAATTAATTTTTGTAGAAGCTGCTCCGCAATTCGAAATATACAGCTGTGTGCAAAAAAATAACAGCACTCACAACCGATGCAATAATCTTTGAATATCTTTCCTTGCGTTTTGTATAAAATCTTTTGAATAATCATACTAAATAAGGAAAATCAATTTTTAATAGAATACACAATTTGTTAAATATATTTCAAGAAAGCAAAGAAAATATTATTGAAAAACTTAATTATTAACTGTGCCAAATAATAGCAGCGGTTAGTATTTGTACACGAAAAGTTATAAAAACGTGGAAAAAAAGCCGATATGTATTTTTTTTTTGTAGAATACTTTTTATTTGTTAATATTTTGTAGAGAATCCTTTATTGGCAACAACTGCTCTACATCGGCGTGGCATAGAGTCAACTAAAGCTTGACACCTTTCAATGAGTATTGCATCCCATGCATTTTTCACCACACGCCAAAGTTCGTCTTCATTTGTGGGCTTTTTATTAAATACCGCTTCCTTCACATCTCCCCATTAGTTTTCGATTGGGTTGGGGTCCGGACTTTGAGCTGGCCAGTTTGACGTTGTTCAAACCAAACCAGTTTTTTGCGCATCTGCTGGTGTGTTTGGGATCATTGTCTTGCATGAATACCCATTTCAGTGGCATGTCCTCATCAGCGTGAGGCAACATAGTCGTATCTAAAATTTGAACATAAGCGTTTGCATCCATTTTACCGTTTATGCGATATATTGGGCCGGGACCATAAAACGAAAAGCAGCCCCAAATCATCATTTTGCCTCCTCCATGCTAAACCGTTTTGAGTGTGAACTTTGGGTCATAAGCTGTATTTGGGGGCCTTCTTACATACTGTCGGCGACCACTGCATCCGAATAGCACTATCTTTGATTCATCTGACCATAAAATATTACGCCACTTACTGGTTGGCCAATCCAAGTGATCCCTTGCGAATTTGAGTCGGCTTTCAACATGTCTTGGTTGCAGTAGTGGCTTTCTTCTTGGGCTAAGACATCTTCTAATGGTAGAGTTGTTAATATCAAGTTCAAGAACTTGTTTAATTTTTGTTGATGTTATAAAAGGATTTTGATCAGTGATCCGTTTAATTTTTCGCACCGTTCTGGCGTCCAACTTACGCGTTCGGCCCCTTGATTCGGGTTTATTTCGCCACTTCTTTGCATTGGCGATCATTTTACTTGAGCAATCAAGCAATTGTTGTATCTGCCTATAAGATTTGCCCTCCGACAAAAGTTTTAATATGAGAGCTCGTTGCTCCGGGCCACAATGTTTTCCTCTGCCCAACTTAGCTGTATTTGAAATAAATCGAATGTTTAATGATCATTTTGGAAGTTTAATTGCCTATTTACCTCAGTTATGAAAAAAAAAATTTCAAAATCAAAACCCAGTACAGAATAGTAAAATTTCCGCAGCGCTGCTTTAATTTTGCACACTTTAAAAGTGACTTTTCGGAGTACCGTTAACATTATTTTGTTTTTTCTGCACACATGACGGTAATAAATGAGTGCATTCAGTTCCTCAAATAGTTATGTAAGTTGGCGGTTGCGTAATATATTTAAAAACTATATATATTTAGGAATTTCGATTAGCGAAAGATGTGCTGCTATTATTTTGCACACAGCTGTAAGTAAGCGCTATAAAATTGAAAACCGCGTTGAGGGCGTCCATCAAAACTTTTTTTCAGAGATAAGACAATGGTACATAGCTCAAGATCCATTCAAAAGTGCGAGTAATGAAAGTGGAGAGCTTCAAAGATATTTTGACCGAAAAAATTCATCCTGAAAATGTAAGATAAGCCATCATTGAAGCCGGTTTTAAGTCGTAGAACTTAGACGGAAGTCATTGATCAGTGAGGTGAACAATTGCAACAGGATTGCCTGAATGCTAAAAAGTATGTGAATGAGACTTCTGACTTCTGGCGGAAAGTTATTTTTTTAGACGAGACTTAGTATAACGTGATTGGCACAGATGATCGAGTTGAGGTTTGGCGAAAGGGAGGCAAATCCGAAAAACACGATTAAGACTGTTAAACATGTTGGTGAAGGAGTGATTGTATGGGACTGCATGGCTGCATCTGGGGTGGTTAATCTTTTCTTAATAGAAAATACAATGGACCAACACTTTTATCTCAATATTGATAAAGAGAATTTAAAAGAAAGTGCACGGAAACTTGATTTTTTCAATGGATGCTGAAAATAAGCATGTGTGGCTTAAAGCCATAAATAAATTGAAAGGATATCCAACCAAATATTGAAGAGTTGAACTTTCATCACAAATTACACAAAAATTTTTGATAAGTGTACCATGACTTGTGTGGAAGGAAATTCATTTGCTTACCCTTAAATATTTGTTCTTATTTTTCTCATTGAAATAATTGTTTTTTTTTTCCTTTTTCTATTAAAAGCAAATAAATATCAAATGAAATAAAATAAAAAAAAAGAAATTGAGTCTTATTGTGGAATATTTTTAGCTTTTTGCCAAAAAATTTGCTATACCATGACTTTTGTGGAACACTGTTACTTTAACACTTTTTCTTTTATATAAGGACGTCGTTTAGAGATATTGAAAGAACATAAGTTTCTGGGAATATTTCTCAATCGAACCCTGGATACCAGGAAACACATTTGGGGCTGTCCATAAATCACGTGAGGCTCGAAAGGAGGGGGGAGGGGTCTTTACAAAATAACGACATATCACAACGGGGAGGAGGGTGTAATTATACTCTGTCCAAAAAATAAGGTGACATTTTGAAAATTCTTTATTTATTCTTCCAAATCAATTTCATCCCCTTCAAAGTAATCCCCTCCCGATGCAATGCACTTATGCCAACAGATTTTCCAATGTTTGAAACACTGTTTGTAGTCACTTTCCGGGATGGCCTTCGGTTCCGTCTTCACTGCGGCTTGAATCTCCTCTATCGTATCAAAACGGTGTCCCCGGAGCGGTCTTTTGAGTTTGTTGAACAGCCAGAAGTCGCACGGCGCCAGATCAGGTGAATACGGTGGTTGCGGAACGATGTGGGTTGAGTTTTTGGCGAAATGATCACGAATTACGAGTGCGGTATGGGATGGTGCATTATCGTGGTGTAAAAACCAAGAATTGTCTTTCCACAATTCCGGCCTTTTTAGACGGATAGTGTTACGCAAACGACGCATAACGTTCAAATAATATTCCTTGTTGACTGTTTGGCCGGTTGGAAGGAATTCATAAAGCACAACACCACGATAATCGAAGAAAACAGTCAACATGACCTTGATTTTTGAGCGACTTTGGCGCGGTTTTTTTGGTCTCGGCTCTCCTTTGGCACGATATTCGCTCGATTGATCAGTTGTTTCGGGGTCGTAAGCATAGATCCAAGTCTCATCGCCAGTTATAATGCGTTTTATGACATCCTGGTAGTCGGAAAGCATTGTTTCACACACTTCAACGCGCCGCCTTTTTTTCCAAAAAATTCAATGTTTTCGGTACCAGTCGAGATTTGACGCGCTTGAGGCCCAAAGCATCCTTCAAAATGGTATTGACTGAGCCTTTTGATAAGCCAACTTCATCAGCAAGGTCTCTAATCGTTAATCGATGGTTTTTCAACACCAAATCTTTGATTTGTTGGACGTGAGCTTCATCGGTTGAGGTTGATGGTCGCCCAGAACGCTCTTCGTCTTCGACACGCTCATGGCCGGCTTGGAAATCACTATACCACTTGTAAACATTTTTTTTAGATAAAGCGTCATCATCAAAGGCTTTCTGCACCATCCTCAACGTATCCGCAGCAGAAAATTGATTCCGCAAACAAAATTTAATGCAAATTCTTTGCTCAATAAATTTCGACATCGCAAAAAACGAAAAACTCACTTTTAGCAGCTCACAAAACGACGCGTATCTCAAACACTATGAATATATTTTGACATGAAATTTCACACATTTACTACTACAGTAGTATATAGTATTACGTGTATTTATTTTTTCGTCAAACGCGTACAAAGTCGTAAGCGCCTTACAGTGTGACCCTGATTATTTTACTAAATTATTAAATTACTCCAAATTATAAAGGCTTCGGACAAGCAACTGAGTACGAGAAATTATAGTGTAGAGATGCATAATGTTCGTCCTTCCCGCATCCTTACGCGACGGTCGAACGGTAGATCGAGTGACATTCTCTGCGTAGTACGCGAAAATGATGACGCCGAGTGGCTTGATGAAGCGGATGTTGATCTTCAACAAAGCACTGCCCCAACGTGTGACTTGCCAGATGCTTATTCAGTTATTGGTGTTGAAGAAAGGGTTGCCAGTCCATGCTCCGACGATACTGTACATTAAATAATGTTCATGTATTTGTACAAAATAGTTTTTCGCATTTCTTTCATTATTTTTATGTCAGTCAAAAACAATCTGGAACCTTTCTGTCTACCTCTTAACGTTATTATTGCAGTCTTTAATATTCTATAATAAAATTTGATGATACTTATATGTAGCTGTATTTTATAAATATTTGAAAAAAATTAAGATTATTTGTAGGTATTAAAAAATACACCTGATATAGGGGGGGGGGGAGGGGGAAGTCTTAAACCTCACCATGTATCACGAAGCGGGAGGGGGGGGGGTAAAAAAAATGCCAAAAAAACATCACGTGATTAATGGACGGCCCCTTTCTGAAAAAGCCAATGAGTCAAAAAGTTTTGGGGAAGAAGAAAATATAGAGAAATCAAAAAGTTTCAGAGGAATTTCATAAAGAAGATGTTCAGTACTCCCTTTACCGCACCAAACTTATCAATTTATTTCTAAACAGGTTTAGCAAAAGTTTTGACTTCAACTCTAAAATAAGATGCAGACTATTTAACTAAATTGTTCGGCCTCACTTCTTCACGGACTTCACGGATATTAGCCTTTAGCTGTATTGGAATACACCTTAACTTTTAAATGGCCCGAAGGAAGAAAACTTTGCAGTTGTTAAATCTGGAGAACTCGGTGGCCACTTGAAATCACAAAAAACCCGATATTATCCGACCCCCAAAACTATTTCTAACAGGAGAGTCAAATTTGGACGAGCTGTGTGAGGTGTGGCTCCATCTTGTTGGAACCACAGTTCTGAGTTGTTCTCTTCCGCTGGCCTTTAAAAACTTTCAATCATTGCCCGCTTTTGCAAGTTTTCGAAAAAAATATTTTCTCCAATGATTCTTTCTGAGGTTATTCCATACTATACTGTGCATCATACTGGGTGCATTTGACATGCAAAAAAAATTATTTTTGTATTTTCGATGCCCCATATTTTGTTTATTCACCTTACCGTTGAAAATTGGCCTCATCGCTTATTATGAGCTTGCGAATAAAATCGTTGTTCTCACAGAACGTGTCTTGAAAACGCCGAGCGTAATGAATGCGTATTTATGGATAATTTGCTTTCACTTCATTAACCGATTGAGTCTTAACGTGGCCTGTATGAGGTCTTCGAACACGCAGACAGCCCCTTGTTGCTAAAAACGCTGGAACAATCGGAAAATTTTAGGTGCAGTGCGCGAATTACAAATTAAAGTATCTTGGTTATATTTGCAGGTCGAACAATCGAATGACCGTTTTACAGTTTAATTAATTTTTTGTAAAGTATCTAATGATCTAAAGCAAAGCGGTTGCTAAGCTTGATTATAAAATGCATAACCACGTTATTCGAGCAATTTAAGACTGCATGGGTGTTATCTGCTGCAAACGTTTACTGCAGACCATTGGATGGTGAGGTGAGATGTTACACGTAACTCGCGCATTTCGAACATGAAAAAAATTTCGATATAATTTTTGTGTTTTTCAAAATAAAATTGTTTCACTTTGGTTCTCTGTTCTGTGCTGAATCTTTCCATCATTTATTTCCCAGGTTTTCCAAAGCTAATTTTGAACAAAAAAAAACATATATAGTATTCAAAAATTTAATCTTAACGTTTCTTATGCGCCACCCTGTACAAATAAAATGCTAACTTCAACTAAAATTGATTGACTTCAATTAATTTCTGAAAATGTTTTCAATTCTATGGTTAATAAAAATGTAGTGCACAAGTTATTGTCTTAAAAAGAATTTTCATTTATGTCCTTCCGATTCGCCGTCCTTTTTAATTCAACTAAGTCAATGAAAACATTCTCTTTCAAATTTGACAGATACCTTATCTGTAAGAATATATATCCGCGAACTACCTTCAATACGCTAAGGGGAGACCGGAAAAAAAACACGTGCTGAAAGTAACAAATAGAGTCAGAGCCTGAATAGAGCAATGTTTGAGCAATTTCTTGGAAACAGTTTTGTAAACAACTTAACTCTTCTCCTTAAAAGCCATTTTTTTGTTGATCGGTAGTGAGATACACACATGCCACAGTGAAAAAAAAAAGTTCATAATTCGAAATTTTTTTGTCTGCAGATTTTTTAAATAAAATAAGGATAAAATTTCAATATTTTCAGGTAAGTCTCTTCTCAAGCATTACTTAATACATATATTGTTTCTCTATCCGTGTTCATAATTTTGAAAAATCAAAAAATCTGAGTGATTTATTTCGATCGTTTTTTTTCCAAAAATTTAAGGCATGTGGACAAAATAACACCATACAATGGGGACAAACGTAACATGTTACTTTCGTCCACAAAAAGTTTCTAAAATTTTATCTGAAAGTGGTAACATGTTTTCCGAATTTAGAATGCCTCGTATTCGTGTAAGAAAAACAAGCCGGGGAACGATTGAAGTTCAAAAGAATAACAAGAGTATTATGGCAGCCGCCGAAAATGGGCTGGCTGGCACGGAATGGTTTGCCGGCTTTTTAAAAAGACATCCAACATTGTCTCTTCGTCTTCCACAAGCAACAATTTTAGCTCGTGCAACTAGTTTTAACGAGACTAATGTCAATCAGTTTTTTGGTAAGCTGGCTGAGTTTATGGACCGGTATATGTTTGACCCAAAGGACATATGGAACGTCGACGAGACAGGACAACAGTCTAGAAACCGAACCGTATTGTTGCCAAACGAGGAACAAAACATTGGTGCTATTAAATCTGCTGAGCGTTTAAGATAAGTTAGGATCACCATCGCCATCAATGCACAAGGAGGTCATACAACACCTATTTTTGTATTACCTTTAATGAGATATCATGAACACTTGGTAAGAGAGAGGCCGGTGGGGTCAGTGGGTACAGGTAATGGCAGCGGGTGGATGCAATAAGTGATTTTTCTTGAGCATTTTAAGAAGCAAGCGAAACCAACAATAGACAATAAATGTTTACTCTTGCTGGACAATCATGAGTCACATTTATCTATTAAATGTCTGGATTTCTGCAAAAGCAACAAAATTGTATTGTTTTCTTTTCCGTCTCGGTAGATGCTTGGATTCATTCTAATCTTGGAAAGACCATGTCCATTCACAATATTCCCAGTATCGTAAGGGAAGCATTTCCCTTGTCTGTAACAGATACATATGCAATCATTGGTTTCAGATGCACTGGAAGAAGTCCATTCAAGCTATGTTTTTTCACATCTATCGATTTTGCACCATCCAATGTTACCGATCGCCCACTGCCATCACAGAACCAAAATAAAGATGATTCGAATCATCAACATAATTTGTCCTCAGTCGGTGATGTAAATGTGAGTATTAAAATGAAGGGAAGCTTAAACCATTTACATTTAAACTTAAAATACGTTAAAGATCCTCCCTTCATTTGAAACTCGTACGAATCTTGAACAAAATTTACCATCATCACCCGGGAATGTCAAAATATGTTAGAAAAATGTGTGTATCATGGTTTGGAAAAAATAACCAGGAAGGAATCGACGATAAAAACGATTGTTTAAGCTTGGTTTGCTTAGAGTGAAATGGTTGGGCCCATGAAGCATGCACAAAAGTTGATAGCTTTTTCATGTGTCACAACTGTCTTTCTGAATGAAATCCATCTTATTTTAAAAGAATAAATTGTTTTATGTTCACTTAATGAGTTTTGTCTTGTTTTGTTTTTTTTTTTCTTTGAAGTTCTTCAAGAAATATAATTATTTTAACTATGTGTTATTTTCCTAAAGTGAAATAAATATTTAACGTAGTAACACAAATAAAAAATGAACAGTTACATAATTTGAGAAACTAAAGGTTTTTTTTCAATAACAGCGCTACAAAAGTTTTTTTTCAATAAAACAAAAACGGTTTTGGTTTGATGCGCTAATAATAAAGAGTATCCGTAACTAAGTACAAATTTGAAAATGTATCTCTTAGAACCTTTTATTGAGAAAAATATAGCGATATGAAATCCGAGGCTTTTTTGCAAAATTCTGCTGGACTATAGCCCATGATTTCAAAATGCACTTTTTTCCTGAAATCGAGAATTATGATTTCTGATGCGCTTATAATAAAGAGTATCCGTAACTAAGAACAAATTTGAAAATTTATCTCTTAGAACCTTTTATTAAGAAAAATACAGCGATATGAAATCCGAGGCTTTTTTGCAAAATTCTGCTGGACTATAGCCCATGATTTCAAAATGCACTTTTTGCCTGAAATCGAGAATTATGATATCTGATGCGCTAATAATAAAGAGTATCCGTAACTAAGTACAAATTTGAAAATTTATCTCTTAGAACCTTTTATTGAGAAAAATATAGCGATATGAAATCAGAGGCTTTTTTGCAAAATTCTGCTGGACTATAGCCCATGATTTCAAAATGCACTTTTTTCCTGAAATCGAGAATTATGATATCTGATGCGCTAATAATAAAGAGTATCCGTAACTAAGTAAAAATTTGAAAATTTATCTCTTAGAACCTTTTATTAAGAAAAATACAGCGATATGAAATCCGAGGCTTTTTTGCAAAATTCTGCTGGACTATAGCCCATGATTTCAAAATGCACTTTTTGCCTGAAATCGAGAATTATGATATCTGATGCGCTAGTAATAAAGAGTATCCGTAACTAAGTACAAATTTGAAAATTTATCTCTTAGAACCTTTTATTGAGAAAAATATAGCGATATGAAATCAGAGGCTTTTTTGCAAAATTCTGCTGGACTATAGCCCATGATTTCAAAATGCACTTTTTGCCTGAAATCGAGAATTATGATATCTGATGCGCTAATAATAAAGAGTATCCGTAACTAAGTACAAATTTGAAAATTTATCTCTTAGAACCTTTTATTGAGAAAAATATAGCGATATGAAATCAGAGGCTTTTTTGCAAAATTCTGCTGGACTATAGCCCATGATTTCAAAATGCACTTTTTTCCTGAAATCGAGATTTATGATTTCTGATGCGCTAATAATTAAGAATATCCCTGACTAAGTACAAATTTGAAAATTTGGGTCTGAGAGCCTTTTAATGACAAAAATATAGCGATATGAAATCCGAGGCTTTTTTGCAAAATTCTGCTGGACTATAGCCAATGATTTCAAAACGCACTTTTTTCCTGAAAACGAGAATTTTGATTTCTGATGCGCTAATAATTAAGAATATCCCTGACTAAGTACAAATTTGAAAATTTAGGTCTGAGAGCCTTTTAATGACAAAAATATAACGATATGAAATCCGAGGCTTTTTTGCAAAATTCTGCTGGACTAAAGCCCATGATTTCAAAATGCACTTTTTTCCTGAAATCGAGAATTTTGATTTCTGATGCGCTTATAATAAAGAGTATCCGTAACTTAGTACCAATTTGAAAATTTAGGTCCGAGAGCCTTTTAATGACAAAAATATCGCGATATGAAATCCGGGGCTTTTTTGCAAAATTCTGCTGGACTATAGCCAATGATTTCAAAATGCACTTTTTTCCTGAAAACGAGAATTTTGATTTCTGATGCGCTAATAACTAAGAACATCCCTGACTAAGTACAAATTTGAAAATTTAGGTCTGAGAGCCTTTTAATGACAAAAATATTACGATATGAAATCCGAGGCTTTTTTGCAAAATTCTGCTGGACTATAGCCCATGATTTCAAAATGCACTTTTTTCCTGAAATCGAGAATTTTGATTTCTGATGCGCTTATAATAAAGAGTATCCGCAACTTAGTACCAATTTGAAAATTTAGGTCTGAGAGCCTTTTAATGACAAAAATATAGCGATATGAAATCCGGGGCTTTTTTGCAAAATTCTGCTGGACTATAGCCAATGATTTCAAAATGCACTTTTTTCCTGAAATCGAGAATTATGATTTCTGATGCGCTAATAATAAAGAGTATCCGTAACTTATTACAAATTTGAAAATGTATCTCTTAGAACCTTTTATTGAGAAAAATATAGCGATATGAAATCCGAGGCTTTTTTGCAAAATTCTGCTGGACTATAGCCCATGATTTCAAAATGCACTTTTTTCCTGATATCGAGAATTATGATTTCTGATGCGCTAATAATTAAGAATATCCCTGACTAAGTACAAATTTGAAAATTTAGGTCTGAGAGCCTTTTAATGACAAAAATATAGCGATATGAAATCCGAGGCTTTTTTGCAAAACTCTGCTGGACTATAGCCAATGATTTCAAAATGCACTTTTTTCCTGAAATCAAGAATTATGATTTCTGATGCGCTAATAATAAAGAGTATCCGTAACTAAGCACAAATTTGAAAATTGATCTCTAAGAGCCTTTTATTGAGAAAAATATAGCGATATGAAATCAGAGGCTTTTTTGCAAAATTCTGCTGGACTATAGCCCATGATTTCAAAATGCAATTTTTTCCTGAAATCGAGAACTATGATTTCTGATGCGCTAATAATAAAGAGTATCCGTAACTATGTACAGATTTGAAAATTTAGGTCTGAGAGCCTTTTAATGACAAAAATATAGCGATATGAAATCCTAGGCTTTTTTGCAAAATTCTGCTGGACTATAGCCCATGATTTCAAAATGCACTTTTTTCCTGAAATCGAGAATTATGATTTCTGATGCGCTAATAATAAAGAGTATCCGCAACTAAGTACAAATTTGAAAATGTATCTCTTAGAACCTTTTATTGAGAAAAATATAGCGATATGAAATCCGAGGCTTTTTTGCAAAATTCTGCTGGACTATAGCCCCTGATTTAAAAATGCACTTTTTTCCTGAAATCGAGAATTATGATTTCTGATGCGCTAATAATAAAGAGTATCCGTAACTAAGTACAAATTTGAAAATTTATCTCTTAGAACCCTTTATTGAGATAAATATAGCGATATGAAATCCGAGGCTTTTTTGCAAAATTCTGCTGGACTATAGCCCATGATTTCAGATTGCACTTTTTTCCTGAAATCGAGAATTATGATTTCTGATGCGCTAATAATAAAGAGTATCCGCAACTAAGTACAAATTTGAAAATGTATCTCTTAGAACCTTTTATTGAGAAAAATATAGCGATATGAAATCCGAGGCTTTTTTGCAAAATTCTGCTGGACTATAGCCCCTGATTTCAAAATGCACTTTTTTTCTGAAATCGAGAATTATGATTTCGGATGCGCTTATAATAAAGAGTATCCGTTACTTAGTACAAATTTGAAAATGTATCTCTTAGAACCTTTTATTGAGAAAAATATAGCGATATGAAATCCGAGGCTTTTTTGCAAAATTCTGCTGGACTATAGCCCATGATTTCAGATTGCACTTTTTTCCTGAAATCGAGAATTATGATTTCTGATGCGCTAATAATAAAGAGTATCCGTAACTAAGTACAAATTTGAAAATTTAGGTCTGAGAGCCTTTTAATGACAAAAATATAGCGATATGAAATCCGAGGCTTTTTTGCAAAATTCTGCTGGACTATAGCCCATGATTTCAAAATGCACTTTTTTCCTGAAATCGAGAATTATGATTTCTGATGCGCTAATAATGAAGAGTATCCGCAACTAAGTACAAATTTGAAAATTTAGGTCTAAGAGCATATTAATGACAAAAATATAGCGATATGAAATCCGGGGCTTTTTTACAAAATTCTGCTGGATTATAGCCCATGATTTCAAAATGCACTTTTTTCCTGAAATCGAGAATTATGATTTCTAATGCGCTAATAATAAAGAGTATCCGTAACTAAGTACAAATTTGAAAATTTAGGTCTAAGAGCATATTAATGACAAAAATATAGCGATATGAAATCCGGGGCTTTTTTGCAAAATTCTGCTGGACCCTGCCCCTGATTTCAAAATGCACTTTTTTCCTGAAATCGAGAATTATGATTTCTAATGCGCTAATAATAAAGAGTATCCGTAACTAAGTACAAATTTGAAAATTTAGGTCTAAGAGCATATTAATGACAAAAATATAGCGATATGAAATCCGGGGCTTTTTTACAAAATTCTGCTGGATTATAGCCCATGATTTCAAAATGCACTTTTTTCCTGAAATCGAGAATTTTGATTTCTGATGCGCTGATGATAAAGAGTATCCGTAACTTAGTACAAATTTGAAAATTTAGGTCTGAGAGCCTTTTTAATAACAAAAATATAGCGATATGAAATCCGGGGCTTTTTTGCAAAATTCTGCTGGACTATTGCCCATGATTTCAAAATGCACTTTTTTCCTGAAATCGAGAATTATGATTTCTGATGCGCTTATAATAAAGAGTATCCGTAACTTAGTACAAATTTGAAAATTTATCTCTTAGAACCTTTTATTGAGAAAAATATAGCGATATGAAATCCGAAGTTTTTTTGCAAAATTCTGCTGGACTATAGCCCATGATTTCAAAATGCACTTTTTTCCTGAAATCGAGAATTATGATATCTGATGCGCTTATATAATAAAGAGTATCCGTAACTAAGTACAAATTTGAAAATCTATCTCTTAGAACCTTTTATTAAGAAAAATACAGCGATATGAAATCCGAGGCTTTTTTGCAAAATTCTGCTAGACTATAGCCCATGATTTCAAAATGCACTTTTTTCCTGAAATCGAGAATTATGATTTCTGATGCGCTAATAATAAAGAGTATCCGTAACTAAGTACAAATTTGAAAATTTAGGTCTGAGAGACTTTTATTGAGAAAAATATAGCGATATGAAATCCGAGGCTTTTTTGCAAAATTCTGCTGGACTATAGCCCATGATTTCAAAATGCACTTTTTTCCTGAATTCGAGAATTATGATTTCTGATGCGCTTATAATAAAGAGTATCCGTAACTAAGTACAAATTTGGAAGATCTATCTCTTAGAACCTTTTATTAAGAAAAATACAGCGATATGAAATCCGAGGCTTTTTTGCAAAATTCTGCTATACTATAGCCCATGATTTCAAAATGCACTTTTTTCCTGAAATCGAGAATTATGATTTCTGATGCACTAATAATAAAGAGTATCCGTAACTAAGTACAAATTTGAAAATTTATCTCTTAGAACCTTTTATTGAGAAAAATATAGCGATATGAAATCCGAGGCTTTTTTGCAAAATTCTGCTGGACTATAGCCCCTGATTTAAAAATGCACTTTTTTCCTGAAATCGAGAATTATGATTTCTGATGCGCTAATAATAAAGAGTATCCGTAACTTAGTACAAATTTGAAAATTTAGGTCTGAGAGCCTTTTTAATAACAAAAATATAGCGATATGAAATCCGGGGCTTTTTTGCAAAATTCTGCTGGACTATTGCCCATGATTTCAAAATGCACTTTTTTCCTGAAATCGAGAATTATGATTTCGGATGCGCTTATAATAAAGAGTATCCGTTACTTAGTACAAATTTGAAAATGTATCTCTTAGAACCTTTTATTGAGAAAAATATAGCGATATGAAATCCGGGGCTTTTTTGCAAAATTCTGCTGGACCCTGCCCCTGATTTCAAAATGCACTTTTTTCCTGAAATCGAGAATTATGATTTCTAATGCGCTAATAATAAAGAGTATCCGTAACTAAGTACAAATTTGAAAATTTAGGTCTAAGAGCATATTAATGACAAAAATATAGCGATATGAAATCCGGGGCTTTTTTACAAAATTCTGCTGGATTATAGCCCATGATTTCAAAATGCACTTTTTTCCTGAAATCGAGAATTTTGATTTCTGATGCGCTGATGATAAAGAGTATCCGTAACTTAGTACAAATTTGAAAATTTAGGTCTGAGAGCCTTTTTAATAACAAAAATATAGCGATATGAAATCCGGGGCTTTTTTGCAAAATTCTGCTGGACTATTGCCCATGATTTCAAAATGCACTTTTTTCCTGAAATCGAGAATTATGATTTCTGATGCGCTTATAATAAAGAGTATCCGTAACTTAGTACAAATTTGAAAATTTATCTCTTAGAACCTTTTATTGAGAAAAATATAGCGATATGAAATCCGAAGTTTTTTTGCAAAATTCTGCTGGACTATAGCCCATGATTTCAAAATGCACTTTTTTCCTGAAATCGAGAATTATGATATCTGATGCGCTTATATAATAAAGAGTATCCGTAACTAAGTACAAATTTGAAAATCTATCTCTTAGAACCTTTTATTAAGAAAAATACAGCGATATGAAATCCGAGGCTTTTTTGCAAAATTCTGCTAGACTATAGCCCATGATTTCAAAATGCACTTTTTTCCTGAAATCGAGAATTATGATTTCTGATGCGCTAATAATAAAGAGTATCCGTAACTAAGTACAAATTTGAAAATTTAGGTCTGAGAGACTTTTATTGAGAAAAATATAGCGATATGAAATCCGAGGCTTTTTTGCAAAATTCTGCTGGACTATAGCCCATGATTTCAAAATGCACTTTTTTCCTGAATTCGAGAATTATGATTTCTGATGCGCTTATAATAAAGAGTATCCGTAACTAAGTACAAATTTGGAAGATCTATCTCTTAGAACCTTTTATTAAGAAAAATACAGCGATATGAAATCCGAGGCTTTTTTGCAAAATTCTGCTATACTATAGCCCATGATTTCAAAATGCACTTTTTTCCTGAAATCGAGAATTATGATTTCTGATGCACTAATAATAAAGAGTATCCGTAACTAAGTACAAATTTGAAAATTTATCTCTTAGAACCTTTTATTGAGAAAAATATAGCGATATGAAATCCGAGGTTTCTTTTGCAAAATTCTGCTGGACTATAGCCCATGATTTCAAAATGCACTTTTTTCCTGTAATCGAGAATTATGATTTCTGATGCGCTAATAATAAAGAGTATCCGTAACTAAGTACAAATTTGAAAATTTATCTCTTAGAACCTTTTATTGAGAAAAATATAGCGATATGAAATCCGAGGTTTTTTTGCAAAATTCTGCTGGACTATAGCCCATGATTTCAAAATGCACTTTTTTCCTGAAATCGAGAATTATGATTTCTGATGCGCTAATAATAAAGAGTATCCGTAACTAAGTACAAATTTGAAAATTTATCTCTTAGAACCTTTTATTGAGAAAAATATAGCGATATGAAATCCGAGGTTTTTTTGCAAAATTCTGCTGGACTATAGCCCATGATTTCAAAATGCACTTTTTTCCTGAAATCGAGAATTACGATTTCTGATGCGCTTATAATAAAGAGTATCCGTAACTAAGTACAAATTTGAAAATTTAGGTCTGAGAGCCTTTTAATGACAAAAATATAGCGATATGAAATCCGAGGTTTTTTTTGCAAAATTCTGCTGGACTATAGCCCATGATTTCAAAATGCACTTTTTTCCTGTAATCGAGAATTATGATTTCTGATGCACTAATAATAAAGAGTATCCGTAACTAAGTACAAATTTGAAAATTTATCTCTTAGAACCTTTTATTGAGAAAATTATAGCGATATGAAATCCGAGGTTTTTTTGCAAAATTCTGCTGGACTATAGCCCATGATTTCAAAATGCACTTTTTTCCTGAAATCGAGAATTATTATTTCTGATGCGCTAATAATAAAGAGTATCCGTAACTAAGTACAAATTTGAAAATTTAGGTCTGAGAGCCTTTTAATGACAAAAATATAGCGATATGAAATCCGAGGCTTTTTTGCAAAATTCCGCTGGACTATAGCCCATGATTTCAAAAGGCACTTTTTTCCTGAAATCGAGAATTATGATTTCTGATGCGCTAATAATAAAGAGAATTATGATTTCTGATGCGCTTATAATAAAGAGTATCCGTAACTAAGTACAAATTTGAAAATTTATCTCTTAGAACCTTTTATTGAGAAAAATATAGCGATATGAAATCCGAGGTTTTTTTGCAAAATTCTGCTGGACTATAGCCCATGATTTCAAAATGCACTTTTTTCCTGAAATCGAGAATTATTATTTCTGATGCGCTAATAATAAAGAGTATCCGTAACTAAGTACAAATTTGAAAATTTATCTCTTAGAACCCTTTATTGAGAAAAATATAGCGATATGAAATCCGAGGTTTTTTTGCAAAATTCTGCTGCACTATAGCCCATGATTTCAAAATGCACTTTTTTCCTGAAATCGAGAATTATTATTTCTGATGCGCTAATAATAAAGAGTATCCGTAACTAAGTACAAATTTGAAAATTTATCTCTTAAAAGCTTTTATTGAGAAAAATATAGCGATATGAAATCCGAGGTTTTTTTGCAAAATTCTGCTGGATTATAGCCCATGATTTCAAAATGCACTTTTTTCCTGAAATCGAGAATTATGATTTCTGATGCGCTAATAATAAAGAGTGTCCGTGACTAAGTACAAATTTGAAAATTTAGGTCTGAGAGACTTTTATTGAGAAAAATATAGCGATATGAAATCCGAGGCTCTTTTGCAAAATTCTGCTGGACTATAGCCCATGATTTCAAAATGCACTTTTTTCCTGAAATCGAGAATTATGATTTCTGATGCGCTTATAATAAAGAGTATCCGTAACTAAGTACAAATTTGAAAATTTAGGTCTGAGAGCCTGTTAATGACAAAAATATAGCGACATGAAATCCGAGGCTTTTTTGCAAAATTCCGCAGGACTATAGCCCATGATTTCAAAATGCACTTTTTTCCTGAAATCGAGAATTATGATTTCTGATGCACTAATAATAAAGAGTATCCGTAACTAAGTACAAATTTGAAAATTTATCTCTTAGAACCCTTTTTTGAGAAAAATATAGCGATATGAAATCCGAGGTTGTTTTGCAAAATTCTGCTGGACTATAGCCCATGATTTCAAAATGCACTTTTTTCCTGAAATCGAGAATTATGATTTCTGATGCGCTTATAATAAAGAGTATACGTAACTAAGTACAAATTTGAAAATTTAGGTCTGAGAGCCTTTTAATGACAAAAATATAGCGATATGAAATCCGAGGTTGTTTTGCAAAATTCTGCTGCACTATAGCCCATGATTTCAAAATGCACTTTTTTCCTGAAATCGAGAATTATTATTTCTGATGCGCTAATAATAAAGAGTATCCGTAACTAAGTACAAATTTGAAAATTTATCTCTAAGAACCTTTTATTGAGAAAAATATAGCGATATGAAATCCGCGGTTTTTTTGCAAAATTCTGCTGGATTATAGCCCATGATTTCAAAATGCACTTTTTTCCTGAAATCGAGAATTATGATTCCTGATGCGCTAATAATAAAGAGTATCCGTAACTAAGTACAAATTTGAAAATTTATCTCTTAGAACCTTTTATTGAGAAAAATATAGCGATATGAAATCCGAGGTTGTTTTGCAAAATTCTGGTGGACTATAGCCCATGATTTCAAAATGCACTTTTTTCCTGAAATCGAGAATTATGATTTCTGATGCACTAATAATAAAGAGTATCCGTAACTAAGTACAAATTTGAAAATTTATCTCTTAGAACCCTTTATTGAGAAAAATATAGCGATATGAAATCCGAGGTTTTTTTGCAAAATTCTGCTGGATTATAGCCCATGATTTCAAAATGCACTTTTTTCCTGAAATCGAGAATTATGATTTCTGATGCGCTAATAATAAAGTGTATCCGTAACTAAGTACAAATTTGAAAATTTATCTCTTAGAACCTTTTATTGAGAAAAATATAGCGATATGAAATCCGAGGTTGTTTTGCAAAATTCTGCTGGACTATAGCCCATGATTTCGAAATGCACTTTTTTCCTGAAATCGAGAATTATGATTTCTGATGCGCTTTTAATAAAGAGTATCCGTAACTAAGTACAAATTTGAAAATTTAGGTCTGAGAGCCTTTTAATGACAAAAATATAGCGATATGAAATCCGAGGCTTTTTTGCAAAATTCCGCTGGACTATAGCCCATGATTTCAAAATGCACTTTTTTCCTGAAATCGAGAATTATGATCTCTGATGCGCTTATAATAAAGAGTATCCGTAACTAAGTAAAAATTTGAAAATTTATCTCTTAGAACCTTTTATTAAGAAAAATACAGCGATATGAAATCCGAGGCTTTTTTGCAAAATTCTGCTGGACTATAGCCCATGATTTCAAAATGCACTTTTTTCCTGAAATCGAGAATTATGATTTCTGATGCGCTAATAATAAAGAGTATCCGTAACTAAGTACAAATTTGAAAATTTATCTCTTAGAACCTTTTATTGAGAAAAATATAGCGATATGAAATCCGAGGTTGTTTTGCAAAATTCTGCTGGACTATAGCCCATGATTTCAAAATTAACTTTTTTCCTGAAGTCGAGAATTATGATTCCTGATGCGCTTATAATAAAGAGTATCCGTAACTAAGTACAAATTTGAAAATTTATCTCTTAGAACCTTTTATTGAGAAAAATATAGCGATATGAAATCCGAGGTTGTTTTGCAAAATTCTGCTGGACTATAGCCCATGATTTCAAAATGAACTTTTTTCCTGAAGTCGAGAATTATGATTCCTGATGCGCTAATAATAAAGAGTATCCGTAACTAAGTACAAATTTGAAAATTTATCTCTTAGAACCTTTTATTGAGAAAAATATAGCGTTATGAAATCCGAGGTTGTTTTGCAAAATTCTGCTGGACTATAGCCCATGATTTCAAAATGCACTTTTTTCCTGAAATCGAGAATTATGATTTCTGATGCGCTTATAATAAAGAGTATCCGTAACTAAGTACAAATTTGAAAATTTAGGTCTGAGAGCCTTTTAATGACAAAAATATAGCGATATGAAATCCAAGGCTTTTTTGCAAAATTCCGCTGGACTATAGCCCATGATTTCAAAATGCACTTTTTTCCTGAAATCGAGAATTATGATTTCTGATGCGCTTATAATTAAGAGTATCCGTAACTAAGTACAAATTTGAAAATTTAGGTCTGAGAACCTTTTAATGACAAAAATATAGCGATATGAAATCCGAGGCTTTTTTGCAAAATTCCGCTGGACTATAGCCCATGATTTCAAAATGCACTTTTTTCCTGAAATCGAGAATTATGATTTCTGATGCGCTTATAATAAAGAGTATCCGTAACTAAGTACAAATTTGAAAATTTATCTCTTAGAACCTTTTATTGAGAAAAATATAGCGATATGAAATCCGAGGTTGTTTTGCAAAATTCTGCTGGACTATAGCCCATGATTTCAAAATGCACTTTTTTCCTGAAATCGAGAATTATGATTTCTGATGCGCTAATAATAAAGAGTATCCGTAACTAAGTACAAATTTGAAAATTTATCTCTTAGAAACTTTTATTGCCAAAAATATAGCGATATGAAATCTGAGGATTTTTATAAAATTTTGCTGGACTCTAGCCCATGATTTCAAAATGCACTTTTTTCCTGAAATCGAGAATTTTGATTTCTGATGCGCTTATAATAAAGAGTATCCGTAACTAAGTACAAATTTGAAAATTTAGGTCTGAGAGCCTTTTAATGACAAAAATATAGCGATATGAAATCCGAGGCTTTTTTGCAAAATTCCGCTGGACTATAGCCCATGATTTCAAAATGCACTTTTTTCCTGAAATCGAGAATTATGATTTCTGATGCGCTTATAATAAAGAGTATCCGTAACTAAGTACAAATTTGAAAATTTATCTCTTAGAACCTTTTATTAAGAAAAATACAGCGATATGAAATCCGAGGCTTTTTTGCAAAATTCTGCTGGACTATAGCCCATGATTTCAAAATGCACTTTTTTCCTGAAATCGAGAATTATGATTTCTGATGCGCTAATAATAAAGAGTATCCGTAACTAAGTACAAATTTGAAAATTTATCTCTTAGAACCCTTTATTGAGAAAAATATAGCGATATGAAATCCGAGGTTTTTTTGCAAAATTCTGCTGCACTTTAGCCCATGATTTCAAAATGCACTTTTTTCCTGAAATCGAGAATTATTATTTCTGATGCGCTAATAATAAAGAGTATCCGTAACTAAGTACAAATTTGAAAATTTATCTCTTAAAACCTTTTATTGAGAAAAATATAGCGATATGAAATCCGAGGTTTTTTTGCAAAATTCTGCTGGATTATAGCCAATGATTTCAAAATGCACTTTTTTCCTGAAATCGAGAATTACGATTTCTGATGCGCTAATAATAAAGAGTATCCGTAACTAAGTACAAATTTGAAAATTTATCTCTTAGAACCTTTTATTGAGAAAAATACAGCGATATGAAATCCGAGGCTTTTTGCAAAATTCTGCTGGACTATAGCCCATGATTTCAAAATGCACTTTTTTCCTGAAATCGAGAATTATGATTTCTGCTGCGCTAATAATAAAGAGTATCCGTAACTAAGTACAAATTTGAAAATTTATCTCTTAGAAACTTTTATTGCCAAAAATATAGCGATATGAAATCTGAGGATTTTTATAAAATTTTGCTGGACTCTAGCCCATGATTTCAAAATGCACTTTTTTCCTGAAATCGAGAATTTTGATTTCTGATGCGCTTATAATAAAGAGTATCCGTAACTTAGTACAAATTTGAAAATTTAGGTCTGAGAGCCTTTTAATGACAAAAATATAGCGATATGAAATCCGAGGCTTTTTTGCAAAATTCCGCTGGACTATAGCCCATGATTTCAAAATGCACTTTTTTCCTGAAATCGAGAATTATGATTTCTGATGCGCTTATAATAAAGAGTATCCGTAACTAAGTACAAATTTGAAAATTTATCTCTTAGAACCTTTTATTAAGAAAAATACAGCGATATGAAATCCGAGGCTTTTTTGCAAAATTCTGCTGGACTATAGCCCATGATTTCAAAATGCACTTTTTTCCTGAAATCGAGAATTATGATTTCTGATGCGCTAATAATAAAGAATATCCTTAACTAAGTACAAATTTGAAAATTTATGTCTGAGAGACTTTTATTGAGAAAAATATAGCGATATGAAATCCGAGGCTCTTTTGCAAAATTCTGCTGGACTATAGCCCATGATTTCAAAATGCACTTTTTTCCTGAAATCGAGAATTATGATTTCTGCTGCGCTAATAATAAAGAGTATCCGTAACTAAGTACAAATTTGAAAATTTATCTCTTAGAACCTTTTATTGAGAAAAATATAGCGATATGAAATCCGAGGTTTTTTTGCAAAATTCTGCTGGATTATAGCCCATGATTTCAAAATGCACTTTTTTCCTGAAATCGAGAATTATGATTTCTGATGCGCTAATAATAAAGAGTATCCGTAACTAAGTACAAATTTGAAAATTTATCTCTTAGAACCTTTTATTGAGAAAAATATAGCGATATGAAATCCGAGGTTTTTTGCAAAATTCTGATGGACTATAGCCCATGATTTCAAAATGCACTTTTTTCCTGAAATCGAGAATTATGATTTCTGATGCGCTTATAATAAAGAGTATCCGTAACTAAGTACAAATTTGAAAATTTAGGTCTGAGAGACTTTTATTGAGAAAAATATAGCGATATGAAATCCGAGATTTTTTTGCAAAATTCTGCTGGACTATAGCCCATGATTTCAAAATGCACTTTTTTCCTGAAATCGAGAATTATGATTTCTGATGCGCTTATAATAAAGAGTATCCGTAACTAAGTACAAATTTGAAAATTTATCTCTTAGAACCTTTTATTAAGAAAAATACAGCGATATGAAATCCGAGGCTTTTTTGCAAAATTCTGCTGGACTATAGCCCATGATTTCAAAATGCACTTTTTTCCTGAAATCGAGAATTATGATTCCTGATGCGCTTATAATAAAGAGTATCCGTAACTAAGTACAAATTTGAAAATTTATCTCTTAGAACCTTTTATTGAGAAAAATATAGCGATATGAAATCCGAGGTTGTTTTGCAAAATTCTGCTGGACTATAGCCCATGATTTCAAAATGCACTTTTTTCCTGAAATCGAGAATTATGATTTCTGATGCGCTAATAATAAAGAGTATCCGTAACTAAGTACAAATTTGAAAATTTATCTCTTAGAAACTTTTATTGCCAAAAATATAGCGATATGAAATCTGAGGATTTTTATAAAATTTTGCTGGACTCTAGCCCATGATTTCAAAATGCACTTTTTTCCTGAAATCGAGAATTTTGATTTCTGATGCGCTTATAATAAAGAGTATCCGTAACTAAGTACAAATTTGAAAATTGAGGTCTGAGAGCCTTTTAATGACAAAAATATAGCGATATGAAATCCGAGGCTTTTTTGAAAAATTCCGCTGGACTATAGCCCATGATTTCAAAATGCACTTTTTTCCTGAAATCGAGAATTATGATTTCTGATGCGCTTATAATAAAGAGTATCCGTAACTAAGTACAAATTTGAAAATTTATCTCTTAGAACCTTTTATTAAGAAAAATACAGCGATATGAAATCCGAGGCTTTTTTGCAAAATTCTGCTGGACTATAGCCCATGATTTCAAAATGCACTTTTTTCCTGAAATCGAGAATTATGATTTCTGATGCGCTAATAATAAAGAGTATCCGTAACTAAGTACAAATTTGAAAATTTATCTCTTAGAACCTTTTATTGAGAAAAATATAGCGATATGAAATCCGAGGTTTTTTTGCAAAATTCTGCTGGACTATAGCCCATGATTTCAAAATGCACTTTTTTCCTGAAATCGAGAATTATGATTTCTGATGCGCTAATAATAAAGAGTATCCGTAACTAAGTACAAATTTGAAAATTTATCTCTTAGAACCCTTTATTGAGAAAAATATAGCGATATGAAATCCGAGGTTTTTTTTGCAAAATTCTGCTGCACTATAGCCCATGATTTCAAAATGCACTTTTTTCCTGAAATCGAGAATTATTATTTCTGATGCGCTTATAATAAAGAGTATCCGTAACTAAGTACAAATTTGAAAATTTATCTCTTAAAACCTTTTATTGAGAAAAATATAGCGATATGAAATCCGAGGTTTTTTTTGCAAAATTCTGCTGGATTATAGCCCATGATTTCAAAATGCCCTTTTTTCCTGAAATCGAGAATTACGATTTCTGATGCGCTAATAATAAAGAATATCCTTAACTAAGTACAAATTTGAAAATTTAGGTCTGAGAGACTTTTATTGAGAAAAATATAGCGATATGAAATCCGAGGCTCTTTTGCAAAATTCTGGTGGACTATAGCCCATGATTTCAAAATGCACTTTTTTCCTGAAATCGAGAATTATGATTTCTGCTGCGCTAATAATAAAGAGTATCCGTAACTAAGTACAAATTTGAAAATTTATCTCTTAGAACCTTTTATTGAGAAAAATATAGCGATATGAAATCCGAGGTTTTTTGCAAAATTCTGCTGGACTATAGCCCATGATTTCAAAATGCACTTTTTTTCCTGAAATCGAGAATTACGATTTCTGATGCGCTAATAATAAAGAATATCCTTCTAAGTACAAATTTGAAAATCTATCTCTTAGAACCTTTTATTTAGAAAAATACAGCGATATGAAATCCGAGGCTTTTTTGCAAAATTCTGCTGGACTATAGCCCATGATTTCAAGATGCACTTTTTTCCTGAAATCGAGAATTATGATTTCTGATGCGCTAATAATAAAGAGTATCCGTAACTAAGTATAAATTTGAAAATTTATCTCTTAGAACCTTTTATTGAGAAAAATATAGCGATATGAAATCCGAGGTTTTTTTGCAAAATTCTACTGGACTATAGCCCATGATTTCAAAATGCACTTTTTTCCTGAAATCGAGAATTATGATTTCTGATGCGCTAATAATAAAAAGTATCCGTAACTAAGTATAAATTTGAAAATTTATCTCTTAGTACCTTTTATTGAGAAAAATATAGCGATATGAAATCCGAGGTTTTTTTGCAAAATTCTGCTGGACTATAGCCCATGATTTCAAAATGCACTTTTTTCCTGAAATCGAGAATAATGATTTCTGATGCGCTTATAATAAAGAGTATCCGTAACTAAGTACAAATTTGAAAATTTATCTCTTAGAACCTTTTATTGAGAAAAATATAGCGATATAAAATCCGAGGTTTTTTTGCAAAATTCTGCTGGATTATAGCCCATGATTTCAAAATGCACTTTTTTCCTGAAATCGAGAATTATGATTTCTGATGCGCTAATAATAAAAAGTATCCGTAACTAAGTATAAATTTGAAAATTTATCTCTTAGAACCTTTTATTGAGAAAAATATAGCGATATGAAATCCGAGGTTTTTTGCAAAATTCTGCTGGACTATAGCCCATGATTTCAAAATGCACTTTTTTCCTGAAATCGAGAATTATGATTTCTGATGCGCTTATAATAAAGAGTATCCGTAACTAAGTACAAATTTGAAAATCTATCTCTTAGAACCTTTTATTAAGAAAAATACAGCGATATGAAATCCGAGGCTTTTTTGCAAAATTCTGCTTGACTATAGCCCGTGATTTCAAAATGCACTTTTTTCCTGAAATCGAGAATAATGATTTCTGATGCGCTTATAATAAAGAGTATCCGTAACTAAGTACAAATTTGAAAATTTAGGTCTGAGAGACTTTTATTGAGAAAAATATAGCGATATGAAATCCGAAGCTCTTTTGCAAAATTCTGCTGGACTATAGCCCATGATTTCAAAATGCACTTTTTTCCTGAAATCGAGAATAATGATTTCTGATGCGCTTATAATAAAGAGTATCCGTAACTAAGTACAAATTTGAAAATCTATCTCTTAGAACCTTTTATTAAAAAAATACAGCGATATGAAAACCGAGGCTTTTTTGCAAAATTCTGCTGGACTATAGCCCATGATTTCAAAATGCACTTTTTTCCTGAAATCGAGAATTATGATTTCTGATGCGCTTATAATAAAGAGTATCCGTAACTAAGTATAAATTTGAAAATTTATCTCTTAGTACCTTTTATTGAGAAAAATATAGCGATATGAAATCCGAGGTTTTTTTGCAAAATTCTGCTGGACTATAGCCCATGATTTCAAAATGCACTTTTTTCCTGAAATCGAGAATAATGATTTCTGATGCGCTTATAATAAAGAGTATCCGTAACTAAGTACAAATTTGAAAATCTATCTCTTAGAACCTTTTATTAAAAAAATACAGCGATATGAAAACCGAGGCTTTTTTGCAAAATTCTGCTGGACTATAGCCCATGATTTCAAAATGCACTTTTTTCCTGAAATCGAGAATTATGATTTCTGATGCGCTTATAATAAAGAGTATCCGTAACTAAGTACAAATTTGAAAATCTATCTCTTAGAACCTTTTATTAAGAAAAATACAGCGACATGAAATCCGAGGCTTTTTTGCAAAATTCTGCTGGACTATAACCCATGATTTCAAAATGCACTTTTTTTCTGAAATCGAGAATTATGATTTCTGATGCGCTTATAATAAAGAGTATCCGTAACTAAGTACAAATTTGAAAATCTATCTCTTAGAACCTTTTATTAAAAATATACAGCGATATGAAAACCGAGGCTTTTTTGCAAAATTCTGCTGGACTATAGCCCATGATTTCAAAATGCACTTTTTTCCTGAAATCGAGAATTATGATTTCTGATGCGCTTATAATAAAGAGTATCCGTAACTAAGTACAAATTTGAAAATCTATCTCTTAGAACCTTTTATTAAGAAAAATATAGCGATATGAAATCCGAGGCTCTTTTGCAAAATTCTGCTGGACTATAGCCCATGATTTCAAAATGCACTTTTTTCCTGAAATCGAGAATTATGATTTCTGATGCGCTTATAATAAAGAGTATCCGTAACTAAGAACAAATTTGAAAATTTATCTCTTAGATCCTTTTATTGAGAAAAATATAGCGATATGAAATCCGAGGCTTTTTTGCAAAATTCTGCTGGACTATAGCCCATGATTTCAAAATGCAATTTTTTCCTGAAATCGAGAATTATGATTTCTGATGTGTAATAATAAAGAGTATCCGTAACTAAGAACAAATTTGAAAATTTATCTCTTAGATCCTTTTATTGAGAAAAATATAGCGATATGAAATCCGAGGCTTTTTTGCAAAATTCTGCTGGACTATAGCCCATGATTTCAAAATGCACTTTTTTCCTGAAATCGAGAATTATGATTTCTGGTGCGCTAATAATAAAGAGTATCCGTAACTAAGTACAAATTTGAAAATTTATCTCTTAGATCCTTTTATTGAGAAAAATATAGCGATATGAAATCCGAGGCTTTTTTGCAAAATTCTGCTGGACTATAGCCCATGATTTCAAAATGCACTTTTTTCCTGAAATCGAGAATTATAATTTCTGATGCGCTTATAATAAAGAGTTTCCGTAACTAAGAACAATTTTGAAAATTTATCTCTTAGATCCTTTTATTGAGAAAAATATAGCGATATGAAATCCGAGGCTTTTTTGCATAATTCTGCTGGACTATAGCCCATGATTTCAAAATGCACTTTTTCCCTGAAATCGAGAATTATGATTTCTGGTGCGCTAATAATAAAGAGTATCCGTAACTAAGTATAAATTTGAAAATTTATCTCTTAGAACCTTTTATTGAGAAAAATATAGCGATATAAAATCCGAGGCTTTTTTGCATAATTCTGCTGGACTATAGCCCATGATTTCAAAATGCACTTTTTCCCTGAAATCGAGAATTATGATTTCTGATGCGCTTATAATAAAGAGTATCCGTAACTAAGTATAAATTTGAAAATTTATCTCTTAGAACCTTTTATTGAGAAAAATATAGCGATATGAAATCCGAGGCTTTTTTGAAAAATTCTGCTGGACTATAGCCCATGATTTCAAAATGCACTGTTTTCCTGAAATCGAGAATTATGATTTCTGATGCGCTTATAATAAAGAGTATCCGTTACTAAGTACAAATTTGAAAATCTATCTCTTAGATCCTTTTATTGAGAAAAATACAGCGATATGAAATCCGAGGCTTTTTTGCAAAATTCTGCTAGACTATAGCCCATGATTTCAAAATGCACTTTTTCCCTGAAATCGAGAATTATGATTTCTGATGCGCTTATAATAAAGAGTATCCGTAACTAAGTATAATTTTGAAAATTTATCTCTTAGATCCTTTTATTGAGAAAAATATAGCGATATGAAATCCGAGGCTCTTTTGCAAAATTCTGCTGGACTATAGCCCATGATTTCAAAATGCACTTTTTTCCTGAAATCGAGAATTATGATTTCTGATGCGCTTATAATAAAGAGTATCCGTAACTAAGAACAAATTTGAAAATTTATCTCTTAGATCCTTTTATTGAGAAAAATATAGCGATATGAAATCCGAGGCTTTTTTGCAAAATTCTGCTGGACTATAGCCCATGATTTCAAAATGCAATTTTTTCCTGAAATCGAGAATTATGATTTCTGATGTGTAATAATAAAGAGTATCCGTAACTAAGAACAAATTTGAAAATTTATCTCTTAGATCCTTTTATTGAGAAAAATATAGCGATATGAAATCCGAGGCTTTTTTGCAAAATTCTGCTGGACTATAGCCCATGATTTCAAAATGCACTTTTTTCCTGAAATCGAGAATTATGATTTCTGGTGCGCTAATAATAAAGAGTATCCGTAACTAAGTACAAATTTGAAAATTTATCTCTTAGATCCTTTTATTGAGAAAAATATAGCGATATGAAATCCGAGGCTTTTTTGCAAAATTCTGCTGGACTATAGCCCATGATTTCAAAATGCACTTTTTTCCTGAAATCGAGAATTATAATTTCTGATGCGCTTATAATAAAGAGTTTCCGTAACTAAGAACAATTTTGAAAATTTATCTCTTAGATCCTTTTATTGAGAAAAATATAGCGATATGAAATCCGAGGCTTTTTTGCATAATTCTGCTGGACTATAGCCCATGATTTCAAAATGCACTTTTTCCCTGAAATCGAGAATTATGATTTCTGGTGCGCTAATAATAAAGAGTATCCGTAACTAAGTATAAATTTGAAAATTTATCTCTTAGAACCTTTTATTGAGAAAAATATAGCGATATAAAATCCGAGGCTTTTTTGCATAATTCTGCTGGACTATAGCCCATGATTTCAAAATGCACTTTTTCCCTGAAATCGAGAATTATGATTTCTGATGCGCTTATAATAAAGAGTATCCGTAACTAAGTATAAATTTGAAAATTTATCTCTTAGAACCTTTTATTGAGAAAAATATAGCGATATGAAATCCGAGGCTTTTTTGAAAAATTCTGCTGGACTATAGCCCATGATTTCAAAATGCACTGTTTTCCTGAAATCGAGAATTATGATTTCTGATGCGCTTATAATAAAGAGTATCCGTTACTAAGTACAAATTTGAAAATCTATCTCTTAGATCCTTTTATTGAGAAAAATACAGCGATATGAAATCCGAGGCTTTTTTGCAAAATTCTGCTAGACTATAGCCCATGATTTCAAAATGCACTTTTTCCCTGAAATCGAGAATTATGATTTCTGATGCGCTTATAATAAAGAGTATCCGTAACTAAGTATAATTTTGAAAATTTATCTCTTAGATCCTTTTATTGAGAAAAATATAGCGATATGAAATCCGAGGCTTTTTTGCATAATTCTGCTGGACTATAGCCCATGATTTCAAAATGCACTTTTTCCCTGAAATCGAGAATTATGATTTCTGGTGCGCTAATAATAAAGAGTATCCGTAACTAAGTACAAATTTGAAAATTTAGGTCTGAGAGACTTTTATTGAGAAAAATATAGCGATATGAAATCCGAGGCTCTTTTGCAAAATTCTGCTGGACTATAGCCCATGATTTCAAAATGCACTTTTTTCCTGAAATCGAGAATTATGATTTCTGATGCGCTTATAATAAAGAGTATCCGTTACTAAGTACAAATTTGAAAATTTATCTCTTAGAACCTTTTATTGAGAAAAATATAGCGATATGAAATCCGAGGCTTTTTTGAAAAATTCTGCTGGACTATAGCCCATGATTTCAAAATGCACTGTTTTCCTGAAATCGAGAATTATGATTTTTGATGCGCTTATAATAAAGAGTATCCGTAACTAAGAACAAATTTGAAAATTTATCTCTTAGATCCTTTTATTGAGAAAAATATAGCGATATGAAATCCGAGGCTTTTTTGCAAAATTCTGCTGGACTATAGCCCATGATTTCAAAATGCAATTTTTTCCTGAAATCGAGAATTATGATTTCTGATGTGTAATAATAAAGAGTATCCGTAACTAAGAACAAATTTGAAAATTTATCTCTTAGATCCTTTTATTGAGAAAAATATAGCGATATGAAATCCGAGGCTTTTTTGCAAAATTCTGCTGGACTATAGCCCATGATTTCAAAATGCACTTTTTTCCTGAAATCGAGAATTATGATTTCTGGTGCGCTAATAATAAAGAGTATCCGTAACTAAGTACAATTTTGAAAATTTATCTCTTAGATCCTTTTATTGAGAAAAATATAGCGATATGAAATCCGAGGCTTTTTTGCATAATTCTGCTGGACTATAGCCCATGATTTCAAAATGCACTTTTTCCCTGAAATCGAGAATTATGATTTCTGATGCGCTTGTAATAAAGAGTATCCGTAACTAAGTACAATTTTGAAAATTTATCTCTTAGAACCTTTTATTAAGAAAAATACAGCGATATGAAATCCGAGGCTTTTTTGCAAAATTCTGCTGGACTATAGACCATGATTTCAAAATGCACTTTTTTCCCGAAATCGAGAATTATGATTTCTGATGCGCTAATAATAAAGAATATCCGTAACTAAGTACAAATTTGAAAATTTAGGTCTGAGAGACTTTTATTGAGAAAAATACAGCGATATGAAATCCGAGGCTTTTTTGCAAAATTCTGCTGGACTATAGCCCATGATTTCAAAATGCACTTTTTTCCTGAAATCGAGAATTACGATTTCTGATGCGCTAATAATAAAGAATATCCGTAACTAAGTACAAATTTGAAAATTTAGGTCTGAGAGACTTTTATTGAGAAAAATACAGCGATATGAAATCCGAGGCTTTTTTGCAAAATTCTGCTGGACTATAGCCCATGATTTCAAAATGCACTTTTTTCCTGAAATCGAGAATTACGATTTCTGATGCGCTAATAATAAAGAATATCCGTAACTAAGTACAAATTTGAAAATTTACCGCTTAGAACCTTTTATTAAGAAAAATATAGCGATATGAAATCCGAGACTTTTTTTGCAAAATTCTGCTGGACTATAGCCCATGATTTCAAAATGCACTTTTTTCCTGAAATCGAGAATTAGGATTTCTGATGCGCTAATAATAAAGAATATCCTAAACTAAGTACAAATTTGAAAATTTAAATCTGAGAGACTTTTATTGAGAAAAATATAGCGATATGAAATCCAAGGCTCTTTTGCAAAATTCTGCTGGACTATAGCCCATGATTTCAAAATGCACTTTTTTCCTGAAATCGAGAATTATGATTTCTGATGCGCTAATAATAAAGAATATCCGTAACTAAGTACAAATTTGAAAATTTACCGCTTAGAACCTTTTATTAAGAAAAATATAGCGATATGAAATCCGAGGCTTTTTTGCAAAATTCTGCTGGACTATAGCCCATGATTTCAAAATGCACTTTTTTCGTGAAATCGAGAATTATGATTTCTGATGCGCTTGTAATAAAGAGTATCCGTAACTAAGCACAAATTTGAAAATTTATCTCTTAGAATCTTTTATTAAGAAAAATACAGCGATATGAAATCCGAGGCTTTTTTTGCAAATTTCTGCTGGACTATAGCCCATGATTTCAAAATGCACTTTTTTCCTGAAATCTAGAATTAGGATTTCTGATGCGCTAATAATAAAGAATATCCTAAACTAAGTACAAATTTGAAAATTTAAGTCTGAGAGACTTTTATTGAGAAAAATATAGCGATATGAAATCCAAGGCTCTTTTGCAAAATTCTGCTGGACTATAGCCCATGATTTCAAAATGCACTTTTTTCCTGAAATCGAGAATTATGATTTCTGATGCTCTTATAATAAAGAGTATCCGTAACTAAGTACAAATTTGAAAATTTATCTCTTAGAACCTTTTATTTATGCACTTTTTTCCTGGAATCGAGAATTATGATTTCTGATGCGCTAATAATAAAGAGTATCCGTAACTAAGTACAAGTTTGAAAATTTAGGACTGAGAACCTTTAACTGACAAAAATATAGAGATAATGAAATTCTTTATTCCTGTGAAAGCACGTTCGATGCCATTATGTATAGACTTCCTGCACGCTCGCACGCTTGCAGAAGTCCAGACGCTGAACCCAATTTTCGACGGTTTTCAAGCATAAATCGGCCGATACTGCTGCAATTTCACGTTCGATATTCGTACTAAGCTCATCAATCGTCGCTGGCTTGTTGGCATAGACTTGACGTAGCCCCACAGGAAAAAGTCTAACGGCGTCAAATCGCACGACCGAGTCGGCCAAGCGCCTGGACCATTTCGTGAGATAACACATTCTCCAAGCTTGGTTTCCAATAAATTGATTGTGACATTCGCTGTGTGGCTTGTTGCGCCGTCCTGTTGGAGCCACATGTCCTCCAAGTCCAAGTAAGGATGTAGGCCAAGATCTTTTCGCAAAATTCGCCACAACGACGTCACAGAGATGCCAAACGCTGGAGAACGACATGAGAGAGACACATTTGGGCTTTCTGCAACTGAAGCCTCAGCGGCAGCAATATTCCCGACACTACGGGCACTTCTTTGTCTCACTGGCACGGGAACATTTTGTATTGTGCCTGTGCGCTTTTTGTAATCTTATTGAACATGACCATAATTTAAAATTGCTTTCGAACATTGTCATGTGCGTTCCTTTGACAGCTCTTTAATTTTTCATTCAAAATTTCAACAGCACGTGTTTCATATGAGCTGCTTCCAATGCCTGGTGGACTCCATAGAAAGAGCAAGTGACTCACATAAAGGAAACTCGATATTTCATTTAATATTTAATGAAGCTCATCCCCGCAGAAAAAAAAAGACAGATTAAAGCTTAAGGGGATAAATTTGTAGCACAAAGTTAAACGAAAACACAAGCGCTGATACCCACCGACGACAAGGGATACCTGAAGACAATAACCACTCCGACAACTTATGTTAACATCTTAACGTCATAAAATATATGTATCTGGGGTATAAGACATCCTTACTTAAGGGATATCCTTACGCCGCATGACTTAAAGTTTTAATAAAACACGAAACATAAAAACAAAAAGTTACCAAAAGACGACGGTAGTTTGTCAGGGGACCAAACGACATCGTGACACTCCCATAGGGCGGGTGCCTGGTGTGTGATAATATTTTGCCATACAAAATGCATTATCCTGTATCCGTAGCGCATGTTTGACAAATCCTTACGTTTATGGGATAATTTGGTTTAATAAAATTAACGTTTACACCGAAGAAGTTTTGCCCAAGTAATTCAAGTATGGTGAAAAATGTGACAAAAGGTGGAGCTCATAAAAAAGGACTCCTCTTAACTGTGCTAAGGAGTTAGGATTGCTTGTACTCTTAAGGTCGATATGTCTTAATGTCGTGTTGTGAGTATGAGAATGACTGTAGTCCAATAGGCACATGAAATCAGTGCCAATTGAATCACCAAAAACATCAAAATGATTATTCTATAAAAATTCCATTCTATTGAACTCCCACACATGACCATGGCCTCCAAGGGCACACCCAAATCAGCCCAAGTATAAAGGAAATATTAACACACTGTTCACTTGAATGATAATTCAACTGAGCCGGACAATAAAAACGATTAAAGATCTCTTGTGGCCATTCCACACACAAAACCCATTTACAAAGCGTAGGGCTTGAGCAGCTACATTCGAGTAAATGCCTTGAAATTCAACTGAACCATAATACCGAATCCCATTTACTCGAATGGTCCTTTGAGAGTACTAGGAGAAATCTCGACTTTGATTTGGATAAGACCCTGCCGAAGAGTGTGGTAATTGACGAAAGTGAAATACCAATTTGGGCAGTGGATCTGGGATAAGGCTGCACATAAAAGGGATAACAAACGAAAGCATTCGGTAGTAAGACCGACAAATATCAATCAATTTTCAGAATCAATTTAAACTGATTTCGAAGCCTTGAATTGAATTCCGAAATATATAATTTTCACATGGACTGGGGCAATGCATAAAAGCCAATCCAACTCTTGATGTTTTATTAAATTTATATCATTAGAGATATCACTTCAACGGCCAATATTGGGTTTTAAAAACAAGACAGAAATAAAAGTATTTGAAATTTCAAGAAACTAAGAATGTTCCAGACTTTAGGTTACCTCGTGATACACACTGGATGGATATTTCAGAAAATAATTAAAAATAAATCGTCTTTGAAATTAAGTTAAAATATTTAAATACAATGGATTTCATAAAAAGTGATGAGCATCCTTTTATTATCCGAAAGATAACCTTAAGCTCATTTTGAATTCCTGCATTGGAAGATACGATACCGACACTCTTACCACTTCGTTGGCATTGCTTCCCTGAAATATTTTCCGTCCCCAAAGAGCCATGCGCACACTCCAATTCACAATTCAGGCCGATCTCGTTCCTTCCCAACTTCAGCGAACTTCTGGATATGCTGATTCCAAGGAAATACGAAGTGGTCTGTGAAAAGATCAATTTGGGTTCAAATGAGCCCACTCCACTTTTCACCCGTTGTTGAACCTTCATACAGACACAACGCTAGGCCTTAACAAAAAAGAGATCACAGTCGCGTGCCCTCTTGACACAGAAAAGACATTCGATTCAGTGTGGATCAATGGTTTGCTTTATGAACTAAAGAGACTGAATTTCCCACTTACTACTGTTAAAATTATCCACACTTTTCTCACGGGTCGTAAATTCTACGTTCGTATAGGAACATCTTCTTCATGACCCTTTGAAACTCATGCAGGAGTAGCGCAGGGCACAAAGCTTGGTCCGCCGCTATTCAATTTCCATACCCATGACCAACCTCGAAATCGTGAGAAAACAAACAACACTGCTATTTGCGAATGATTCGGTCACATATTCTTCTTCGAGAATTCCCTCTGTAGTTCTACGTAATGTCAAGGAACATATCCAACTCTGGGAGTTCTATCAAAAATGAGGAAGTAAGACTAATTCGCTTCAGGAGAGCCTCATACAATGCTTCAGTCACCTTGGAAATCACTTCGAGGCAAGATTCAGATTCAATTCCAATGCGATTACCACTCTTAGAAAGGCCAACCATGCGCTATCCCTTATCCTGCTATTGATGGGAATAAGGAACGGTTTAGATACAAGAACCAAACTCTTGTTATACAAGTAACTAATCCGTCCCATCGTGACATATTGTTTCCCAATATGGTTCACGTTAAGTCCAAGCCTTATGAAGAAAATTTTAATCTTCGAGCGAAAAGCACTTCGGTCCTCCACAGAAATCCAGACACCCATCACTCAACACGGCAAAAATTCCATCCATAGAAAAGTGTCTATGCGCACTGTCCTCAAAGATGCAACGCAAAATCCCTTCCCACCCCATAAATATATTGAGACCACTATCTCGATATCCTTTCCATGATGGACCACAATCTCGATGTCCTTTCCTTGATGGACCCGGGATATAGAATAGCTCATGAAGAAGGATTCATAGACGACTTCGACAAAAGTAAGCAGAATCACCCCATCTATCACCTGGGCTGACACTAAGAAACTAAATGCATTCTAGCCATCATCAAGAGCAAAATCATGACCATCATCCTCAAAATCATCATCATAGACCGTCGGCGCTGCTAACGCACCTAGGTCATCGGAATCATTAAATTAAGTCAAACAATACATCAAAGATGGAAGAAGGGACTGGTGCTGGAGTCTTCTGTAAAACGTTGCACATCAGCAACACGTACAGACTTCCAAATAAATGTAGTGTCTTTCATACTGAAATATTCGCCATTAATGGAGTTGCTTCGACAGAGAGAACTTCGCGCCTTTGTGGATAGCCTTGCGACAAAAAAAGGACTAATCAAGGATACGATAAAATCGAAGGAAGCAAGCAGCTGCATTGTAGTTCTATATGATCTGTAACATTGCTGGAAAAGATGGAATGATAACAACACATATCACTGTGTGAAGTTAAGAAACAAATAGACACAGTGACTCGAGAACATAGCAATAAAGTATGGAACTCTAGGGACGATTGTCTCATATACAAAAAGAAAACGAAAGGCCTTCTAACCTCCAACGCTTCCAGCGACAGAAAAGCAAATGGATCGAATGCTGAACTATTCTCCTGTGAAGAAATAAATGCACTCACTGCGGAGATGACTATTTAACTTGCAAACTTTAAGAATAAAATCAAACAATTTATTATCATTACACAATTAGCTATTAAGTATTTGTATCAAAGTAAATAATTATGAGTGTAGGCTTAAATATTATTTGTTCGAATGTAAGAGCCATTCTAGGAAAGTGTCAAGTACAACATTCATGTCTGTTTAGTTACTGAAACTTTCTAAAATGAAAACATTTATGTTATCATCTCGATAGAAAAGAGAAGTGGAGGAGGTATTGCAAATTTAGTAATAAAAAAAACCGGCCAAGTGCGAGTCGGACTTGCGCACCGAGGGTTCCGTAAAAGCCGGTATACAAGTAAAAGTTTACCCATCACTACAATCTATAAAAAATTAAAATTGCTTCGTGCCGAATTTCAGGATTCTAGGTCGACTGGAAGTATACTTTAGGTTTTGAATCCCTTGCAAGTAGTTGCGATTTTGAAAATATGGCTGTTTCTTTTGATTACGTTGGTTAACCCTTTATTGCATGGTGTAGCAATTTTCTTTAATTTTAATTTTCTCTTGTCTTATGATTTCGCTGAGGGTTTATTCCTCGTAAGTTTGTATTTGGAATTGTTTCAAAGCGGTTTTTTTTTTTGTTTCGATTGAACTGTCAAAGTATGTGGTGCTCTGGACCTTGTCGTATATTCACGGCAATAATTAAATCAATGATTCAAAGTTTACATACGTATAAATTAAATTTAATTGAATTTGAATGCAAATGGTAATTTATTGGAAATTAAGTACATGTTGCATATATGCAACATCAAGCACTAAGTGTACATATAAATCCTTTTTTTTACGCATGTTGTATATATTTTCTACATGTATTCAAAATTTTATTTCCTTGGCTTTTTAGCATGAATACAATATTATCGGATAAAGAAATTGAAGGAAAATTAGAACAAAATGTTTTTTGTGACGAGATACTGAATAACAATGATTTAGTTGCTGAATCTAAATTCGACAATACGGATGATGAATAGCGTAATGACGTCGGCGTCGCTGAAAGCTCGAAAGTACCAGATTCAGACACTAACCTATCTGACACAACCTTCATCTTCGACAACAAAGGTGAGAAAATTTTAAACTGAAAAAACCGGGCTGGACGCGAAATACAAAACAGTTTTGTGGGAGAAAACTGAATTTTCAATTTGATGAAAATCAAAAAATGTTTACTGGCAACAATCAGTTACCCAAATCTGTTCAAGATCTATCTACTCCGCTTAGCTATTTTAACTACTGAACCAATGATGTATTCATCTGAAAAAGATCCAAGTCACGTAGTGACGTTGACAAACGCTCATGTTAAAAGTTTTTGCTAATATGTATTTTTACATCAGTAGTATAGGTGCCATGTATACGGTGCTAGTGGAGCCCTGTTGTGGGAAATGAAACACTCAGTAACTCGATGGCCGTTTACGAGTTCGAAAAGATTCGCAGATTCAAATCAATCAAATCAAGACAGGCTTCATCAAATTAGGCCACCCTTAAGCTAACTTACCCAAAAATGTTCATCAATTCCATACGAGGTGTGAAACAAAAGCACATAGCTATATGAAGCAGTATATGCCTGCAAAGTCACATAAATGGGTACTTAAAGTGTTTGCATTGAGTGGAGTCTCAGGATTTACTTACAAATTCAACTTTTCAAATTGTTCCGGATTCACTTTCATCAAATGTGAGAAATGCTGCAATGCACTTTGTTTAAATAAGGCCTTAAATTGTTTCAGAGCTTTCCATAAATTAGAATTTTTGATTTCCTCTTTACTTTTTTCGAAACAAATTGAATTGTGATTTATTTTAATTGTTATACTACTGTGTCCAAAAAATAAGGTGACATTGTATTTATTTTGAAAATTCTTTATTTATTCTTCTAAATCAATTTCATCCCCTTCAAAGTAATCCCCTCCCGATGCAATGCACTTATGCCAACGGATTTTCCAATCTTTGAAACACTGATTGTAGTCACTTTCGGGGATGGCCTTCAGTTCCGTCTTCGCTGCGGCTTGAATCTCCTCTATCGTATCAAAACGGTGTCCCCGGAGCGGTCTTTTGAGCTTGTTGAACAGCCAGAAGTCGCACGGCGCCAGATCAGGTGAATACGATGGTTGCGGAACGATATGGGTTGAGTTTTTGGCGAAATGATCACGAATTACGAGTGCGGTATGGGATGGTGCATTATCGTGGTGTAAAAACCAAGAATTGTCTTTCCACAATTCCGGCCTTTTTAGGCGGATAGCGTTACGCAAACGACGCATAACGTTCAAATAATATTCCTTGTTGACTGTTTGGCCGGTTGGAAGGATTTCATAAAGCATAACACCACGATAATCGAAGAAAACAGTCAACATGACCTTGATTTTTGAGCGACTTTGGCGCGGTTTTTTTGGTCTCGGCTTTCATGACATCCTGGTAGTCGGAAAGCATTGTTTCACACACTTCAACGCGACGCCTTTTTTCCAAAAAATTCAATGTTTTCGGTACCAGTCGAGATTTGACGCACTTGAGGCCCAAAGCATCCTTCAAAATGGTATTGACTGAGCCTTTCGATAAGCCAACTTCATCAGCAAGGTCTCTAATCGTTAATCGATGGTTTTTCAACACCAAATCTTTGATTTGTTGGACGTGAGCTTCATCGGTTGAGGTTGATGGTCGCTCAGAACGCTCTTGGCTTGGAAATCACTATACCACTTGTAAACATTTTTTTTAGACATAGCCTCATCATCAAAGGCTTTCTGCACCATCCTCAACGTATCCGCAGCAGAAAATTGATTCCGCAAACAAAATTTAATGCAAATTCTTTGCTCAATAAATTTCGACATCGCAAAAACCAAAAACGCACATTTAGCAGCTCACAAAACGACGCGTATCTCAAACACTATGAGTATATTTTGACATGAAATTTCACATAGATGTCACTGACAGTACTGCCAACCTAAAAAGAAAGAAACATTTCCAAATCCTTCGACGCGCGCAGTTTAAATTCATATGTCACCTTATTTTTTGGACACAGTAGTATATTATTTATGCTAGTCTGTCGTCTATGATTTTGTTTTATTTCTTGTTTAAATAAAATATTAAAATCAATTTTTGATTGTTAAAATTATTGACTGGCAAGACCCAACAGTGTTTTTTATGCTCTACATTTTTACTTACTCAAATATGGAAAATGGCTTTAATCTGTTTTTCCAGGAAAACAGTTTTTTTCAAAATCAATGTTAAGCTAATCCAATGCAAAAAATATTTAATTTATTGTTAAAAAAGGTTAAAGCTTAAAGGTTTTTTAGACATGAGCTTTTGACATGAATTTCAATTCAATACCTCAACGCTTTCATGAGGAAACGGCTAGTAAGCTTAAAATCATTAAAAATATTTTTATTATATGATGTTAGATAAAATTTACGGTTTGCTCAATTTTTCCTTTTTCTGTGCTTTAAGATGTTGCTTCGGACCAAATTTTATTATTCTGAGAACACGGAAATAACCCTGTAGGCTTTGATTTCCTTGCGAGTGTCGAAAATTTGCGGCATAAAAGGCTTTATCTTTTGATAGTGTTGGCTTAGAAGCTTGATTTTTTCACAGTTCCAATGACAGTATAGATTTGAATATTTGGTATAAATTCCAGCTTGAGACCTACACGCGTCTTGGCAGACAGACGGACGCGCTTCATTTTCTCAAATGACCTGGGTCGATTTATTAGTACGATGGATTTATACAAGTGTGAAGGAAATCCAAATAGCAGGCATAGAAATTGAGGTTGCTTATGAGCAAAAGCTTCCGGTAATTCCCTTTCAAATTAACATTCAAGACATTCATTTGTTACTCATTTGATTCGTTCTATTTCCACCTGAACATACATACAGTCGTTTCTATTCTTGATCTTTTCCTAACAAATGTACCAGAACTTTTTAGTCAACATACAATTGAGAAAGTGGTACAGATCTAGGTAGACTAGAACCAGAAACTTCTTTTTACTACCTTTTCTCGAAAGCTTTTAGTGCAGTAAAAAAAAAAGAACAAATGGAACAGGATGCTTCAAAGACTCGAAAAAGCTAGAAAACCATTTTGGATCATCATTAAGGTCAAACAGAAAAGGCACAAATCCATCCCTGTATTTCGAGTAATCAATTCAATAATTCTTTTTAACCAAGAAAAGTCGAATGCTCTTGCCAATGTGTTTTTTACGCCTTATTTGATTCCAAACAATCTAATTAACGATGGAAGTATTGAGTTTGCGGTTCATAGCTCTATATCCAAAATAACGTCCGTTCCACCAAACGAATCAAAAACATTTATTTCAATTAACGATTTAAAAAACACTATTTTTTCTCTAAGACCTTTCAAGGCAGCCGGACATAATGAGTTAAAAAATATCTCCTTAAAAAGCCTACCTGTGATTGGTCTTAAATTATTTCATACACTCTCTACAGCAGTTGCTTCCAAGGACGTTATCTTCCCCGCGCTCGTAAGTATGTTATTAAAAGTCCCTTTCAACAGTTCTCACCACCTCATGCAGTGCTATTTCTGATGGTTTGCCTCCAAAGTAGGCTTGCTGGAATTTTGAGTTTCATATGTGATTCTCGAGAATCCGTTCAAGTGTCTTCAAGACAAGGGATGTGACGCTGATTGGTCTGAAGTCCTTTGCATTTTCAGATCCGCGTCTGCCTGGCTTCGGTATGAAAATCTGTCGCACTCGGCGCCAAGACATCGGTTAGTATTGGGAAAATAATAAATTCAATCATAACCAATGGCAAAGACGAACGACTGTAGCAGGCCTACAATATTGTAATCTTTGCTCACGAAATAATTAAACAATAATAAATAAAATGGAGAAATTGATCGATTGAATGTCAAGATTGACTGCCAAATCGGTGCAAGAAGATCGAGTTTCATTTGGATAAGCATATATTTTTCCTTATAAGGATCACTTAATTTTCATTACATTACATTTTTGTTTTCGAATGGTAAAACCAGGAACAGTAATTCCTTACTATCCAGAAAGTTATGAAGGGTTGATATGTAAACTCTTCAAAAAACTGAAGGAAACATGGTTTATAAATATTTTTAATCCGTAAATCTGACCTCCTACAAGAGCTTCCAAATGAATAACTAAAAATGGTCAAATCTGATATATAGTATATCTCAAGGAATCCTTTAAATTATGCGTGGCTTTTTAATCCGTTTGTGTTCGCTCACTTGAATCCTCATACAACAATTTTGAACTTTTTTTTCAAAAACCATTTATCATTCGCCACAATTTCCATTACAAAACTTCTTCCAGCTGTGCATGCAGCCAGACTTGTTTGTATCCTATGGATGTGTTTTACTTTTTCAATTAGTTTGAATTGTCTGGTGGAGGACATCCTGACAGACCGGATGGAACAAATGTTGTTATTGCATGTTTATCTGTGTGCACCGTCGGTCGGAAGGATCTATAGAATGAAAGTCAACAGGGAATGTCGGCAAAAGTGTCTGCCTCAATTGAAAGATTTAATTATTTTCCCCGAGAGAAGGCAAAACTGACAGTTGTCAGAGACAGAATGATGCAGTAGGTCATCGCACTCCACTATGTCATGTTGTCCCTGCTTTGCAGAAGATTCCAACAGCTCTATTGCAGTGGGGGCAAATAGTTGTCCAAGTCACGAACTTGGAAAGTAAATTTGCCAGACCGAGAGTAACAGGCAATCGGTTTTAGGCTTTAAGAAATGTCACAAACCGGGGAGCGATTTTTTTTTTCATACTAAGTATTGCATTATGTTTGATGATTAAATCTTGACACCAAACGAAAGCTCTTTTTTATAAGGTTACAATTCGAAAGAAAAAGTGGAATTCATTATAAGACCTGATAATATTCATATGAAATTATTTTCGAAAACCGACAGAACAGAAGCTGGGAATGTCGCTTATAACTCCTTTTTTGGTGTAACAGAAATTGCATATGCATCATAAAGTCAGGAATGGATATGCTCAGTTGGCAGGCATCCAAATGACGGCTGCAGACGATGATTTGTCAATGTCAAATGACCCGGTGTCTAGCATCCCGGCCGAACGCCACACGAAATGAAAAATGATTTTTTAACTCTAAAATAAAAAAAAAGTAAATCGGTGCCGTGAAGTAAATGACTTATTTTATATTCCAGAAGTAATGTAACCGAACTATTTAAATAAATAAGGTAAAAAATAAATAAAGAAGTAAATATCTTTAAAAATAAATAAATAAAAAGAAGATTGGTAAATTTTTTATATCTGTGTCATTTTCTGGAAAGACCTCTAGGATTGGGTTCATGATTTAAAACCAAAACAGTGGAAAACAAACAAAATCGGATGTTATGGTCTTCCTTGCAATACACGAGTAATACGTTTTATCCATGTATTTTAAATTTGTCATTTAGGTTTCTCTCGATGCTTTTGCTTTAAATTCAATTGCCTCATGTAATTTACGTCATGGGCTTCTTTTTGCTAATGTATTATAATCATAAAAAAGCGTCAAGCTACAGCCGAGCAGGTTTTGAACAAAAAAACTGGTGGCTCCATAATTTTCTAAGGATGTTTTCATGTGTCAGTGTTGCAGACGTCACTCTGAGTCTTGAAAAATGGGAAAGACCTACAGGATTCACATTTCTGAAACAATTTTCAAAGAACTTCTGTGGAAATTTGGATCAGGAAATAGAGAAAGGGGCACATCAATGTATGAAATTGCCTCAACTAAATACTGTTTTAGTCTATTTGGTAGTCTCTATAGTTAGTAACTTACCAAGTTGAGTCAATTGGCTAAATGAACATAATATTGATGAAACTTTTGGCATTAAAGCTGAACAAAAAAAAAATTATATGAATTTGTCCGAAAACTTATGAACGGCAGTGTATATATTTATGCATATTTTTTTATCTGATGAGGTAGCTGTAAACTATAAATTTAATTAATTTTGAACTTTTTTTATTGGAAAACTAAATTGATTTTAATTGAAGAAGTGAAAATGTCCCTTTTTTTGACAGTTTTTTCGTCATAAAATTCAAACCACCATGTGGAATTTAACCAAAAGGTGATCTTTATGCACACACGCTTCGAATGAAACCAATTTGGCTTCGATCGCTTGATTTGTTCTCGAGTTAGGCTGTGTAAATTTTGAATTTCGAAAATCGGACCGATTACAAGAACTTCCTGATGGGAAGTTAATAATAAAAAAAATGATTCCATGTTATTTTGATGTGTGTTTGATTTATGATAGTCCTAGCATTTCAATAGATCACTGAAAAAAAAGTGTTGAAAAAAAAAGACAAATGCAAACACTGAATGAAGTTGTGTGAAAGAATGTTCACATTTCTTCTAATCTTTAAATATTTTTCAACACATTCTTTCGTGCAATCTCTTGAATATGTTGACAACTTTAACTTAAAAACGCTTCACATGATCACACTAGTGTTTCATTAATCACTTTTCAGAACATACCATTTAAATCAATATCATTAGTTAGCGATAGAAAAAAATGAACACGGATGTGGCACTAACCCCGCTACATTTTGATGTTCATCATTCATCATTCCGAACGAATTTTCACTCGGTTTGAGTAGAATTCTTTGCATGAATTTGCCGAAAAAATATCAGAATCATAGATTCACACATTTCTACAGTAAATATGTGTCAAATAATCTTTTAATCTTATGACTGTTTTAAATCCTGATTTCTTTAAAACTTTTTAATTTCCCTCCGTATATAGTGTTGCACACTCTCAAAAGGCGCGGAACCCTTTGGTTGATAGTCGACTCTCACTAAGAAACTTTTTATATTAATTTCTTTTTGGAAAATCTACACATAAATTTAATGCTGTTAAATTATAGTTAACATTTTGATCTTAACGCTTAAGATTGTTAGTTATCTTGACGGCTTATTCGACATCAGCCGAATATCTATTCTTGTCCATTCTATCTACAGAATTAACTTGATGTTTTTGTCAAGCGAATTAAACTAAAAGAAAGAAGACGTGGACCTAGTTTCGACCTTTGTGGCACATCATCCATAATAATCATCTTTACATTAACATCGTCTGCGTTTTTCAGTTTGAAAGTTCATCCACACCCTTGGAGAAGTTTAACCTTCCGAACCGGCCTTAAAATTCTTATTATACTGTGAGTTTCTTTATTTTTCATTTTCTACTACCTTCGGGCTCCCAATTAGCCTATAGAATGTAATTTTAACTTAATCCTTCTGATTGTGACAGACCATTTCAACCTCAAAACTAGTTCCACTCGAATTCAATTCATCTCGTTCCTTGTCCTTAAAATCGTGTTAAGCGGGTTAGAAGTTAATTTTCCAAAAGGTCAACATCCGCAAGGCGGGCATAATTAGATTGCTTTTGGTTTTATGAGTTTGGACATAGGAAAAATAAACAAAATCCACAAAAGAACGTGTAACGGCGGCGAAATAATTCAGCCACATTCGCATTTTCAACATCACAAAACCCAGAGTTCACAGTCAATTTCCATCGTTCAAAAAGGACACGCGTGCCTGTCAGCTAGTAACCAAATGTCCACACGTTTGACCTGATATACATACGTTCATTTATATATCCTCATGGCATCGGACATGACGCTTCTAACATCTATGCTTGTTGGCTAATTTGCCGTGTACCGAGTGGAACGTGTAGTCTCGAAAGGGATATAGGTTATCCAACTATACATTTATGGCACGTCCCTACCAATATATATGAACACACTTGTGCCAATATGTAAGTTCACTTCTTTGGTCTTCCTTCCACCACCGCACCAACAGAGAGTGGATGGATGTATCATGCAAGTCGGGGGGACTAGAATCAAATTGAAGGGGGCTAATGTTTGCAGCTTTCTTCACGTTCCGCGCTGTTGAGTAAATAACAATTTTAATTGGCCCGAGGATGGCAAAACATTCGTTGGTAACTATTTGGATTATAAATTTCCAGGAAATAAAATCATTTAGCATAATTTTCGGCTCCTCAACTACTCAGCTGCTGTAAGCATGAAAAATTACGGGGCACTTGTGTTGGGTTCTATCTGGAGCTGGCTTTAGTTGGGAGCAACGTTTCTTAGTGCTTAAGCTAATCCGTGTGCTGGAAAGTAAGCAGAATTTACAACAGCATGTGGCTCTTTGGTGAGGATTGCAGGAGCATCTTTATGTGATGGTATTATGAGAAGGGTGCATTGGTTAATTTAGAGGTTCTATGTAACATTTGAAGCAGGGGCGTTCATGTAGGATGACATTGTTAAAAGAAGAATAGTAAGTCACAGTTGAAAATTAAAATGAGGGCGAAGAATGAATCTACGGTGTTCCACTTGACTTCTTAAATACTTTTTTTGAAGCACCCCGCTGGACATTTTCAACTCATTCATAGAAGTTGTTTATCTTACGACAGATTCAAAGCCCTCATTCAGCATATGGAACATCAGGATACATTTATCTTTTAGAAGTGCATCAACGATCTTTATGTTGTCAGTATAGATTCTTGAGCACGCAAACTATATCGTCAATGGATAATATGAAAAGTACAGGACTCAGGTGGCTACCCTGAGGCACACTCAATAAAATCGAGGGGTTTCACTAAAAAGGTCATAAAATTTTGTGGAAGCTTATCGAACCCATTACTGTAGCTAGCTGCACTCTGTCAACTTATTTTGGCGCAAACCAAGCCATTTCTTTGCAAGTATGGAAAAGTTTACAACTGAAAAAAAGAGATGAGCTATAGGTCTTTATCTTGTTACATCAGCCCGGCAGCCTTTTGTGTTCACTGAAATAATGAAGCTATTATTCCAATTCATTCAAACTACTCTTTGAATATCTTAAATATAAAAGCCAAATGGGGCTGTCAAAGAACAACAGTACTTTCGGAATTATTTCAATTGAGTCCGCATGAGGTGAGCCAGCTTTTTTGGGTCTTGAACAAAATCAGCAAAATTAAGGGGGGAAATCACAGATGCACACAAAAAATTAGGCATATTTTCGGGAATCATTCAGCATAATTTTGGCTGAGTAAAAGTATCAATCGAAAATCTGTAAAGTAGATTTTATAGCAATGCTAAAAAAGTACAAAATGTAATTTTTTCAATAAAAAATATTTAAAAATGCGGGCTGCGCAGCATATGCGCCAAGGCGCCTAGTTTGGAAGCGTGTCGATGGCCGAAGACGTAGACTCCTTAAGAACACGCCAACATTTTTTTGTTTTCATATAACAACAGCTAGCTAGCTACGTAGGATTTTTTTTCGATATATTGATTTTTTACAAAATGGTGCATTTTTGAAAATATAGTTACATTTTGAACAAAAAAATAAAAACGCCATAAAATCGTCGATAAAAAAAAATTAAGCCATATAAATTAAAAAAGTCCTACGTAGCTCCTTGAAGAAAGATATAATAAAGGTACTGTCAAAATTTCAAGTCGATCGGTAAACTCGATTTGCTCGAGTTGTGTCTTCGGAGAGCTCAAAAAAGTGGTTTCGAGAAAAACGCGTTTAAAGTTTTAATTACCGCAGAGTGAAAAATGTTCGCCAATTCTTTCTTGTAGTCCTGAGTCCTCCAAAGAATAGTTTCCGATTTCTGGTAGTTAATAGCGTTGCATGTTTTCAAAATCTCGATGCATGTTCAATCGTCTGCTTGTCATTACTGATAAGCAGCAATAAGATAAAAAATGGGTTTGGGTGCGAGTAGACTTGCCCATACCATGAACTTCCCATCTCAAGACAAAAAAAAAACAACTTCAATTTGGGTTAAGAAAATATCATTCATTAATTAAACATATACTATATTTGTTGTGAACGAGATTAAAACTTTTGTGACCTCGTTTTATGAATTTTCGTCTTGGCTGTAAAAAAATCACTTTGGCTTGCAAGAGAATTTTGGTGAAAGTACGAGCTCTATCCTGTCGAGCTTCAAGTTGAAGCTAGCTGGCTGTCCATGGCTTGCATTACACAACTCAAAGAAAATATCTCATACAGTTTAAAATAAAATTTTAGGACCAACAACCCGAAATCAAAGCCAGTCTTATGTAGGCATATAGAAGCACACGTTCATTTCTCTAAGAGTATCCAACTTTACGTGGAATCATTTCCATTACAACAACTTTAACATTGGAAGTTGAATTCGTATTCGATTTTGGTAGTTGTTTTTCAACTTTGAAAAATAAAGTTTTATAAATCAGACAGCCAGAATTATCAAATATTATAAAGCCTAGTTTGAAAAGTATTGCATTATGTGAGAACTCTTTTATAGGGATTCATATCTTAAAAGTTATATGACCAGTGACACAAACTAAATTTCGAGTATGATCAAAATCCAAACCATAACTGGAATTGTTTTTTGAGGGGAATTAAAAGCTGTCGGATTCTGTTGAACTTTGCAATTTTCCTTTTAAATTTTCCCTTCCTCAGAAAACTTTTTATTAAAACTTGTGCTGAGTTATCACTGAAGCATTTCTCACAAATTATTACTTTTACTAGTGAAAAAATTTTATAGGGAAAAAAATTCAATAAGTTGTTTTGCAATGAGCAGAGCTAAAATTTGTAATCAGGCTTTGCCTTTTTTTTGTTTGCAGAATTTAAATTCTTTCGATATAAACATTGTGAAAGACCGTTTTTTTTAATTATTTATACTACCTTGATCGATGCACTTTCATCAAATTTGTAAGATTGCTTTTCTTTGAAAGATATTTACCATCGCTCGGATTTTTTAAAAATGTTGCGAGACCACAATCGGTTGGCTGGATCTGAAACTCACAGGTTAAATTAATAACAATTACAAATTCTGACTAAATTTATTTAATTATTTATTTACTTTTAAGATATACAATATAGGAATTCAGTTCTGTTAAAAAATTTCTTGATTTTTTTGTTTTTCCTTATTCACCTTGTCACTTCGAGATAAAATGCCACAAGACCGCTCACGGAAAAAGTATGGCGTCACGGAGTCGATTCGTGTGATAGCTGTTGGATGTCGCTGAAGTCGCTGAAGTCGCGATGACTGCGCTCTCTCGCAACACCCCCCTCCGGTATGTCCTGTAATGGACCTACCTTGTCACTCGGTCTAACTTCCAATATAGCTAGCTTCACCGCGGGCCTCTGGTAGATACCTGACTGCGTAACAACTGTAGCGCTTCTCACCTGCCCGTCCGGACTCAACCTGGTTTCGATCACTCGCCCTTTTGGCCAGCTATTACGGGGATTGCTGGGATCGACTATAATCACTATATCATATTTTTTAAGCGGTTCGGCTGGAGTAAACCATTTTGTCCTCTTCGTTATGGTCGGCAGATATTCTGAAACCCAGCGACGGTAAAATTACTGAGCGTACCTCTGCGATACCAGCCAGTTTCGACAAGTACTTCCTTATCGTCGTTGAGTATAGCCCATGGTTTGGATCCTCCGGAAGAGCCGAAGAGAAAGTGGTTGGGCGTTATGGCTTCTTTATGTTCGTTATTGATGGGCATGTATGTAAGAGGCCGAGAGTTCACTATATTTTCTACCTCCAGTAACATACACTGCAGCAGCTCATCTGTGGGATGACGATCCGGCTTTATTTGGTACAGAACAGATTTGATGGAGCGGACCAGGCGCTCCCAGCTTCCGCCCATATGCGGAGATCCAGGTGGGATAAAAGTCCATTCAGTGGTTACACTGGTAAAGCCCTGCATGAGTTTGTTACTGTCGATATTTTTTTTGTGCCTTCCTAAGTTCGCTCTCGATGCCTTTGAAATTCGTCCCGTTGTCGCTCAGGAACTCGAGTGGAGTTCCCCGACGTGCCATGAAGTTCCGAATAGCAAGTATGCAGGAGTCGGTTGTCATCGAATTAGCGATTTCAACGTGGACAGCCCGCGTCGTCAAACACGTCAACAATACTCCATACCTTTTCTCTGTCCTACGAAGATTTACCACAGTCACTGGGCCGAAATAATCGACGCCGGTATATGAGAAGGGTCGACAAAACGTCGCCAGCCTAGACGGTGGCAGCTGGGCCATCATAGGATGATGTGGCATAGCAGTAGCGTTCTTGCAGCGTTGACATTCTCTTCGTACTCTACTGAGAACTGGTCTCATACCTGGGATGTAGAACTTCTGCCGTAACTGGTTGATAACCGTTTCATGATTTCCATGATGGTAGAAGGTATGGTAGTCACGAACGATGAGTGTTGTAACGAGATGCAGCTTCGGGAGAGTTATCGGTCGTCTGACGTCTTCCTGGTATGCTTCCACGTACCTCTCGATTCTTGATCTTGCTCGAAGAACTCCTTATTCATCTAGATGCGGGCATAATGCGACTAGCGAGCTCGACCTGGCAACGCCTTTAGATGAAGCTAAACTAAGCACTTCATCAGCGAAGACATCCCATTGAGCTTGTTTGAACAGTTGACATTCGGCAGTTCGAAGCTCACGGCGAGTGAATGGACCTGTTTTGCGTGCTTTCAAGCGCAGACGAGCCAGCATGTTTTCGGCAAAACGAAGAACTTGTGCGGCGCATCAGAGCAGTCGAAACCATTCCTGAAATCTTTCTGGGTAAAATGCAGCTCTACTAACCTTGCTATGTATGCCAATATATAGAATTGTGTCTTCATTTCATTCTCAGTGGGTTGTCCATAGGGCTCATCCGGAGGCCACGACTCAGGAGGTTCCATCGAAAACCAGGAGTATATATGTAGTTCTTGCACGGACCTCATCAATCAATCCACACCCATCGAACAGCAGCTGCCCCATAGGAGCGCCACCCTTGAGAACCCGCATCCTCTACAAGCCGCAACCCAAGCGCCACCAGCCATACAGAGAGCTCGAATCCATCGCAGGAGACCAATTCATTTGTGATCGCTCGCCAACTCTTCGAGCAAAGTAATACAGAAAAGCCGCCTGTAGTTATCAAGCAAAGCCAACAAATTTCTGCTCTATCGGACGACATTGCTCATCTGCAAATCGTTACGGAGCGACCAACTGGTACGTCAAGTTCTTGTGCTCGGCCACGGACTGACGCCCCATCCTCCAAAGGCACTAAGCGTTCTTCAAAAAAACTAGGACGTGAGTATGCCAAATTGGACGAGGTGCACCATGTGAGAGTTGTGATGACGAAATCTCGTCAGATGGAAGTGGAAAAGTTCGGGAGTGGATGCAGCAAACAAGAAGCAATCCGAAAGTGTGCACTCCTGTTGACCGCACAGCAATGCCTGTTTTGTCGAACCCTGAAGCCCAGGTGACGAATGTTAAAACTACGTGGAGGGGAGCTAACGTTTTTATATCACAACAGCAGCAGCCAAGGCAAGTGCACTGTTCCCAACCGCACTTCCACTGCCGCCCCCTGCACTTTCCAATCTAAAGTGTTCGTCAACTCGACAATCTCATCTTTGTGGAGAAGATACCATGATTCTGTTCGACTTCTTGAGACTTCTTCGGCTGAAAGTATTCGGGCATAGCCCTTCGCAATTTAATCTTCGATTTTCTGGTGAAGCTCCTTTGCCAGGTCAGCCTCCTTGCCATTGGATAACTATCTGGGAGATCAATTTGCTCATACCTCCAAAGCAAACCCGTCTCGAACCTGCCATCCTTGCGCTGAGTTTGTTTTTTTAAAAGCTCCATAGCTCGCTGATCGTCTGAGATTCTGATGATGTTCTTAGTATTGGTAGCCCCAAAATTTTCTGTACAAAGAAATTCCTTTATCATGGATTTCAATTCGGAATCATTGCCTCGGCTGCAGTCGCACTTATGAAAGTTGTTGTAGGCAATGGTATCGGTCGGTAACAGCCATGGATGATCCACCCCAACCGGGTCTTAGTCGCAATCGGTTCCACTATTTTGCCCTCTCTGCATTTAAGTGGAAGACCCAATGCCCAGTTGTTAAGCCCGATGATTATCTTTAAGTCATTTTAGAAAGTGTTCAAGAGAACAAAGTTTCAGTCAAAAACTGTGCAGCAGAGAATCTGTTTTCTTTCTGGTAAATATATGGCTTCAAGAAGATCACATTCAGTCCAGTTTTCTTTGCAAATTTTGATGGTTTTTTCCAGAACGATTTCGAGAGATTTTTTATCCATATGTCATTTTCGGGAAATACCTCCAGGATTGGGTTCATGATAAGGAACCACAACGGGGGAAAATAAACTAAATAGGATGTTATGATCTTCCTTGCAATATACGAATAATGCAGTTTTAGCTTTCTATCTCTCGATGCTTTTTCTTTGAATTCAATTGCCTCATGTAAGTTGCGGCATGAGCTTCTTTTAGCTAATAACGGGTACGCCATCTAACGTTTTTTTTCAACTAGTGCTAATTTCGTGAATGGTAACACTTAGCTCATGTCTGTTTTGACAGATAATAAGTTTTATCCTTCCGCTGAACGAATATGGTTGTGTATATGCTTGAACAACGCTGGGAAATATTGCGACATTACTTTGAAAATCATGGTAATGTTGCAGAATGTGAGCGAAAATTGCGTATGGATTTTGGAAGAAGAGAAGCACCTTCAGCTTCGTTATCTTGTGAAGAAAGTGAAAGAAACTGGCATCCTCATCGATAAACCAAAGCGTGAAAAGCCAAAAACAGTGCGTTTACCCGAGAATATTGCTGCTGTTGCAGAAAGTGTGCGTGAAGCGCCATCAACATCAATTCACCGTCGTTCCCAACAATTGAACATTTCGGAGACATCATTAAGACAAATTTTGCAAAAAGACCTTGGTATGACGCCATACAAAGGCCAATTGGTTCAGGAGTTGAAGCCAACTGACCATCCAATGCGTTTTCGCTTCGCTAAGTAGGCCTGCGATCGACTTACATAAGATGCAGATTTTGCCAAAGAAAACATTTTTTCAGATGAAGCTCATTTTGATCTTGGAGTCACTGTTCGGTGCGGATTTCGGTCCAGAGGCATAATTGGGCCATTTTTCTTCGAAATTTAGCAAGGAGTGGCCGTTACAGTCAATGGCGATCGTTATCGGGACATGTTGAACGAATTTTTATTCATAAAAATTGAAGAGGAGGATATTGGAAACATGGAGTTTCAACAGGACGGCGCTACGTGCCACACAGCCGAAGCTACACTCGATGTTTTGCGCCCTGTTTCTGAAGATCGCTTTATGAGCCGCAGCGCTGATGCCGTTTGGCCACCTCGGAGCTGCGATTTGACATCGTTGGACTATTATTTGTGGGGTGCCCTCAAAGATAAGTGTTGCGCCGACAAGCCAGAGACAATTGACGCTTTAAAGGACAATATTCGTGAAGCCATTGGTGAAATACAGCTGCACACAATCGATAATGTGCTTAAAAATTGGACCGATCATGTGTAGCCGGCATGGCCAGCCGAGGCAGCCATTTGAATGAAATTATTTTCCATTATTAACCGGAAGGATTGTACTTTCAAATAAAAAAAGAAATTTGAGATTATATTCAGCAGTTTTTTTTTATAGCATTTTCAAAAAAAAAGTTATTTTGCCGACTCGTTATATCATACCTTTTTTATTTGCACTTTTTGCCGGAATCGCCCATAACCTCCATCCTGTGGCAGCTGCCGATCAAGGAATGAGGAATAAAGATACATCCATTCCGGCAAATCTCCGGTCGATAAGTCTCCTTCCGAACATCAGTAAGGTATTTCAAAAAGTAAGCAAAAGAGCCCTGACCAATTCGGTTTCAGAGCAGGGCATGATTGCACACAAGAAACAATGCACGGGTGCCTTATTGATAGATGCAAGAATTAAGCCTTTTCACGACCATGGTCAATTTGCAGACGCATTTAAAATGCTGCGTGAAGTTGAACAAGAAAGCATAAGAGATGCACATGTGCATGGAAAAGAAGCACCCAATATCACTTTGGCAATTTAACAATACAGAAAATCAGATTTAAGACGTTAGAATTAACAACGAGTTTATGAAGTAGCTTGCGTTGTTGGTGAACAGCCACTTGAACGAGACTTATTAATTCACTGCAGCTGAAAGAATACATTTTCTTGTCCCAAATTTAGGTCCAATGGTTTATCCACTACTTTCAACTTATGAATATCAAAATTGGGGTGCAAATATTATTAATATATTATATCAGCATTTGCTATTAGTCGCAAGGACAATCATTTGAAAAGGTCGGTATTTAGTTGTCAGAACCAGTATTCAAACATGGGCAACTCGACGTTGCCATGTCCAGATATCGTCATGCAAGTGATTTGAAATTAAAAATACACAGAGTCCTCATTAAGGAAAAATAACTTTAGGTTCATGCTAAATATTCTGAAAAAACATTATGTTATAAAAAATATTTACTACGTATGATTGACATGAGCTAAATAAATGATAATTAATAAATTATGTAAAAGGCAGCACACGAAAGGAGGTCCACGTCACTTTCCCTTGATGTATAGTATATCATACGAATAAATACGAAATAATATATACAATATGATTACATATCAAAATGTGAATGACATTCTGTTGTGATGTTATAAGTGAATCTAACAATAAAGATGATTAACTTCAAATTGAATTCATGGACTCCAAATCTTAAAAATGAATTCATTTCTTACTTCAACTTTTATTAAGTGAATGCAAATGATTTTCGAAAACGATTTCAATTTTTTGACCGTTAAAAATGCACCCATTTTGGAATTAATTTTCATCACTCAAAGATTTGAATTCTATTAAGATAAAGATATCAAAACAAGCTTTGTTTTAATTTTTTTCTATTTTTGAAAATCTATAAAAAGCATCGTCCCACACAGGTTCACTGACTTTTCTTCAAATATTCATTTGCAAAGATAAAACGTTCTTAAAGACATCACTCATATAGGACTACAAACAAAACGTTCGCCTATCTTTGTGTTAAAAAAGCATTTTAAGGAGAACCGGAGGGAACCGCTTTAACAAAAAATACCCCATTCAACTTTATATTAAAAAAGCAACCGCAAAGGAACTTGGTGACAAAGGCACTATTTTTTGTCGGTGTCCCTGTGCGCCTTTCGCATGTCTCTCCCTTTGATAGCACAAGTAACCACCATTCACGAAGTGGTCCTTGCGTTTAAGCCAAAATGAAATATTCATGCATCGTTTAAGTTAAAATGCCAAGAAAATGCATTTAAGATCAAACACAAGGCGCACGCCAAGGAACCGAAAAAGATACTCAATGCATCGAACAGTGACTCCAGCAAGGATAATGCGCAGAAAATTATTCAGCGATGAAAGCGCTCTTAAAGATTTTCATCATCGGAAAACTGTCAAAAGGATCAAGGACAACCGTAACGTTTAAGTTTTCGGAATAAATTTCTCAAACAATGCCAATAAGAAAATATGTAAATGTTTCCAAGCCATTTATACAAGACTACATTTGAAAGTAGATGCATTGCGAACGACACAGATGCCGGATGGTTGGATAGCTAAAAGTTACTCTGCCGAATGGACACTTGCCCACAAAAGTCAATTAGATGGTGGCCAGAGTTGGTCTAGACTTGAAATAAAGGAAACAAAATCGGGCATAGTGAAGAGGAAAATTTCTGCTTTGGTCTTGCTCATTCCGTATGAGTATTTATATAGAATATAGACCGCGCTTGAAATTTTCCAGAATATTCTGCAATGAATAAAAATTGATATGGGTTTTGACCTGCCAACGTACAAAAAAATTGTTAATAGGACTACCGGTTGAAAATGTCGTTTTTTCAGAAATCAATGCTTTATTGAGGAAAAATAGATATAAATTCAATATTTAAAGTATTGCCCATCGCTAGCCACACATTTGTCCCATTTTTCTGGCAATTCATGGATATCCGTTCTGAAAAATTCGACCGGTTTGGCCGCAATTCACGAATCGATCCATTTTTTGACATCATCGAAATGACGGAAGTGCTGGTCAGCCAGGCCATGTTGCATCAATCGGAAGAGATAGTAATCGGACGGCGCAAGGTCTGGACTATACGGCGGGTGGGGAAGGACATCCCGTTTGAGCGTTTCAAGGTAAGTTTTGAAGACATTTGCAATCTGTAGCCGAGCATTGTCATGTTGCAAAATAACTTTATCGTGTCTTGCGACCGTTTCCGGCCGTTTTTCCTTCAGTGCTCGGCTCAAACGCATCAATTGTCGTCGGTAGACCTCGCCTATGATTGTTTCATTCGGTTTTAGCAGCTCATAATGCACAACACCCTTCTGGTCCCACCAAATGCACAGCATAACTTTCAGGCTATGAATATTGTGAACGGCCGTCGATGTTGAGGCATGTCCGGGGTATCCATACGTTGCCCGACGTTTTGGATTATCGTAATGTACCCATTTTTCATCACCAGGGACGATTCGATGCAAAAGTTCAAGTATCATTTCGGACATACAAAATGAGCGTTCGACGTCTCGTGGCTTCAATTCATACGGCACCCAATATCCTACCTTTCGGATTATTCCCATTGCTTGCAAACGATCGGAAATGGTTTGCTGAGCCACGCCAAGGGATTTTCGAAAGTTCTTCTTGCGTTTGTGACGGATCTTGATCGAGTAATGCCTCCAATTCATGATCTTCAAACTTTTTCACCTGGCCGGGGCGTTCTTTTTCTTCGGTGTCAAAATCACCATCTTTGAATCGCTTAAACCACCGATGCGAACCATAGATGCGCTTCGGTTGCTTTTTTCTTTAGATGAAAGAAGCATATTAAAACTTCCCGCAAATGTTGTTTTGATGGCACGAATGTAGACATTTTACGGCTTTACAAAAACTTGTGTGTTTTCACTTATGACCAATAACCTAGACTGAAATAATTAGACAATGACATGAAGTTTCTGATGTGACAGCTGTCATGGTCAAAATTGACCTCAGAGTAATAGATATGAAGTTGTCTGCTATAACGACATTTTTAACCGGTAGTGCTAAATATTACTTGAAATCAGAGTTGTGAAAGGAAGATTGCGATTTTTAAAGGTAATCAATTCAAAAGTTAGTCACCGTAGAATTGAAATCGTTTTCGGAAATCAGCATTTCGTTGAAATCATCAGCGAATTCACTTTTAACAGATTGGACTTGACTCAACTAGAATTGTTTTAATTTACAAAATATAAGCTTTAAAGATTCATTGATGCGCAATAAGTATTTTCTACATCATTTTATTGGGTTAGTCGTTATCGTGACAATAAGGGACGCATCTTGTCCACTGTCGTGTTTGAGTTAAATGTGAGCTTCAGCAAAAATCAAATGAATTCAGTAAAAGAATTCAAACAAATGCAATCATTTGAATTATTGACAATGATTGATTAAAAGCAAGTGCACTGATTTCAAAAGAATTCACTTAGTTTTTTTCCTTTTCCTTTTTATTTTTGTTTTTTAAGCCTTGGATTTGAAAAACCTAAGGATACAAAGCTCTATGGTTTTTTTTAACTTATGGCTTCCTTTTTGTGTAACTGGTTTTCAAAAAGTTCACAAATACGGACTGAAGTCTCCTCTTATGATTTGTATGCTTACCTCGGTAATATTCTAACATATTTTAAGCAGAACCCGAAAGAAGAATAAATATTAAATAAAACTCTGCTAAAGAAAGACACTTGTTTCAGAGAATGTGGCGCAGTACGGAAGCCTTTGTGTGCTTGTCACCATTGCATTTGGCCATTTTTTATATTTTTTATATAGCCGGATATAAGAACGCAGTTTTCTTTTAATACTTTTTTTTTAATCACAGTTAATACAAATATCTAATAAAAAATATGTTCTTACAAATAAAATAATAAAAAAAAACAAATCCCTGTTTAGTGTTTGTCAGCAAATTTATATTTTATATCATCCAGTGAACTATATATAAAACCTTGTTGATCAAACCTGAAAGAACAACAAATATATTTATTTAGGCCGATAAAAAAAAAAAAAAACTTCTATATTCCTTACTCCTCCATATTATATAATTCTATACTTGTTTTAAACATGTGCTGAACAGATTTTTCGGTCCAATTTTTACTTATAACATCAACAATCTTTTCGATAAAACGTGAACCAGTGGCTCCATTTAAATATGACTGAAATCCTGGAAAAATTTGCTAAATTGTAATTTCGTTTTTCAAATAGTTATGTCAATGGTCTTACCTTCGCATGAGCTTGCTATAACGACGAGATTTTCTGGTAAAGTACCAGCCGAAGCACTTGCACTGTCATAGGCTTCCATAACGTTAAATTCTCCCTTACATGCCTGGATGATAATAAACACGGGCTTATTATGAAGTGTCTCATTTTTGTAAATAGTCTTCAGTGCATCTTCATAATCGAATTGACCATCCTTGCAATATAAAACATTTCTTTCAGTGCCATGGGACATGAACACAAGAAGTAAGGCACCATATTCTTCAAAATTATATTTCGAAACTAAAATGGGGAAATTTATTCATGGTTATTTATATTATTTCAAAATTATGGTAAAATATTTTAAGAGAAAAGTAAACTCAAACTCACAAATCATTCGAAAGAATGAATATTTACTGTTCGTAAATTAATCGTTCAAAAAATTATCCTCAATCATTCATTTAAATCGTTCTTTAAATGGCTTGCAGATCCACAAACTCAATATTTGTATCTAGTTTTTTTCTTTGTTTAAAATAAAAATAAGTATTTTCTCTGCCATATTTGTTATTGGCATTCATGCAAATCGAAGTGAATACAACCCAACTTTTTTTTAAGGCGATCATGCGTTAGGGATTTAGGCGCAGAACCCTTGGCGGCCCTACATAAGACAATCTTTCAAATATTCTTCTAATCCTCCTGCTCGCTCGCTGCCAAATAAGGGTAGTCACAATCCATTAAGAGCGAGCAATGCAATCAGAATTGAATAAAAAAGAAGCCATGTGAGAGTTAACTCTCACACGAGGGGTTCCGCGCCTATACAACACTAATTGTAAAATTGTAGTTGATTTTACTCATTATAACTTTAATTATTTGTTGGTGTTGCGACAATAGCAGAAGACCTTCTGTTAAAACTGCAAGTGTCTCCCTATAACGGTTTAGGAGATACAACTTTGAGACCGACGGGTGTACGGACGAACGGACAGCGGAGGCTTAGTAAAAGGGTCCCTTGGTTCCTTTGGGAGTGGAACCCCAAAATAGAAAGATAATCCTATTGGAGTCTTTTCACAAAACAAGACTTCATTTATTGGATTCATGATATCTTTTACATAGGCTCTTAGATAGATTAGGGCTAATCGCAAAAGTCAAATTGTGATATTTAATTCAAGTTAATACATAGAAAAGTAAGAAAATAAAGTATAATAATATAATAATAATAATATAAAAATAATCATGACGATTTTATAAAAAAAATATATATTTTTGAGTTTTTATATTTAAAAAGAGATAATTAGTTAGCTAGACAAATATCTGAAAACTTTACTTCTAAAGTGTTTGGTTCCGCGAGTTCGTTTTATGACAAGGGGTAGGGCATTGAACGTTCGGATAACATGAACAAAAAATTGTCGCTCAGTATTTCTGCAAGCGAATCTTGGTTGAGTAAATGTTGAGTAGTGTTTAGAATTTGACATTTCAATCTTTTCAAGGAGATAAATGGACTCTTTGCTTGTTAAGATGTTGTTAAAGGTATTTAGGGCACAGTAGATAAGATAAGAGTAAAGACTACAATCTAATATATTTTTTGAAATGGCTACAGTAAGGTTTCTTTATGATTCTGAACTATGGCAAAAAACTATTTGACATCCGTACGTTATTATCGGCATGATGAGAGTTTCAAAAGGTAAAGCTTAATATGTTGAGGGGTGAAATATCTAGAAAATGATAAGCTTCATAGAAAGCCATATATTTTTGCTATTATTATTTTTAAACGAGATGGATTAATAAAGAAACCATTAGCTAAAAATCATTCGTGACGTGCCGATAAATCAAAATTAAGGTGTCCTGTAAGCTGGTTGAGGTTTATTCAGCGGACTTTAAAAATACAATTGAACATTGTCAGCATTCATGTTTGCATACAGACCGTTAATCATTAATAAACATACAGAACAATATTGGACCGAGAATCGACCCCTGCGGTACACTCTGCATAATGTGTTAAATTGCATTACAACTTTCTACTTCCTATTATTTAGAAAAAGCTTTAGTGTCTGTAAACTGCAATGAGAATATATGCTTCTGTATCGAAGCCGTTTGAGGAGACCACAATGCAGAAATGGGTAACATAGCCCTTATCAAATAAGCATAGCCTTAGAGCAGCTATGGTGGATAAATTAAGGAGTGACGATGAAGACGTTGTTGAATCCACTTGGCTATTAACTTCTCAAAAATCTTACCGAGACACGAAAATATACTTATTGGTTTGTAGTAATTCGCAGAGGTTTTTTTTCACTTTTAAGGAACAGGTACAACTTTGGCTATCATGACCGACTATGACATGAGGCAGAATCATTAAAATGAAACAAAGTGGTACACCATCTTCGCCAATAGCATTCGACTTTAAATAAGCGATTATTTGAGAGACCTCTAAACATGGTTGCATTTAGAAAGATTCAAATACACTGCGTGTGTTGTATTCGAGAGAAAGCTTTCATTTAAGTTATCTGGTTCTGTTTTCTAAGCATCACCACCGATTCCGGCAATAACTATTCGGCGAAGACCACACCAGAGTGTTTTCGGTGGTAGCATAGCACTCAGCTTTGAAATATAAAAGTGTCGTTAAGCATGACGAACAATACTCGTTGCCGTTTGCATTTGAATTGAGAATCATTTTTCTGTCAAGGGGCTAATGTGCAGTCAATAGAAACACTTCCTTCAGGAGTCAAAGTTACAAATTCATGGAAAATTGAACCAATTTGATTTTACCTTTGCAAAGAATAAAAAATTTCGATGATATTTAACACACACTTTGTTTCATTTAATTTGAAAGATAGGAAGCTTTTAATGAAAGACCCTGTCGATAACTGTGAGAACTACAAGCCATGTAGAAAGCCAGAAACAACAAACAACATGTCAAAGTGCGAGCTAGATAAACGAAAAATAAATTCTTTCCCAAAAGAATGCATTCTCTAGCAACTCTGGTAAAAACATTTTAAGGCAAAAAAGTGCCCCCAAACAAAACCGAGTTAGTTGCATCCAAGGCAAAAAAAAATTCCCTGAACTATGCATTGGAATTGAACAAAAGTTTATTAATGAAACCAGGGGAAGCCCCACAAAGTATCAAACTGAAAGCAAACAAATGAATGAATTCTAAAAAATCAAAAGTACACATATCGACCAATACTTACAAAACTTGAGTTTTGCTTTTAATTCACTCAAGGTCAAATCCGATACCAGCATTTCTGGCAAATTCAACGCCTGACATAGTCTCTGCAGGCGTTTAACATCTTTAAGACTTGCATCACGTTTAGGTAAATCTTCGCGCTCGCCTTCCCTCTTGTCAAAGTTTATAAAATTAAATATGATAACTCCACAGGGCTTCGAACTTGTCATAGTTTAATTTATCTGAACAATTTACACAAACACTGACTAAGAGAAAACGTTCAACGTTTCGACGAGAAATGTGAATGAGAACTGAACTGTCAAATGGGGGGGTCTCTATGTTCAGCGAGCTTTGCGATCATTTATTGTTATCACAATAAGCTTGATAAGATAAGACAGCTTTTTGGAGTAAGTGTTATCATTGCTTGAGTTGAGTTTACAGTAAAAATATTTCTTAAAACGAAACATGCATTTTCGTATCAGTAAAAAAAGCAAATATCATAGAATGACTCAATGGTGGTGTATTTGTGTCGTTTTGAAGTACAACTTCATGGCGTACGTGTAAACATGCTTACGTATCTATTTATAATTTTTCAATACCTTTGTACGAATGGGAAGAGTTGATTTAACTCTCCGATGAGCGGTGGCATATTAGGCGGTAAATGGAGCGTATGGGTCTGCCCAGACCCATACATATAAATACGTATATTTCAGTACAGGGAATAGAAGAAGACTAGAATTGTACTAAATTTGTGGTTGTGTGAGAGTATACGTGTCCAGTATGTATGTATGTGTAGATGTTTGTATGAAAATATGAGAAAATGAATGCTTTAGTCCGTTTGAAAAGGAACAGGTTTCTTAATTATTATTGAATAAAAATACATTATGAAGAGCATTCTGGCTTGTGCTTATGCAATGGTATAGAATGCTTATGGAGACGATTATGCTGCAGTGATATCGAGTTTTGCGCCGCTTTTTAAGAGAAGAAGAGCAAAGATAGCATGATGACCGTGTGGAGGCTACCTCAGCATAAGGCTGTGGTAGAGCTGCGACTGATGTCGATGGGCGGGAGTCCGGTACCTGAAAATAGCGAAATACTACTGTGTCCAAAAAATAAGGTGACATATGAATTTAAACTGCGCGCGTCGAAGGATTTGGAAATTTTTCTTTCTTTTTAGGTTGGCAGTACTGTCAGTGACATCTATGTGAAATTTCATGTCAAAATATATTCATAGTGTTTGAGATACGCGTCGTTTTGTGAGCTGCTAAAAGTGAGTTATTCGTTTTTTGCGATGTCGAAATTTATTGAGCAAAGAATTTGCATTAAATTTTGTTTTTGTTTGCGGAATCAATTTTCTGCTGCGGATACGATGAGGATGGTGCAGAAAGCCTTTGATCATAGGGCTATGTTTAAAAAAAATGTTTACAAGTGGTATAGTGATTTCCAAGCCGGTCGTGAACGTGTCGAAGACGAAGAGCGTTCTGGGCGACCATCAACCTCAACCGATGAAGCTCACGTCCAACAAATCAAAGATTTGGTGTTGAAAAACCATCGATTAACAATTAGAGACCTTGTTGATGAAGTTGGCTTATCGAAAGGCTCAGTCAATACCATTTTGAAATATGCTTTGGGCCTCAAGCGCGTCAAATCTCGACTGGTACTGAAAACATTGAATTTTTTGGAAAAAAGGCGTCGCGTTGAAGTGTGTGAAACAATGCTTTCCGACTACCATGATGTCATGAAACGCATTATAACTGGCGATGAGACTTGGATCTATGCTTACGACCCCGAAACAACCGATCAATCGAGCGAATATCGTGCCAAAGGAGAGCCGAGACCAAAAAAACCGCGCCAAAGTCGCTCAAAAATCAAGGTCATGTTGACTGTTTTCTTCGATTATCGTGGTGTTGTGCTTTATGAATTCCTTCCAACCGGCCAAACAGTCAACAAGGAATATTATTTGAACGTTATGCGTCGTTTGCGTAACGCTATCCGCCTAAAAAGGCCGGAATTGTGGAAAGACAATTCTTGGTTTTTACACCACGATAATGCACCATCCCATACCGCACTCGTAATTCGTGATCATTTCGCCAAAAACTCAACCCATATCGTTCCGCAACCACCGTATTCATCTGATCTGGTGCCGTGCGACTTCTGGCTGTTCAACAAGCTCAAAAGACCGCTCCGGGGACACCGTTTTGATACGATAGAGGAGATTCAAGCCGCAGCGAAGACGGAACTGAAGACCATCCCGGAAAGTGATTGCAACCAGTGTTTCAAAGATTGGAAAATCCGTTGGCATAAGTGCATTGTATCGGGAGGGGATTACTCTGAAGGGGATGAAATTGATTTGGAAGAATAAATAAAGAATTTTCAAAATAAATACAATGTCACCTTATTTTTTGGACACAGTAGTATGTGTATAATATTTCACTTTCTTGGGTGAAATTTGTACATTCGTAAATTGTAAATTCGCTCCCGGTATACGCACTTTAACTTAAACGAAAGTGGCAACACTTTATTCAGCCTATGATGATCGAATTTCTTTGGGAGGCAGTGTTTATTTTTTAAGCTCTACATCGGGTATAGTAAACGCGGAAATGTTATTTCATAAGTTGTATTATTAGAAAACCATTTTTTTTTTTCAGTCTTCTTAAACAAATCTTGCGAACAATTTAAGCTCTTTTGCCTCAGTTTTTGAGAAACTGAACCAACAGCTAAACTTAAATGGTCTTGTAAGCGTTTTCTATATTATAGCTATCGTCTTCATTAAAACGTCTCAAGAGGATAGCAATTTCTTTGGTTTATAAGAAACCATTTTAAAATTATTCAGCATCTTCCTACCATGCTTTTTGAATAAAAATTTGTTTTCAATAAGTATCCCCAGATATTTTATTTCTGTTTTTCATGATAATTGTCATATTTTCGATTTTTAGGTGAACGGTGTTGCTGTCTTTGACCGCAAGTCTATGCGCTTTTCTAAATATTTTATTATGTAGACTGGATTTATAAATCACATCTGAAAAAAATTAAATTGCTTTTCAACTTTGCTGCGGTATCCTAGCACCGAAACTAATGATGCGGTTTTGTACTATTTCGAAACTGATAAAGTCTAAGCTTATGGTTAGCTATAATTTATGAAGATCATTTTCGACTTGAAAGGACGGCACCAATTTTTAATTTTCAATTTGATCAATTTTACGTAATCGAACTTTGTAATTTTTCGTCCTTGCTCTTACAGAAACCCATAAACAAAATTTAACAAATTCAGGAGTGACTTTATTTTTATTTATTTTGGTTTTGCCATTTTTAACATATCTTTTTAACTTAATGACATTTTATATATTTTTTAAAATTTATTGGTACATAAAATGAATGTTTTTGGCATGAAAATTAAACAAGGAAATTATGATAAAAATTGTAGCAGAGATAAATATACACAAACAAGTATATTAATTCACAAAACGACAACAAAATCATATTTTGCAGTTTTTAAATGTTATATGCTAGAACTCGGACGTCGTACGCAGAACGATTCTAAACACTATGCGGCAATACAAGTGTTCAAGTGGTATTATATTAAATACCCTTTACATATCATTTGAGTGAAATAGTCGAATGCTTAAAGTATTTTCCTCAAACTCCTTTCTCAGTAACAAGTTCCCTAAACAAATTATTTTTTATAAGTTTATAACAGCCATTCGCAAACCAATAAAAAAGGCGTCTTTATATTTCTCAGTGTCGTTCAAAATATATCGACTAGAAGCCCAGCTTGAATGAACCAACCAACGAGCCTTAACATCTTACATCATTTAACATGGGAAATAATTAGAAACCAAGCTTATCTTGCTTTCGACAATCATAATTTTGGTTTTTTTGCTAGCCATCAGTTTGTCTTCTGTAAACCAAATTCTTGTTTAATGAACATCAAATAAATGAATAAAAAAAAATACTGGACCCATCTTATACCCCTTTGGTACGCCTATATTTTTGTAAGATGTGTAAGCAATATAAAGCTACATAAAGTGTGCGTTGCCTTTTTCCTCTTGTACTTGCCGAATACATTTCTCTGTTGGCTGTGAAATTGTTCGCCCCAATTTGAACTTAGCGCAATCATGTTGGCGTTTGCATTGACCTAAATTCAACTTTCGGCAAATATAAACTTCATTCATGTCAGGGAAGTCATTCCATATCACTTAAAACGGAAACTCAGGCGTTCAAAAAACTTATCTTAAAAAAAGAAAAACAGAATCATAAAAAATTATCAAATATTTCTGTTTAAGATTAACAAAATGCCCTGAATAATCGCTGTCAGCTCTTACAGAAGCACATTTGATAGCTTCTATTAGGACATGACATCTATAAAACCAAATGGACTAACACCTGTTTCCGATGTGATTGATTAACGTAAAATTATTTATGAAGAAAAACAAACAAAGGCGCCACACAATAACCTATTTACGACCTCCAAGTCAAGGATATTAAACCATCAAAAATATTTTACCTCCTCATTGTCGGAAACAAGGCGTGACCTAATTCTCGGGCGATGACACACCATTTTCGAAAATACGATGTAACGTGCGAACAAAAGGTACGTATCTCCTGTCTACCCACACAGAAGAAACACGGATAAAAGTTTTTCCCCAGCAAGACTAACGACAGACAACAGCAAGTGACTAATCAAATCAAGTGAAACTTTTTCACGGGTAAATGTAAAAGAAAACGTGAGCATTGTCATTTCGCTCACAGGAGTCTGCTGGTAAACCTTTAAGAATGCGGGCTCATAAGATGCAGGCATTGGATATGCTCGCAGTCGTAGGTACTCGTGGGTTCACAAATCCGAGGCGGTGTACCCTTCGTTTTGGGATATTACATTGGCTATGGATATGAAAGGAGCTCCTTTTTACTCTTTGCTGATTTGAGTGTATCGAGAAACTTGTGTTTGTTTTTACTGCCAACATGTCATGGCCGACTTCGTGACTTGGTGCTTGGATCTGCATTGCAGCTGCAGTCAATGGGAAATCACACTCTATGCAATATTAATGATGTTACTTTGGGGATATTGTTTTAGCATATCTGAAATTCTCCAAGACTTTGCGAATATTTCTGAATTTGAAGGAGTCTGTGGTTTGATTGGCTTTCACTCTTTGCTTTTCGATAAAAAACTAATTGAGAATGCATTAAACAATATGCGCGTTTTGTTTTATTATTTTCTTGGTATTATGCATCTCGATCTCGTTGTTGATGTAAAAAAATAAGCTCTCATCCTCGCAACCATCGTATATATTCTGCGACTAAAGAACGGACAGTGGCGGCGGAGTGTTCCGTTTGCACCATTTGGGTACGGAACCCTTCAAATGAAACTATTCAGCTACTGAAAATTATTTGTTCTTCTTAATATTTACTCTTCTATCGGGAACAGGAAAGATAGATTAGCATGTTTATCAGAATGGGATAAAAATCGAGCTTTGTATACTTTTTGAAAAAAAAAAGTTGTACAGGGTGGCGCTTAAGAAAGGCTTAAATATAATTATGGAATACTATTTTTGTTAACGTCTTATTTTTATTTCAGCATTCACTTTGGAAAATTTGGGAAATTTATGATGGATATATTCAGCACAGAACAAAGAACTAAAGTGACTTGATCGCGTACAGGTCAAGTCCAAAGATCGAAGTTATCGTTAGTCTTTTGCAACGTGACATCGAAAAGATTCAAAGATATTGCGATGATTTGAAAAGTGCGAAACCATTCTGTTCAGGACTCCGTTGTCTAAGGCCTCTAGAAATACTTAAAAGAATTGGCGAATGTTCTCTATCATTGGACAAAACGGACAGCCACTGGCGAATCGTAGTGTTGTCAGATATCTTGGGATCTGGCTAGATCAGTATCTATATTTAAACAAACTTGTAGATACTGCTCTCTCCACAGCCAAAGCGGGCTTTGCCTTGAAAAAGAGTCTGTTTCACAGCAGTCAACTCGATGCCAAGCTAAAAGTGATCTGCTACACAGCCCTCATTCGGCCTGTCCTTGCGTATGGGTGTCCCGTTTGGTTCAACGTCGGAAAAAGCTTATTCCCCAGTTACGTCGGCACCTTCACTTCCCTTTGCAAGAACTCACATTCCCAACCTCCCTTTTGACTTGAATCAGATATAGAATTGCTATCCGTGCAACTTTTTCATAATTCTCCGAAATCGCTACACGCGCATGCCGGATCCTCTATCGGACACCAAGCCAAAACAACTCGCTACACGCGAACCCAACATTTTTCATTTGACACCTGCACAAACAAGCTGCATTCATTCCCACGGGAAAAAGCTTGATGCAGAATCAGTAAAATAGTTTATATAAATACCTGCGGAAAGGTTCAAGCGACACACTGTTAATTTGTAATGAAAAAAGACGAGCAATGATTGTGAATCATTTCAAAAGAAATAAAAAGTGTTTTTTTTAAGATCCACCGCTCGGATCAACACGTAACTCCCCTAAAGCGTTTCTCTTTTTAGATAGCAAAGGTCTGATCCAGGCGGTGCCCCTAATCTTCCACGTTGGTCGAAAAGCTGTGGACGGGCGAGGCAACTACGACCAAGACGTCGCAAGTAGCTCACCAGGGACTCTTCGGTTCAGTATGGCGGTTTCAGACCCCGACAGAGCTGATGTCGAAAGGCAATACCGACACTATTGGTGGCTGGACGGAGATTGAACTCTATCGTATGTTAAATTTTATTCCTGAGTGCCCTTAAGACTGTCGAAAGACAGTATTTTAATTTGCTAGGCTTAGCTTAGAGCGCCCGCAGAGGGCCGATAAGTTATTTAAGACGTACTTTTTAATTTTTGTCTAGCATTAAAGGAACATGAATTTTTGAGGAAAAAATGCATTGAATTGAAAATATTTCACACACATGTCAGGCAGTTTCACCTTTTCTTTTGTAAGATTCAATTGGTTCATGAGTAGAAAACAAATGTCCACAAATACGCATACAGTGTGCTCGGCGTTTTCAAGAAATGTTCCAAGAACAACGAGTTAATTCGCAGTATCGTAATGAGCGATGAAGCCAATTTTCACCTCAACGGTAACGTGAATAAACAAAATTGCAGATAATTAATTTCGTGATCGGATAATATTGCGTTTTTCTGATTTTTACTGGCCACCGCGTTCGCCCGATTTAACGACTCCAGATTTTTTTCTTAATGGCTACCTAAAATGGAAGTTGTACGTCAATAAGCCAAGAGTCATACTACAGCTTAAGGCCAATATCCAAGAAGAAGTGAAGGGGCTGTGAGCTGAAATTCTAAGAAAAGTAATGACAAATGCTATAGAAAGAGTACACCAGGTCGAGGCAAACTGAAAAATATACTCTATCGATTTCAGCCCTATGATATATGGGCAGGGCTAGCTTGAGCATCTTTATCACCACCAGGGCAAATCTAGCAGAAGCTCTAAAGCAAAACCTTCAACAGCTCAAGAGAAGAAAACAATTAATGAAGAGGAATGCAGAAAATTAACAAAACAAATGAAGTAATAGAATGCTAGGAGTACCTCTCAGATGAGGAGGAAATTCAAATAGAGAGAGTCTCACAAGAAACATGGAAGCAGAGTTTTACGTACCAGATGGATGAAAAATAGTGTCTTGACAGATCTTTCAGTTCACTTTTAATAAATTCCTTAGTATGTGATTTTTCAAAAGCATGAATCTGCAGACGTTGCTGACTTATCTGGAAGAGTTATCGCAAAAAAGAAAAGAGCCTTCGCCGTTTCCCTGCTCAAAGATAACGAAGAAACTATATTTAGAAATATGTCTAAGACGGAAATACTGTAAAAAAGCCAAAAGATATCTTGCACCCTTCAAAAACGGCACGCAGTTGCAATGCAATTTTAGGGAAGTATTGAAACAGCATTTTCAGCAAGCGAGTGTAAAAGAGTATGAAGAAAAGCCAGGCAATGAAATATCAAAGTTCTGTCAACCAGTACAAAAGATCTCAGTGCAGCGACAAAAAACCTTAAAAATAGCAAATCTACGGGCTCAAATTGTTGGCTTATTTTGGCACCAGCAAAGCAGATGACATCATCTTCACAAATCCTTTTATCGACGAAAAGAACTTGGAGCTCCAGCATGACAAACCAGCGGACGCAAAGTTTCCCTCAGTGACAGTTTATGTCAGGGTTCTGCAAGCAATTGAAAGTGGGGTCCAGATATGGTTGAAAAATTTAATCGAGGTCCATAAACAAAAACTCTTAATATTTAGAGGATTTAACTGTGCCTTTATTAATAGATTATGTAAAACAAAAAAATTGAAATTGATGCGAGAAATTACAATGACGGTCTTAAGCTGTTTTTTTTTTTATATTTTGGTTTACGCGGGGAACAGCAAATGCGAAGAGTGTCGTCGAGATGGGCAGCTGTTAATCTCGAACGATATTTATTTTTAAAAAATTCATTTTTGAGGAAGACCATTCGCACAAATATGTCGAGCCATTTTTTTTTGCAATTTTGATCCTTTTCTGAAACACGCCAAAATTCTTCAGTGGATGCCTTTTTTTCCATTTGCAGAAAAATATCTTCTTGCAAGTCAATTATTTCCGTTTATAGTGAGGGCTTTGAAAGATTGAATAACTTCGCAGCCACATCAGTACATTCTCCTTCTGCAGCAACTTCACACGGGGATGTTAGGAATTAACGCATCTTCTCATTTTTTTCAAAATCTTTCAATCGTTCAGCAAATTTGTTTTTAAGATTTGATAGAAAACTTAAAAACACCGCAATATGTACTTCACAGTTCTTTATTTTATATTCAAGAATTGTTGGAAAATGAATAAATTCTTGACTTGCTATATCATCCAGCTTACGACGATGTGCAGTCACGCTTTTTATCAAATCGCTTATAAGTTTGCCATTTTCTTGTAACTCGAAGTTCAGTGCATTTTAAAATTTCAAAGCATCTTTTGGAAAAGATATTAACTTTGTTTGTCAAGAACTGCAAGTGCCTTATTGTTTCCCGCATATTCAGTTTTACAAGAAGGAGATCACTTGTAAACTCTTTGAGCAGTCGGTGCTGAAGAGCGGAACTAGATTTCATTAAATTAACCAACTTGGCCAAGTGGTCTATTACTTCTTTCAGTGTAGCACTGAGTATTCCACAAAGAGATGCCTGGTGAATAGAGACAATTATACTATATATTATTTATGTTGTATTGCGTACATAGCAATAAAATTATTAAAAAACATACAACAGAAACAAAATAAAAATGATACTAATAAGTAAATAGAAAAAAGTATTTGTGTAAATAATAAAACAAAAAATTAACAAATAAATAAATATTCAAATAAATTAATAATTATATAAAATACATAAATAAGAAAATTTATGAATGAATAAATAAATAAATAAATACAAATAAATACCTGGTTAATAATGCGTCGATTCTTTTTCTTTTTCATTGCCGGAGCCCAGTCCGTTTAAAGTGAAACCATATTATTACAATATATCTCATGTTGGATTCGTTATGAATTCATCAAAGCTATTGAATAAATTTTCTCCGCGAGTGTTGCCTTTCGGCGGCTATATTGCTAGTAATTCTTCTCTGAATACTTAACTTTCAGTGTCAAAAATAGAAATAGTAAGTTATTCATCAACAGCAATTTCATATGATTCATCAAGTGCTAGGGCGTAGCAAGGTGCCCTTTGCATAAGTTCAAGCAAAGTGGTTTTAATATTAGCAGCCAAAATTTCGGTTCGTCGGGAACTATTGGTCGTCAACTAAGTAATTGCGGATTCCACATATACTACTGTGTCCAAAAAATAAGGTGACATTGTATTTACTTTGAAAATTCTTTATTTATTCTTCCAAATCAATTTCATCCCCTCCCGATACAATGCACTTATGCCAACGGATTTTCCAATCTTTGAAACACTGGTTGCAGTCACTTTCCGGGATGGCCTTCAGTTCCGTCTTCGCTGCGGCTTGAATCTCCTCTATCGTATCAAAACGGTGTCCCCGGAGCGGTCTTTTGAGCTTGTTGAACAGCCAGAAGTCGCACGGCGCCAGATCAGGTGAATACGGTGGTTGCGGAACGATATGGGTTGAGTTTTTGGCGAAATGATCACGAATTACGAGTGGGTTATGGGATGGTGCATTATCGTGGTGTAAAAACCAAGAATTGTCTTTTCACAATTCCGGCCTTTTTAGGCTGATAGCGTTACGCAAACGACGCATAACGTTCAAATAATATTCCTTGTTGACTGTTTGGCCGATTGGAAAGAATTCATAAAGCACAACTCCACGATAATCGAAGAAAACAGTCAACATGACCTTGATTTTTGAGCGACTTTGGCGCGGTTTTTTTGGTCTCGGCTCTCCTTTGGCACGATATTCGCTCGATTGATCGGTTGTTTCGGGGTCGTAAGCATAGATCCAAGTCTCATCGCCAGTTATAATGCGTTTCATGACATCCTGGTAGTCGGAAAGCATTGTTTCACACACTTCAACGCGACGCCTTTTTTCCAAAAAATTCAATGTTTTCGGTACCAGTCGAGATTTGACGCGCTTGAGGCCCAAAGCATCCTTCAAGATGGTATTGACTGAGCCTTTCGATAAGCCAACTTCATCAGCCAGGTCTCTTATCGTTAATCGATGGTTTTTCAACACCAAATCTTTGATTTGTTGGACGTGAGCTTCATCGGTTGAGGTTGATGGTCGCCCAGAACGCTCTTCGTTCACGGCCGGCTTGGAAATCACTATACCACTTGTAAACATTTTTTTTAGACATAGCCCCATGATCAAAGGCTTTCTGCACCATCCTCAACGTATCCGCAGCAGAAAATTGATTCCGCAAACAAAATTTAATGCAAATTCTTTGCTCAATAAATTTCGACATCGCAAAAAACGAAAAACTCACTTTTAGCAGCTCACAAAACGACGCGTATCTCAAACACTATGAATATATTTTGACATGAAATTTCATAGATGTCACTGACAGTACTACCAACCTTAAAAGAAAGAAAAATTTCCAAATCCTTCGACGCGCGCAGTTTAAATTCATATGTCACCTTATTTTTTGGACACAGTAGTAGATGGCTTTAGTTGAATTTTAAAGTTTGCTGACGTAATCGAAATGTCATACAAATTTTGTTATTTGATAGTTGGTTCTTCAACTGTCAATTAGTTAAAAAACTATTTTTGATCGGTTGTGTAGTTTTTGTTTGGCCTGGTCTGTTGAAAAATGGAGTATCAAAACGAACATTTACGTCATATTCTGCTTTTTTATTTCGGGAAAGGAAAAAACGCATCGCAGGCTCACAAAAAGTCATGTGCTGTTTATGATGACGAATCTTTAAAAGGCAGTGTCAAAATTGGTTTGCCATATTTCGTTCTGGTGATTTTTCACTCAAAGATAAAAAATGCTTTGGTCATCCAGTTGAAGTTGATGACGACCAAATCAAAGCAATAATCAATTCGGATCATCACAGCACAACACGTGAGATTGCAGAGAAGCTTCATGAATCACATACATGCGTTGAAAATCGCTTAAAACAACTTTGCTATGTACGATAACTCGATATATGGGTTCCTCATGAATTGAAAGAAAATCATTTTAAATAACGCATCTGAGATTTGTTAAAGAAACGTAATGAAAATGATTCATTTTAAAAAACGTTTGATAACTGGTGATGAAGAATGGGTTGTTTACAACAATGTCAATCGGAAAAGCTCGTGAAGCAAGCCAGGTAAACCAGCTCAAGCAACATCAAAAGCTGATATTCATCAAAAGAAAGTTATGTTATCAGTTTGGTTGGATTATAAAGGAATTGTCCATCTTGAACTTTTACCACACAACCGAATGATCAATTTAGATGTCTACATTAAACAACTTACAAAATTGAACAATGCAGTTAAAGAAAAGCGTCCCGAATTGACAAATCGAAAAGGTGTATTCCATCATGCGAATGCAAGGCAAAACACATTTTTGGTCACTTGGCAAAAATTATTGAAGATTGGTTGGGATGTTTTGCCACCTGCACATGCAACATCTGATTATTGTTTATTTCGATCATTGCAAAACTCCTTGAATGGTAAAAATTTTAATTATAATCAAGATGTCAAATCGAACCTGGTTCAGTTTTTTGCCGATAAAAACCAGAAGTTTTATGAACGTGGAATAATGATGCTGCCTGAAAGATGGCAAAAGGTCATTGCTCAATATGGGCAATAAATAACAGAATAAAGTTATTTCGTTCCATAAAAATATGGTGTTTTATTTTCTTAAAAGAAATCCGCAATTACTTAGTTGCTAACCTGATATTTCATACGATCTCGGTGACCAGCTCATATCACCTCGTCATGAGATGATCTTGCCCTCGAATCGCTCGTGCAGAATTTCCAATGCAGCGTGAGCTTTGTGGCACTTAGCGTTATTCTGTTGAAACCACATATCGTTGATGTCCATATAATCCAATACAAGTCCAAGAGTGTTTTTTCGGGATTCATTGGACGCTCCTGGCTCTCATGTGAATTGGTTTCGTCCAAATTTTATAATTTTTTTTGTTGACACACCCATTCCTCCAGAAACGGGCCTCATCACTGAGGATGATTTTTCGATGAAAATTAGGGTCAGTTTCCAACTGCTCCAGTTAGTTGAATTAAGTACGGATGCAGGCACAAATCACGACGCAAAATTCGCCAAGTTGTGGTCTGCAAAAGACCGACTTCTTGTGAGTAACTCGAAATCGCAAACAGCGCAAACGTTTTCGGTAGATCTTGCGTTTTGTCAACGTACGTGTGTTAAATGACCACTTCCTGAACCAGTGGATTCAAATTTATTTATCACACTGCGAATAGTCATCTCAGAAGGACGATTACGGTGACCGTAGAACGGGCGAGGCCAGCGGAACCTTTCCCGAACAGATCATCCATTTCGATAAAACAATTTTATTATTTTCACTTGTTGTTGAAAACTATATTCTTCCAAGGTGATTAAGCAAGACAGATTGAATAAATGACAGTGACACTGACACATGAAGCTTCAACAATATGGCCGCCATTAACTGTCAAAGTTCGCAAGTCCCTAATGGAAGATCCTTGCCACGTTAAAAAAAACCCTGCGTTTGTTTCGAATGGGCAATAAGTTAACCCAACTTATCATCAATGTTGCTAGCTCGACTTTATGTCCATTTTATGAAAATTCCTTCTGATTCAAAACCAAGCTGAACCCACAGCTGAATCTCTTCTGGAAAAATCATTTCCAGAATCCTTTAACGTTCAACAATTCAAAAGCTGATCCCCAATTGGAAATTGGTTTGCTGCCGATTGAACGCCTTGCTTCCTATTGACGTAAATTTCTATACACAAAAAAAAAAACTAATCAAATTTGGACGTGGAATTAGCAGAGTTTTTTCTATCCATGGTTCCCAAGCTTTATTTCCAACGTGATCCTTTAAATCTAAAAAGAGATTGCTAACCTCATTCGCCTTTCATTCAAAACCAAAGAAATCCTTCACATCAACCCCAAATATACGAGTCCACAATCACCATATCTTCAATTCGAATTCGTAGCAATCTCAAGTCCTGACCCAAAATCGATTCCCATTGACAAGAATGCTGTTCCCTTTGAAGAACAGAAATCATGATATTGTTCCTATTTTCTTTTTGAATGTCCTTTGGAATTAAACTAAATTTTCAACGTCCATCTCGGTGGATATATGCATACGAGTACGAGTAAATACATATGTATGATGGTATTTTGTGGCCTTAAACCCAGAGGCCGACACAAAACATCAAAGGCAGTTATTATCTGTCAGCGGATGAAAACTGATCGCCAGAATTTGGGATAAAAAACCATTTTTCAAGAATCGTCCTCTGGGGAAAAACTAACAAATAAGCCACCACCACGAGTGTACGTTTCGTTCTTTTTTTTTCTTTCACTCTTTGGCTGAAGGACATTTGTTTGGGCACCTTTCTACCTCTCAATCGGGAACAAAAGATGCGGTAGCCAAAGCAAAAGAGACCTGGCAAGAGAATTGATGGTCCACTACAGATGTTTCTAATGGCATGAAAATAAACAAAAAACTGTGCACAGTTAAGGACGTTTACGATTCGCAAAGGAGAAAAGGAGACCCTCTTGTTTCCATTAGTGAATATTGTGAGCACTTTTTCACATTGCCACCTAGTTCACCTGGCCTAGACAATTCTTTGAGAAATTATATATTCATTCTTGCACTAGAGTTGGTCATTAACTGTGCAATTTAAGGAGCCATTTGCATGTATGCATTATACGTTGTTTTTTTTAACCAGGTTATCCTTTCAGCTGAGGGAAGTGACGTAGAAACATACACTCATTTATTCGTACATTAACTTCTTTTCGCTGTACGAGTAAGTAGCTCTTTCATTGGCGGCGAGGCCGTACTTATCCCCTAATTCGCCAAATAAGAACATTAACTTGGGTGAAGCGGCTGGAAAAAAAAAATGAGTGTGGCAATTCGACGGGAAACAAGGATAAGTATCCACTCCTTGTTACTTTTCTTTCTCAGCGGGAAAATTTTATTTTGCTTTTCATTTAATAAAGAAAGTGCCGCAAAGAGCTGCGAACGCTACTCCACGGGCTGCGAAATGAAATAAGTTAATGCATTTTAATTAGCCAATGCAGGTCCTTAAAGGTCCTTTGCCAAGAGCTTATTTCTACTGATTAATGTTAATGTAAGTCGTGTGCATTCTGAAAAGTAAAAAAAAAAAAACAACAAAAGTTATTAAAACTCGGCAGGCATGGTTGGTTGGTATGTGAAAATATGTAAAAAGGTTTCGCCGTTAAGAGCTGGTTGTAAATTCAACGAATAAAATTTCAAAACGAGACTAAAAAAAAATGCACAAGAAGGCTAACGAAAATTAGGCATAATAAGATTAAATCAGAGTAGTCTCTTTACGATAACATTGAAATAGAAGTGTTTGAATTTGAACTCTAAAGTTCTTTGTAAACGAGGGAAGCCTCAAGACATTATTATAAGAAAATTGAAATCTTTTCTATTGAAACTGCGGTTACGCTGTAAGTCGGTATTAAACATTCGCCATTCATATAAATGTCATCACAGAAAAGCTAGGTCTCGCAAAAATCACAATTTGATGTCATCTTTCTTCAGTCCCGCCTTGGAGGCAGTGCGACCCTGCACACCGCCAAATTTCTAGAATATTTGAAAAAGTTTTACAGGACAAATTTAAAAACTATATTCTAACCTACAATCTTTTTTGCGAATCTGTTTCTTCTGCTTTCCGCCTTGCTCTTGAATAAGCCAAGTTTTGGATTTCTCCAAGGCATTTGACACAATATATAGAACTATTTTACTTTCAAAACTCCCGCAGTTTTCAAAAACGAGCTTAAACTGACCTTGATATCTCGGAGACTATTACTCTTGCTGTTCATAAATGACCTTATAGATGGTCTCCTTCATTTAAACGCTGATGATATAATTCTTTACGTTTTTCGTGATATCGGGCTGCTGGAGGACTGCAAATTGAGTCTTAATAAAGACTTTTGTCATATTTTGGCATAAATCTTAACCTACCTAACTCAACCCTTTCGAATTTCCCTCCATTGTTCTTGATAATGAGGAACACATTTGCATACGTATAGTATAAGATGTCATATACCTTTGTTATGTCGTTTTTCACTTTCAACTGTGCAATCGCAAACCTCATGCATTAGGCTCTCCAGCGTGGAACGTGTAAAACATTCCATCTTTGGTATGAGGCTCGATGATAACTTGACATTTGTATTAGATAAACTCTGAAGCTCCATTACATCATCTACAACAGATGTCCTAATTATCTCTAAAATTATCGGACAAAGGCTCCCTGATGCACATGCTAACCGGTGTAATCGTTTCATGAAACAAGTACAGTAGTCTGCTTAGCTCTCAAAAGATTGAAGATATTGAAGGCCCTTTTCAAGTCATTCGAACAAGAACTATTGTCTCTTGCCTTTGTTTCACTGTATGTTTTTTTTTTTTATTAATTATTGCTTGATCTTCCAGAAAAGAGCAGTGGTTTGAGAAACTCGGGTGTATTTGGTTTCAACTGTCTTCCGTGGGTGGAGCCCGAGACAGGACGGGGGATTTTGATATCGACCTATTAGCTTTCACCTAATTCACAGGATTTTTTTGGACATTTTTTTTTATATAGGAACTTTGAAAGTTTGGAAGATTAAGGAAAACACCCCGCTATCAGTGTTATGCCTTCACAGCAGAGCCAACTACACACAATCTACGCAAACAACTATTCTGAAAATACGAACAAGGAATAAAGCCAATACAACAACCACTACAACAATGCCAGTCAGACTACTATCGCTGGTCGACCAATCCAGTGATAGTGCCTTTAACTTGTTCCCAATGGCAAATGGTGACTGGACCAGCTTCGAAAAACTAGACCACTCTAGGTATTGAACCTGGGACTTATCAATTGAATCAATTGAAAGGCAGCGCTCTGCCAACTTCGCCACCCAGCTGTGTGAAGAGATGATCGAGTAAATAAGGATTATGTCTAAATCAGAGTTAATCACACCCTCTTTGCTATAAGTTTTTATTTAGATCAACATTGCAAATCAAAAAAATCCCATACAACCTCACAATTTCAACTGTCGAAAGATTAGAAAATTTTTAACGCAATAAAGTCCCTGAATTGCAGGAGCTCCGTACTGTGGGGTAGAGCACTCACACAATTACTAAAAAGTCAAAAATGCTGGGCTCTGTTCACTCAATCTGGTTTTTCACGGGTGGCAAAAAAAAGGACGGCACGTTTTATGGGTGATTATTTTCCGCCACAAGCTCAGATTGAGGTTGAGACCACTGAGTTAACCCGAAACTGAAGTCAGCAGTGAATTCATTAATTTCGTTGAAGTCATAAATGAATTCAACTTAAGTTGTTTGAATTCATTTAAAATAGGCAAATGAACGAACGAGGTGAGGTTGTGATTGGAACAATAGAGTTCGCACTTATAACGCTTTCCTGAGCTCCGGTGTGCCGATTTCGCAATAAGTGTCGATGAAGATATTACTCATTTATAATGTGAATGCCAGGGCTTAGCTAGAAACCGTAGAAAACGTTTGGGCAACTACTTTTTTTCAACCCTAAAGGAAACAGGACGCATCAACTACAAACAAATTTTGAAACAAATTTGGCATCAGGGATCGCTATGGGCCCAGTATGGTACCTAGTGTCTTATGAAGCACTTCATAACCACGCACATTATAACCTTACATTTTCCCTACAGGAAACTCGACTCCGCTCAACTAGTCCTCAACTTAGAACACACTTAAATAAAATGGAGAAGCAATTGTATTGTATTGTATTTGTATTTGTATTTATTGTAGCATATGTAGTACATTTGTTCCTTAACTATATTGCACATTTTTCTAGAGATATGGTAATTATACCTTACTACTAAAAATTATTATAATCGTGTACAAATATTATCACAGATATATAGTAAATCTTTACAAACTCCAGTTGAAGGAAAAGCTTTATTAAAAACCTTCGCAAATGTAAAAATTATTGAGGTGTTTGAGAGAAGAGGATTTGTTTCTAGGAAACAAAAAATAAAAACTACGTGTAAATAATTAAAGGGATTTATATTTAACTAAGTAAACACAAAAATAATTAAATAAATAAATAAATAAGTAAATAAATAAATAAATAAATATATAAATAAATAAATAAATAAATAGATAAATAAATAAATAAATAAATAAATAAGTAAATAAATAAATAAATTAGTAAATAAATAAATAAACATGTAAATAAATAAATAAATAAATAATTAAATACAAATAAATGAAAAAATAAATAAATTAATTATAATATAATATAATAAATTAATACCTAAGTAGTTAAAAGAAAAGTCAGGTAACAGAGATAAAGTGATTTTTAAATAAATAATAAAAATGCACAGGCATAAAATATATAAATTTTGGTTGCTAACTCATAATGCTAGATTGGAGACTAGTACGTTATCTGATATGCAACATCTTGTATTATAGCGGTCAGACAATTTATTTATTCTTATATGTACTTTTTCAATATTACATAAGTAATGCAATTGATCTGTTGAAAAGTGTCTTGGTAAGTCCAGAATTATTTTCAATACTTTATTTTGAGCTCTTTGGAGTCTTAAAATGTGGGTTTTGGCGCAGTTTCCCCAAACAGGGGAACCATAAAACAAGATGGCTTGGAAGATTGCTTTGAAAATTAAAAGTTTGTTCTCATTACTCAATTTAGACTTCCAGTTTATGAATGGGTAAAGTATTTTTATGCTTAAATTGGTTTTGTTTATTATCTCCTGCACGTGAAGACCATACGTAAGTTGTTTGTCAAGATGGACACCTAAATATTTACCACTTGACCTCCACTCTGCCTGCATTCCACTGATGGTAAGACTGTTGCTTGGTAAGAGACAAGCTTTTCTTTTGCGTGTGAAAAAGACAGCCTGAGTCTTTGAAGCATTTATTTTTATCTTCCAATCGTTGAAATATGTGATTAGTGTATTCAAGCCAGATTGCAAATTGGTTTCAATATTGACAGCAACAGCATCTGATGAGAAGATACATGTGTCGTCTGCGAACATAGCAAACTCACAGTTGTTAAGGCGAGGGAGGTCGTAGGTGTATATGGTGTACAATATTGGAGATAGCACGGCGCCTTGAGGTGCACCAGCGTCAATAGGAAAACTATTGGAATACCAACTATTAATAAATACTCTAAAATTTCTTCTTGTGAGAAACGATTTTATTATTCTAATCAGGTACATTGTTAAGTTAAGAACGAGCAGCTTATGCAGCAATCCATTATGCCACACGGTATCGAAGGCCTTTTCCACATCCAGGAAGACAACACCTGTACTCTTCTTTAAACTAAGATTAAACTTAATATGTTTGGTGATTCGGTGTACCTGATTGACGGTATTGTGAAAGGATCTAAAGCCAAATTGTTCGGGTGGCAGTATTTCGTTGGATTCTACATGCAACAATATTTTAGCTTTTATAAACTTGTCTAGGCATTTACTAAGGGAGCTGAGCAAGCTTATTGGACTATAATTTGAGGGCATGCAAGCGTTTTTTCTAGGTTTCGGAATTGCAATCACTTCGGCAGACTTCCACTCGTCTGGAAAGTAACCCAATTTAAGACATCCATTAAATAATGTTTGGAGATATTAAACACCAATGGTTGGCAGCTGTTTTAAGTAAAGATTACGTATTTCATCAGTACCGGTGGATTTAAAGGGTTTCAAGGACTTTAAAATACATTTTATGTCATTTACAGAAACTAAGTTGCTACCAACGTTTATAGGACGCGTATTAATGGACTCCGTTGAGCGCAACACCATATTCTCTACAAGGTTGTTGGGTGTAGTGTTGTTATTATGGTTAGCAAAGAACGTCTGAGCTAACAGGTTGGCCTTTTCTGCGTTTGATACAAAAGTAGAGTCGCCTACTCTAAGAGCCGGAATATAGGTCATTTTTTTCTTGATGACTTTTAAAATGTTCCAGAAGGGTCTGCTACCCTTATCTAGATGTTGAAGTTTCGTATTCCAGGCCTTATTCCTGAACTGAAAAATTACATTTTTTATAAGTAAATTCAATTGTTTTAATGTATCAAGAAAGGCATAGCTCCGGGTCCTCATCCACAAGTTCCTTATTTTATTTCGACGTTTGATGACAGTGAGTATTGAATGTGGGAGAATATTATCACCGTTATTACCATTTTAGGAACTGATTGCTCAATACCTTCTAATACAGCTGTTGTAAAAAACCTGATCCTTTCGTCAATAAGGTGTTCTCTTATATTTTCTTCGTTCATATCTGTAGCCGATCTCAATTTAGAGCCTATGGTTCGCTTAAATTTGTGTGAAATTGTAATTCACAAATGTTATTTTATATTATAATTTCTTTAAAGCTTTATTAGTAAACATAAATAATAAATGTACACATAAATCCGAGTTGATATTTCAATAAAAAAAAAATAAAAAATTGTATCGTAAGAAGAAAAACCAGCCTAAATGTAATAATGGAACACAATCTCAAATTCAATGAAAATGATAATAATACATGGTAGGTAATCCTCCCTATTATTTTACTGCAGCTGCTTAAAGACTTGACATAGATTGAACTAGTTTCCGGCAATAGGAAGCTTCAATTTTCCTTCATTCTTTTACCAATGCCGTTTTAAGGTAATTTCAAATAGATATGGAATATTTTCTAAACTTTTATTCTACTAAATATCTCCATAAAAGCTTGATTGCATTTGAGTTGGGAGACTGAGGCAATGTTTCGAAGACGAGAAAACAACGATAGAGAAGCCAATTTCTTACATTAGGCTATATGCTTCGGATCATTCGCCTGGTAAAAGCAAAAATTACTTTTTATTCCCAGTTTGCGAGCCCAATCTTTTACATTGGACTTCAAAATATTGAGATATACAATTTGGTCCATTACACTAGGCCCCACTCTGTTACTGTACTTATTTCATATATTAGATCTTGGGGTTTACATAGAAATATACAAAAATGTGGGTTAGTTTTTTTTTCGAAATTCTTACGGAAAATGTCATCAGCTTGCGGCCAATGAAAGCAAAGTTCTCTCCTGAGAAATTTAAATGTGGATAATACCATTAAAACGAGAAACAAGATATCTAGGGATATTTATTGAAAATAGATTATTGTTTAGCCAGCACGGCAGGAAGATACTGAACAAAGCACAAATGGCTGCTTCTACTCTTGAGCAGCTATTGTCCTCTAAAGATGTGTCAATGAAGACGAAAATGTTGATATACAAAACGTTTATAAGACCCATATTGACATACGGCTTTAATTCTTGGTTCAGTATCTCGTCTACTGGAGCAAAAGAGCTTAAACTATTCGAAAGATACATCTTGAGATATTGTAGTGGAAAATTTAGAAGACCAAACAAAAAATGGTTTTCTAATAAGACATTATATGAAGTAACAAAAGTTAGACCACTTTTAAATTACATGGTAGAGGCTTTAAAGAAGAGATTAATTGGTGCTGCCACGCACACTAACCCGCTCATCAAATCGTTTTGGGATTTAAATGCTGGTCAAAGCGTTTACGATCAGTATTACCTTTCACCGCTTCACTGCCCTAACCTAAGAGGATAAATTGTAGAATTTTAACTTGCATGTGCCTATATAAATTATGTGGTTAGAAAAAATTAAGAAAGTCCCACTCATTCGATTTTACAACACTTCCCTTAGAATTAGATATGAACTAAAAGTAAAATATTCAAAGCTGATATTGTAAATACTCGTATGCCTTCTCTGTACATTTCTAGTCAAGTGGCCTATATGACCCCGATAGAGCTGAAGTTTGCTGGTAGCAAGCATATAGTATGTGTTCCTATATTTACAAAACTTTTTAAAACACAAAATGTTCCAATATATCATTGTTAGTATGATAGAGATATTTACCGAAAAAAATGTTCATTGTGAACTTCAATTATGTGAAGCCCTGCACCCCAAACCATCACAGAACCTCCACCGTGTTTCACTGTTGGTCGCAAATGTTTTTTCTCTTCTCTTCTCCTTCACACATACTACTGTGTCCAAAAAATAAGGTGACATTGTATTTATTTTGAAAATTCTTTATTTATTCTTCCAAATCAATTTCATCCCCTTCAAAGTAATCCCCTCCCGATGCAATGCACTTATGCCAACGGATTTTCCAATCTTTGAAACACTGGTTGTAGTCACTTTCCGGGATGGCCTTCAGTTCCGTCTTCGCTGCGGCTTGAATCTCCTCTATCGTATCAAAACGGTGTCCCCGGAGCGGTCTTTTGAGCTTGTTGAACAGCCAGAAGTCGAACGGCGCCAGATCAGGTGAATACGGTGGTTGCGGAACGATATGGGTTGAGTTTTTGGCGAAATGATCACGAATTACGAGTGCGGTATGGGATGGTGCATTATCGTGGTGTAAAAACCAAGAATTGTCTTTCCACAATTCCGGCCTTTTTAGGCGGATAGCGTTACGCAAACGACGCATAACGTTCAAATAATATTCCTTGTTGACTGTTTGGCCGGTTGGAAGGAATTCATAAAGCACAACACCACGATAATCGAAGAAAACAGTCAACATGACCTTGATTTTTGATCGACTTTGGCGCGGTTTTTTTGGTCTCGGCTCTCCTTTGGCACGATATTCGCTCGATTGATCGGTTGTTTCGGGGTCGTAAGCATAGATCCAAGTCTCATCGCCAGTTATAATGCGTTTCATGACATCATGGTAGTCGGAAAGCATTGTTTCACACACTTCAACGCGACGCCTTTTTTCCAAAAAATTCAATGTTTTCAGTACCAGTCGAGATTTGACGCGCTTGAGGCCCAAAGCATCCTTCAAAATGGTATTGACTGAGCCTTTCGATAAGCCAACTTCATCAACAAGGTCTCTAATTGTTAATCGATGGTTTTTCAACACCAAATCTTTGATTTGTTGGACGTGAGCTTCATCGGTTGAGGTTGATGGTCGCCCAGAACGCTCTTCGTCTTCGACACGTTCACGACCGGCTTGGAAATCACTATACCACTTGTAAACATTTTTTTTAAACATAGCCCTATGATCAAAGGCTTTCTGCACCATCCTCATCGTATCCGCAGCAGAAAATTGATTCCGCAAACAAAAACAAAATTTAATGCAAATTCTTTGCTCAATAAATTTCGACATCGCAAAAAACGAATAACTCACTTTTAGCAGCTCACAAAACGACGCGTATCTCAAACACTATGAATATATTTTGACATGAAATTCCACATAGATGTCACTGACAGTACTGCCAACCTAAAAAGAAAGAAAAATTTCCAAATCCTTCGACGCGCGCAGTTTAAATTCATATGTCACCTTATTTTTTGGACACAGTAGTATTTCGCTATTTTCAGGTACCGGACTCCCGCCCATCGACATCAGTCGCAGCTCTACCACAGCCTTATGCTGAGGTAGCCTCCACACGGTCATCATGCTATCTTTGCTCTTCTTCTCTTAAAAAGCGGCGCAAAACTCGATATCACTGCAGCATAATCGTCTCCATAAGCATTCTATACCATTGCATAAGCACAAGCCAGAATGCTCTTCATAATGTATTTTTATTCAATAATAATTAAGAAACCTGTTCCTTTTCAAACGGACTAAAGCATTCATTTTCTCATATTTTCATACAAACATCTACACATACATACATACTGGACACGTATACTCTCACACAACCACAAATTTAGTACAATTCTAGTCTTCTTCTATTCCCTGTACTGAAATATACGTATTTATATGTATGGGTCTGGGCAGACCCTTACGCTCCATTTACCGCCTAATATGCCACCGCTCATCGGAGAGTTAAATCAACTCTTCCCATTCGTACAAAGGTATTGAAAAATTATAAATAGATACGTAAGCATGTTTACACGTACGCCATGAAGTTTTACTTCAAAACGACACAAATACACCACCATTGAGTCATTCTATGATATATGCTTTTTTTACTGATACGAAAATGCACGTTTCGTTTTAAGAAATATTTTTATTGTAAACTCAACTCAAGCAATGATAACACTTACTCCAAAAAGCTGTCTTATCTTATCAAGCTTATTGTGATAACAATAAATGATCGCAAAGCTCGCTGAACATAGAGACCCCCCCATTTGACAGTTCAGTTCTCATTCACATTTCTCGTCGAAACGTTGAACGTTTTCTCTTAGTCAGTGTTTGTGTAAATTGTTAAGATAAATTAAACTATGACAAGTTCGAAGCCCTGTGGAGTTATCATATTTAATTTTATAAACTTTGACAAGAGAGAAGGCGAGCGCGAAGATTTACCTAAACGTGATGCAAGTCTTAAAGATGTTAAACGCCTGCAGAGACTATGTCAGGCGTTGAATTTGCCACAAATGCTGGTATCGGATTTGACCTTGAGTGAATTAAAAGCAAAACTCAAGTTTTGTAAGTATTGGTCGATATGTGTACTTTTGATTTTTTAGAATTCATTCATTTGTTTGCTTTCAGTTTGATACTTTGTGGGGCTTCCCCTGGTTTCATTAATAAACTTTTGTTCAATTCCAATGCATAGTTCAGGGAATTTTTTTTTGCCTTGGATGCAACTAACTCGGTTTTGTTTGGGGGCATTTTTTTGCCTTAAAATGTTTTTACCAGAGTTGCTAAAGAATGCATTCTTTTGGGAAAGAATTTATTTTTCGTTTATCTAGCTCGCACTTTGACATGTTGTTTGTTGTTTCTGGCTATCTACATGGCTTGTAGTTCTCACAGTTATCGACAGGGTCTTTCATTAAAAGCTTCCTATCTTTCAAATTAAATGAAACAAAGTGTGTGTTAAATATCATCGAAATTTTTTATTCTTTGCAAAGGTAAAATCAAATTGGTTCAATTTTCCATGAATTTGTAACTTTGACTCCTGAAGGAAGTGTTTCTATTGACTGCACATTAACCCCTTGACAGAAAAATGATTCTCAATTCAAATGCAAACGGCAATGAGTATTGTTCGTCATGCTTAACGACACCTTCATATTTCAAAGCTGAGTGCTATGCTACCACCGAAAACACTCTGGTGTGGTCTTCGCCGAATAGTTATTGCCGGAATTGGTGGTGATGCTTAGAAAACAGAACCAGATAACTTAAATGAAAGCTTTCTCTCGAATACAACACACGCAGTGTATTTGAATCTTTCTAAATGCAACCATGTTTAGAGGTCTCTCAAATAATCGCTTACTTAAAGTCGAATGCTATTGGCGAAGATGGTGTACCACTTTGTTTCATTTTAATGATACTGCCTCATGTCATAGTCGGTCATGATAGCCAAAGTTGTACCTGTTCCTTAAAAGTGAAAAAAAAACCTCTGCGAATTACTACAAACCAATAAGTATATTTTCGTGTCTCGGTAAGATTTTTGAGAAGTTAATAGACAAGTGGATTCAACAACGTCTTCATCGTCACTTCTTAATTTATCCACCATAGCTGCTCTAAGGCTATGCTTATTTGATAAGGGCTTTGTTACCCATTTCTGCATTGTGGTCTCCTGAAACGGCTTCGATACAGAAGCATATATTCTCATTGCAGTTTACAGACACTAAAGCTTTTTCTAAATAATAGGAAGTAGAAAGTTGTAATGCAATTTAACACATTATGCAGAGTGTACCGCAGGGGTCGATTCTCGGTCCAATATTGTTCTGTATGTTTATTAATGATTAACGGTCTGTATGCAAACATGAATGCTGACAATGTTCAATTGTATTTTTAAAGTCCGCTGAATAAACCTCAACCAGCTTACAGGACACCTTAATTTTGATTTATCGGCACGTCACGAATGATTTTTAGCTAATGGTTTCTTTATTAATCCATCTCGTTTAAAAATAATAATAGCAAAAATATATGGCTTTCTATGAAGCTTATCATTTTCTAGATATTTCACCCCTCAACATATTAAGCTTTACCTTTTGAAACTCTCATCATGCCGATAATAACGTACGGATGTCAAATAGTTTTTTGCCATAGTTCAGAATCATAAAGAAACCTTACTGTAGCCATTTCAAAAAATATATTAGATTGTAGTCTTTACTCTTATCTTATCTACTGTGCCCTAAATACCTTTAACAACATCTTAACAAGCAAAGAGTCCATTTATCTCCTTGAAAAGATTGAAATGTCAAATTCTAAACACTACTCAACATTTACTCAACCAAGATTCGCTTGCAGAAATACTGAGCGACAATTTTTTGTTCATGTTATCCGAACGTTCAATGCCCTACCCCTTGTCATAAAACGAACTCGCGGAACCAAACACTTTAGAAGTAAAGTTTTCAGATATTTGTCTAGCTAACTAATTATCTCTTTTTAAATATAAAAACTCAAAAATATATATTTTTTTTATAAAATCGTCATGATTATTTTTATATTATTATTATTATATTATTATACTTTATTTTCTTACTTTTCTATGTATTAACTTGAATTAAATATCACAATTTGACTTTTGCGATTAGCCCTAATCTATCTAAGAGCCTATGTAAAAGATATCATGAATCCAATAAATGAAGTCTTGTTTTGTGAAAAGACTCCAATAGGATTATCTTTCTATTTTGGGGTTCCACTCCCAAAGGAACCAAGGGACCCTTTTACTAAGCCTCCGCTGTCCGTTCGTCCGTACACCCGTCGGTCTCAAAGTTGTATCTCCTAAACCGTTATAGGGAGACACTTGCAGTTTTAACAGAAGGTCTTCTGCTATTGTCGCAACACCAACAAATAATTAAAGTTATAATGAGTAAAATCAACTACAATTTTACAATTAGTGTTGTATAGGCGCGGAACCCCTAGTGTGAGAGTTAACTCTCACATGGCTTCTTTTTTATTCAATTCTGATTGCATTGCTCGCTCTTAATGGATTGTGACTACCCTTATTTGGCAGCGAGCGAGCAGGAGGATTAGAAGAATATTTGAAAGATTGTCTTATGTAGGGCCGCCAAGGGTTCTGCGCCTAAATCCCTAACGCATGATCGCCTTAAAAAAAAGTTGGGTTGTATTCACTTCGATTTGCATGAATGCCAATAACAAATATGGCAGAGAAAATACTTATTTTTATTTTAAACAAAGAAAAAAACTAGATACAAATATTGAGTTTGTGGATCTGCAAGCCATTTAAAGAACGATTTAAATGAATGATTGAGGATAATTTTTTGAACGATTAATTTACGAACAGTAAATATTCATTCTTTCGAATGATTTGTGAGTTTGAGTTTACTTTTCTCTTAAAATATTTTACCATAATTTTGAAATAATATAAATAACCATGAATAAATTTCCCCATTTTAGTTTCGAAATATAATTTTGAAGAATATGGTGCCTTACTTCTTGTGTTCATGTCCCATGGCACTGAAAGAAATGTTTTATATTGCAAGGATGGTCAATTCGATTATGAAGATGCACTGAAGACTATTTACAAAAATAAGACACTTCATAATAAGCCCGTGTTTATTATCATCCAGGCATGTAAGGGAGAATTTAACGTTATGGAAGCCTATGACAGTGCAAGTGCTTCGGCTGGTACTTTACCAGAAAATCTCGTCGTTATAGCAAGCTCATGCGAAGGTAAGACCATTGACATAACTATTTGAAAAACGAAATTACAATTTAGCAAATTTTTCCAGGATTTCAGTCATATTTAAATGGAGCCACTGGTTCACGTTTTATCGAAAAGATTGTTGATGTTATAAGTAAAAATTGGACCGAAAAATCTGTTCAGCACATGTTTAAAACAAGTATAGAATTATATAATATGGAGGAGTAAGGAATATAGAAGTTTTTTTTTTTTTTATCGGCCTAAATAAATATATTTGTTGTTCTTTCAGGTTTGATCAACAAGGTTTTATATATAGTTCACTGGATGATATAAAATATAAATTTGCTGACACAAACTAATCACTTGAAGCAAATGAGGGATTTGTTTTTTTTTTATTATTTTATTTGTAACAACATATTTCTTATTAGATATTTGTATTAACTGTGATTAAAAAAAAGTATTAACAGAAAACTGCGTTCTTATATCCGGCTATATAAAAAGTATAAAAAATGGCCAAATGCAATGGTGACAAGCACACAAAGGCTTCCGTACTGCGGCACATTCTCTGAAACAAGTGTCTTTCTTTAGCAGAGTTTTATTTAATATTTATTCTTCTTTCGGGTTCTGCTTAAAATATGTTAGAATATTACCGAGGTAAGCATACAAATCATAAGAGGAGACTTCAGTCCGTATTTGTGAACTTTTTGAAAACCAGTTACACAAAAAGGAAGCCATAAGTTAAAAAAAACCATAGAGCTTTGTATCCTTAGGTTTTTCAAATCCAAGGCTTAAAAAACAAAAATAAAAAGGAAAAGGAAAAAAACTAAGTGAATTCTTTTGAAATCAGTGCACTTGCTTTTAATCAATCATTGTCAATAAATCAAATGATTGCATTCGTTTGAATTCTTTCAATGAATTCATTTGATTTTAGCTGAAGCTCACATTTAACTCAAACACGACAGTGGACAAGATGCGTAACTTATTGTCACGATAACGACTAAACCAATAAGAAGAAGATACTTATTGCGCATCAATGAATCTTTAAAGTAAATTCGCTTATATTTTATAAATTAAAACAATTCTAGTTGAGTCAAGTCCAATCGGTTAAAAGTGAATTCGCTGATGATTTCAACGAAATGCTGATTTCCGAAAACGATTTCAATTCTACGGTGACTAACTATTGAATTGATTACCTTTAAAAATCACAATCTTCCTTTCACAATTCTGATTTAAAGTAATATTAAGGACTTCCGGTTGAAAATGTCGTTATTGCAGACAACTTCATATCTATTACTCCGAGGTGAATATTGACCATGACAGCTGTCACATCAGAAACTTCATGTCATTGTCTAATTATTTCAGTCTAGGTTATTGGTCATAAGTGAAAACACACAAGTTTTTGTAAAGCCGTAAAATGTCTACATTCGTGCCATCAAAACAACATTTGCGGGAAGTTTTAATATGCTTCTTTCATCTAAAGAAAAAAGCAACCGAAGCGCATCTATGGTTCGCATCGGTGGTTTAAGCGATTCAAAGATGGTGATTTTGACACCGAAGAAAAAGAACGCCCCGGCCAGGTGAAAAAGTTTGAAGATCATGAATTGGAGGCATTACTCGATCAAGATCCGTCACAAACGCAAGAAGAACTTTCGAAAATCACTTGGCGTGGCTCAGCAAACCATTTCCGATCGTTTGCAGGCAATGGGAATAATCCGAAAGGTAGGATATTGGGTGCCGTATGAATTGAAGCCACGAGACGTCGAATGCCGATTTTGCATGTCCGAAATGCTGCTTGAACGCAACAAAAAGAAGTCTTTTTTGCATCGAATCGTCACTGGTGATGAAAAATGGGTACATTACGATAATCCAAAACATCGGGCAATGTATGGATACCACGGACATGCCTCAACATCGACGGCCGTTCAGAATATTCATGGCCTAAAGGTTATGCTGTGCATTTGGTGGGACCAGAAGGGTGTTGTGTATTATGAGCTGCTAAAACCGAATGAAACAATCACAGGCGAGGTGACCGTCGACAATTGATGCGCTTGAGCCGAGCACTGAAGGAAAAACGGCCGGAAACGGCCGCAAGACACGATAAAGTTATTTTGCAACATGACAATGCTCGGCTACAGATTGCAAATGTCTTCAAAACTTACCTTGAAACGCTCAAACGGGATATCCTTCCCCACCCGCCATATAGTCCAGACCTTGCGCCATCCGATTACTATCTCTTCCGATTGATGCAACATGGCCTTGCTGATCAGCACTTCCGTCATTTCAATGATGTCCAAAAATGGATCGATTCGTGGATTGCGGCCAAACCGGTCGAATTTTTCAGAACGAGTATCCATGAATTGCCAGAAAAATGGGAAAAATGTGTGGCTAGCGGTGGGCAATACTTTGAATATTGAATTTATATCTATTTTTCCTCAATACAGCATTGATTTTTGAAAAAAAACGACATTTTCAACCGGTAGTCCTATTAACAATTTTTTTGTACGTTGCCAGGTCAAAACCCATATCAATTTTTATTCATTGCAGAATATTCTGGAAAATTTCAAGCGCGGTCTATATTCTATATAAATACTCATACGGAATGAGCAAGACCAGAGCAGAAATTTTCCTCTTCACTATGCCCGATTTTGTTTCCTTTATTTCAAGTCTAGACCAACTCTGGCCAACATCCAATTGACTTTTGTGGGCAAGTGTCCATTCGGCAGAGTAACTTTTAGCTTTCCAATCATCCGGCATCTGTGTCGTTCGCAAAGCATCTACTTTCAAATGTAGTCTTGTATAAATGGCTTGGAAACATTTACATATTTTCTTATTGGCATTGTTTGAGAAATTTATTCCGAAAATTTAAACGTTACGGTTGTCCTTGATCCTTTTGAGAGTTTTCCAATGATGAAAATCTTTAAGAGCGCTTTCATCGCTGAATAATTTTCTGCGCATTTTCCTTGCTGGAGTCACTGTTCGATGCATTGAGTATCTTTTTCGGTTCCTTGGCGTGCGCCTTGTGTTTGATCTTAAATGCATTTTCTTGGCATTTTAACTTAAACGATGCATGAATATTTCATTGGTTTAAATGCAAGGACCACTTCGTGAATGGTGGTTACTTGTGCTATCAAAGAGAGAGACATGCGAAAGGCGCACAGGGACACCGACAAAAAATAGTGCCTTTGTCACCAAGTTCCTTTGCGGTTGCTTTTTTAATATAAAGTTGAATGGGGTATTTTTTGTTAAAGCGGTTCCCTCCGGTTCTCCTTAAAATGCTTTTTTAACACAAAGATAGGCGAACGTTTTGTTTGTAGTCCTATATGAGTGATGTCTTTAAGAACGTTTTATCTTTGCAAATGAATATTTGAAGAAAAGTCAGTGAACCTGTGTGGGACGATGCTTTTTATAGATTTTCAAAAATAGAAAAAAATTAAAACAAAGCTTGTTTTGATATCTTTATCTTAATAGAATTCAAATCTTTGAGTGATGAAAATTAATTCCAAAATGGGTGCATTTTTAACGGTCAAAAAATTGAAATCGTTTTCGAAAATCATTTGCATTCACTTAATAAAAGTTGAAGTAAGAAATGAATTCATTTTTAAGATTTGGAGTCCATGAATTCAATTTGAAGTTAATCATCTTTATTGTTAGATTCACTTATAACATCACAACAGAATGTCATTCACATTTTGATATGTAATCATATTGTATATATTATTTCGTATTTATTCGTATGATATACTATACTATACTATATATGATGGGGAAACTCATATCTGATGTGCTACTGTGTCCAAAAAATAAGGTGACATTGTATTTATTTTGAAAATTCTTTATTTATTCTTCCAAATCAATTTCATCCCCTTCAAAGTAATCCCCTCCCGATGCAATGCACTTATGCCAACGGATTTTCCAATCTTTGAAACACTGGTTGTAGTCACTTTCCGGGATGGGCTTCAGTTCCCTCTTCGCTGCGGCTTGAATCTCCTCTATCGTATCAAAACGGTCTTTTGAGCTTGTTGAACAGCCAGAAGTCGCACGACGCCAGATCAGGTGAATACGGTAGTTGCGGAACGATATGGGTTGAGTTTTTGGCGAAATGATCACGAATTACGAGTGCGGTATGGGATGGTGCATTATCGTGGTGTAAAAACCAAGAATTGTCTTTCCACAATTCCGGCCTTTTTAGGCGGATACGACGCATAACGTTCAAATAATATTCCTTGTTGACTGTTTGGCCGGTTGGAAGGAATTCATAAAGCACAACACCACGATAATCGAAGAAAACAGTCAACATGACCTTGATTTTTGAGCGACTTTGGCGCGGTTTTTTTCTCGGCTCTCCTTTGGCACGATATTCGCTCGATTGATCGGTTGTTTCGGGGTCGTAAGCATAGATCCAAGTCTCATCGCCAGTTATAATGCGTTTCATGACATCATGGTAGTCGGAAAGCATTGTTTCACACACTTCAACGCGACGCCTTTTTTCCAAAAAATTCAATGTTTTCAGTACCAGTCGAGATTTGACGCGCTTGAGGCCCAAAGCATCCTTCAAAATGGTATTGACTGAGCCTTTCGATAAGCCAACTTCATCAGCAAGGTCTTTAATCGTAAATCGATGGTTTTTCAACACCAAATCTTTGATTTGTTGGACGTGTGCTTCATCGGTTGAGGTTGATGGTCGCCCAGAACGCTCTTCGTCTTCGACACGTTCACGGCCGACTTGGAAATCACTATACCACTTGTAAACATTTTTTTTAGACATAGCCTCATCATCAAAGGCTTTCTGCACCATCCTCAACGTATCCGCAGCAGAAAATTGATTCCGCAAACAAAATTTAATGCAAATTCTTTGCTCAATAAATTTCGACATCGCAAAAAACGAAAAACTCACTTTTAGCAGCTCACAAAACGACGCGTATCTCAAACACTATGAATATATTTTGACATGAAATTTCATAGATGTCACTGACAGTACTACCAACCTAAAAAGAAAGAAAAATTTCCAAATCCTTCGACGCGCGCAGTTTAAATTCATATGTCACCTTAATTTTTGGACACAGTAGTAAGATCTTCCATCTGATCGCAAAAGATTGTATTTGCTTTCGTTAGTGAATGAATCCTGCTCCCTGAACGAAAAGTCTTTGTCACCCTATTGCTTTGCAAATTCCTGCCTCTTTTTTCGATTTGTCTTTCTAACAAGAGGCTTTCCGCTCCCCACCCAATAAAGATGATCATGCTTCCGTAATGGATTCTGGGCTGAATTTTTTTCCAAGATAATTCTCTACCTCTACAGCAAGCTTTGGGGCACTGATATGGGGGATTTGTTTCACTTTACCAGCAATCCAGCGTTAATCGAACACGGTAACATATTTTGATAGTCTGTAGTATTTTTATAACGTGTTATGACATTTATTTCCAATGTTGGAGCTCTTTCTACTTCTCTCTCCCGCATAGTTTTACTCAACTCAACTGAAGTTTTGGGACCTTAAGGCACCATATCAATAATTACCACCTTCTTAACATTTTGAATACCGCAAATGAATTTAAAATTCTTACAACGAAGGCGTGCATAGCTTTTTACGCCTGCAGTAGAACCTTTGGTAAAAAATGGGGTCTCCAATCAAAGTTGATCCTATGCATGTGCACGGCGGTGGTTCGACCGATTCTAACATACGAATCATTAGTATGGTGGTCGGCCATTAGGAAAAAATACAACGTTATTAAACTAAACAAGATGCAGAGAATAGCAGGCATAGGTACCACAGGCTCTTTGCGGTCGACTCGGTCAGATGCTTTGACGGTAATGCTGCATCTCCTACCTTTGGACATATACATTAAAAACACTACAGCACACAGCGCCATCAGGCTCAGAAAGCCTGGATGCTGGACTTCAAAAGCTTATAGTCATAGCACTATACTTGACGTTATACCAATAGATTTGGTATCACCACCAACGGACTATAGGGACCCTAGAATTTATCCATCAAATAACTTTGACATTCTAATCCCCGAAAGAGTGGAATGGAATAGTTGGCAGATATGCAAGGATTTTAACTGGACAATCTGGCGGGTGTGTTCTCAGAATCCCTGAACATCAGTTAAGCCTATAGACTGCCCGACTGTTCCATCGTCTTCCAAGCGGAACTTTTTGCAATCCGGGAAGCTTGTCGATAAATCAAAATACAACCAAATATCCAACGAAGCCAGAAGGTTGTCATATGCATTGAAAGCCAAGCAGCTATCAAAGCTATTGCCTCCTTTACTTCACATTAAAAATTAGTAAAGGACTGCCGAGCCTAAATAGCTTCGTTAGAAGGGTCAGCTCATTTCCCTTATATGGGTTTCCGGTCACATTGACATCCCAGGTTATGAGATGGCCGATGAGCCATCGCTTGGCGAGGATGTTTTCATTTCACTATATGCAGTTAAGGCTATTATATCTTCATACTTCCTTGAAGCAGCAAACATTTGATGGGCCAGCCTGATGAACTGTGCAACATCAAGGAAATTATGGCCTGAAAACAATCAATCAAAAACAAAAGATCTCCTTCAGCGAACCCGTCATGATATTGCTAGACTAGTGGCGATCTGCACAGGACACTGGCCGATTTGAGATTATGCCGCACAATTCACACTATCGTAGCTGTAAAAATACAGCTGAGAGTGAAACCCTTAAACACTTTCTTTGCGCCTGTACTGCGCTTGCTAGAGCCAGACAGCGAGCGCTTGGTAGACCCTTCTTCAATTTAATTGATGAGATTTCTGCTAAGGACTATAAGCAACTAATTTCCTTCTTAAATACCTCAGGATTTATAGATTTCTCAAATACACATCATAAATAAGGTAACAGAGCTGTGGCACTAAAAGGGCACATAGTGCTAATTAGGTTTCTGAACCACCACTCTACCTGCCTACCTATAAGAGCTATGGATCCCACACACATTATGTTCAAAATATCACTAGCCCACTTAAAATAATTACGTTACATTATTCCACCATTTTTCAAAAGAATTCAAACTGTTTCTGTTGAGTTCACTGACTTCAACCGATTTTATCTGAATTAACTGCGGACTTCGGCTAACATCATGTGAATTCAGAAATAAAATTCAAGTGAGTGCAATCATTTGTCTTAATTCAATGATTGGTTTAAATAAAATGACCCTCACTTTAAAAGAATGATGACTTAGGGTCCGTCCGTTACGGGAATTCAATTTTCACGCTATAGCAACAATTAATATCAATAACATAAAGCTAAAATTCAAGAAGGATCCCAATACGAACAGCTTGTTTTGAAACGCATTTGAACTTTATTTCAAGAAGTAGGTTTTGAGAAATTTTAATTGCATATTGAAAGGTGGTACGGAACCTTTCGTGTTGTGTATCTGATTCGCACATGTCCTATTTTTATATGTAAAAAATATACCTAGCAACAAATCCTGTTTAATATCGTCATGTATCTAAAGACAGAACTTACATTAGCTTTAACTCAGAGTCCCTCGTAGTAGTAAAAAATGAGTCTTTGTGGGTGTTCTTTTCCCACATAATTTTAACTGTCAAACACAAAAGCTACGAATGCCGGCGTCTTGAGAGACAGTTCCGCAGAAATTTATCACGCAACACAAACAAAAAATACCGACAAAGAGAAGGGACAGCAATATTGGCATATCCTTTTACAGAAAGGATCAATGAAATGTAGTCGTTTTCAAATTAAACGATACTTAATTCGTCTCAATGACTTGCATACCATTCGTTCTTAACCCACACGTATAAAAACTATATCCAAGGATAAATTTCAAAATCGCACATAAAATCCATATCACTAAGCATATTTAGTTCGTGCTCGTTCAAACGCTCTGCCTCTACCTCTGCCCATGCTCAGCAAAATACGCGCTCTAAAAATAGAATAATCCTTCTGATTTATGGTAAACAGATTTCGCTTTATTTAAATCCCATTCACATCACATTCATCCTTTTCAATTTTACACTTCCACTCTCTTCGATGGGGATGATGTCTCTCTCTCTCTCTCTCTCTCTCTCTCTCTCTCTCTCGACAAACACTTTTCTCACAGCCAAAAGCTCTTCCTGCGATCCTTTGCACATGACTCTACCATACAAACTTTAGTTCAGATTTGGATACACGTGAAGGCCGCACCGCATCGTTAACATTAAGAGCATAAAGCTCGCTTTCCCCAACAAACACACAAACAGAAACAAGCGTCGTTGTGCTTAAAAAAAAAGGACCAGCTGCTAACACGACGAAAATCCACCCAAAAAGGACCTTCGACAATTTTTTCCCAGCATAATTTTAGTTTACCACCAACGACGGTCGCTTCCGATACATTATTGGCCTCGCCGCGGTACCCCTGTCGATATTGAACTTCCGAGCAAAACAAATATTATCAAACTTCGCTTTTTGTTTGTATCCGTAGAGGTGAGACATTCGAGCGCGAAAATTATCCTTACAATAAATATTCAAATTTCAATTAATTTATTTCGACTAAAATTATGGACATGATTCGATATCCAAAAAAGTAGACGTCATTCTTTTACAAACTGACCTATATATACAGTTGGTTAGTGGACGGAGTGAGTCCTTATTGCACATGGTGTCGACGAAGGATACTATCGGCTATCGGTTCACGGTTTTCGGTGCTCGGTATTAAAATGAAATAAGCTATAGAGTGTTTAAAAGTTTTCGTGTTTTTTTACATTTATGTGGTGGTGGTGACCTCGGTGAAATATGAATCCTGGATCCTTTATCCTTGGCTTTTAGCCAACGATGATAGAGAATACTTCAGACAAGTGCTGCCATTTCAATCAAGTTAACACACTAATGCATATCAAAAGACGTTGAAGATATCTAAATTCTTCTCGTCCTTTCTATACTACAATACATATCAATTGAAGTCCTTGTTGTTGCATTTTAGAATTCCAATAACCGCTCACAATTATCGCACTCCAAGAGTTACGCATAAAAAATTAATTTGCAAAGCAATAAATTAAGTTCATTTATACAAAAGTTGCCTGGTGTGCGTCGATGATATCCTTGTTGGGACCAGAACGGGACCCTCATCGTCGACTGCTATAACAAATGGATTTCGGTGTTCATCAAATATCAATCTATTAAGCCATCGTTTTTATTAAAATTTACGTCAAAACGTCGAATGTTCACAGATATTTCATCGGGCTATAGTGAGAGTGAGGGTATATGCTATATCCTGGCAGGATAATATCGCGTGCCAATATCGTTTGCCCTATCTTTTCTCCCAACAAAACAAATACCCGAGTATTGTGTGAGTTTCTCCTCCTTATTCTCTATACCCTTGCCAGTTTGGGGCAGCAATTTGTTATAAATCGAAATCAAGGACGAAATGTCTTTTGTGTGTGTGTCTTTTTTTGGTGATAACTGTGTATCTACGACCTTGCTCGAGCAGCATATCATGTGAAGAGTAAATTTAGTGTTCGAATTTTAAGTGAATTAAATAAGTGCGGGATAAAAAAAGCAAAGGCAAAGTTTATCGTAAAAGGAAGGTAGGAAAAGGATATAAATTAGTGCTGAGCCGGATCTACTACCACAAAAAAAAAAACAAGGGTTTAAATGTCCAGGGATTATTTGGATTACTAACCAACCGGATATCACTGGAAGGACACTTCATACAAACAACAAGAAGGAGAACCCAATAACACGTGACTCTATTAAAGCATGTAAGTAGCATTAATTTTTAAACAATTAATTAGTGAGCCTGTATGTGGCTGTCCCTACTACGACACAAATGCTATTGGAGTTATCCTAGTGTCTTTTATATCTGTGTGAATATATGATGAAGGCGTTTATGGAAATTTGCATGTTAAACAGGCTTGGAGGAAGGATAAACGAACTTTTGGCGGCACAGTCCGTTAAAGATTAAGGACAAGACTCGTCTTATCTCATATCAGGAAAATATTATGATGTTGAGGTTTCTTAATTGGGTGTAGGCAATTCAAAAGGCGATGACTATGATGATGCTAGATTTAGGGGATAAGCGCAAGCATAATTTTCGACTCGTTTCAGTGGTGAATCTTAATTATTTAAATTTTTCCAACAAAGAAACGAGGGTTGCGCAAACTTTCGAATGTACTTTATGTAAATGATGATTTTATGACGGTTACATTGTGATTTGGTTTCGGTCTCCTGTCTGGGGGGAATCACACTTTATGGACTTGTAGGTACAAAAAGGATATTTTTATACGTGTGATGGGTTTGAATAAGAAATCAATTTGATTACGGGAAACATAAATTATTTGTTGGAGTAGGAGTTTATTTGAACTTTTCTATTGGCTTAATGGTGATTGGAACGTATTGAAGGCAAACAAATGACATAAATAATTGTTGATGTTGAAAGTTAGAAGAAGCTTTTAGTAGGAGTGTAAGAGGAAATAATGAAACTCAAGGTTCGTAGACATAATAAGATCTTAACCTCTAAACAGCTGGGAGATTACAGAAGAGGGCAAACGAACAAAACTTTAATTCCAAAAATTCTGGCAGTACAATTGGTTGAAATCATACATACAAGTGGTTTGAAATTCGGCGACTTCAGCGCCCCTCAGCCATATGCTAAGTTCGAACACAAAACTACAACTAGAAAAGGTTTCGAATACCAGCCACCAGTTGCTTGATGATGAGAAGTCTTAACATATGTTTGAACTGAGAAAAGGTTCAAAATAGATACAACTACTTCAATTTTTGAGATAAAATAACTTGAGATTCATGGGAAGGACTTTTTAAATGGTTAACAAGCTATAATTATTAATACCCTGCATTGGCCTTTTGAAAATTTTCCAAAATTTACTTGTGTGGTAAGAGATAACACTGTCTACTGATAGTGAACACATTTGTTTAACCAGCAAAGGCCTCCTAGTGAGTATCACCTGTTCGATATTGGATAAGAAGTCAAGGACCAACAGCTTGAAGCATTTTCGAACCTTTGAATTATTCGCTACTTTTGATTCTGAATTTTGATGAATCGTGGTCTTTCCTTAAGATGAAACGCATATTCTTTTAAGTTTTTTGATTGATTCTTTCGAAACTTTATTCTATTCAAAATACTTTTAATTGGGTGCGTCTGTCAGCATGGTTGTCACTGATTTTTTCTCGATAACAATTTTGAATTGCATTTATTTCGTTAAAAAGTTACAATGTGTCATTGCACAATTTACACAAATAGGTATACAGAGATTTGATATTTATTAAATCTTTCTACTGGGAATTAGTTTAACATATTTTTAAATAAAATTTAAGTCTCAGAGTAGAGAAACAAAAAAACATATATTGAAAAAAATAACGAAAAAAAAACCTCAAATTTAAAGACCAAAAACAAAAAAAAAAAAAATTGTATCTATACTTGCACATACATGTGTACATAAAATAGTATCTATGTTTATGATCATATATACTTTCGTATTTACACACATTTACAGAGATATTGCACAGCTGAATAAGATAGCTTAATTATTCTTATATTCAGTCTTTTATCTAACAAATATTATATGCAAATAGATAATTGAACAATAAATAAATAGAAAAGTATTTCAAATAAATATATAAATAGATGAATATATAAATAAAAACTATATAGAAATAAATATAAAAATAAATAAATATATAAAAAATATATAAATATATTAATAAATGAAAAAAATAAATAGAAATAAATATAGAAACAAATAAATATATTAATAATAAATAAATAAATAAATAAATAAATAGATAAATAAATAAAAATATATAAATAAATATAAAAATACATTCATTAATACATACATATATAAATAAATAAATAAATGAATAAATTCACATGGAAGAAGAAAAAATATGTGGAGAAAAAAAAAACAAAAAGAAAACTAAATTAATATTGCTTTATAAGGTGGACCTCAAACAGTATTTAATTGGTTTATTAGGGGATTATCCGGAGTTTCGCATCTGACCTTAAATAAATCGTTTAGTTTGCCGATTCTTGAGGAGATCAATTCAACATTAGCTTTTGTATGTACGTCTAATGTGGAGTGATGCCGGGGGAGATTAAGCATCATTTTAAGTATTTTATTTTGTGACGTTTGTAACTTTTTAAAGTGACAATCACCCCATATCTGACATCCGTACAACAGAATAGCTTGGAAGATTGTTTTGTGGATAATCAATTTGTTTTCAAGGGAAAGTATTGACTTCCTATTTATAAAAGGGTATAAAATTTTTATCACTACATTTATTTTGTGAAGCGCTCGCGTAATATGCTCTTTTAACGTTAATTTTGAGTCAAGGTGTATGCCCAAATATTTAACGGAACGTTTCCAAGTAATTGAATGTCCACTTATTAATAACTGGTTGGCCGGAATATAACAGGACTTTCTTTTTCGCGTAAAAAAGATAGCTTGTATTTTTTCGGCATTTAATTTGATTTTCCACTTTGTGTAGTAGTTTTGAAGTATTTCAAACGCATTTTTTAAATTCGTCTCAATGTCGAGACTGAATTCATGCGATGAAATAATTGCCGTGTCATCAGCATATATTGCTGCCTCACATCGTGGGAGGATGGGGAAATCAGATGTGTACAGATTATACAACACTGGTCCAAGAACAGATCCTTGTGGTACACCTGCATAAAAATGTATTATATCTGATGCGCGTACACTTTAAAACGACGATTAGACACAAAACGTTGAATAATTTTACAAAGAAACGGTGGGAAATTTAACATTAACATTTTATAAACGAGACCCTTATGCCACACAGAATCAAAAGCCTTTTCAATATCGAGTAATATCATACCGGTGGATCTACCATGTGCTCGGTTATTTTTCACTATATTGCGGACTCTCAAGACCCGATGTGGAGTCCCGTGGCCTTGCCTAAAACCAAATTGTTCATCAGGATATATTTTCTGATCATCAATTATGCTTACAATTTTATTTTTGAGAACCTTTTCATAGATTTTGCTTATATTGCTTAACAAACTTAAAGGTCTATAGCTCTGTGGATTTTCAGGAGGTTTCCCCGCTTTTGGGATTGGCACAACCTTAGCCTGTTTCCATGCTTCTGGAAAATATTGTGTCTTAAGACAAGCATTAATTATGAGTGTTAGAAATTTGATCCCCTTTTTTGGTAACTTCTTTAGATATACATTTTCGATATTATCCATTCCGCCGGTTTTTTTAATCTTCAGTTTATCTACAATGAAGTTAATGTCTCCTTCCGAAACAAATTCTGCTAACGGAGTTTCATATGTGTACTCACATATAAAGCCTGTATAGCGTTCTCTACAAGAGTATTAGTATTTAAATCCCCTAGATGTTGAGAAACTTCATGATTTTTAGCGAAATTCGATGCTAGTACTTTCGCTTTTTCATCATCTGTAAAAAATGACTCGGTCTCAGTCTTAAGATAAGGTATTCTCCTGTTTTTATTTTTAAGGATTTTCATTACATTCCAGAAGGGCTTTGAAGCTTTGTCTGGAGTGCTGAATTTGTTATTCCATTCTTCATTTCGAAAAGCGAAAACAATTTGGAGGAAAATAATGTCTTTGAAAAATATTTCAATTTTTATATGAAATATGAACGTTCTTATGTTTTGAAAAAAAATATGAGCTAATTCCACCAATTTTTCTTAACAAATGTTCAAATGTACCAAGTCACAAGTCTTTGAAACTGTTCAAGGTTTGAAAACAAAACTTTGTCGCATTTTTCCAGAGCGATCTCCATCGTGGGTAGGAAGACCTTTTCTGAATGTGACAGCCGTTGAACACCTCTTCCATTCAAAAAACAGAAAAAAATCAGTCCTAAGCAGAGATTTTGGAAGATTTAGAACATTGATAAGCCCATTAAAGATCAAGCACATTAAAAATAAAAATAATTGAAAAATCTTTGGAATACTGTTTAACAAGATTAATATTCATTTAATATATTAATCTGTAATAGTAATATTGCGGTAGTAAGGTAACCAGGCCATATCTCTGTCAAATGCGCAATATTGTAAAAAAAATGTGTTATATTGTCTAGAATAAACAAATATTTAACCAACAATATAATTTTTTTTAAAAATATTTTTTTCAAGTTTTGGACTTGAGGCCTGTAGTCAAACACCGCACTACCCAGATATGGGCACCTTCTTTACCTGGGTGAGAAATTTTTCGAAACACTTCACGCAGTAAGCTTATTTTTGCTGGTTGCGCTGAATTTAAATACGTCTTCGCTATGGTTCTTACAATGTAAGGAAATTGCGGTTTTAATTGGTTTTCAAAGATTGAAGTCGCAAATCATTCACCACCATTGAGCTAGTCATATGTGTGAACAATTGCAACCAATATTTTTAACCCTTTATTTTTGTCCTGCAATTGTAAACCTCACCCATGACCTTTTTGTATGCAACTATTGGTTTAAGCTGAGGAATGACTACTTTTTCTTTTGTTCTTATTGACCATCTTTTGACTTTTACTAGCGGTTCTAAACTGTCGTTATTTGTTGCAACGGGCACAACAGCATTATCTTGCGCGAACAATATAGTAGTGTTACTGTCAAATTTGTGATGGGAGTAACCATGATTCGTCTTCATTACCGTCTTCAAAGATTTGAGTGGACAATTTTTTGCCTCATTCTCACGAACCGCACCTTTTGCGCGAAATCCTTCTCTGCGTAAGGTTACCATAATTTAAAATAATGCTGTTTTAACTTGGCGTATTAACTTCTTCCAGTAAATCAAGCATCAGATGAAATCAAAGGGTTAAACACGTATTTATTGGACTAACATTTTTGGTACCATAAGTTATGAAACTCCATGTATCCAAATTGAGCAGACTTTCCACGGATAAACTGCTTTGGGGAATGATGACTAAAGTATTTTATCATAGCCTCGTCAAATAAAGGCTTATTTTTAAAAATACCCCAGGATTGTCAATGCACAAATTGTTGGCCAAGTACATAAAGCCTTTGAATTCCTTGAATCGATTGCGAGGCATGGCGCTAACTACCATTGGCGTTTTTGTCTCTTCGCCAAAGTATCAAGACAATGATTTTTGGGATAGAGTAAAATCACCGGAAAATAGAATCTTGCCAACACACTTTCTCAGATCTACTTTTGATGGTATAAATGTGTGTAAGTTTTGGGCCAGTGCATATATCTGGCTTTGCTCCACAATCAAATTCATCACATCAAAAAAGTGTTCAAAGATTTGAACATCATCTTTGAACTCCGATTCTTCTTAAGTTAAGTTAAAATTTCCAAATAATGAGATTTCTCATTAATTTTGGAAATGTATCTTGAAACTCATCTCTGGCTGAGCTTTTCTAGCAAGCGGGATATCGTCCTCACTTTGAAATCCAACATTTATGTCGACCTCTACTGCTCCTTAAATGTCAACAGGAATATGGTAATCAAGCAGGTCATCCTCATATATATCCTCCTCGTTTATTTAGAGTCGCTACATCTACTTCATTACCGACACATCTCCATCAATAGCTATGTAGAGATTTGAATAGTGCCTTCAATAAAAACTGCTACAGTTAATTGTTGAAAAAGCCATTTCTCTGCAAATTCAATGAGAACAAAATTGTACGGTTTTGGAAAGTTTACTCAGTTGAGTAAACGCCACTTACCATGAACGAGAAATAATTTTTTGTACTGAACTTTGAAAAAATGCTGTACTCAACTGAATATAGTGGAAAGCAATGGTTCAAAATAAAAAAATAAATATTTTGGTGTTTTAAGGATTCGAGAAGATGACACAACAAGTTGAATTTTCTGGATGCCGCTAGGCAACACCAAAATTCGTACTTATTCACCTTCGGAAAAAAACGTCTTTTGATCCGAAAGAAAAATGATTTTTCTGCCAAAATGTAGGCTAGTTTTTATGAATAGTTTCTGAATTGTGGCGATTCTATACCAATATTATTTCTTTCTAACATCAACTCTTTAATAAGTCAATTAAAAATGTAGCTTGTCGCTCTGAGAATATCTATTATTTAACAGTCCATTGGTAAGGCTGGCTGTCAGTAGCAAGACATGACCCATGATCTTTAGTCTCTGTAAGCGAATATCCTCTGACTTTGGAAAAATAATCCATTCAAAAAATCGAAACATATGCAATGTGCCAAATTGTTAATCTTCCTATCATTTAACTCCCCCACATTCTGAATATTCGACAAAGAATTTTGACTGTCGAATGTTTCCAAAATCTGCTCTGATTTTCTTCTTATCGTTCAGCAATTGAACTCAACTAGTATTTTCCAAATCTTCTTAATTTCGAGGAAGGCAAACCCCTCAATCTCTCACTTTAAGATGGTTGATTGTTTTTTGTTTAAAATATTTAGTTTCATCCTCATTTTGTACTGTTAAATCTTCTCTCGATGTCGTCTATGAATTGCAACAATAGGAATAATTTGTTGGACTTTGGGCCTTCCATGCCCCTGCGCATAATTTGCCCGCCATTCTCTACCGAAATCCAGTACACGTTTGGAAATGTTCGGAGTAACTTTTGCTGACAAGGACATTGCACTGCAAATTTGCACCATGCAGTACTTTGGTCGCGATCTCAAATTCGACCAACGCCTTTTAGACGTCGCTAATGACGAAGTACCTTAATCTATTCAAATTCAATGAAAAAATCCATTTCGTTGGTACGTGTCGTTGAGTGCACCTCAGAACTAACTCCAGACGTTCAAAATGATAAAATCTTATATGCAGCGTTAAGCAGCGATTTAATGACAGAAACACATAAAACATCCGAACTTTATTTCAAACGCGGGACTCTTCAATATCGTTCAGCTGCGTGGCCTGCGCCCTCTTCTTTTACTTTTTCTTCTCTGTTCTTTAAGCTTCACATACTGATTTGGTTTTGCGCTGCAGCATTTTCTGTTGATTCTTCAATCAAACCAAATCAATCAAACGAAACTAACGATACTGGTTTCGCATATTTTCAGTCATACTTAGACGTTATTTGCAGGCTCTTGCAACACTGGTCATGCTATAGGCTACCAAGCTCACTTGATTCTTCATGGCCGTCCGAAGTTCTTTTTTCTCTGGAGAGAAGAGCTTTGAATTTGGATGCAACTATATGAAGTCAAACAGTTCAAAGTCAAGTGCAACCACCCTGTGTGTTAACTTACTCTGCATTTATATGCCTACCCCGCATTTATAAGCATGGATTCTATTTGAGGTCCTGGATATCTATTCATACTCATCAATATTAAATGAGGTGCTGCAAAATCGATTAACCGGCAACTGTGGCCTTAAGTCGACTTAATTATTGAAGATCTATTGCAGCGAACAGCATTCGTGGGCCCCCTAGTAAAATAAAAACCCTCTCTAATGGTTTCAAACACTTAACTTATATGTAAACACCACTGCAAGTGAATTTTGTTTTTGAGAAGCTGATCACATTCATACGCGCCTAGTTCACCGCTTCAATTTCAATTGAATCAAATGATAGGTACCAGGTTCGCATCAAAAAGTCATTTTTCTGAACTTTCAAAATACTGTGAATTAAGCGAATGAAAATAAGTCGATATCGTAATGTCCGTTCCCATTCGGAGCCACCACACAATCTTTTCATACTTCTCTTTATCCTTCTACTCACTTCGTGCAAAATGCATTTTAAGGGTAGTCATAATCCCTTAACAAATTATATATAAAAAAAAATAAACAAACACTTTCTTCAGTTCTTTCAAAAAAAATTCATCACAAAAAAAGCTGTTTGAACTAAAATTGACTACTCGTTTGTTTCATTTACTCGAACTTCGTCCTTATCTTCGTAGCTCTGCTTGCTGGTGCTATGGCCTTATCCAATTTATCTCTGTATATCTACACCCCAGGAAAGCTAAATGCTCCCCTGTCGGAGAGACAAAGAGCGAAAGAGAGCGAGAGCTCTGCCTCAATTAATTCGAAAATCCTCTTCACATAAACACTCTACCACACGGATTATATTTCACACCGAAATGCTGCAAACGCCATGATTTATATTATGAACCCAAGGACATGCCAAAAAGTGCTTAACTTCAAATAAATCATAAGAATTTGGATTTATGGCCGATCAACAGTAAATTCACATTTAAATTCATCAATAACATCCGAGCCAGCGAAAATGTTACGTATACGCCCCCACAAGCACCGACAGAGATCAGGGGACCCCAACCCATGTCCCCCGAAACGAAACGGCAACAATACATTTTTTATTCTTCCCCGCGGTTATGCGAAGCGCTCTCAAAACAGATATTATTTATGTGTTTTCGAAGTAAACAGTAAAAGATACTTATTTGCCAAAGAAGGCGGAGGGTGTTGATGTCGAATGAATGAATAAGAGTGGATTCGGTGTACGCTGATCCATAATCAAACAGAGTTCGTTTGATGCATTCACCTTGCCGTAGAAGTTTCACTTGGAAAATGGCAATTAATTGATTGCATCTGGTTCGCAAAAGAGTGGCATGAATTGATTATGTGCAGTGGCACGGTCTGGCGTGGTCGGTGGCGGCTGCAGTCGCCCGGTGGACAATGTTAATTAATTCACAAACACCACTGCGGATCATGGTGTTAGATGGCGGTATCTATGGTGCCGGCGGTAGCTATGGTGCATCCTTCTGAAATGCAAATTGCATACGTTTTTTTTCTTTTCGTTTTCCATAAATTTGCATGAAAAATGTGAAAAAATGAGTGGCGTGGCTTTAAGAGCTTTTGAAAATTTATCCACTTCATTGTGGCGTTGCACGTTGCATGTTGCGGCGAAAAATTCATAGAAAAAAATTGTAAAGCCAACAAATGACATAATAATGTTAATTGTTCTAATTATACAGAGCCTCGTAAAATGTGTTTATTAAAAATGTTGCGGTGTTGTAATTGATTGTTTAAAACAGAGATTGGCTTTATTATGATAGTTGCATTATTTCAGAGCACTAAAGTACAAAGGACATTCGTTCATTTTAATATATTAGCAGTTCTTAACTGTCGAAAATGTTCTAATCGCCGATAAGCTAGGCGAATGATCCTACAAATTTTGGACAAAAATGGGTGAAATCGGGTCCAGATAGATAATGATCCTCCTTGAGATGAGATGCAATGTTGAATCAGTGGAGGGGAAATTATCTTATGGACATAGTTGAGGGAGCAAACACAAGAATATAATGCCGCACGACAGTCATTGAAGACCTTTCAACCAATCTAAATGAACCGAAAGTTGAGTATCATTAGTCCTTTGCTACATTATTTTACATTGATTTTTTTTAACTCATTTATTTTTTCAATCGATCAATTTAAACAATTGAGATAAAGGAGTGAAAAATCTTAAACATAACTAAATTTAAAGGGTTCTTAAGATTAAGTAACTTAGCCTAACTTAACCTAATTTAACTTAACTTAAACTAAGTGCTAGCTTCAACGCAATCAAGCCACTAATATTTGACCCTATAAAGCCTACTGAAATCAAGCCTATCTCTTTCAGGTACGCTCATAACGGGTTTCATTTCATTTCATTTCATTTATTTAATTAATAGGTTTGTACATTAAGATTATTATCTTTTATAGTACTTAGCATATTGGCTTCAGAAAATAACAAAAATTTTTAAAACTAAAACTAACTTACAATTATTAATGAACAAATCTTAACTTATTAGGAAAGGCAGGATTAGAGAGGTAGGATCAAAGAGAGTTAAGTAAAATAGTGAGAAGAAGAAAAAGCAGTTGAAATACTAGGGATTAAGAGGTGATTTGTTAGCTTGAGAAAAGTTGGAAGATTGCTCTTTTGAAATCGGATGAATTTGAAATATTTTTTATATTTAAGGGTAAAGAGTTCCAAAGTCTTACAGAATGGATGAAAATAAAACGTGAGGAATTAAGGTAATTATATCGGATAGGTATAATATTTTGCGTTCTTGAGCAGTGAGTGAAACTAAGTCTGCTATACAGATAAGACGGACATTTACTATAAATAATTTTGTGTAAAAATATACAGTTCCTAGCATTAATGTAGTCAAATAGAGTGCAACCAAGTAAGCCTCTGGCATACATTGAGATATGATCATATCTTCGGATGCCGTATATGTATCTGACTGCATCATTGAACGCTATTTGCAATTTGCGTTGGGATAATGAGTCAAGAATACAGTTAACAACCTCAGCATAAGTTATAAGAGGCAAGACTAGGGCTATCACCAGTTTTCGTCGTGTTTCCAGTGGGGTATAGTTAGCGCTTAACCACAATTTGCGAAGACACCCGTATATATGACCAATGACCATGTTGATATGACTGTAGCCAGATAGACTACGGTTGATCACATAGCCAAGGCTTGTAACGGTTTCCACAGCAGAGATTTTACTATTATTGACATGTAGATCAGGCAGTAGATTTAAATTAAATTTTTTCTTAGAAATAGGAATAACTTGCGTTTTAGCCGGGTTTAGTAATAATCCATTTGACACTGACCAGTTATAAATATTTTTCAGATCCTCATTAATAAGTAGAGCTAGTTCATTTAAGTTACTGAGAGGCTTTGCAAAGTGAAATTGGACATCATCAGCATATAAATGCACCGAAGAATATTTAAAAAACAGAAGGGAGGTCATTTATGAACATGCAAAAGAGTATCGGTCCTAGAATTGAGCCCTGGGGTACACCTTGTTTTACTTCCCTAAAGGATGAAAATCGTTCAGCCGAAAATACTCTTTGCGATCGACCAGATAAAAAGCTGCTTATTAATTTAACTGCCGTCTCACTGAGACCGAAGTTGTTCTTAAGTTTCCAGCATAAGATTTCATGGTTAACCTTGTCGAAGGCCTTCGAGAAATCAAGCAAGCAGAGAACCGTAACATAACCCTTATCGTAATCTTGTCTTTTTCCTTCGAGTAAATTAACCATTGTTGTGGAACAGCTGTGGTTAGCTCTGAAACTGGATTGCTGAGCGTATAGCAAATTATTGAACGTTAGATGCTTTGTTATTTGCCTTGCAATAACTTTCTCGAGGACCTTCGACAGGCAGGGCAAAATGCTAATCGGTCTAAAATCAGCAGGAGATGAGGGCTTATTTTTTTTTGGCTATAGGAAACACTCTTGCAGCTTTCCAGGACTGAGGAAATGTTGATGTTATTATGCACCAGTTAATAACGTGTGTCAGATGAGAGACAATCTGTGGTAAAATAAGCTTAATGAAGCGTATTGGAATTCCATCCTCGCCTGTGGAATTTGACTTTATAGCTGTTACACATTCGAATATTTCACCTTCTGTTGCTACTTCAAAGTCTTCTAGTCTTGGAACAGAGCTTATGAGGTTTTCGGTCCTATTGCAAGACGAAAAGTTTATATTAGGTTCACTACCCAAAAAGAAATTCGCCAAATAACTTTTTTTTGGAAAATGCTTTAAAAAAAAACTGCTGCATATTTTCTCAAATTTCTGTTTTTACTTGAAAGCACAATCCTTCCGGTTAATAATGGAAAATAATTTCATTCAAATGGCTGCCTCGGCTGGCCATGCAGTAGCCTACACGATCGGTCCAATTTTTAAGTACATTATCGATTGTGTGCAGCTGTATTTCACCAATGGATTCACGAATAAGTGTCGGCATAACACTTATCTTTGAGGGCACCCCACAAATAACAGTCCAACGATGTCAAATCGCAGCTCCGAGGTGGCCAAACGACATCAGCTCTGCGGCTGATAATGCGATCTTAAAAAACAGGGCGCAAAACATCGAGTGTAGGTTCGGCTGTGTGGCACGTAGCGCCGTCGTGTTGAAACCAAATGTTACCAATATCATCCTCTTCAATTTTTGTGAACAAAAATTCGTTCAACATGGCCCGATAACGATCGCGACTGACTGTAATGGACACTTCTTGCTCATTTTCGAAGAAAAATGGCCCAATTATGCCTCTGGACCAAAATCCGCACCAAACAGTGACTCGTTTTGGGTGCATCGGCTTTTCAATGTATGCGTGCGGGTTTTCTGTGCCTCAAATGTGACAATTTTGCTTGTTTACATACCCGCCAAGATCAAAATGAGCTTCATCTGAAAAGATGATTTTTTTGGCAAAATCGGCATCTTCTGTAAGTCGATCGCAGGCCCACTTAGCGAAGCGAAAACGCATTGGATGGTCAGTTGGCTTCAACTCCTGAACCAATTGGACTTTGTATGGCGTCATACCAAGGTCTTTCGTCTCAATGAAGTCTCCGAAATGTTCAATTGTTGAGAACGACGATGAATTGATGTTGATGGCGCTTCACGCACACTTTCTGCCACAGCAGCAATATTCTCGGGTATACGCACTGTTTTTGGCTTTTCACGCTTTGGTTTATCGATGAGGATGCCAGTTTCTTTCACTTTTTTCACAAGATAACGAACATACGGAGCTGACGGTGCTTCTCTTCTTTCAAAATCCGTACGCAATTTTCGCACACAGTCTGCAACATTACTACTATTTTCAAAGTAATGTCGCAAAATTTCCCAGCGTTGTTCAAGCGTGAACACAACCATATTCGTTCAGCGGAAGGATAAAGTGAATTATCTGTCAAAACAGACATGAGCTTAGTGTTACCATTCACGAAATAAACACTACTTGAAAAAAAAAACGTTAGATGGCGGACCCTTTATGATACCTCAATTCAACAGACTCAAGCTCCAAGTTTCCTGGCGCAAAAAGGACCCTTTTGTCTGTTGCCCTTCTAGCAACATGGTATATAAGGGGAACATTTCTCGAGTCTGACAAAAAGCCATGTGCATCCAAATATAAGAATGCCTCAGGTGGTATATGTCCAGTTGCTAAAGTGTTTCTAAAACACTCAGGGTTACGAAAAAACAAGCCTGATATGAGTTAGTTCTCAGTAACATTCGCTGATCACGCGAAGTGATCCTTGTCTATCCTGGGTATCTCGGCTGTGTCTAGAAGGAACTTATTCGAAACAATGCTTGTAATTTGTATGCGCGCTCCTGTGTAACTTAGTGCAAGCTCGGAGGCATTTTCTTTCGAATAGTCGATATTTTTCCATGTAAGATGGACTTATGTTCCATCATACTGGACTTGCATAGGTCAGAATTGGATGCACAAAAGGCTTAAAATTCTGTTTCCAAATGCTTTTTCATATATTGATTGACTATTATTTTTGTTTTTTTGTTGGCTCAATTAAAGGGGCCCAAATGGTTGGTTTTAAGTCGGTTGCAAATGCGTACGATCTTCCTTTCGAAAATGACAAAGCTTTTTGATGTACGTCTTCGAGCCTGTGAACCATATGGGAAATTCAAAGGTTTTAAAGGTTTTAACCGGCATAAGGAGCTGTCCGCTCTGCTTGCGCATTCAAAAGGTATACCAGAAGTAAAGCGATGCAACACTTGAGATGAATTGTATCCACATGATGGTTGAATTTCAACTTCTTCTTAAAGTCGACTCTGAGAAACTTAACCCTAGTCTACGTCATCAGATATGGAGGCCTTTTCTTACCGATATTGGACTGAGGAAATAAAAATTTCATCGGAAGCACATTAGCTCAGTTTTCTTGCGATTGATAGGGATTGCCCAATCCTGGTAGTCTTCTGATGTATCTTTTAACTTTTCTGGTTGATTAAAGCGGTGTTAACGAGCTGAAGAATGTGAGAGACTCGTCCGCGTGTAAGCAACACTTCATTCTATTATTCAGCCTAGGTTAGTGACACGTCAAAAAACTGGAAAGCAGGGGTTCAAGTCCTAAGCTATTCAAGGTGGTACTTCCTTATTGGCTCGAAGAAAAAGTGACGGAATCCAAATGATCACTTTGCTGAGTATGGAGCCTTCAACTGCGAGGATCAAATTGTAGGTCCATGTAAACATGGAAATGTCTATCGCATCGGTCCAACAATGAATGAATGTGTATGCTGCCCACTATTCCATTTAACCACTTTTGAAGCAGTCATACACCAACGAAATCGAAACGGTTTGTGGGAAAATAAATTCAACCTCCGAACGGAAAGGACTTACAATTCTGAAATCTTGCCTTCCATTTTCAAAAGAAATATCGGACGGACTCCGTTGAAAAGGCAAGACGAGCGCGATCGCGTCAAAGAGGCACGTCAAAGAACACATAGAACTTGTTGGATTCATTGGACGAAGTCGATGTTTCGATGCTTATTTTAACCTCAATAAGGAGCTGCTCTGAATGTAAAGAAGCTATACTGAGAAATATTTTTGAGTCACCTAAGCGAAAAATTTGCGACTTTTTAAGTATTTTACTCAATTGATGTGACTGAGGTTGAGTAACTTAAATCTTTTGGTGCGGTGCGGATCTCCGATTTAGGTGTACACTTTCAGCAACAGCTGCAATATTCTCCGTTAAGTTCACAGGCCCAACAAGGCTCTATCTATCTTCAGTAACTTCCGAACGCCAGTTACAGTTGGTGGACTATTTAAATCGAAACTTTTCACTGTTTCGGCAACTCGTCTTCCGTTCCGTACCCTGAAAATATAATACTTGGATTCTGTCAATTTAAGAGTTGAAAGTGTAAACAAATTTTACTTACTGATGGCCTGCCCTATATTTGGTAAATTTATAAAAAGATTTCTTAAGCGACAACATCAAAATACAACAAATGTTGTTTTTAGGGTTCCGTACCCAAAGCGTGTGAACGGAATTTTATTATAGCCCGCTGTCCACCCGCTATTCTACGCTATAATAATAAATAATAAAAACAATAATAAGATAAAAACGACGAGGGAGTCACCATACAAAAACAAGTATTTTTCGAAATCGCAACTTACTTAAATGACAAGAATTCGGCTATGAACGGTGGTACGTAACTTTCCTTGTGCGCTTTCGATGAGTATGTTTTTTATTCTAGGTTCTAAATAAAACAACCGGTAGCTATATACAGACAAAGCCTGCTCTAAAAGCTGGTTGATAGTAGCAATAACTTTTTTTTTGCATCATGACGAGTGTTCAAATGTTTCGCCCTTTTTTTTATTCATCCTCCTTCTGCTGATACACATCTTGCTAGAATACGTTGTGGATAAACGATCCTGACTGTGAGGAGGACGAATGGAGATGACTTTAGAAAGCAAAAATATGTCGAATTTAATGGCTCGTCCACATCGAAGAAATCCTTCAGCTGTCTTCGAATTTGCAGGTTCACAACAACATGAAGGCCCGGAATACCAAAGCTCCCCGGTTTGAAGATCAAGTAATCGCGTCAGCCAGGAAGTTGAACTAACTCTCTGGCAATAAAGTATGAAAAGCAGTATTGTCTGAGGATCTAAAGATCTATGGCCTGATAAAGTCAGTCTTATGATGGCTTGGTTCAGAGAATTCTTTGAATAACCTTCTGGTAAGATTAATGACTTATCAACATTTTTGGCAATTGACAGGTTATTTGATCACCAAAAGTTTGTTCGAATTAAGTGAAGGTTTGCCACAAATTTCTGATTCGATTTTGATTGATACAGGCAATCAAAAAATCGCCAATCATTTCCTTGTAGTACTCGCAATTGACGTTTATGTTGGCTCCAAATTTAGATTTAGGAAAAAAATATCACAAGTTAAAGTGGTGAACGTGAAGTTTGTGCCCACTTGAAAACAGCAGCTTTTCTGTACATATGAGCATTATGCGTTAAGCCGAAATGAGCCTCATCACTAAAGCTAATATGATTAAATTCGATTGAATCTACTGCTGATTTGAAGCCCTTTCATTGCTTCAATTCATGCACAAATTGGAGCTTATACAGATACAAGCCAAGGACTCTCTTCAAAATCTCCATGGTATGAATGCGGCCTAGGTACTTAGAACGTTTTCGGATCGATAAAATTGGGCCCTCATTATTATTCACCTCTACAGAGGAGACAGCATAGACGGGCGTAGTGCTCTATAAGTTTGAAAAGATATTTCATCGGTTTCAAAACGTGGTCCGAGCAGCTGCAAGTCTTTGAATATTAATTTATCAATGTATTACATTTTTATCAAGTATGCATGTCAAATTTGACGCCTAAAAGGAGTTCTGATAAATCTCGCAATTTTAAAGCGATCTTCTTTTAAATTTGAGGAAAACTAAAGCTAAAAATCGATATTTTTAAAAGTAAAGGGTTTTTCAACAGGGACGCTACAAAAGTAGAGCGTCAGGGACAGCAAACGACGCCATATTTCTTGCCGCTCTTTTGACATTTCTCTTCAGTAAGGTTTGCCATTTCATGATGGAAAGATATACGAGCCAACAACGAGTCGAAATTATTAAAATTTACTACCGAAATTCGGAGTCACTGGCCTTAACGTTAAGAGCACTACGTCCAATTTATTGTCGTCATTATCGTCCTAGTAGATCAACCATTGAGTGTCTAGTGGAAAAATTTGAATCCACAGGCACAGTACAAAATTTTCTAGTGCCAGTAAGACAAAGAAGTGCCTATAGTGTCGAGAATATTTCTACCACTGAGGCTTCAGTTGCAGAAAGCCCAAATATGTCTCACACGTCGTTCTCAAGCGTTGGACATCTCTGTGACGTCGTTGTGGCGAATTTTGCGAAAAGATCTTGGCCTACATCCTTACAAGATTAAATTGACGCAAGAACTGAAGCCGCTTGACCACCAGAAGCTTCGTATGTTCGTGAATTGGGCTGAGCAATAGCTTGAAAATGATTCGGATTTTCATCGAAAAATCATCTTCAGGTATGAGGCTCATTTCTGGCTGAATGGCTCCGTCAATAAACAAAATATGCGGTATTGCTCAGGCAGCAATCCACACGTACTCCATGAGTCATCATTGCATCCCGAAAATATTACGGTTTGGTGTGGTTTGTGGGCCGGTGGCGTCATTGGGCCGTACTTCTTCCGTGATGATCAAGACCAGCACGTTACTGTGAATGGGGATCGCTACCGTTCCATGATAACAAAATATTTTTGCCTCCAATTAGATGATATGAACTTGGAGGACATGTGGCTCCAACAGGACGGCGCCACAAGCCACACAGCGAATGTCACAACCAATTTATTGGAAACCAAGTTTGGAGAACGTGTTATCTCACGAAATGGTCCAGTCGCTTGGGCGCTTCGGTCGTGTGATTTGACGCCGTTAGACTATTTCCTGTGCGACTACTTCAAGTCTATGATCTATGCCAACAAGCCAGCGACGATTGACGAACTTCGTACAAATATTGAACGTGAAATTGCAGCAGATTTATGCCTGAAAACCGTCGAAAATTGGGTTCAGCGTCTGGACTTCTGCAAGCGTGCCGTGGTGGCCATGCAAAAGAAATCGAGTTTCGTACATAATGGCATCGAACATACTTTCACAGGAATAACGAATTTCATTGATATCCAAATCCGTTTTTGTTTTATAAAAAAAAAAAAACTTTTGTAGCGCTCTTATTGAAAAACCCTGTATATATATACATTTTAAAGGAAACCCTCGGAATAGGTTTCGATGGAGTTTCAAGGAATTATTTGATATACCAGCTACATCCAGTTTTTTTAGCCGCCAAAAAAAAACTTGGAGAGAAAGTTGCGTGGCACGAAATAAGCGGTTTTGACCTCATATTTAGAGATACATAAAAGTGTGTATGAAGCTATGATGCCTATCTGAGTTTTTTGGCGACGGACAACATTTGGGAAGGTGTACCTTCATCTGTATATGCAAATGATATCCTTACCCAAGTGACTTCTTTGCAGATTACACCTTGATTATATTTAACTTGAAATGCTTTTTTTGAGGTTTTGTTAGAAACAATTAAGGCTTTAAATCACCAAAGAATATTTTAATCCATTCAAAATAAGGATTAATATTAAGTTAGCTAAAATTTCTTGAAGAAAATACTCCTTCCACCGCATTCCAAAATTAAAGACTACAACATAACCTTTTTGTCTGTCCAGACAGTAAGTATTTTTTAACTATCCAAAAAGTGGTAATTACTTGAATCCGCTCCAACACGCAAACCGGCAAAAAGAAAATAAGTTTGTTTCCTTCCATTTTTTTTTAGCCCCCAAAACCGGAGAAACTTTTACCACTTTCACCAATTAGGTGACGAAAATATATAAAAAAAAAACAACCACACTCATCGCCAAAGGATAAGTCACCCCATTCGACCCATTTTCATTGACGACATCCTTCAACCATGCCCCCTACCGGCTACATTGTGTGTACCCGTACCTCTACACTCCACTTAACACACAATGTTGTTGCGCCATCGACATTTTGCGGTTCAATGGGTCCTTTCAAAGACCAATTTACTTCCGACCACACCTGTACATACTCGTATATGTATATGTATGCATATGCTACGACGTGCAACTCCGGTTTACTAACTTATAGATTTGTATATTGTTTTGGGTCACTGGCACCTACTGAACACGTAACAGCATTACAAAGGACCTCTTTAACCGTGTAGATATCGGTGGAAAACGCCACTATAAAGGCCAGGAAAGCCGGTGAATTGCAAAACCAAATGCTTTGCTTTCATTGAATTATTGATTAGCGCGATAGAATAACATTAGGTTCAGGATAAAAGGGGAATCTGCTTCACGGTATCCTCGTCGAAATAACTTGAAACCATTTTGGTTGTGGTTGCCGTTTAAGGACGAACAAATTGGTTATTACTCCGCAACAATGCGAAATGATACTTTGGTGACAAAAGGACTCGGGCGATCCTTACGGTGAGTGATTTTCAAAAGGTTCAAATGGGGCAATTTAATGAGACTACAAGGTACTCGAAGATTCATTGGCTTTTAAAGGTCGAGTAAATATTATTTTTCGATTTTCGAATACACAATGAGTTTAGATAAACAGTTGTCGGTTAATTAAATACTTAAATTACCTTTGAATTATTAATTGTTTTTTTTTTGTAACTTTTAGTCGAAACTCGCCAACTAATTGTTAAGCTAAGTTAGAGGCTCTGATGAAAGAAAATCAGAATGCTTGCAGCAAATCTCTATTATCTTCTGCGTGACATCACTCCAAGACTTGGATATCATGATCAATGCATCCAGTGCAGAAGGATTCAAAGAATTCAAGAATTCAAAGTGTACTGTTAAGTTCTTTGTTTTTTATAATTCCTTGCTTTTAAGGTTCCAAAATGTATGTTGCAGTCCGGGTGGCTAGGAAATTTATATACCCATTAACGTATTTATAAAGGTAATCCGTTAAAATTCTTGACGTAATCCATGCGGTCTTATTTGCTTCATAAAAAAACCGGCAAAGACTTAACATTTTTAAAGCAAAGAGATGATTCTGATTTTCCAATCACTAAAAGCCTTCTTTTTATGAAGCCCCTCCATGTTGCAGGCGACCTCAATTGTTACTCTTTCTTTGGAGGGATTTTCCACCTATGCAGCGTTCCCCTTATAACCGAAAGGACTTATCCGGCATAAGCCTAAAAAATAGTGCTGTTTCAACGACGTTGAAAATGTCCTTATATGAAAAATCTTGTCGCATATTAGGCCAAACTTTCTTGATCCAATCATCACAGAGCACTGTGTTGAACATGGATGCTTTGCCTTCAATATTTCCAAAAACATTGTTGTGACGTTGACTAAAGCATCTTATCCAGGACTAAGAGCACTTTTATTCCTTCTTTCCAAACAGTTTTTCAGAATTGCCAGCTTGCCCGATAGGAGTGTGTCCATTTATTGGGATATTTTCTGTTCTGTTAGCTTTTAGTCATTTCAATAATGCTTCATCAATTAAATGGTTGGTTGATTGTCGTATTTTTATTTTTTGTGCAGTATTCTTCTTGTTTTAGCGATTTTTCCATAGATAGGACATAATTAATGCCTTTTCCTCTATAGAAAAATTCCTTCGTTTTTTAGTTCTCAGTGCTACTCAAATAACTCGCTGCAATCATAGAAAAATACAAACCTCATTACTGAAGACGCGTTTACTGCAGCAATCCCGCCGACCCATGAGGTAAACTGCCATAATATTCAACACAAGCTGTATGTACGTAAACAACTGCACAATTTAGAATAATCGTCGGCGTCGCAACAAACCGTTTGTCCTTTCCCTTTATAAAAGTACAAAAATGGACAAGGAACATTTTGATACACGTATGAATTTCTTTGTTTTCATTTTCACTCATTCCGAGGTTACACCCGAAGACAACGATGAAAGGAAAGTGGACGTCATAAGCGACTTCCACTGTACTTGTGACTTTGGTCGCTTAAAACAGCTTATGATCTTTTGAATTGACACAGTCAAAAGATATGGCTGTTTATGCCGCAAATTTTGATACTCGTAAGGGGATCTGAACATATAGATTAATTCCCGTCGACCTAGAATTAAATTAAAAATCACAATTAATTTGTAGCGATATAAGAAAAAAATATGTTGCATATTGTACGTTGGTACGGAGCCCTTTGTGTGTCCGACTTGCACTTAACCATCTATTCAAGAATTTTTGCATAGACTAAGCTGAAGAATAAGGAGAAAAAATAAACGACTATATAATTCTTTAGAGCTTGGATTCGATTGATCGAAAGTTGGAGCCAGAATAGTGACGGCGAATTTTATTCACAGATTTTAATTCACTTAAATATCATATACAGCAACCAATAGTTTTAATAACATGAACTAAGAATTCAAGCAGCCGATACACTAACCACTGTAGCAAGGCCACACATTTGGTGGCTAGTGATAACATTTCTTTGCTCTCGGTCATATTTTCTGACTGCACGAAATTCGAAAACTAGAAAAAAGTTGCTTTGTTTACTTTAAGATTGGAACATGCGGCCTAAAAATTATTCAAACTGAAGGGCAGACGTTTAACCATCCAACTGCGCCATCTGTCTTTTAGCTTTATGCTCGGTGTTGAAAGTAAGTTTTTGGTCGCTTTGTTAAAAAACTATCTTAAAAGTATGACGCGGTACAACAGTTAAGACTTCCAATATTTGACAGATGAAACGTCGTCGTTGACGATTTAGCAGAACGAGAGCTTTGATGCAAATTCTAAGAATTGTGTGAAAACTGTGTTTTCCAATAAAACATTTTATTGGCGTAGTTACATATCATTCGATGGGCTTATTTTTAATTGCATTTGACCTTTTATGCTTTAAATGCGATTTGTTTTAGAATCAGGCAAATCTGTCATATTTTCTTAAAGAAAAGCGGACACCTAAAAAAACTTGGTATTATTTGAAGGTGACATTTTTTTCTTTCTTTTGTAAAAAAATATATTTGTCGCCCTATGTCTCCTTGCTAAACACTTAAGTATTTTTTAATGGGTCCATAACTAAAAGGAAAGCATAACTTTCAATTGGGTAATCAATTGCGGGAACACTTAAGGCCAGCAATAAAATGTTGAAAATGTACAGAGACATTTTTTTTCACGTAAATTTTCGCGAAATCATCGACTCTTCATTTTCGACAAGGCTACGAGACAACGAAATACATTTAATGCCTTTGAACGATTTTAATTCCACATAAATGAAAAATCCTTGATGTTCTTAGGAAAGTAAGTTCGTTTTTAAAACTAGTTCTCGTTAACAACTGAAGTAGTTGGCTGACACCATTGTCCAATTAATCTAGGTGAAGGCAATCTTCAGACACAAAAAAAGACATTTCTTAAAGTGGATTCTTTTGAAAATTCATGTTTCAAGGTTTTACGAAATTTTATTTAATCAAAGTTACCTCAGCAATACTTGCAAAAGGGGAAACTATTTAAAATGCTTATTTTCTTTTGGCTCCCATTTCTTTTTATTAAAAATGATCTGAGTCTTAACTGGGTTTCGGATAAAATACAGAACAATTGAGGTATCGAGCTTAAATTATACCCATAAATCTACATTTAGTGACCGACTTACGTTGTTGGCTTGTTCGTATAAACAATGGCATTGCATCACTGCATAAAATGGAAACAAAAGGCGTCCAATCGCTTGAGTGAGATTATTCAACCGGACCATTTGAAGTTGCACGCTAACCAAACTTACCCTCGAATAGATCAATCAATCGACTCATATCCATTTCATCAAATAGTATTCCACCACAGCAAGATAACGAACTCATCTTCTTGCTGGAATCCAGGACGAGTTAAGAATAATTTCGTGGGAACAAAAAAGCACAGTACATTGTGGGCATGTTGATTTAAATTACTTTTCGGGCCAATGATCGTGGAAGCAATATAGTGATGCCCTCTAGCCATGATGTTCCTGCGTAGACGAAATGGTTAGACCAAATTTAATAGCCTCCGCGATAACTTGATACTTGATTTGAGGAGATTCGGTCTTTCCGTTCTTCTTGAACGTGGGAACGTGGTGGCGTGGTAGTGGCCCAGCCAGAAGTAGTTGACGGATTTTGGCCTTCCGGATTATATCCACATACTATATTAATTGAAAAGCCCTTTCCTCGATTCGACCTTCTCGCAGATATCCGACAAAGGATTTTTCTTTGGAAGGATCCCAATTTTTGCTCAGCGGCATTGCTTTTCGTCCAGCACTTGGCACTAGCAAAATCAGTGTTGTTTCGACAAACCGATGTACCAACATTGAGGCTATCAAATATGTACTCTTTGCTAAGGAGCGTTTGAATTGGATTCTGCGGATGGTATCGGGCTTTTCAATAAGAGCGCTACAAACGTTTTTTTTAATAAAGCAAAAACGGTTTTGGATATCAATGAAATTCTTTATTTTTGTAAAAGTTCAATGCCATTATGTATGGAACTCGATTTCTCTTACATGGCCACCACGGGCACGCTTGCAGAAGTCCAGACACCGAACCTAATTTTCGATGGTTTTCAAGCATATAGTAATTCGGCCGACACTGCTGCAATTTCACGTTCGATATTCGTACGAGGTTCATCAATCGTCGCTGGCTTGTTGGTATAGACCAAAGACTTGATGTAGCCCCACAGGAAACAGTCTAACGGCGTTAAATCGCACGACCGAGGCGGCCAAGCGACTGGACCATTTCGTGAGATAACACGTTCTCCAAACTTGGTTTCCAACAAATTGATTGTGACATTCGCTGTGTGGCTTGTGGCGCCGTCCTGTTGGAACCACATGTCCTCCAAGTCCATATCATCCAATTGGGGCCAACAATATTCGGTTATCATTGAACGGTAGCGATCCCCATTCATAGTAGCGTGCTGGTCTTGATCATCACGGAAGAAGTACGGCCCAGTGACGCCGCCGGCCCACGAACCACACCAAACCGTAATTTTTTTTGGGATGCAATGATGACTCATGATGGACGTGTGGATTGCTTCCTGACCAATACCGCATATTTTGTTTATTGACGGAACCATTCAGCCAGAAATGAGCATCATAGCTGAAGATGATCTTTCGATGAAAATCCGAATCATTTTCAAGTTGTTGCTCAGCCCAATTCACGAACATTTGTACTGTGCCTGTGGATTCAAATTTTTCCACTAGACGCTCAATTAATGATCTGCTAGGACGATTATGACGACTATAAATTGGACGTAGAGCTCTTAGCGTTGAGGCCACTGACTCCGAATTTCGGTAGTAAATTTTAATAATTTCGACTCCTTGTTGGCTCGTATATCTTTCCATCATAAAATAGCAAACCTTGCTGAAGAGAAATGTCAAAAGAGCGGCAAGAAATATGGCGTCGCTTGCTGTCCCTGTCACTCTACTGGATAATTTTCTGATAAAGCTTATTCGAAGATAAGGCATCGCAAAAGCAATGTGTGTGAAAATAACCTGACCTTCGAGATTTATTAGCCTTATTACATATAGTATATTACGAGACAGTGCCTTCATTCTTCAGATGTTTTCCTTTACTTCGACAATAAAAGCATAATACAATATAGATTAATTGTACCGCTTTGCCCGGAAAAGTATGGACTAAATCTTCGATTCAGCATGGCGGTATCAGTCCGTGGCAAGAAAGATGCGATAAGGCAGCAATAAAAATGTTGGTGGTTAAATTCAAGAGAGGAGGAGGCTTTATTTTCATCTCTTCAGTAGGCACAACTCCCATAAGGCACAACAAGGTGCGGTAATTTTTTTCTCAGGTAATTTTTTGCATTTAAACGATTGATCTTATAGAATCTTTTCAACAACCAAAACGTGGCCCACGATCATTCGATTTCTCTTGTCTTGCATAGTGTCTTTAATAAGAATTGGCATAATGGTGATGACTTGATGTTAAAGACAACTTGATGTTTAAGATCATCTGGTATATATATTGCGCTCGTCAGGCCTATGATTATAATGGTTGTCACAGGTGCAAATACAGTGGAAAGATTCGGGTTTTGAAAGTCAATATCCCAGAACTTGTCTTTGGTTATAACTCCAGATTCCCATTGCAAATATCATATTCTCACTCTGCGCAATTGTATCAAAATTAAAAAAAAAAAATATATATATATATATATATATATCTATATATATATAGCTGTCCTTCAATATATATATCCATTTTACGGCGAGTGCAGCATTTGTGTGTTTTGTAACCGTTGGATTTCTTTTTGAGAAATAATGCAAAAGATTATATTCATGCATTCCGTAAACTCTTGACACTTTGAAAATGAGAACTCATCAAGTTATTGCCGAGATGTCAGAATCCAGGACACTTGAATGATGTGGCATTCCATTCAAAATTGCAAAATCCCATACACTTATAAATGTGTTTTATTTAAATTTACTTTCGGAGCCACAAAATGGATGATCTTATACTTTTATTTCTTTTATTCTTCTATAAAATTTAATTTTGTACACATGTAATGACTATCAAATATTTATTTTAAAGGTTGTTAAATAATATTGAACTGGAGAAATTTTAAACAAGTAGAACTATAATGTTCGTATATTCACGTCTTTTCAACATTTTATTTATTTAAATGACAGATGATAATTCCGCTCATACACTTCCCTTTAATCAATTCGCACTCTTGTGTCAGTTCAGCGGCAGGACAAATGACCATTAGGTATCCCTGCTTATACTCTTTTATGAATAAGCACGTCAATTGCATGCGATTGGACGTTATGTTTCAAGGATTGCACTTATACAAAAAAGAACTTAAAACTAAAACAAAAATGCAGCGAATAACAACAAAATAATAGCATGTGGAACGTATTGTAGAACGCATTTAACATAGGTATAGGAACGCAATAATGTACGCTTGCAGCAAATTTGTTAAGTATAAATCGTTGATTTGATCCAGGATGAATTAAAATCTTTCTGCTAAAAAGACTGAAATTAAAATTAACCTAAGTCACCATTATTTTTGAAAACAGAACATCTTTGTATTTAATTTTAATCAATTATATGAAAATATTGCATAGTTTTAATAATACAGGGTGGCGCATAAGAAACGTTTAGATTTACTTTGTGAATACAATTTTTCATTCTGATTTTATTTTACCTTGGCATATATTTAAATTTTCAATATGGTTTAAAAAATAGATATATTCCCATTATGTTTTAAAAATAATGTCTCTCAAATGGTGCCCATTGTTTACGTGGCGTGCTCTTTCCAGAGCATTTTCCATTACCCTTTTTTAAGTTTCAGCGCCCTCATATTTTCTCAGATATGCGCCTTAAATTGTTGCATGATTCTTGGCTTATTATTAAATCGGATGAACGCGGTATCCAGTTTGAATAAGAAACAATCGATATCATCCGAGTATCAAAAACTTCCCTTAGAGAGACATAGTTGGACGATCTATGTGAGCTGTGGTTCCATCTTGTTGGAATCACATTTCTGAATTGTTCTCTGCCTCTGACCTTAACAAAAATGTTCAATCATTACCTGGTATTGAAAGCCACCAACATTAACCGCCGACATTTGCCGAAATTATTCGAATTGTTCCAATGATTCTTTTGTGGTTATTCCAGACCATACTGTGCATTTGAAGTTCAATAATTATTTTTGGATTTACGGAGCCCCTTATTCTGCAATTTTGTTCATGCGTTCATTACAGTTGAGGTTAAAATGAAAATGTTCTCTCGGAACAAGTTTTGAAAACGACGAGCGTACTAAATACGTATTTGCGGATCATTTGTTTTTAACTCATGCACCAGTTGAATATTGTATTAAAAAAAAGGTGTAAATGCCTTAAAATTCTTTGCAAAGATCGCATAGAAATCACCAACTGCTAAGCACGTCGCCTCGTCGAAGTTTCGGGGTTTTCCTCAATATTTGCTTGCATTCGATCAAAGTTCACATAATTTCGAACTGTACGAATTTCAAAGAGAGCCCCTTGTTGCCGAAAACGCTGGACCACTCAGTAAATTGTTGGAACACCTGGCGCATTTCGAACATGAAAGAAATTTCGATATAATCCTGGTGTCTGATTAATTGAAATAAAATTGAACCACTTTATTTCTTTGTTGTGTGCTAAATCTTTCTTTCACAAATTTCCCAAGTTTTTCAAAGTTAATTCTGTAAAAAAAGTGTCTAATGCGTCACCCTGTATAACTGAATAATATAACCGATATTGATTGCAGTCATTTACTTAAATTTAAGTCCAGTTTCCAGCAATTCTTCAATCTGAATAAACGAAGACGAGCACAATAATACTAAATAAATACCGAATCTGAACGATTTAATTTTTCATCTTCACCAACATCTGTACCACCAAGTTTCAATAGTTTTAACGTGGTAACCGAAATAGATGTTGTTGAGAGTGTGGCAGCCATCAAATCGAATGCCATTGGTGAAGACGGAGAACCAGTTCGATTTATTAAACTTATATTGCCATCAATAATCTCACACTTAACACTGCATCGCAACTTCAACCTTTCCGGATTCCTTGAAAATTGCCAGAGTAATTCCAATTGCCAAGAAGCCAAATGCGGCTTTTCTTAATGACTATAGGCCTATCAGCATTCTACCGTGCTTGTCAAAGGTCAGTCGTGATTGGTGATAAAGTCTCTGTACTGAAACTTATCAAGCAGGGTGTGCCACAGGGATCTATTTTGGGACCTCTCCTTTTCTGCATATTTATTAATGATTAAATTTCAACATGCACAAACTGTTCCATCCATCTTTATGCAGATGACGCCCAGTTGTACTTAGCTCGACCTATGGAAATGATCAAGGAACTTGTTTCACTAATAAACGATGATTTAGCTAAACTACATCACTGGACTCAAGTGAATGGATTGCTGATCAATTCTAACAAACCAAAGGTTATTCCATTGGCCCAAAAAACATTCGATCTCAGCATTTTACCCGACGTGTGTCTTCCTGATGCTAGACTGGACTATGTTGAATCCGCAAAAACGTTTGGATATATTATAAATCGTAATCTTTCCGGTATCGATCAAACTAATAATGTAGTCGGCAGGATTTATGGATGTCTCAGGAGACTGTGGCTGACAGCAACTTCACTCCAACGGCAACAAGGAGCAAGCTTGTAAAAGCTCTTATTCTTCCTGCTTGTAGCCTTAAATAATGCCGTGCGATACATTCATGGCCTTCGCAACTATTAGGTTGTACCCTTTCATAGCACACCAATGCTAGAAACTGCATTTTCTTGCACAACATAATAATGACGAAATCCCCACCTTATCTTTATAAAAAATTACAATTTGCTCAATCGCAAAGAACACATGCCCTAATTTTACCGAGTCACAAATATTTAAATTCCTGTAGACTGTTTTTTGTTTATGCTATCAAGTTATGGAATTCTCTTCCAATGCATATTAAGACAATAACTAACGCTTATCACTTTAAAAAAATGATTTATTGCTACTTTTCAAACTATAACTAGTAGTGGAAGTTAAAGAAGAATATGAAATCCCTTGATATCCCTCCCATTCTCCTTTAATCCTTTCCCACTCTTATCAACCCCTGAAATTTTATATCTGTTATTTGAATCTTTGATTGAATTTCTTATTTTTTTGCATTACTTTATACTGCTTTATTATCTATTTCTACTTTATTCTTTTTTATTTTTATTGTTTTCATTTTTTTTAAGTTCTTTTATAAGAACACGTTAAACTTATATATAACTGAATTACTCTAAGTACTAAAAAAGACATTTTTTTACTGTGCACTGTTTAATAAATATATTGAATTGAAATGAATTGAATTGAAAAATTCCAAAAATAGAATAAAAAAAGGTTAAAATAACCTAAAAAGGATTTAATAAAATTGCAAAATTCATCGAAAAAAAAGCAACAAATGTGCCTAGGTGCCTAGACTTGTTAGACTAAAAAAAGTCTTAAAACATACACATTACACCGGTATTGCTTCACCACAATTTAAAAGAACATTTTTCAAGTTAGTCATTTGGCAAATCCTTAGAAACGTAAGAATTCCTGAGAAAAACCATTGACAAAATCAATTTATACACTCTCGGTGCCAAATGCCAAAACCCCTGAAGCATTTTATTTACGTATTTCCAAACGACAATATTTGCAAGTCACGAAGGCATTGCTCCTTTTTAAGAGAATGATTCCTTACAAATCCAATCGGAAGCAATTCACTTCCAACACTTATTTACGTTCTACAAAACTGACTTCAAAATGTGAACGACCTGATGCCAGAGTACGAATGCAATAAACATGAACAACTTTAAACAGTTTAAATATTTCAAACAGGATTCAAAGGATTCCCACAGCACTGTAAGCACAAGCAAACATTTACATCCAGACCACACGGATGCAAAACAAAAAGCGTCCTCTCCCCGTCGGTTGCCGTAACTTACCTGCATCGAAACGTTTGAGGGTGAATTCGTTAACCCAGGGAGCTTGCCTTACGTAAAATTGTTCATCTAAAATGAAACGGCTCAAGGATTGCTGCGCATATCGAAGGAGACCAAATGAAATATCCAAATGCTTTTGCAATCCAATTTCACCAGCCTCAGAGAATATGCTAACCAGTCGTCCTCATACGTGAACATACCTCGAAAAGTGGCAGTCAATTATTTATTAACCAGAAGCTCCAGCTCCAGAGTCGCCCCCAGGATGGCCAGCGAGTGTCAGTCATGTTTGTGCCAAGTGCAGCGGTGAAATTGGAATTTAATTTACAATCACTTTTCATGGAGTCGAAGCTTAGAATGCATAAAAATAAAAGGGAATTTCCAATGAAGCACATCAGTTCGGGCATTGAATATCCTGGTGCGGTTCAATACAGTCGAGGTGAGTGCTTCTTCAGAGAATTTGACAGTATTGACAGTTCAGCTGCGAGAATAGACCCATTGAGTCAGTTGCATATTCAATTGGTGTAGAGAGCTCGCAGAGGTTGACACATTTAGTTAAATTTTCGCTTTAATAATTTTTCCTGGACACAAATGGACAAAGTGTCAATATTAATTAGTGGGAGCAGCAACTGAAGCTTCAGAAACTGATTGTTCACTTTTTTTTTCTTTGTCAAAGTTGATTTTGAGAAAGGATAGAGCAGGATTGATGGGATGAAGCAAATTATCCCAAACTTATCTATGCGTCATTAAGCATTTTGGAGTGTACCAGTAGGAGGATTATGTTTTTCGAGTGTACGGATGTATTTTAAAATTCTATGGTACCTCTGTAGCCTAAGCGGTTTCTTGATGGATTTCAGCTTGCGAGGTGTCTTGGATTCATTTCATTCATTTTAAAGTATTTTTATTAATTCAGTAAATATAACTTATACGCTAGACAAAAACACACAAAAACTATTTGCAAACTAAGCGGGCGCTCTAAGCTCAACCTTGCTAACTTAGAATATGTCTTTCGACTTAAATTTATATTTAATATTTAAATTATAATAACTTTTTAAATCTAAGAAAATATTTTTTTTTTCAAAAACTTATTATATTGACTTTTATTTTTATGTTTTACTTAAACAAGAACTAAATGCAAAACTAAACTAATCGAAAACCTAAAATGCTACCTTAAACATAAAGTACATAAGCCGGCCAGGCTGAGGATATACTATCCGTATTTAACAGAAGGGCACTCAAAATAAATATAGGTATACGACAGAGTTCAATTTCCATCCAGTCTACAATAGTGTCGGTTTTGCCTTTCGACATCAGCTCTGTCGCGGTCTGACACCGCCCTACTGAACCGAAGAGTCCCTGGTGAGCGACTTCCGACGTCTTGGTCGTAGTTGACTCGCCCGTTCACAGCTTTTCGGCAAACGTAAAGATTATCGGTTCCGCTTACCTATCCTGAACCAGACCTTTTCTATCAAGTTAGAGGAACTCTTCAAGGCGAATAAGGCTGTTGAGGCCCACCATATCATTGGGTTGAAAGGCCCCGGAGATCAAGTTGTTATTCGATGTCATTGCTCTTGCAATGTGACTTCGAATATAGGAATAGGAAGTTATCCACTCTGATCAGGTTGGCCCCTTTGTACATGACCTAATTACTATAGAATTTTTTTACTCAGACTCTGGAGTTCTATATAAGTGTAGACAAGTCCTAAGGCATCGTCAGCAGGCAGCTTGTTCCAACGTTGAACAACACGGGACACACATAGGTAAGTGCAGGCCTTTTGAGGGCCGTGTAACAGACCTTTACCGTGGCATCGAGTTGACTTGGCAGATGCCGCTTTCGCTATGGCCAGAGTGGCATCTATATGTTTGTTAAAATACAAATACTGATCTAGACAGATCTCAAGGTTTCTGACAACACTTTGATTCGCCAGTGGCTGCCAGTTTTGTGCAACGATTGAGAACATTCTCCACGTTTTTCTAGTATTTCTAGAAGCCTCAGACAATGGAGTCCTGAATAGAATGGTCTCGCACTTTTGGAAATCGATCTTCAACTTTCAATCGTTGCAATAACCCTGAATCTTTTCAACGTCGCGTTGCAAAAGGCTTACAATAACCTCAATCTTCGAACTTGACCTTTACACGATCAATTCATCTGCGTACGCTATTGAGTAGCGGAGAGGTCTTACAAGATCGCTTGTGAAGATCGTGAATAAAATCGGCGAATTAACTACACCCTGTTGTAGACCGTTGTTATTGTCAAAAGTTCCAGCAGACGTCACACTGCTCATTTTCACAATAAACAGTCTGCTGGTGAGCATGTCTAATATTATTTACAGCAGCGGTTTACTTATGTAGAGCTGGTCTTACTTGAAAAGGAGCCCCTGCAACGATCCGGTGTCAAAGGCCTTCTCCAAATCAATCAGCAAGGCACCCGTGCATTGTTTCTTACCTTTGTTCCATTGGATATCCGATACCAGTTTAGGCGCGGCATGTATGCAATCATGTCCCGCTCTGAAACTGGAATAATAATTTTGTCCTCAACCCACTTGGTCAGGGCTCTATGGATCACTTTTTCAAACACGTTGCTGATGTTGGGAAGGAGACTTATCGACCGGAGATTTGCCGGATTGGATGTGTCTTTGTCCCATTTAAGAATTGGTTGTACCCCCGCTGTTTTCCAATGAGCTAGATAGTGTCGTTAGATTCGTCTTAACTGTGGCAGTGACACTGGGTAAATATAAATTAAAAATTTTCGCGCCGCAATTTCTGTCCCAAATCTTGTGGAGTGGGGTATCAATTCAACATTACAATATAAATTATATTTATGTATGGAAAAGAGAGATAACAATCTTTTATTACTTATAATAAATTCGAACGCTTATATTGTAGTGTATGTATGCACCATGCACCGTCTGATGTACTTGAGGGATACTTTCCGACATTATCATCTTATGAAAAAGGAGTTGTAATATAGTATATCAAACAAATGTTGCAGTAGCAGTTTTAAAATTAAATGCTACATATTATTTGACTCCCGTTCTAGAGGACCCAAAAAAAACGCTGCACGAATGAGAGGTGCTTCCATGAAAGTAAAATTTGAAGATCAAATTACATTATGTCAACATCTTATAGTAGTACTGCAAAAAAGTACAAGACAGGCAACGATGCATCTGCCATGATCATTCATTCAAGTTTGTGGTCCTTGGCTCACAAAAAAAGAGACCAAGCGAAACCTTTAGTTGGATTGGCAACCAGTACTATAGATCCACAAAAATTCTTTGAATGAGCTTCAAAGTTTAATGGAATTGATCCTATGAGCTTATGATTGAGATCCTTAAAGTTAACAAAAGGAAACTTTCAGAAGGTAAAATTTTATTTTTAAACTCTATTTTTTTACCTAACATAACGTTGGTGGAAATTAATTTACGTGTATATATTTAACGCTTGGATGGGCAGCTGTTTGAAAGGTGGTAACATATTCTGCTGGGCCTCAATAGGCCCATATGCCTACTGGTCTCGTATATCGCATGAAAAAATAATTTGATAAAAAAAAAAAAAAAAACAATTTTGTACTAAGTGAGGTATTAAATTATTATTTTTTGTGCCCAGAAAAATGCATACAATTCAATTCTTTGCTGTACAGGTATTGTATGATGCCCGCGTCCCAACTTTTCCGTGCGCGAAGCGCATGTATTCATTGCAAAAAAAAACGCATTTATTGAATGTTTTACTGCAAAGTTCACCGTCGACTCATTAATGCACAAAATCTTTTTGTTCTTTTGGTTGCCCATCAGCATTTAAGGACAATGCAGTTAATGACTACCCTGTGGATGATGCTAGCTGAGCTGATCTTGCTGGAATTAATGCCTGCAAGCAGAAAGAATGACAAGTCGAAATATTGACTGGAGTGAAAGATAACCATTCATTGCTCTTACCGCCATATTCGGGATAACCAATTGAATACCCAATTGTTCCAAACGGTTGTAAATAGGGTATGATGCCATGCCAGCAATGTCCAAAATATTGTAAAATATTTGCCAGTGGTCATCGATAAGTTCCTCGTTTGCAGGATTATCCGAAGATCCATGGTGTCAACACCTGCTTTATTGGCATTGTAGTCCAAAATTTGGTTTGCTTTTTGAGAGACACTGCCTTGATCAGTTGGCCTTGACACGTATAAACGCAACGTAGTTTTCATAGTGAAAACCAAACAAACTCTGGTACGGTGGACGATATTCTGAAATCAGCCGGGATGAACTGCTTCTCAGAGCGAACGGTCCCCACAATTGTGGGCCCCACTTGAATCAAATGTTCAGCCAAGGAAAATTAAAATTGTAGCAGTAGATTGTGCGATTGTGTGATTGAGTAGACGCTGTTCTTGTGTATTGCCATTATCGAAATGTAACGTACCCAAATGTTGAAACGTTTTAGGGACATCGTTACTGTGTAAATAACGTTGTGATAAAGCCCCCTGCCCATCTTAGAGTTAAATGATATATTTTATTATTTACTACGAATTAAATAAAAAAATTTTAAATTTTCATTACACTTCCTTAATAAATGAACTGAAAAGATAGAAACAAGTTGAAAAATTAAACAATTTTTTTAATTTGAATGATCATGGTTTAAAGTGTTCACAAACGCAGTCAGAGGCATCAAATACATTCTTTTGATGATGTCTATAAAGCTTTAAATTAGGCTTATGGACTTTCAATAAATTAATTATTTTTTTTTAACAAAAGTCCGGCGGTACAAATTGTATCACCAGATCGGAAGAAAACTTTTGCAGTTGACATTTTTGTTTAAAAATCTGTGAATTGAATAGATGTTTAATACACGTCGAGCTTCACAGAATTCTTATGAGTGAATTTTAGCGCAGATATGCCGCTTGTCCTAAGTCTACTAGTTAAACTCTTAGGATTTAAGGCTCTAAGGTAACGAAATGTGACACAATGGATGCCAGAAGGCCACGTTTAATTCGTTCCGACTAGAATATTGACACTGTGGATGAACATGTGGTTGATGAGCCGTGAACTTCGGCCAAACGATATGCCAAGCGTTGATGATGTTCCATTCCGTACGGTCCATCAGTTTCTGTCTGCAGACGGCCAATCGATTCTTAGCTTCCCTCAGGTCTCCTGAATGTCCATGATGCAAATTTCCGGTCGAGCGACGTGACCTAAAAAAAACAAAATATGTTCCTCTGTAGACAGTGAGAATCCACGGATCATCCACTCAAAGCCAAGGAGTGATCCAGCTTCGCTTTTACGAGGACGCCCTGGGGAATGCTGTTACATTGATTTGTGAGCGGTATAGAACCATTATCAGAGAGTTTTTACTGTCGAAGAATAAAAAGACCTGTGGTTGTAAAAGGACAGTGCAACATCAGACACAGCTCGCGCTGCAATAGATATTTTAAAAGATGCGTTTATTGGTCGAGTAGTGTCTTGTTTTGCCACTACTCACCTAAACTGACATATTTTTGCAGTCATATTATGTGAGAAGAAGCTTAAGACTCTGGAAGCTCTCAAGGATAATATTCGACAACAGTGCGAGAATTTATCTCCCGGGCTTATGGTTAACATCAAAGTGATGATGTGATGTGATGATGTAATTTTTTAATCAGAAATGTTGCAAATTGAATCACTCTCGATATTTATGTCGGCATAGTGAGGTAAAAAGTCTAAAATAGTCCACAGATTTACATTGTCTTTCCTTTTTTATTACTAACAGTTGATTGTCAAAAGCTTTCTGCATAACTGAACATATTCTGTAGGACTCCTGTGATCACTTGTCATAAACAACCTGCTAGTCAGCCTAAATTTAACAGGCTTTGTCACAAAAGGTTATGCTGATTTCCTGTCTATTGTCATAAGAGGCAAATATGACACTACAATCACAAGCTTTATGCATTCAGCATTAATGCAAGTCTAACAATGGTATTATTGCGAAGGACTCTCTGTGAATCCTGCCCAAACCGTTCCGGTCTCCTTTACATTGAGGAGACAACTGACTGTCATTGAAGGAACCTCTCTGGAATACTCCAGTGAAGTCAAGTATCTCTGTATTGTCGTTGATAAGAAACTGAATTGGACTTCACACAAGTCCATCAAAGAAAGCGCAACCGAGGCCGTTTTCGGTTCTTCCTTAGGATTTGGGGTTTCAAGCCTAAGATGCTATACTGGCTACTGCAGCACTTGAAGGTGTTCTTCATTTTCATTTTCATTAGGAAAACAGCCGCCAGGAATGGCAACTGAAAATCAAATACAAACCAAGTGACCAGACGGGGCACTTGAGAGTACTGAAATTCATAACGAATAAGGACATATTCTGCTCGATCCCACATATACGTAGAATGAATTTGAAATACTGCCTTGGGCGAGTCTGTGTAGTGGACGTTCATTACCGTGATCTTTGGTCGAGCAATTCACCTGCACCCGACCACAGAATCCTTATCTGGTACACTGATGGCTCAAAAATGGAAAATAGTGTAGGTGCCGGTGTCTATGGATCCAACACAAAAATGTCGATACCTATGGGAAAGCATCCAAGGCATCCTGCGCCTTAGTAAACCTTACTATAAATTTATTCTCATATATTCAGACATATATATTAAGTGAAAGTATTTCTTAAGAAAATAGGGATGAATGCTCATCGCCGTGCATTTCACATCTTTTTAATTCACAGATATTAAAAAAAAAAAATCGACAGCTGCCGCCATCTGTAAAAGTTATAACATCTTACGGTAGGGTGATATTTTTTGAGCCACCTGGCATTTGTTTCCACCGCACCAGTTATGCTTACTTTTGAACCAATGTCCTCCCACGAAAATGCATTACGAAACACAATTTAAATTCATTTTCATTCACATCCTAGTTTGAGCTTTGATTTGCTTTCAACTGTTGAACAGAAGTACGGGTGTATTTCCCGGCTACAATGCAATCAAGGATAAATGTTCAGTTTTTTTGCCCCCTTACTCATATGTGCAACATCCAATGTGATTGCACGAAATTTAATTAAATCCTTAAATGATTTTCTCATTTTTTTAAGGTGCCAACAAGTTCACTCCTCCACGAGTTACATTTGCCACCATCCAAGCATTACGTAGTATAGTACATTACCCTCTGGGCCATAAAAAGAATCATTTCATGCACATTGCATACGTACATCTACTCGAAGAGCTCTCACAATTAAACCATCATCCGGGACTGACCTCACCGTATCCAAATCCCTTTTATTGCATAGCTCCAGATATATGATCACATAAAACAACGCTCGTTTAATTGGCGGAGGGATGTAAACGTCCGTCGGTGTTAACTTCACGTCCCAACCTCTCCATAAAATTAAGCAGTTTTTTCCTTTTCTTTCTGGTTTGTTTATGTAACACTGACTTTTACATTGGGTCATTTAGAGCTGTGATCCGGCATTGAGACAGCCAGGTGCATAGCACAAAACCAACATCGAACTCTCACCACTTATGGTAAAGGAACCCCCAGAAATGTGAGATAACATGAGAGAGGCATTGTTTTATTTTCACCTGAGCATTGTCCTTTGGCATAGGGTGAGATAGTCTTACAGATATCCTGAATGCCTGCCATCCATGGCAGCGAGAAAACAAAGCATTTTAGCGTTGCTCTCTGGTTTTGCCCTCGTTTTCATCCTTTTTGTGCTCCTTCAAGGATACATTCCTCTCGGAACACGCTTTGAGGATATAAACTCCGAAGGCGTGCAGCTGTTTCGTGAGTGTGTGAATGAATAAAAAATAAGAAATTGCATAAATATCTAATTACTTTTTGTGGCAAGGATAAGAGGAGTTCGCTGCAGATCCCTTAGCCTACTTGAGAGCTTTGACGCAGGAATCACTTTTGCTGCTGCTGATGATGATGCGGAAATAGGGCACAAGGGATGCTACTCTTCATTGTGTATCTATTCATATGCTTTGTCACAGAAAAATGGTATTTGGTGCGAAAAGAATTTACTGCTTTGGTGAGCAGAAACAATTAAAAAAAACGGTCAAGTGCTCCGAACAAATCTGTAGATTTATAAATTAAAGTTCACCCAGCACGACAATCCACAAAAAAAACATTGCTTCATGCCGAATTTCAAGATTCTATGTCGACTGGAATTACCATTAAGGTTTTGATTCCCTAGCGAGTGTCGAAAATTTGCAGAAATTTGCGACATAAACGACCGTATCTTTTGATTGCGTTGATTTTTTCACACTTTCAAGGGACACTAGACCTGAATATTTAATATAAATTCCAGCTAGATACCTCCACGCGTTCCTGAGAAAGGGTCTTGACAGACAGACGGACGGACGGACTACAAAGTGATACTGTAAGGGTTCCGTTTTATTTTCCTTTCGAGGTACGGAACCCTTAAAATTGCAAATATTACAGTTTAGAAGAAGATAGAGCCCCGTTAAAGGCGGGTAAACGAACGAACAGATAAACGGACGAAGATATAGACAGACGGACGGACTACAAAGTGATCCAATAAGGGTTCCGTTTTTTCCTTTCGAGGTACGGAACCCTAAAAATTGCAAATATCACGGTTTAGAAGAAGATAGAGCCCTGTTAAAGGCGGGCAAACGGACGAACAGATAAACGGACGGACGGGCTTACGAACATACGGACGGACTAGAGCTTTAAGTTGACGTTGGCACCCTTTGAGTACGGAACCCTTAAAAGAATTAACCAAATATTTATTTCTCACATCTTTTGTGCATTCGAAAACTTTAAATGAGACACAAACAAATGTTTTTCAATTCGCGGAGGTATAAGATGAAACTAAAAGTGTTGTTTTGTAATTATGCATGTCCGTAGGCTCAAGCCTCATGGAGTCTTTCAAGGCGTTGAAACAGATATCTTATCGCTTGTAGATGTTGAAATAATAAGTTTGATGAGCTCTTTACGGAAAGCTTCCACATTTTTCAGTATTTTTCTATTTTTATTCTCATTCTTACTGTTTTATTTTTTTGTCGGTTTCCATTTGGGGCGTAGGAGTTTTAATGCACGAATCATTCCGTGCAGATAAAATTAAGATGCGCTCAGACTGTTCCACCGGAAATTGCACCGGATTTTCTTTGCTCGTTTTTATTTTTTTTTTTAAAGAAGCTGAGTTGGGATAATTGGAAGCAAAAAAGTGTTATGCATAAGTCTAAAGGGAAAAAGTGTAGAAGAACAGAAAAAAAAAAAGAAAAAGGAACAACATCGGAATGTGAGGAAGTGAAAATACTATAAAATGAGCTCGTATCTGCAAATCAGAGCAGAACTGAATGGAATTTTTTCTTTCATTTTTCAATTTTAGGATGGAATTGTTCTTTAATTTTCAAAGGTCTTTTATTAATACTTCGTATGCAGTTTAAAAGTTCTTTCAACCGATAGCTGGTTATTGAACAAAAATATTTTCATACCAAGCAAACAGTGGACAATAATAAATTAATAATTTCTATACATGCATATGTAAATTTAAGATGAATAAAAAAACAAAAGGTAGTTGACAATGTCCCCTAGGAGGACATCAAAAAAATTCGAATAAAAGGTGCTGAGAGTTTCAGGATGTGGATAAAGGGAACACGAAATAAATTGTAATTCAAGTCACTGTTACTTTTTAATAGTGAAAACGTCCGGGTATAAAAAGAAAAACAAATGTTAAATAGAGTATCCCTGCTTACCATCAGCCACACGCTCAATACCTTATTCAACTGAATTCCTAGTGCTAGTTTTAAAAGAACTATCTTCTTTCGAATAACAAGAATACGACTGTGGTGGAGATCGAACTCACACCAACGGTGAAGATTTTTTAATGGGAGATGATTCCATTCGTAAGGGATTTGACCAGAAACAATTGAACGATAAGGAGCTGAATTAAAGCCTTTTTAAAAAGGCTTCAGTGCTCTTAGCATCAAGACTTTTCGAGAAAAATTGCTTCAAAGAGGAGCTAAGGTATCCTACTTTCGATCAAGAGAAAGTGCATTCTTGCAAAATACATTCGAAGTGATGGTGAATTCTAATGGTTTCATGGAAGATTTGAAGATTCTAGCATATAAGGCAACTGAATGGTGACGGTTCATCGTGAGCTCAAAGCGGAGCTTGGAGTGTGCCCTCCTCCATAATGGAAACTTACTTGGTGCAATCCCAATAGTCCACTCAATTTGTTTGCGTGAAGAATATGAAGACATAAAGAGAGTCATTGATTAGTTGCAATACCGCACGCATAAAAGGATCATATGTGCTGACCTTAAAATGGTTGGCTTCGTTCCGGAGAAGCATTGGCTAAAGTCAAATTGGCCGCCAAAAATCTGAACTTAAACCTGGTGATGCAAACATTCTACATCAGACGTTTGTTGACAGAAATGGAATTATACGTCCACCTCGGCATATAAGACTGGGCCTAATGAAGCAGTTTTTGAAGGCTTTGCCAACTGAAGGAGTATGTTTCAAGTTCCTCATCTCACCATTTCATAGCCTGTCTTTTGAAAAGATAAAGGCCGGTATGTTTGATGGTCCACAGATCCGGCAGCTAATTAAAGATAAACATTTCATTGGAATAATGACAGAACTCCAAAAGAATGATTGGTGGCAGTCATCAAAAACGTTGTTGAAAACTTTCTTTGGAATACGCGAGCAGAAAATTTAGAGAGCTTCTAAATACTTGGTTACAACATGAGCTTCAAAGTTCATTTTCTGCAAAACCATCTGGGTGAGCTATTCCACCAAGATCCGAAGATCATGAAGGCACCGTACCAAAGTAGATGTCTGGCCCTTGTTGGAGCATCAAGCTAGATTGTCCAAAGAACGAACGAACCAACACACTTTTTTGAAAAAAATATTTTCTTTGAACATCTAGTTTGGTAATTGTTTCCTTTACTTTTTATTGTATGCACATTTGACATGTTATTTATAAAGAAAGGATGATATCATAAAGCTTGAAAAGGATACGAGATAGAGAAAAACTATGATCATTTATGCATTAAGTTGCCAAAAAATAAGTCAAAAACAAGTGTCAATTCTAAGTCAATGAAATCTGTGTTCCCCAGTGTTATTTATTCAATTTATTAACTCAACAAAAATTCACTTTTAGATTCTGAATAGAACTTACTTTACTTATTCACTTTCAATCGCTACCAACCGACGTCCCTGATTCCATATCGCTGAGGCAGTCATATGGGCCGGCACGTGTATCTGGTGCAGAAAAAAAGCAATCTGATGCGTTCGAAAACAACTTTTGGAATATGCTTGCATCTGAACAAAACAAATTTACTTGATCAGCAAATGCAGTTCATGCTCCTCTTCCTTGGCTCGTGTCATGTTTACTATGGGTTATGAAGTACGTTCAAAAATTAATAAATAAATAAGCTTGCTTCTCTGGTCGACAAGCGTCATACTATATGAACTGAGCCTGAGCTGAAGCTGTTTTACTGAGCTGAAGATGTTTTCCAATATTCACGGCCTTCAGAGTCTCCAAATTCTTTCCGCTCTTGAACAGAACATTAGGTCCCTACATTTTTCAATGCGCTGGATACGTTGCAAGCACAAGCAGAGTTGTCCAATAATGACATTAAAGTCAGGGATTTTTTTTTATCTTCCGAAGTAGATCGAAACTTTGTACAAGCCGTAAGGCTCGCGGTTGTATATTCTCCCTGCCGGCAGAATCATATGACCGATTTTTTTTCAAAAATATTATTTCGAATATTCGACTCCAAAAAGAAAAGTTTCAAAAGAATTGATTCGTTTGGGCATCATACTTCTGAAGTCAAAAAATGATCCATTATTTAAACCAATCACCAAATATATTCAAATAACTTCTCTCTTTTTAATAACTTGATTAAAGCTGAAAAGCGCATTGAATTCATATAAAAAAAGTTGCAGTCATTGAATTCAGAAAGTATGCAGAAGAGTTCTAATGTTGTGATCTATTTTGTCCCCATCACGACCACGCCTTATTGCGGAGTCACATAATATTGAACTGAACTCACTTAATTTCAAATGAATTAAACAAATTTTTGTTGAATTCACTGACTTCAACCGATTACACGTGAATTCAGTAACGATTTCATCATTGACTTCAACGACTTCAATTGATTTCAAAAAAAAAGGTTTCATTCCAGAACGAATGGATTCTTTTACAACTTTGCTCAATGGAAGTGACGAAATTACTGTCGAAGGTCCTTATCATTTGAGCTAATCGATGTAGCTACGAAAATCCATGGTAGTATCGTTTTTGGAATCAAAAGATTGTTCGAAGGATCAATTTTTTGGCGACATTTTGCCATCTTCATATATTTTTAAAAAAGATATAAAAAACACTGTTCAATTTTTTCAAAGATTGTTGGTTTATTAAAATTAGAAAACATTTCATTTAAATGAATGACTTAGCCAAGTGCAATCCTGTTAAACTAATTTTGTATATCCTTTGCCATGTTATCTGCCCCAAATCAAGAGTCAATTGTTTTGGTGTGTTGGAATCTTCTTTAGATTGTGCGTATAGCAACGAACTTGATTGACACAACACAAAGCTTTGTAGTGGGCAAGAAATATCACAAAAGGGCCAAATGGACTGTTGGACTTAGTGTGCAATAAATCGATTGATGAAACGTTTGTGTGACAGATTGCCCACTCTTGCTTGAACTAAAGGTTGCCAAGTCGAAATCCTCAATTCAGGAACACAAAAAATAGATTGTTATGGGAAAAGAATGGGTCAATAATGTCAGCATTCCATAGACCATACCGAACAATCGGACGTCGCTTTGACAGCGCATGTTTTTTTTCAGTAAGATTTGGCAATTTAGTAAGTTTTTGTAGCCGCCGAGAAGAAAATGTATTTCATATTTTATAAGAAGAAGAAATTAATAGCAAATTTTTCCTCATTTTCGACCTGCTCCAAAGTCCAAACACAAAAGGAAGGTGTACCTCGTAAGCGAACTGACCGTAATCTGAATGCGAAATTCTCACCAGCCTAGAGCGATTGAAGCTGAAATCTTTGATGCGTTGATGTCATAATTTTTAAGCACAAATTTTCTGCAGAATCTGTCATATTCATCGTTTCTTTTCCTTAGTACTTTTTTCTTGCTTGCTTGACTTCAAGATTTGATAAGCATGAATTTTATTCGTCGTATTTTTTTTAAGTATTATCAATATTAAGAAAACCAAAACGATCTTAAGGATCAACTTTAGCTTGTTGATATGTTTGTGCCATAGAAAACGGTCATCAAGTGTAACACCCATAATATTATAGATTTGTGCATAAGCTTTATGGATAAGTTTTTTTTAGCTGAAGCAAGACACTTGTGTTTCACTATGATGACAATGTCATCGGCATGAGCAAAAGCTGTACTCCGTTAAAATACGCGAAGAAGCTCTGAAAAGAATAAACAACAATGGGCCAAATTTTCAGCCTTGTGGTACCCCAAAGAATCTCGATCATTGAATTATATAGTTCTCCAAGAAGTCTTCCTGTATTTTTACATTTTTGAAGCCCAAACTGGTTTCGATTCAAAATATAAATAAGTATGATTTTTAGATCCAAGCCTTATTTTTGTCTCTGCAGATAATAGATGCAACTGCGATTTGTTACCCAGTTTTCAACAAAACAAGTAGGTTTTACAACAGCTCAAATTTCATTCGAAAAGGCACGTTATTGTCTTAAATTCTTAGCACAGAGGCATTTTGATAACAAATAATCTCAGCCACAATCAATTCTCGACCTGGCAGAATTCCCATAACCTCGCCCAGCAACATTTGCTGCAATAATCACTTGGATTAAAGTAAGTCTTTCTTTTTTGTTGCATTTCGATGCAATTCCAGCGACTCTTTTTTTTTATTTGTTAATGCTCGATCTCGTTCCAAACAATGAAGATTTGCATTCGTACGATTCGCAGTGTTTTATTTTGCAGTTTCTGTGTTATAGAAGATTACGTCACAGCAGGGCTGAAGACATTATCTTCACAAATTATTATTTTGGCAATAAGAATTTGGAAATCCAATATGACAAGCCTATAGATTAATCAGTTCTGCCTCTCCTGCTGTAGCTAGCGCCCTTCAAAAACAGGAATCAATTCTGTGACATTTCTATGGATCCAATTGAACGACAACAACACCCAATCACTTCCATTCTGAACTCATTTGGAGCACACATTGTTTTGGCAATTCTGACGAATTCTTCTAACTGCTTCTGACAATTCAGCACCATCTAATATACTGATTCTATTCTAGTGAACACGTACAGTCCGGCCTTTTCTTCTTTATTTTGTTTTCATATTCACTTGGACACTTTTCCCACCTCAGTAAAAATTCTTACATATTTCATTTTCGAACTCTCACGTTTGGATTAACATTCTTCCATTAGCTTCCTTGTTTACAGATGACTGCGAAAAAATAAGTATTTTGCCGTTGATGTATCAAACGAAGTAGGAGCAGTAAAAACCGAAATGAAAACTTTTTAAGAAGAAAAATTCCCCAAGGGCAAAAAGTGTCCAAGCCCGATTTTCTCCTTCCTTTCGAAACAAAATAAACTTGTGTGAAAAAAAGGAATGGCCTGGAATCACCTTCTGCCAATGCATTTCTCAATGCACTTCCATTGAACAATTTATTGAGATCCTTTTATGTCCCAATATACGAGGGTCAGGGAGTAAGGGAATATGGGAGTTCATTAAGGTGGAACATGTTTGAAGCTCGATTGCCGGAAGTGGTTACTCCATACCATGAAACGTTAAAACTGGAGAAAAGGATCGTGAATCGAAGTGCACGATATTTCGTTACATGAAATCAATTACCCTTCGATAGAAGAAGGTGATGGTGGGAATTAAGGGTATGTGGAAGGACTCATAAGAAAGTGTGTAGTATTATTTTGCAGTGATTTCGATTATTGTATTTGGGATAGAAATCAGTATTTACGATTGAGATGTTTGTCAAGGAGCCTTGGCAACAAATTTTTCTGACGCCTTTCTGACTTTGCGAGCCAAATTTTTGAGTTGACTTATAAACTGAATTTGTGCAATATTTTTCAGGTGCTCTGTTTGGACTTATCCACCAGGTCGTCTTTCAGGTTTCTAAATATAGAAGCATGCGCAAGAGTATCTAGTTGTCTTATGAAAATTAGCAAGGAATATGCGTGCCCAGCTCCACTTATAATATCCAATGTATTGTGTGAATGTCTGAAGCCGTTTTTGTATAGTTTCGGGCTCGATATGTATAACAAATGCTGAAAAACGTGAACGAATTTTCAATCAATACTCATCAACTTGAAAAGCGTATAGAACAGTTTCCATAATAATGGTCGAATTTGGGAAAGACTTTCTATACTTGCTTGTCTGATTTTTTACGGTTTAGTGAATGAGAATGCAGATATTTTTGAAAATGAGACTGCTTTTATTCTTCCTCTTAACAACGACCACAATGCGATGAAGGTTCTCTTCAGCTATCACAACAAATTTAGAAAAATCTCTACGGCAATGAGCCGCAGGTAATATTTCTAGCGACAAGAAGAAGGAGTTGGTAAGGTGTATACACCATTTCATCTGTAGAGTTTGGTCTGATGAGAGATGCCCGCCAGTTGGAGTCTCAGCACCGTTTTCCCGATCCTAAGGTAAGAAGACAATCTAAATTGCGTCAACTACAGAATTATAAGTCTCATTAACATCGGAGATGACGTGACCGCGGAGGTAAAACGACGATTGGACGAAGACGGCAATTGAAAATGAAAATGAAAGATCTCTATATAAGATCTTGATAGTCCCAATCATGCTTGAACGCTTCGAGAGGAAATTCTTTCGAATAATATTCGGTCCCGTCTGCTCAGAAGGAGTGTAGAGAACAAGACTGAACGATGAACTCTACGAGCTGTTCAACGACTTCGGCCTAGTCAAACGAAATCGAATATCTCGACTATAGGCGTCTCAGTAGTCAATGGGTCTGCAAAAAAGCTCTCAACCAATTTTTTCCTTAAATCCAGGATGACTTAGCATAGAAGCATCAGGTTATCAGTTTATCGAGCATATTAAAACCCAAACAAGCTTAAAACCAAAAAAATATAAGCTGAGCTGAGGTGTAGACACGGGCACCATTTACTTCAATTGAGTGTATTTTCAATTCGAATACCGTGGGCGATATCAATATTGCACTCCATTTAAAATACAAAGACGCCAATATTGCTGCTGATTTTTTGTTTCAATCAGTAATTCTGGATATTTTACGAGGTAATTTTTATTTGTTTTTTTTTATTGCTTAAAATTATCTATCTTTTTCTGGGGAACAGTTCAAGCTATTTATGTGACACACACAATGACGTAGATTTGTATTCGTACAATTCACAGTACTTTGTTCGCCATAACTAGAATTAAGAGCAAGTGCACACCGAATTGTCTATATTGGCCATTAGCGAATAGTTAAAGTTGCATACAAAATACATTACAGAACTTTCTGACTTAATACGTTCTGGTGCAAATAGTAATAGTAAAATCGTCTGCATAAGTAAACAATAGACGGTTATCATAATAAATAATGTGAAACAGTAACTTACCCAGTTTGCTCCCTTGAGGTTCGCCCAACTAGCCAAAGTAAGACCTTAAGTTAAAGCCAATTTCGTTTAACTAAAAAAATGTAAAGCACGACGGGAAAGCTTATCAAACACAATATGTTTGATATAAAGGGTTCCACAACCACCACTTCATTCCACCATTCATCAACGAATTCCGAATGAGTTTTGCAGTGATGTGTCGGATTGGAAACGCTATCATGCGTCACTTTGCATGACAATGTAACCAATCGTGAGTAGGTTAACTCGTACAAACATATGTGAGATGCTATGAGAAATCTTAAATTAAAGAAATGTTCAGCGTTGCATACTATAAGGTGGTACGGAACCCCTCGCGAGAACCAAACTCTACTTGGCTGTTTTTTAAATTAAAGATTTCGGCGCATGATTGTGTAAGTTTAATTAAATCAGTGGTTGCGAACGTCGATCATAAAAATCAGGTTAGTTAGAGCAATAAACAATTCAAATTCGAAAAATCCGCCATTCATCAGTTGCCAAAGTTACCAGCGGACTATAGTTGTGAATGTCATCTTTTTGACTTTAATTAAGTAAAGCAAGCCATCTGTGAACGATCCGAAAAAGATTTATATTATGATAAAGCTCGTATGTCCCTAGCACAGGTTTGATTGCTGAGCGCAGGGTCCTTGCTTCAAATCAAAAAACAAACAAAGAAACCGACATTTTTTGGGCTCACTTGACGCGGCTGATGGTAATCCCCTGAAAGGTTAAAATCAGCCTGAAAAGCACCTAACGTCTTTATGAAAGCTTCAAGCCATCATGACAATAACTCATGATGGAAGACCGGCCTCCTTCCATTTTCCATCAAAGTTGCTAGAGTAACCAAACTCTTTTTTCATTTGTCACCAACCAGGAATATTTTTTAAAAAAAATTTAAACACACAAAGCCTTCTCAATTGACTTTGCTGCTTCAAATTCTAAAGCAAATATTCTATGTCATATCCCCTTAAAAGTTTCCTCAAAGTACATTTCAAAACGAAGCCTTTCATAAAGAATAAATAATTTTTTTTTGTACTGCGGCTTTCTCTGCTCTTTAGAGCTTTGTTTAGCTTAAGAACCATCTCTCTGTCTTCATCATCCGCCCTTAAAATATAAAAAAAGGGTAAAGCATTCCATTTGCTTATTCATGAGCAAGTGCCAATCACTTTTTCCATTCCAGCGAAAAATAAATACCCAAGTGAGTAGTGAGGAAAGAAAAATTCTTCACTCAATCCAAGCAAAACGAAGACTTGAGGCAGTATCCTGAATCTCATATGCAGACCATTCCGGACTGGAGCAAAAAAATGTAAAAAAAAACATTGTTTTAATTCGTGCATTTCACATGGTTGCACTTTAATGTCACTCAACTTTACCCCGGGTATCTCGTTTGGGTCGTTTTGCGCGCAACCAAAATGGCAGAACTTCATCTTGTTTACCCTCGTTTCTCGCATTGTGACGCTGGAATAAATCATAAACGGGTTAAGTACACCGAAATGAAAGGATATATCCTTTTGTTTTCCTTCATCGTCGTCCTCCTGAATAAATACTTAATCAACATTTTAGTCCAGAAAAATACATATCTACAGTACGAGGCAAAACCTCCACACAAATTGCTTGAGAAGATGGCAAAAAATCAGTCGTCCTGTGACACCGATGCGGTTGCAAAAGGAACCAACAAAACAAAAGAAGAAAAAAAAACCGATTTCATCCTGCATAACGTCATTCATGTCGTAGCACACTTGGGAATATGTGGCTTCTTTTTTATCTTGGTAGTTAGCGCGTATTCGGCACGGTATGTAGATCCTGAGCTCTCCAGTTCTCATTTAATATGTAAAAAGAGAATAATTGAATGCAACAGAAGCCCACAGAGGAAGCAGCAGTGGGCAGGACATCGTCAGGAGCCGCTTATACATGCATAACATACCACACACATGCCATGGAAATGTGAAATGGAAATCCTTGCCCAGCGAACGCCTGGCATCCATATCAGCTAGTTTAATACTTGCGGCTCTGCCACTCAGCATACCAGGTGGCCCCGTTACGTACGGCTACACTAGCTGGGTGTAGTGTCTCTTGGAGTACTTTCGCACTTGGGATGCATTTCAGGGGGTTAACCGGAGAGATTTTCGACGGTTGCACCGTTGATGCCGATGATGGCGATGATGGCGTCGCCCATTCAGGACGCTTCACGGATTTTGGATTATTTTTTGAATGGCCCGATGCTCTTAGCTGTCAGTGGGGCTTTTGCGAAAAGCATTTGACGAGCGCTTTTGTCAAGTGGCAGGTGAAGGTACTCCTACCTGTATAGTTTTAGGCAAGAGCGCAAGCGGTTCTGGCTGACTGAGTGTGTGCAAATTTTGTGCAGATAATTGCAGGATATGAAGGACTTTTGGGGGAATTATTCTGTTAAGCACAAGAGCTTGGTTGTAACTTTTGATCAGTGCGCCGTAATGAGCCATTGAAGGTAGAGGAACCATCCATTAGGCTTTCGATTGACACGGAGAATGTGATTTTCTGAATGTTTCATGTGATTGGAAGCCAATCGATTTTGAATGGGAAAAATTTAACTTTAAAATGCATCAGATTTTAAAACTATTCACATCCACAGCCAAGACCTCGTACTCAAAGTCTGTACAGAAAAATGGGTCTTTTTATAAAGCGGTAGTATAGAACCAGTGAGCAACTTTTGGCTTTAAGCCCCAGGCATTACACTTGTAACGACTTTGAGACTTTTCGACTCGTAACTAAATTTCGAACTAAGTTAACCTTCAAAGACAAAAAACCTTGAAATTAAGTCTGATTTTGTAAGCTTCAAAACATTAAAATTCTTAAACAGCGCTAACTCACACTTTTCAATTTAATTTTTGATAGAGGCATAATCCTAAAAATGGGTTTTCCTCATAATTCCAATACAAAAATATGGAATGTCTGCTAACAGTATTCGTGCAAACCGTCCAATATCCCTTTTGTCATGCAGTGGGATATTATTAGAAAAAAGAGTATCCAAACGAATTTGTTGGTACTTAGAAAAAATCAATTTTTTCAACATCAATCAAGTCGCATTCAAATACGGCCGTTCCGCGAGGGATTGTTGCATCGGCGCTCTCCACCAGAAATCATGGTCCCATTCATTCAATTGACTTTGAAAATGGCTTTGAGAGAATAAAAGATTGGAAGATTGGTCCTAAAATATACTAAAATATGTTTTGTCTTTTCTTACAAAAAGAAAGTTCAGTGTAAGAGTACATAATGTTTACTCCAAATAAAGAAACGCTAAGAATGGTATTCCACAGGGTTCACCACTCTCGGTTATTATAGTAATAGTAGTAATTCATTTATTAGTATAAAAAATACTTTACAAAAAATCTTTAAAATTTAGTATAATTGCCTATTAATATTATTATTGAATAATTCAGTCTTATATTTTATATTTGCAGCTAAATTCAAATATTTCGTTTAACAAAATTAATACATTTGATTTTCAATAATCTTAAATTACTTTCATTTTTTACTTCAATTGGTAAGTTATTGAATAAAATCACTCCCTTGTACATAAGCGTGTTTCCTGCGGCTGTGGAGGTCTGACGATTGACTCTGAAGTCGTTGATGTTACGCAACTGGTATGGTTGTGCTTCTCCCACCCGTCTCATTCCACTCGTTAAGTAGCTTGGTACGCTGCCCTGCTTCATCTTATACACAGCAATCAGTGTGTTAAGTTCTAACCTTTCTCTTTCACTTAACCATTTGAGCGCGTCTAGCATGTGTCTTATCGGTGTGAATCGGTTGCATCTTAGAATACTCCTTATAGATGTGTTCTGCAGTTTTTGGAGTCTCTCAACCTGGCTCTGATGGCAACATGAGAATAGAATAGTTGAGCAATAATCGAAATGCGGCTTTATAATAGCATTATATACAATTATCGCTGTAATGCAATCCATTTTTCTCCGTATCCTTTTAGAAAAACCAATCTTTTTACATATATAGTCGATGTATTCTGATATTTCATATTTTTTATCATACTTTTGTCAATAATTACTCCCAGGTACTTAATTTGGCTTACATTTTCTATTTTATTATTATTTATTTCGATTAATGTTTCGTTATTTGAATTTATCTCAATTAACTTGGTTTTGCTCTCATTCAATTTCAGCTTGTTCATTTTCAGCCATTCCGTTATTCTCTGGATATCATTCAGTAGCTTCGCTTTGCATTCATCAGCATTCTTTCCTTCCGAATAAACCAATGTGTCGTCGGCATTCATATATTATGGCCGGCATATCATTTATGTAAATTATAAATAAAAGCGCCCCGAGAATTGATCCCTGTGGAACCCCAATATCCACTTCTGTCATATTTGACACTCGATCATTGACTTTTGTTCTTTGCGATCTATTTGATAAAAATGACAAAAACCATTTAAGCTCCTTATCTCTTATACCATACATCGACAATTTATTTAATTATATAGTATATTCCGATCAATTGTTTCAAACGCCTTTTTGAAGTCCAGGAAAAGTGCCATTGTTTTTTTCTTGTTCCCTTCGTTTTTCCATTCATTAATTACGTAGTTTACCGCTGCTTAACAAGAATAATTTTTCCTGAACTCAGATTAGTAGATGGATAGTATATTTTTACTTTCTAGGTATTCTATTAGTTGTCCACACTTTCCCGGATTTTCTCAAGCGTTCTTAATGTGTAAATTGGTCGGATTTCCTCGCATTTTTTGGTATTTTGAACCTTTTCCACCGGTGTAATCATGGAATCCTTCCACGAATTTGGGAATTCTCCTTCTTGTAGAGAGTTGCTTGTAATTTCCAATATCATAGTTCCTAAAGTATTCCAGTTATCAAGAATTATTTGTCAACTTAACTGTCAACTGTCAACTTTCTTAACAATACATTTTTTTTGACTGTCAGCACAAGACGGTCAAAATCACAATTATCTTCCTAATTCTCTTTTAATACTCTAAGTGAAATATTGGAAAAACGTTGTACCTTTCGTCATTCTTTGTATGCTAATGATTTAGTAATACTATGCAAATCTTTTTGAAAATCCTCACAGATATAGACGAATGGTCTAGTCTTTCTGGAGCTTAGATTTCTTTTATTAAATCCAAAGTGATTCACATTTGTAGGAAAACAAGCTGCTCTAAGCTCATTTTAATCACTTTCAATAACATAAGTTTAAATAATGTAAACTATTTCAATATCCTTGGAGTTATATTTGAATGTGAATTTAATTTTACGAATCATTTTTTAGCCCCAAAAAAAGCCTAGCTACCAGGTTAAATATAATTAAGAATCTCTCATCTAACAAAAACAATTCTCATATAAACGCAGTCATCTGAGTTATCAAATCCACTATCTTGTCGAAGATCAATTATGGTTTAGTTATCTACGGAAAATGTTCAAAGAGCTCGCTCCAGATAATCCAACCCCAATACCATTCAGCTGTCAGATGAGCCTTAAAAGCATTGAAGATTATTCTAATGAAAAATATGCTAATAGAAGCGGGTCTACCTTCAATTGAAGAAAGATTCAAATACCTGAGATCGCTTCTCATACCAAAAATACTATCATCCCCGAAATCTCCGATTATTAAAGACGCCAAAAGAACATTGTCCCGGAAAAAAGTGCCCAACTTGCCATCTGCAATTTTCAATTCCCTAACCATCGCTAGAGTTATGAATATCAGTACGGACTTTCGAATCATAAAACCGACAACTCATCCAACATGGTTACTATGTGACTCCTGTTTCATCACCAAGCGTGATTCCCAAGACGTTTACAAACAATCAAACCTATAAATCAACTTTCTCAGAAATAACCAACAATTATACGGAATCAAACTGGAAACTCATCTCCACTGACAGATCCAAAACAGGCACTTGCACCACATTTGCGGTCATTGAGGATAACTTTCAAATTGTTAACAAAGGACACTTTCCCCGATGCATCATCTATTTTCTGTGCTGAAGCTCAAGCCATGCCAAGCATCAACATGCTGTTATGAATCAGAGATAATAATCTGCACAGACATTTTATCTACGAACTATAGAACTCCAACCATTCGGATCATCAGAGAATGTTTGATAAAAAATAAAATCACACAAAGGATCATGTATGTACCTAGTTTTATGACCTCTTACAACCTTTTGTGTTAACAGCCAAAATTATATTCTACGAGTAATATTGGAAAAACAGTAGAATCGATACATGGAGAGAATATAACCTTCATTACTCTTACTGAAACCCGCTAGGGGAAAAAGCAAGTTACCCGCTCAATTCCCCTAAAAAGACGCTAAAATATTTCATACGCTTGTGCTAATACACATTATTGTCAATTGTATTATTTACTTGGTAATAAATTAATAATAATAATTAGAATAATAAATTTGAATCAAATTCGCTGAACTTGATCCTTTCATAAGTACAACAATAGTGTCTTTAAATTTTGCTGATAAGAAAAGCATCAATCCACTGTTCACGTCACTACCTTAAAACTTCCTTTCTCGTGAATACGAATCTGCTCAGTGATAAGAATTTAAAGAATAGGTGTTAGTGCCCCTCCTTGTGGAATTCCACGAGATGGATTTTTTTTAAGCGAGCTATCCTTCGTCCATAAATTTGGGTACGACTTCTGCTTCTTGGCAATTGATTGACATATTGGTTAACATAACAAGAATTGTCTGTTTCGGATTTTCTGGGTAAGCGTATTGATGGGTAAATAACAAATGCATTGAATTATATTCTGATGTAAGAATGTCCTATCTCCCTGACTTCAATCGCAAGAGCTAAATGGTCTTCGAATTCGTGATCGAATATGGTGTAGTTCGAGACTGTACTCGTATAGACATATGGTTCGTAAACAATTTTCGCTTTAGGAGAAAAAAAAAAAGAACTACACATGAAGATTTAAGAAATTTTTGAGTAAATGAAAAAAATAGTTAGAATTTTGTTGTGGAACGTTTATTCTTGATTACGGTCTCCGCAATTGTATATATTCCCATGCAGTCTTTTCTGTCTCGCAGAGTTCATTACTATTCTTGGGTTTTGAAACTGCAACCATTTTTTGACATTTAAACAAATAGAACTAACTTTATTCTTTAATTTCGAGCAATGACCTTTTGCCATCTTTCAGGCAGAATCGTTATTCCACGTTCATAAAACTTCTGGTTTTTATCAGCCAAAAACTGAACCAGGCACGTTTTGACATCATCTTTATTATTGAAATTTTTACTATTCAAGCAAGATCGAAATAAAAAGTAATCAGATGATGCAAGGTCAGGACTTTATGGTGGATGTTGCAAAAAATCCCAACCAAGCTCCAATAATTTTTGAATTTTTGCGGAGTGACCAAAGATGTGTGTGGTCATGATGGAATACAACACCTTTTCCATTTGTCTATTCGGGCCACTTTGCTTCAACTGCACTGTCCAATTTTGTAAGTTGTTCAGTGTGGACATCTGAATTGATCGTTCGGTTGTGTGGTAACACTTCAAAGTGGACAATTCCTTTGTTATCCCACAAAACTGATAATATAACTTTCTTTTGATGAATATCAGCTTTTGATGTTTTTTGAGCTGGTTCACGATTTTTTCCGATTTACATCGTTGTAAACAACCCATTTGTCAATACAATGTACTGTGACGATGCGAATAGATTATTGCTTTGATTTGGTCGTCATCAACTTCAACTGAGTGAAAAATCACCACAACGAAATTTGGAAAACTAATTTTGACACTGCCGTTCTCTCAAAGCTTCGACACCATAAACAGCACATAACTTTTTGTAAGCTTGCGATGCGTTTGTTCCTTTCCGGAAATAAAAAAACAGAATATGACGTAAATGTTCCTTTTGATTTTCCATTTTTCAACAGACGCCAAAAAAAAAACTGCACAACCGATCAAAAATTTGTTTACTGATTGACAGTTGCGGTACCAACTATCAAATAACAAAATGTGTGTGACATTTCGATTACGTCAGCTAACCGAAAAATTCAACTAAAGCCATCTATAAGTGAAATCCGCAATTACTTAGTTCCCAACCTGAAGCAATAAAACAATGGGAGGAGTAGATTCGCTTGACCAGTACATGTCAAATGACCAATGGAACAAACCGATGGCCTTTGGCCAGATCACAAATTTGCTTTAATTCCCAAAGGAAATAGTCTACTTTCCTTAGCACTACTTTTTATAAATACTGAAACTATATTAAAAAAAAAAGCAGATTAACTTAACAAAAAACAAACTATTATTCTAATAAAAATAAAAAAAAAACCTGTCATTTGTATATAATTCGATATTTTCAGCAATAAGTCTATCGTATCATAATAGTCTTTTCTCGGAGAAGGACTAAAGCTAGGAATGTCAACCGACAGAAAAAACAACTGCAAAAAAATAAAACTAGCAAGCCGCTGCTATTATTTCGACTCCGACTGAATATAGCCTCAGTTCCACGCCTCAATGTCACGTTTAACTTATTTGATATGTCTTAAATGCAAAATGGGAAGTTTTGTTAAGCTTTTCTACACAATTTGTGAAAGTCGCTGGAAAAAGAAAATTGATGTCACAACGTTTCATCTCCCATTTATATCCTCTACCGCTAGAACTTCCTCCAACTCGACATTTCACAATCTGCTTTTGTTATTTGTCATTGCCATTGAGGTTCATTCTAAAAATAACCACCGTTATCTCATGTAATCCTTCATTGTGTTTAGGATTCATAGGTCCTCCATCTACATAGTGTTCCTTTTCACTCTTTTGAACAAAGCCCAATGACCCTGCTCCATTGCGAGGAATTTAACAATGGGTTCAGTATAACATTTATTGTAGTAGTCCTAGATAGCCCACCTACTCACCAGATACTTTAACGACGCAACAATGGTTTTCTATAGGCGGTCGCACTTAAATCATTCCAAAGGAAACATTTTAGAACGCCCCTTCCCAAGCGGGGTGGCGGGCGGCGCATCCCCAAAAAAAACCACCCACAACTATCGACCCGCCAGGATTCTTCGGCACGATGAATACGGCGACGGCTGCTGCATCACTTGCTCCACGAGGATGTACTTTTATGTATATGCACATGTGGATAGACAACTTCAGGCTTCTCTGTCTGTAACCACGTTTTCGAACAGAGTTTCTCCGTGTGCCTGCTCGTGTTGCCACTCTCGATGGGTGCATTATGCTGCATTGCAGATTGTATCTTTGCGACGGCTCATCGGTCTAAATGTGGGCAAAACTATCGCTAGTCCTATCGTATCGTCTGCCTGCTTCGCTCGGTGTTTACGTACTCTCTCTTGAATATATTGTAATAAAGCCATAATTGTACAGGCCACGTATATGGGACAATCTAATGCAAGAGCCGTGCCGCCTGAGAAACATTTGAGTTCAGCATAAAGTTCCAATTCCACAACAAAATAAAAAATAATCCCTACAAGGAATAAGAAGAAATCCAAGAGCCCGACCGGACGGTTTGTATTCAGTGATAAATGGGAACGGGAAAAAAAATCCTGGTTGTGTGTATAGTTGCCGGAAAACTGCAAGGGACAAGTTGCGCTATGCTTGGACGTTTTCCATCTTTATAAGCGTTTTTGTGTTTTGCTTTGCTCTGTGTTCGTGCAGGACATGGTGCAGCTACTTCGAGTATACAGTTTACGAAGCACTGAGGCAGCACATTGCAAAAAAAAAGTTTACTCGTTTACGGCTGTTTTGTCCATTTCGTGGAGAAGCCGTAAATGTCCACCCGATACAAGGAAATCGTTCGTTTTTCTGCCGCACCAACGCAAATCGTTTGTGCAGACGTTATTGCCATTCGTCCTTTTAAGGAACTCGGAAAACAAATGCGTTTGGGACGAGTTATGGCCATTTGAGTGGGTGATTGTAAACAGAATAATGTACATTCAGCTCAGAACTAAAGGCGGATAAAAAAAAAGGTTTTAATTTTAAGGTGCATCAGCGAAAAATTTGACACTTAGCACTCGATTTGCACAAAATTTCGGATTCGCAAATTTTGACTTTGACCACTTTATTGTAATAGACAAAATAAGAACTCGAATGTTTTTACGAGAAGAAGCAGCGAACCGCGAAGAAAAAGAGATTAAGCGTCTCTGACTTAGACACGACAGCCTTCCACCCCTGTCGATCTCGAGCACTGTGCTTCCAGCGATCTAGACGAAGCGCTCAGGCATCTGCGATCGCTTGATTCTAAAGACGGAGGTCCGTTCTTCCTTTTCGTCTTGAACTTGGGGGCTGTGATTTGAAGATCCTCTTTGCTGGATGATTATTGCTCACGTTCGTTCTTCTCCTTCACTCGCCTTCCTCGCATGCGGGACCAAAGAAGAATTTTTCGAAAGTGTCCAAAATTTGCCCTACCTTCCTGCTTATCGTCCCGCACTCGGCTCCATATGGTAGAACTGACAGGATCATAGTTTTGTAAAGCGTATATGTCGTCTACAAGGCAGGAGTTTTGAACCCATTATTTTCGCCAGACCAAAGTAACTGAGGTGTCTTAAGGTGAGTCTTCGCCGAACCACCACTTAGCTCCACATTCGTGAAGATGATATCTACTCCGAGGCAGGTAAACTCCTTAACCACCTCAAGATTACTGTTGCAGACAGTGAAGTTTTGTTCTATTTGACAACGAGTACAAAATCGTTTACTTCAAGGTCAATTCGTTTCGGCTGTTCTCTAACTGCCTCTATGACGGCGTGCTGGGAACGACCAATGTTGTCGATATCGTTCTTCGTATCCCAGCGGCTGGACAGATTTGTGGAATATAGTGACTTCCGTGCCATGATAGCGTTCTCCTTGCCGAAATCCGAAATCAGAGGAACTTTTTCCAGCGGCATTCGGCCAACTGAATTAGTTGTGTCAGGATTCCGAAATCGGTCATCGCTTGTTGAGTTCATGACGATGAATGCTATCATGCTCGGCTTTGAAGTCGATGAATATGTGGTAAGTCTCGACTTGAAATTCATTGGTCTTTTCCAGGATTAGCCTTAGCATGAGTATTTGGTCGATCGTCGCCGGGCTTGAAGCTACACTGGTACGTGCGAAAGACTTCAGACTTTCATAGGATCTTTTATGCAACATTAAGCAGGGATATGCCTCGATAGTTCTTACAAGGCATGGAATCGCCTTTCTTGTGGTAAGTAGAGCTGATAATCCAGTCATCGAGCATGGCTTCATTCACGTATAATTAACTGATAGTTTGGTGCATGCCTACCGTTCCAAAGTGTCGCTGCCATGCTTGAGAATCTACGCTGGTTGGCCATCAGAGCCTCGTTGTTATTCTTCAACTTTTTGATAGCTGAGCCAACCTCTTCCTGACTTGACTGGATGCGGTTTCTCTTCTTGCCCTATCAGTATCTCTACCTTATGCCCATTAAACAGCTGCTGAATATGCTGCTAAATAACATCTACTATTCCCTGTGCTTCGGTGACAAGGTTTATTTCACTGTTTTGAAGAGCTGCGTCCCGGGGTTGAAGCCAGCCACCAGCGGCTTGGCTTTCCTGAAAAATATTCGGGCGTTGTTCCCATGAATGCACAGCGGAGATTAGTGAATTCCAAATCAATTCCTTTATGTACTTTAAAAAGAGCATGCGAGTGTAGGCATGACTGTCACATGTAAATTTTCACAAGCGATGAGAACTCTTACGGAATCCTCATGGCAAGAACTACTTTTACAAGGTCATCAAAGTGCGGGAACGAAAGTTATCTTTCTTTATTACCACGAGTGAAATTGACATACTGCAGCAAAACGAGTTGTTAATTGGAGGGAATTCTGCGTAGTTGATCAGGCCAACTAATGATAAATTTCAGGGCCTAGCAATCGCGTCGAATATAAAAAATCATTCCAAAAATTTTAAGAAACAGTATTACAAAGATTTTGATTCAGAGCATATTTCTTCTCAGTGGTTCTCTTGGTCCTTATTTAATTTTTTTTTTAAAAACCTGACAAATGCAGTATTTTCTAGACGGATAGACTTCCGCCAATTTTATAATTTTTGTACGCAACGCGATTCTAAGAAACTCTTTTCGACAAGAAACCCAAAAATTTTATTCTTGCATTCAATTCGAAAATCGGTTCATAGTTCTTGTGTTTGAATTATATAAGTGTACAAATGTTGGACGTGGCTGTTTCTAATGTACTTGAGGCAATCGGTTCAACTTCCCCACTCCAAATGTGCAAAAGTCATTGCGATAAGGCAGTGAATAAATCCGCAGTTAGTTTTTGGTCAATATTTCCAAACTTCAAAGCTTTAATCAACGGAACGTTGGCTTCACTAAGAAGAAAAAAGAAGACAATTCATAATATTTTAAATTTATTACTTTATCATTACATTCTTTTCTTATCCTTTTGTTCCTTCCAAATTGGTTAAACCCAGACCACTAAAAAAGAGACAATTTTTGTTGAAGCCTTTCTTAAAATAAATAAAGTGTGTTTTTTTTCTTTTTTCAAAAGGGTTAACGTCGATATACCGAGTCCTTGTAGAAAACAAGGCATCATCTTACTTAGTGAGGCCCTTGGTTTCTTGCGTGAAACATTCCAAAGAGTGAACGCTGTGCAAGACGACGATTCGAAAAAGTTAGGTCTTCTTCTACGCTTTTTAAGCCGCCATTTTAAGTCTTAAAACAACATCTCCGAGTTTGAGCGCTGATTTTCAAATCACACCAGAATTAATGAAAGCTGTAGGCAAATATCGAGACACCTCAATATCGGGCAAGAAAACGATGTCCTGGGTTCTTGATCATTTCACTATCCAAGGTGACAAACAAGCCGATGAAATGTCGACAAGGATCGGCGTTTTCAAACCTGTAAATTTAGTGGATTTTTGTTTTGAATATGTGGTGGTCACTGCGGTCTGAAGGATCTTGGGGAGTTTGTTTAGGCTAACAGACATTCTCTTTGAGGAAGATACACCTTCTTAACCAAATTAGAGCTGAACATTCACAAAGAATGTGTATAGCCGTTTCGTCGTCTTCCAAACAAAGTCGGCATTCGGTAGTTGTACTGAGCCCTAGTTTGGTTAGATGTGATCTCAAGCGGCAATAGCCTGAGAGGAAGCTCACAAACTTTCTAATGTTCTCCTTGTTGAGATTAAGGATTTTTCTGTAAGAGAAGGGATTGATTAGTAATTTAGATTATCTGAGTTCCCACTTAGATTTCTCCAGTGGGCAATGCGTAGCTTGTTCTCCCACTCATTGCTCAGTCTTGTTGCCACAGAAAGGCTCCGGACCAGTGAACGCGGTTTTAGAACCAGCTCTGGCTAGTTCGTCCGCAATTTCATTGCCTTCGATTCCATGATGACCTGGAACCCATCCTAACCTTACTTTGTTACGCCGGGCCAGGGATTGTATGGCATCGTAGCAGCTTTTGACACATTTGGATTCCACAAGATTGGATGACAGTGCCTTGAACGCTGCTTGTCTATCTGAATATATTAGAATTCTGGCCCCTTTATGACCTTTTGCAAGGTTTTCTATGGCACAGGATTCAATGGCTTGTAGTTCAGCAAACACTTGGATGTTTTCCCATGGATTGATAAATTTTAATGTTGGGTCCATAGACATCGGCACCTACTCCATTTGCCATTTTTGAGCCATCAGTATACCAGATTACGTTTCTGGGTTCGGGGACAAGTTTGTTGCTCGACCGTTGATCACGGTAAGAAATGTCTACCTCAAAGAGACGCCCAAAGCAGTATGTTGCCTTCATCCAATCAGTGATCGAGCGGAACATGTCTTTATCCGTGATCAAGTTGAATATTTTTAAGTGTCCCATTTAGTCACCTGGTTTGTATTTCATTGCTAGTTGCATCTTAAGGGCAAGATTAAATCAATGGATTTGCGATCAGCGATAGTAGTCTGACTAAGTGGACGCCCTTTCTGTAGTGGTTACTGTACAAGCTGCTGTTGTCAAAAATAATGGTTTGTGTAGATGATATGTCGTTGCCTCTACTGTGAAGGAGACACTAGGGCTGTGCAATGATCTAAAAACTTAACTTTCTTGTTTACCAACTAATGTCTTATAAAATATTGTGAATTTAGCGAAAGCGAATAAGTCGATATTAAATTTTGCACCCCAATTCTGACTCCACCCATGAGCGAAGTGAAATCATCTGAGTTTCAAACCACAATATGATCCTTACATTCTTTTTTAAGCCTTCTGCTCGCTTTGTGTTACTAGCATTAGAAGAGAAAAGAGAACTCATAGTTTCTTAAGACCAAGCAACTTACAAAAAAAAGTGATGCTGATGAGGCTTAATATGAAACTATCCATATGAATCTAATGAAGGCATCATCAGCAAGACCATTGGTTCATTACGGGACACAAGGGTGAAGATAAGCCGAGGTACCAGATATTTAGACATTCGTGAAGAGCAGTAACTTTGAAGGATTTATAAAAGCGGCCAAACGGGAGTTTTTCTTTCACACGAAGGGTTCCGTATCACTCAACGGTATACCACACTTTTACATTGCATCGCACATAGGCTCGATTAAAGCAATTGACGATTGATAGAGTTGTCATGCGACGCGACGCTTGGTGATGATGTTCTGAACTTCATCCGACACATTCGAAATCGGTTTTCAAGTAATTCCAATAAGCCGATAAGAGAAATAAAAAAATGCTGGAGCACTGCTTAAGATGAAGGAAATAAAAAATGTAAGGCAAGAGGTGTTTCGCGTGGTTCGAAGTGAGTCAATTAACTTTGCACAATGTTTTGCCTCCTTTTATTCAGTTGACACGCGTTAGGCACGGAACCCTAAAAAGCACCTCATGACGGCTGACGTCCACTTATCGCAAAACTCTTCTCTAACAAAAAAAAAAACCTAATCTTGGTAAAACAAAATTGTCAGTGTCACTTTCATCTTGATTCTTATTCAATAATTTCGCTTTCGAAATTGCTTCAACACGTTCTTTTAGCACGCAACATTTTCAAACTTTCTGTTAAAAGCACTGCAACATTAAAAAAAAATATAAAAAGAGTTCCGATTTCCTTTCGGCCTTAATGAATTCATTCCTAATAGCCTTACTTACCGCAGGAAGCATTGCATAGATTTGTCAATATTTATGCATGTAAAAGCGTTGCAAGTGTGTTCTACACTCTCCACCTAATCTGCATTATCGCATTTCGAGCTAAATCCATTTGTCGGATCAATTCCAAGACGTGACATTCCTTCGTGCTGGAACAAGCTGAAATCATTTCCTCTAGAATCACTTATCTACTCTACCCAATCTGATTTCCGTGATGTCTTACATTGAGGACTTCTACCGTCTATGGCGACGACCGACGCTTGCATTTTTCCCTAGAGTCCTTACGCTGCGCTGGTTAGCTACATATCTACATACATTGTGTACTTGTGGGGAATGAAGGTGTGAGGTCTCCCGATATGAGTGACTGAAGTTGATTTAATATTAAAGATAAACAAGATGCAAAGAAGCTTACACTTCTTACGACACACTGACTTGTGTGTGTGTGTTGTGAGTTATGAGACGAGAAAAGCTTCCGTGGAATTTACATTGTCAGTTTAGAAGGATACAATTTCGAACGTGCCGAACTCGTAAGAGTATTGACTTTGTGGCAAACTGTTCCTGTTGGTAAATTGAAGCTACCTACTTTTTTTTTCGCTGAGAGATGAATTTGGTTCTTCCTGGAATTCGATGATACCACCGTGTGCAATTCGCTTTGAATATGAATGACTTTGGTGGCAGCACAAAGGATTCGTTAACTCCATGCAAAAAGAACAACTGCCAATTAAAAATGTAAAATAGAAGAAAGGGGGAAAAAGAATGGAACTGACCCAGAAAGACTTCTCAGGGAGCAGAAAAACTCCCAACCTTCCTGGTGCTTTTAGAATACAAGAAGGCATAAAAAATGAAGCCAAGTTTCTTTAAATGTTAGCTCAAAGAATCAATGCTTCAAAAATTGATTTTCTTAAGCAATTCAAGGTATTTTTATTCAAAAGAGTTTTTATAACTTTGTCCTTTTATAACTTTCAGCAACAAGTTAGATTTCAGCTTTTTAAAAATGCTCGTATTCACGCTTAAAAGGGGTTATGAATGCCCTCATTATGGTGAGGCATAACTCTGTTGGAAAGAATCAGGGAGGAGGGAGAGACAAGTTCTGATGCAAATTGCTCATGATTTTCTTGTGAGGCTAAAATACGATTCTGCTTGACTATACGACTGAAATTGTGCTTAAGGTTGAACGGGTAACTAATTCTGGCGAGACGGTTGGTCCGGTGAAAGAGATAAGGCGGAAGGAATTCAGATACCTAATTCACTTGCTTTACGTCTGTGTTGAAGCGAGTCGATTGACAATTCTATTCAATTCAATTCATATTAATTTATTTATACAGTTTTAATTAAATTGTAAAGAACTATACAATATCTCGCGTAAAAGAACTCCTGCACAGACAATCCCAAAACGGTTTTCGCAAATTGGAAATATGCACTTACCTTGGCAAGCGATAAACATATCAAACAGCATCGTTAAGTACTGCCAGAAGCTTATGCAGAAGTAGACATCTTCAGCATATTGTAGAACAGGAACTATGAGTGCTCTTACAAGCTTCATTCATTCGGGTGGTAACTGGGGTATTTGATGCAGAAATCCACAGCTTACGAAGACAGACATAGATCCTGCCAATTACATAATAAATATGCTGAGAACATGTAAGATTTAAAAAAAAGCCTAGGGTGGTTACAGATTTAACAAATTGGAGTCGTAATTGTACATCATCAGGGTACAAGTGGACGGAAACATATTTTCATATAGATGGCAGATCATTAATAAAAATGCATAACAGAATTGGTCCCAGAATTGATCCCTGAGGTACACCCCCATGAAGGAGCATAAAATCAGAGTTTATAGTTTTTTTTCGCCTTCTACTCTTTGGAACCTGTCTGAAAGGAAACTTCTAATAGGCTTAACCGCGTTTGGAGAAAATGAGAAACGATTTCTCAGCTTCCAGCAGAGAATGTCGTGATTGACTCTATCAAAGGCCTGATCTCAGCAATACTTTGAGTGACGTCATTCTCAGTTACAAACCGAAAGCTAAGTTCGTTTTCCAATGAAGACGCTGCATGAGTTTCGCTGAAATCAAAATTGTTAGCAGAACAAACGATTGTATTTGAAACAAAAAAAGACTTATACTTGTTTCCTATGAGTTTAAAAGCTCGCACCTGCCCTTACATGAGAGTTAAGCTGTACTCCGGGGCGAATATAAGCAGAAAGATCAGATATGGTAGAGTATTTCTTGCACCTTCTCAGGGATCTAGGTGTTCACACAATATTCTGTTCATATTGGAATTTAATCGTTTTTAAATTCGCTGCCTTTCCATTTGCACAACCATAGATGAGCGACTTGAGAATGAATATGAAAAACTTAAGGTATCGCCATCAACGAATGAGTGAATTAAATTAATTGTAGCAAACAGAAGATCGTATTTTAGATTATAAAAAGTTTCGGGCACAAAACGGAGCCCTGTGGAACACCAAACCGATACCGGCCAATACGAATAAGAGATTCGCTGATACCAAATGCACGTATTTCTGACAGAAGAGCCTGATGCCAGAATCTGACAAATCCCTTTGATATATCGAGCGCAGAACTTACTTTAATAAGAAAGATGCAGAGAGTTGCTCCATTTTTCGATGAGATGTGCCATCAAATCAGCTGTCAGTGAGAAGAATTCATGCTCATCAAAAGATCAAAAGATCGATATTTTTATTTTCGTATTTAGCTAGCATGACATTTGTCGCATAACTTATTCAGAAATTCGTTATTTATTATATCTTACAACTGAAATATATCTTTTTTAGAAAGAAGACAGAAAACACCTTCAATATAAGATAATTGTCCAAAATTAATAAGAAGAAAGATATCCTTAAATAAATATATAAATACTAAATTTATGTGATTAACAACAAATAAATAAACATAAATAACACAAAAACAAAAATTGTTTGTATATTTAATCAACAAGTGGTAATAAAAAATAAAAAAAAAAATAGATAAAATAAAAAACGTAAATACATAAATCAGAAAAAATAATTAAAAACCGCCAATAGGAATTTATATAGAAAAAAAAGGATCAAGGAACTGGGCCATTTAAAAGAGGGTTTTTGGAGAACGAACATTTGCTCATCCCAATTTTTTTTTTTTTTTAAATAGTGCTCAAGTGCTCAAGGGATTTGAAAGACCCTTAAAGTGATTTTTTACACAGCACGAGCAGAAAGGAGGGAAAGGATGCAATTAATACATTAATGGCACTATCATTAGTTAGGGTGAGCTTTGTCAGTTCTTCATTTAGGCCTCTGGTTGAGCCAGTTGGAGAAGATTTTGGTTAAAGTGCAGCAGTTGTAGTGAAAAGAGGGTCTGTGACGTCAGAAGCATTAATATGGAGTGCCTTGATTTGTATGGTCGGGAAGTCTTTTTGTTCGTTTTGCGAAATCCATGATCTCACCGATCCCAATTTCTTGGGGTACGCAAAATCCAGTATCAGTGCTGACCCCAGTATTTTGTGCCACAGTCTTGCTGTTGCTGGGCAGAGGAAGAGGAAGTATTCCAGAGTATCCTCTTCCTTCTCGGGGCTTCCACATGTTAAGGTTGCTGCTAGTCCGAGTCTATGTAAGTGGAGGTTAAGGTTAATGTGCCCTGTTACCACTCCCAAAATTAGTCTTGGATTCCGCTACCTTGTAAATCGATTTTCCGATTATCGATTTTGCTGTTCTTCACGTTGTAAGGTCGACTCAGTGATTTTATAATTCCCGGGTTGCCCATTCGTTTATTGTTCTTTTAATAGTTGTCAACGGGGCGCCTTTTTCCTTAACAGGGTTTTCGTGGCTATTTCTTGTTCCTTTCCTAGCCAGTTCGTCAGTGTTTTCATTTCCCGTTCCATCTTCGTGTCCCGGCACCCAAGTTAGACTGACGTCGTTCACTGTTGCTTGTTTGTTTTGTTTGTGTTGGCACTTCTGAGGTTTGCATCGATGGCTGCGGTCGGCGTGGTGTTTTGGGCGCCAAAACAAAAAAAAAAGTTTTTCTTAAGCTTAAAAATGCGACCGGGAATCAATCAATTATTCGCTTGTGTACGTAGATCATGAGTAGAATGATACCTTGACAAATTTTGTTTCTTAAGGTTCTGCTTGATTTGTAATCTTTAGATATGGCAACTTGCATAACTTCCACACGCTTGGCATCCTTAGAGTAGAATCGGTTGGAAATCTCTTTGCCAAGTAAGGACTTCATATTAATGAGAGGGTGGCAACATTAATCTTTTCAATTACTTAGCCTTCATGATCCAAAAAAACTAAGTTTCTTGTCTAGATGCTTAAGTTAATTGGACTGTTTGGAATGAAGCAATGCTTTCTTTTCCTGGTTAAAAACATAGCTTCCATTTATCCAGCTTAAAATTTTATTTTCCACATGACTTAATAGTTTTTCAAAAGTCTAACAGCATTTTGCGAATTTGTCTCAATATTGAGACTAAATTTATGTGGGGAGAAAATTGCTGTGTCATCAGCGTATATTTGAGTTCGGAAGATTTGTAAAATTATACGTGTAGACCTTGTACAAAACAGGACTAATAACTGAGCCCTGAGTTTGATCAGCATAATAATGCATTAACACTGAGAAACCACTTTTGAGAAAAACACTTTGAAGCTTCTATTTGACAGAAAAACTTTGTCTTCATGCATCAAATATAGTGGAAATCCCAAGGGAAACATTTTGTTAATAAGATCATTGTGCCATACAGACTCATAAGTTCTATCAATGTCTTCAATGGCCATACCAGGTGAATTTCCAAACGCACGGTTTTTTTATATGTTGCTATATTCTGATCTTAATACCTAATGAGAGGAGTTATGTCCACTTCTTATTCCGAATTGTTCATATGGATATATCGACTTTTCATCCAGAAACTTCTCTTTTAAGTTCTGGAAAAGTTCGTACATAATCCCCATCCACAAGAAAGTTCCTACAAACGATGTATCGAACTACAGACCAATTGCTAAACTCTCGTGCATCCCAAAGCTCTTTGAGAGCATCATTTACGATTCAATGTTTTTTCATTGCAAATCGATTATATCTCCAAGCCAACACGGATTCCTAAGAGGTAGTTCTACAACCACCAACTTAACAGAGTTCGTATCTCAAACCTTCTGTGCCTTAGAAGAAGGTAAAGAAGTCGATGCTATAGCCACCGACTTCAGCAAGGCTTTTGACAAAATCTCCCACAACAATATACTCCTCAAACTTAAAGCTCTTGGCTTTCCAGCGGGCCTTATCGCGTGGATTAAATACTACTTGGAAGACCGTCAATACGTCGTGCACTTCAGATCTTCCAAATCCAATCCATTTATAGCTCGCTCAGGAGTCGCTCAAGGTAGTCATGTCGGCCCAATGATTTTCATCTTGACAATAAATGATGTCGACCTTATCATCCAAGACGCATATACTATATATCCGTATATGCCGATGATATGAAAATATTTATGAACATATCATCCCCCGCAGACTCATGCCTCCTGCAAAACGATCTATGTAACCAGGTTCTCAATCTGGTGCAAAAAAAATTTCCTGGAGCTTAATATTAGCAAATGTCAGGCCATCACATATACACGCAAGCGTCTACCTCAACCTCCCAGAGCTTACTTTATCTGCAACGAACCCGTTCCTAAAGTGTCCTCCCTTCGCGATTTGGGTGTCATCTGTGACTCTGAACTTAATTTTCGCTCCCTTATCGATAACATTATTAGTAGAGCCAACTCCGCGCTTGGCTACGTCAAACAATGGTCCAAGGAATTCTCGAACCCCTATGTCACCAAATGCCTTTACATCACCTTCGTCAGACCCCTCCTTGCATACGCTTCCCAAGTCTGGCCCCCTTACTATGAAACCCATATTCAGCGAATCGAAGCCGTTCAGCGTAGATTAATTCGTTTCGCACTACGCGGTCCCTCTTGGGTGGACAGATACAATCTTCCGCCCTATTCCCACCGCTTACAACTTATCAATTTGCAGTCGCAGATATTCTATTCATTCACCAGCTTCTTACTGGTAATATCGACTGTCCCGCGCTGCTGCGATTGATATCCCTCAACACAAATCCCCGTAACTTCAGGTCTGTCTCCTTCTTCCGCCTCGTCCCTCACCGCAGCAACTACGCCATGAACGAACCTATGTCCAGAATGCTTCGAAAGGCCAATGCCGTGCAGAACATTTTTAATTTCCACTACAATAGATACAGCCTCAAAAATGCCCTCCATTTGTATCTAATCCAAAACCGTTCATTTCCACCCTTTAGTTAAGCATAGCATTAAGTTTTAGTTCTTAAGCGTTGCTACTCAGCAAACCCTCCCTTAAATTTGCCCTCTCCATTTATCTACCTTCACCCTACCAAGTCAATCCCATAGCTATAGCTCTAGTTTTTAAGTTCTAGATTTAAGTTTTTGCTTGTATTAAGCGGAAAATAAAGAAGTCCGGGGTTGACCCCCGGGCGACAAAATCAAGATAAGATAAGGGCGTATAGCTGTTTGGCGATTCCCCTTTCTTGCCAGATTTTAAAATGGTTTTCTGTTTTGCTATTTTCCATTCGTCGGGAAAGTATTGTGTCTCAAGGCAGGCATTTAAGAGGAATGTTAGAAATCGTAGGCCAGCTTTTGGAAAATGCTTCAAGTATATTTTTTTGATCCCATCCACTCCACCTAAGTGGAGAGCCTTTCACAATTCCAGTTTTGCATTCTAAGGAAACAGAAGCTCCCGACTGTTGGTCTTCAAATAAATCGGCAGCATTATTGACAACCATATCTAGATTCGGATCCCCAAAGTTTTGCGTTAGATTATAGCAATATTATAGTAACAAATATTGCTGCAAACGCGTTTGTTTTATTCGCATCCGCATGTAGGACACCAGAGTTATTTTTTTAGGTTTTGAATGTTCTAATTTTTATTAAGTTCCCATCAGGAAGTTCTTGTAATCGGTCCGATTTTCGAAATTCAAAATTTTTACATTTCTCCACGTTTGGCGGTCCCAGGAGTCGGATTCCATCATTTTTAGAAAGATGTCTGTGTGTGTGTGTGTACGTACGTACGTTTGTGCGGATTCTTTCATACAGCCTAACTCGAGAACAAATCAAGCTATCGAAGCCAAATTGGTTTCATTCGAAGCGTGTGTGCACCTGAAAAGCTTTTGGTTAAATTTCACAGGGTGGTTTGAATTTTATGACAAAAAACTGTCAAAAAAAGGGACATTTTCACTTCTTCAATTAAAATCAATTTAGTTTTCCAATAAAAAAAGTTCAAAATTGATTAGATTTATAGTTTACAGATACCTTATCAGATAAAAAAATATGCATAAATATATACACTGCCGTTCACAAGTTTCCGGACAAATTCATATAAAAATTTTTTTTTGTTCAATTTTAATGCCAAAAGTTTCATCAATATTAGGTTTTTTTAGCCAATTGAATAAACTTAGTAAGTTACTAACTATAGAGACTACCAAAAAGACTAAAACAGTTTTTAGTTGGGGGCATTTCATATATTGATGTGACCCTTTCTCTATTTCCTGATCCAAATTTTCACGGAAGTTCTTGAAAAATTGTTTCAGAAATGTGAATCCTGTAAGTCTTTCCTATTTAACATGACTGAAAAGGACGTCTTCAACACTAACACATGAAAACATCCTTAGAAAATTATGGAGCCAACAGATTTTTCAAAAACTGCTCGGCTGTAGCATGATGCTTTTTTATCGTAATAATATATTAGCAAAAACAAGCTTATGGTGCAACTTAAATGAGGCATTTGAATTCAAAGAAAAAGCATCGAGAGAAAGCTAAATGATAAGGTTAAAACACATGGCTAAAACTGCATGACTCGTATATTGCAAGGAAGATCATAGCAACCGATTTAGTTTGTTTTCGCCTGTTGTGATTTCTTTTCATGAACCCAATCCTAGAGGTCTTTCCAGAAAATGACACATGGATAAAAAATCTGTCAAAATCGGCGTGGAAAATTCTATCAAAATCTGCAAAGAAAACTGGACTGAATGTGATCCTCTTAAAGCCACATATTAACCAGAAGAAAAATATCCTATGCTGAGCAGTTCCCAGCTCGGAAGGAAGAGGCGGTCGAAATCTCGGGACTGAAACTATGCACTTTTGAACTTAATTGACATAAAGATAATCACGCTTTAATAGTCCGAGCACAACAAGTGCATCGTACAAGGTCGTAGAAATATTTTCAAAAATGCATTGAACAAGGAGTTGACATAAGCGATCTTTCACAATGTTTATATCAAAACAACGATTTAAATTCCGCAATCTCCAAATTCTGGTCACAAATTTAACTTTTTCTCATTTCAAAACAACTTTCTTAATTTTTTTTTTACTAGAATAGTAATAATTTGTAAGTGACATTTCAGTGTTAGCTCAGATCAATTTTAACTTACTTCTGGATGTCTGTCCCTAACAAGTTTAAACACTTTATTGGTGAAGTTGAAAAACAACTGCAACAACAAATTCAAATTCCAAGGTAAAAGTTGTCGTAATATAACTCACAATTTGACACATCTTATCTTAACGTAGAGTTCTTTGCTCTTAAAGCAATGCCTGTATGACACTATGTGCCTACAGGAGACTTGCTAAGAATCTGTGTCGTTGGTCCTATATTTTTTTTAACTTGATTTGTTATAAGTTGGTTATTTTGGTCACACACAAAACAATTTCAGTAGCAATCTGATTTTAAAATTTGCATTCTTTTGGCAAACAAAACTCCCGCACAAAGCAAAAACACTTTGGTCACTAGGAAAATAAGCATTAAATGGAATTCAGAAACTACCCTCTCTTGTTTTCTATTGACCAGAACAATAAATGCAATCGGTCGTAAGTTGGAACAAACAGATTGCAAAACAGCTAAATGCGAGAAATATGCTGTAGTAGTAGTAGTTTTAATTTCGTGCACAATATTCTCAAGTATGAGAAAAGCGCGATCGACGATGTTGACATATAAAGAAATAGGAAAGAGGTTCGAAAAAACAATTATCTCAGGGTTACAGACCCCAAACCAAAGCCTACAAAGTTCAAAGTGGAAAAATCATAGTCGAATTGCAGTCAATGCTGAGGACTGTATTAGACGACGGAGGCCAACAGCGTCTACCCGACCTAGACGAAATAGATAGCAATAACATATAAGCTAAAATCTAATAAAGCAACTTTAGCTGTCGAACTTTTCAATGCGACAGCAATAAAGCATCAAAGATGAAAATGGAATCTCAGTATTGTTTGTCCGCTCTTAAAGAAAGGAGACCATCTTGACTGTGCCAATTGTAGAGTCCACCATAGACTAAATATAAATATATCGGCAGATAGTTTCTGTTTCGTCCACAGAGACGAGATGTATGAAGCCATGTCTAGGTTTGGCATCCCATCCAAACTCGTCCTTTTGTACAATAGGGCAAAAAGAAATATATGCTGTCATCAAGAAAGGACACTTAAATGCGACTTCTGGTTCAGAACGTTAACATAGACAGCTATTATTGTGGTAGTTAGGGACTTTGCTTAGGCTTCGCTGCAAACACAGATAATAACACCAGCGTTGAGGTCAAACCGAGAATACCCTTGGCTAAGAAAGCAACTACCATCCCCGTCTATGATATATGATGCAGAAGCATGGAAACTTTCAAAAGCAGATGAAGGCGAATTATGTAGTTTCGAGAGAAAAATGTGAAAAATAAATATTAAATACGTAGGTTTTTTTTAAATGATTCAAAGCTGAATAAAATATGTATGTATTTAATTTTTTCTATTGCAATGCATTTTTGTAGGAAATTAATGATGTTTTCATAACCCAAATGGAATTTGATGGTGGCGGCAAATAAAACAGCACCAATATTTTTTTTTATCTTGAGATGGGAAGTTCATGGTATGGGCAGACCTACTCGCACCCAAACCAATTTTTTTTCATGAATTTCACAATCTTCCAGAATGGTTTTGCGTGAATTTCGTACGTTATTTTGAAAGACTGAAATATTGTAAACAATTTTTTCCTTAGGTACGCACAAAGCAATCGAGCTGCGAATCAAATTATTACAAAAATTCCAGAATTTCGTCAACATCCTTCATACTTGTTACAATTTTCAAGTCTTAGGTGACATTTCGGAGCCTTGTTTTAATTAAGGACTTGAAGAGCCTCTTTTCCGCGTTTTTCAAATCTAGGTAATAGTTTTCTCAAACTTGACAAGGAAGATTCTTACAAATAACAGGCAAATCTGATCTGAGCACAATTCGCTTGAAACGACAGGCTGGGAAACAGAAAAGGGTTTGTTCGTTTTAAAAATGTTGAGAGTAGATAGACGACCTCTTGACCCAGACGGGATATACGTGCGATTCAAAGGAAATAAAACCGACACTGGATACATAAAACAGAAACCGCTTATTGCACCCCCTATAATTTTGTCGGCAATTAAGATCGTCGACTATGATTTACTCTTCATTTCGTAGACAGTGCTTGCACAAATAATTTTTTAAAACTATGATTATTTCAAAATTCTGATTCGAATTAAATAAAGTAATGATGCCAAACCAATCAATGGCAGACCATCAATTGCCACCTTTTGACACATCCCCAACTAAATATTATACCTCTGTATAAATGTATCTGTTGGATTATCTGAAAGTAAAGTGGTTGCCCAAGTTTCAGATTCTATCGTAGAAAAACCAGAAGAGATAAATTGTCTTTCTAAATATTTAATCAGAATCTAATGGAAGCCTTAAATATACCATCAAAAGGGAATAGTACCATGACCATCGATGTCCTGTCTCTCTTGACCGGACATTGACTGCGTGAACTTTGGTCTACCACAAGCGAACCTTCCATTGTGGGACATTCACCCGGACCAGATGACTTTTACATCTGTGCCCCAATCGTAGTCGTTTGGCCCCTCAGCACGTGTATGCCGTAGTACAACAATTAACTTTTGCATGGAGAACGTCTTAGGGTTTTCTTGGTTACGGTCTAAGTCATAAAACGCAAAACTTTCGGGTTTGGTTTATTTGCTTTATTTCATCATTCCAAACAGCATTTCGTCATTTGTGTGTCCTTTGGGTTGAGGCAGAAGAGATCATTGGTTGCCCAGCGGGAGGGGACATTTTTCTAACAGACAAAACGATAGTCATGAACCGTCCTTTTTTTATGATTGTTTTGTTGTATTTTTCATTCAAAAGTGATATTACCTTCTAGACGGGGCATATGCTTTTTTTTCCGAGATAAAAGTTCCGGTCTTCTTTTTTTTATGAATCAGACTATTAAATATTTATGAAAGTCTCTGCGAGTTATCACATGTGAAGTGGAGGTATGTGACGTGATTGGATTTTTCAAAGTGACTCGGAGATATTTTGGGCATTGTTTCGTTTTTATTGGCGCTCAGTGTATGTGATAGGCATGTCAGAGTGAACGCTGCAGATGTTGGATTATTTATGACAGTCAACTGTTGACATCTTGCCTATTGGCGCTTGGTTTTAATGTATTTTTGGACGTGTTTTGGAACTCTACTTGAATGAAGCAAATAGTAATGAGATGCGCTCACTCATCACCATAAAACAAGTCGAAGAAAATTCTGAAAAAAAATGTTTCTTCCCAGTTTTTTTTAGATCGTTGGAACAGCATTATAGCTGAAACTTGATACATTGTGTGAGCAATTTGTTTATTATATTTAAGGGGACCGTTTCAAAAGGATTCCTACGGAATCCTACTACTAAGGCTCAGTTGGATGGGTGGACCATCTGTCTTTCAAGAGGTTCTATCTCCAAATGCTCATATGTAAACATTTTTACAGAATGTGTATTTAATAAAAATCTTAATTTGAATAGAAGAAAAACGTGTTTTTAAAATCGCAACTCTGTGTTACGACAAGAAGAAGGCAATGAGAAATTTAAAAAATATATATTGTTGCTTATTGTATGTTGGTACGGAACCCTTTGGGTATGTTTATAACTCGTTCTTGGACGCTTTTTTTAATTGTGTTATTTTGACAACGACAACAAGTTCGTACAGGAGACTCGGTCTAAAAACTTACTTATCAACTGCAGCTGGTGTACGCTTACTACGAACCTCAACGCGATAATGATCGAAGTAACTGAATATCGGTCAGGAGAGGGTCCTTTGATTAGGAATTTGAAAAAAGATAATCACTCGCTTGACATTTTACTCGGAAAATCATACTCTCATACGGGGTTCATTTCAGTCTCGACGGATACGTAAACAAGCAAAATCCGCGAATTGTCACTGTTGGATAAGGTGTCATTTAAGATCGATTTTATACGAACAGTCCAGAGAAGATTCAGGTATTCAAACGCAATATTGAAAACAAAGGCACAACAATATCAAAAAGAATAAAGCAGCTTTCATAGGCAGGCATTTCCAAAACAGTCTTGAACTTGGTTGACAGAGTTAAAAATCGAGTTAAAAATCGGTAAAACTCGATCCCCTCATGACGTCGCTTCATAATCTATCGTCTTTTTCAATTGTGCTCTAGCAAATAAGACAATTGCATTTTCTCCCTCCGAAGATTCTTCGTATCTTCAGCGACACCAGGAATAGTGATCGGTTCATGCTGAAGCCCAATTTCAGTCGGAGAACTGGCCGCACAACTAGAATTTGGAGCGCTCTCGCAAACTCGGTACTCCATACCTACTAAAGATTGGAAAAGTTGAAGAACAAAGTGCTATGGTCTTTTCTCTAATTCCTTAATGAACATTTCAACCCGCAACCCCTTGAATTCGTGTTTAAATATTATAAAAATATAAGAAAATATTTTTCAAAATTTTAAATTATGAGTTATCTTGAAACCGTTTCAAGATATCGACTCTATGACTCCTTTTTAGGGTTCCAATCATAAAGGGTCCAAAGGAACCTATAACTACCCCTCCGCTGTCCGTCCATCCGTCTGTCACAGAGATATATTTCGTAAACCATTAAATAGGGACACTTACAATTTCCACAGGAGGTGTACTGCTATTGCCGCTACAACAACTATTAATAAAAATTAAATGAAGTTAAAAATGAGTGGAAGTCACCATACAAAGAAAGTGGTTCTTATAATCACAACTCAACTTAACACCTCAAAGTCGACAATGAGTTTAAGGAGCAACTTAACAACTTTCGAAAGTATGCAATAATTTCGTTCATCCAACACAATGTAAAAGCCCGGATTCCAATAATAGAAATGTAGTGGTGTTAGTGCGAATTGAATATTCTACAGTTTTCTACTCAAAACTTATTTTCGTGGCGGCATTTTTTTCATGCCTCAAAAATAAAAATCAATTTCATTTTTTAAAAATATGTTATTAAAAAAAGTATTACATGTAATTTGGATGTGTGTTTGAGCATTTCAAAAAATCACTTAAGACAGAGGGCTGCAGACATACACAAATCAGCTGGTCCAGATGGTATTTCCCTATAGTTCTGAAGGGGTGTTCTTCCACGCTGGCAAAACCACTGCGTACGCTTTTTCATCTTTCCTACTCCTCAGGTCTCTTTCCGAGCAGATGGAAAACTGCATTTCTCCAGCCTGTCCTTAAAAAAGGCGATTTATCTTTTACCTCCAATTACAGACCCATAGCACATACGTCCCTTCTGTCTAAGCTCATGAAAACGCTGATTAATCGTCAGCTTATGAAATACCTTGAATCACGAAAACTTCTTAACGATCCGCAGTACGGTTTTCGTAGCAACAGGTCCACTGGTGATTTGATGACTTGTCTCACTGAAAAGTGGAACAAATCTATACATAACTTCTGTGAAACAAAGATAGTTGCACTCGATATTTCAAAGGCATTTGACAGAGTCTGGCATCCGGCACTTTTGTCGAAAATGCGTGCATATGGGATCGGTGAGTCTCTTCTTCGATGGATTAGAAACTACCTTTTAAATCGTACAATACAAGTTGTATTGGACGATTTCAAGTCTGAAATTCATCATATAAATGCTGGTGTTCCCCAAGGCTCAGTTTTGTCTCCGACTCTCTTTTTAATTTTCTTTAACGATCTCTTGTCTATCACATCTTATCCAAAATATTCCTTCGCAGATGACAGTAACGTGTTTCTCATATGCGTTTAATGATTCACGCCCCTGCTCTTCGGACGTGGACATCGAACGACAACGTATGCTTAACTCATTAAATTCTGATATTGACAGCATAACCAAATAGGGACAAGCCAATAGAGTAGAATTTAACGCTTCCAAAACCCAATGCTGTCTTATGTCATTAAAGCGAAACCCTTACACCCAGCCATTGTCCATTAATGGTATTTGCGTTGAAGAAACCGAAAAGCTTTCAATGCTCGGTATGTGTGTCAATTCTAACCTACGCTACGTTGAAATGACCACATATTCGATATTGCCAAGAATGCAGCGAAATGCTTAGGTTTTCCAAGCCGGTGCAAGAAGTATTTTACCAAGCTCATAAGTTTACCCTTAAGCCAACTTTCGGGCGCACTGTGAAATTTAGAAATTATTTTATAGGCCGCACAATGCGCATGTGGAATGCGTTACCTCGCTCTATTTTTCCTTTGCACTGCAACCTACAACCATTTAAAACCAATGTGCACTGGTACCTCCTTTCTTTCTCTTCGACTTTTGCTCGTGCTGTGTAAAAGACCACTTTAAGGTTACTTCAAATCCCTTGAGCACTTGAGCACTATTTAAAAAAAAAAAAAAAAAACTTTAAGCACACAATGCAATTCAATTTTTTTTTATCTGAATGCGTTGACAACTATATCGATATACTATATCTCTAGTTGCGGATCTGACATAACATTTTGGGGTAGGAAATTGGAGTTCGCCCTAAATCCATTACATTTTCCATAGCAAGTCTGCATCAAATAATCTTTTGATCTTGTGATCGTTTTCAATCGTTATTTGTTCAAACTTTGTTTTCCCCCTTCTGAAATTCCTAACTTGAGAACTATATTGTTGTGTTCTTTAGAAGACGCGGAACCCTTCGTATGAGAGTCAACTCTTACTTGACTTCTTTTGTTTGTTTGGTTGCCATATTTAACTTTTAAAATAACTCACTTCAAAAACACACTTGCAGAGACTCCTCTCGCATCACAACTGTCGTCAAACTGATTATGTTCGTCATGATTCACAGCTAAATTTAAATAAAAAATAACCCCACGCAAACCGGACTGAATATAATATAAATTCAATGAATGCCATTTGAATCATTTAAATCGTTTTGATTTCAAGAACACATTTCTGAAAGCAATCGTCGCTCGTTTGTTCGTCACGTTTTAAATATAATCAGCCGTTTTTGAAACAACATGGATAAATCTAAAACCTCAGCTCGGTCTATTCTGTCGTTTCGCTAGATCAACGCTGGAAGAGATAATTAGGTATCAAAATTTTAACATATCTCTTTGTTTGGAGGTCCACAGAGAGTGAGTTGTTTATTTTAAAATGTGTTTGTGCGTATTTTTTCGTCTCGCATGATTTTTGAAGCATGCTTGCGAAATAAACGCCTAACCGGGAATCATAAGATTTGCATTATCTGTTTAATTATTATAACTAAAAAACCTTGTAAAATCGCATCAATTTTCTACTTCGAAAAATACCATTAAAAGTTACTTAAAACAAATTAAGGATTTGAATTTCGATTTGATTTTTATTTTGTCTTGAATGGAATTGAAAATTGTTCAAATGTCGTCCATGAGAATTCTTGTAGGACAATGTTATTTTTTAGTGACTTTTCGACCTTTGTCGAGCAAAAACTCGGTCATAATTTGACATGTAAATATTCATTTTCAAAACCTCAAGAGATTGTAATATCTAAAAAATGACGCAATTCACTTAAACCGAAACCACTAATGCAGCGACGATATATAGTATAACGATTGATAACTCGTCTATCGGATTCATTGCAGGAAGCGGGCAGCCTTCTGTATAGCCTTAACTTCTGCTGAGAATATACGACGAGAGATCGAATACTTCGAGTACGGTGCCGTGTAAACTTCCAGATTGCAGATTTTCTGAATTTATCCTCTGTCCAATCCTCCCTACCTGCGATCAGTATTTTGTACCCAGATTCAAAGTCTAAAAAGAATTCAATATAATCTGTATGATTCGGAATTGTCGCATTCTTGATTATCTGGATTCTGGTAGTTGATGAAATGCTAATTGTACTTTGTCATGTCGACTGCAATCCAATATCCTACGTAGACGACATAGCCCAAGTCGCAAAAGGCAAATTTCTTTACCCCATTAGAGATATTATGGTAACTTCGCTTAATAAGCTAGCAAAGTATACAAGAAGAGCAGGTGTAGATGTAAACCAGTCTAAAACAGAGCATAAATGAGTATGTATGTTTTATAACGCGATGACCTTAAAATAATTGGAGAATGTACGTATTTATTTGATGTCTTTCAATTTAATTAAAAAGAATTACTGGCTAACAGCTCTGGCAATCAAACCGAGCTTAAAATAATACTCGTAGAAATTCATTCCATCTAAGACGCTTAATTCTTCAAGTTCGCCAATTTTTCCTCTTAATGCAATCCTTGACAAATATCGTCAGGGATTTTGAAAACTGTTTACGTCTGTCTTGTCTGGAGAAAGATAAAAATCATAAACAGAATAATGAGTCTAAAAATCGAAATCCCTCACATCCCAGACAAATAAGATCCAATTATGTAATCGATAATCCTCACCTATCGGGACGAGAGCCTCTCAAAGCATGCCAATTATAAACATTGTCACCCTAATCGATTCTCAGAGGACAACATCTTTGCTTATTATCGATTCATAAGTGTAAGGACTACGGAATGTGTTTGTCTTGAATAATTGTGTTGCCACTTGGTTGTTTAAGTGTTTGTGACTTTGAGACAACACCTACACACATTCCTGTGGGTGTCTGCTGAAGTGTGTCTCTGTAATTAGGATAAATCCGAGTGCAATCTGTGAAGGATAAAAATTCACTGACATAAAAAAATTAGTCAATATTTTGCGTTGAGGACGAAATGAATGGCAAAAATCTAGATCGGTTCATTTGGTTGCTTCCGAAGCCAACATTGCGAAAGTACACACAAAACTTGGGGACCACTTTCTAAGGAGGACACATAATGAGAGGACAACTTTGTGTACAACGGTAAAGGTTATAAATTATGAATTATTCGCCCGCTGAGCAGGTTTGCCCCATCGCTCAGGTATCCTTCTTTAATATTTAATTTGAGTTTTCCCAACTCGTGCTTTGACTGCTTGAATAGGATGTAGCGGATGAGTGGCCACTCCAATGAATACGCAGAAAAGTATAAAGAGCACTCTCTCAAGAGTGTATATTTGAGGGACACGAGCGACGAGCATGCAGGTCCTTTCCGTGGAGCAATAGTCAAATGGGTTTTAAAGTCATTCAGAATTCTAGTGTGTTTGCGTGCTTTTTGCTAGTGCTCTCGAGGACAGGACAGGAAATATATTTTCAGCTCATTGAATGAGTGAACAAGGTAAATATAGAGGAGTTCTATTTGCTTGGATTTCGGAAACAATTTGGATAAGAACAAAGCGTCCGTTGTCGTTGGGTTTGTAGGTCGTCTCAATGTACATATGAATCTATAGTATCCTATTACATGAATCGAACAAATTTCCAGGGCCACTGAAAAAACTCTCCTAATGCAACACGTGTTAGGTTATTATCTTCTGTTGGGATCCAAATGCCAACGGCAGCCACGTGCACACGTGCTGCTCTCTTCATAAAAACAAAATAAAAAACGTTCAAGTAAACAAAATGCCAATTTCGCAAGACTGACATCAATATTGACCTTAATTCTTGAGCCAATTTTATTTATAAAATGTAAGAAAAAGGAAATGTTTTCTTTGTAGGGTGCCGTAGCGAAAGCTTGCCAACGGAATGCTTTAACCAAGAAATCGCGGTCCGTTCGTCCGCTTGCAATAGAACGCGTACTTCTTAATCTGCTATTATAACAGATAAAAAAATGAATATGAAGGGTAAAATTAAGGTGGAGGGAATCCTTTTACAAATAATATATTTTTATTGAGAAGTTGAACACTTTTTTTTAGGCTTAGATACGATTCTGCCTGCCAACGCTAAGAAGAAGGCTATGAGAAATCTTAAATTTGAAAAACATCGAGTGTTGCTTATTGTACGGTGGTAAGGGACCCTTCGTGTGTGTGTGTCGATCTCGTACTGGCCCGTTTAGAAAATGTCAAAATCGACGAGTTTTCATGGCAATTGCAACTTTTTGTTAGGTTATGATGCAAAATCACGTCCTTGGCTCAGTGGCAAGATTGCGTCGGACTTCCGAACATGTGGATACGGGTCTTAAATCGTGCAAATAACATTTGGTATTTTTAGGTCTCCAAGTCAGGTAACGTTTCAGCACATGTTATGAATATGTATCGATCAATATTAAATAGACTTCGAAGGATAAGTTCCTCAAAGATGTCTTTGGAATGCAATCTCAAAAAGCGGAACACAAAATTGCTGATTGTATTTCGCAGTGCCTTTTAGCAGACCCTGTTACCACTATGACCTTTCTGTGGCCTTAAATGTTCGCTGCCTAATCTGGTTTGAGTTTTGTAGGGCTTTCAAATGCTCCGAACCGGAGTACAACTCAAATTTCGAGGCGGAGCCTGTTGGCCAGATTTCGAAATCAATCAAATAAACCCAAACCTCAAACTCCATCGCCGTCATAACTTTTGGAGCTCTTTCCCTTTCTTCTTTTTCCTTCATAAAGATTACTAAAATGAAAAAGTAAGCTACATTAACTTAATAAATTGCACCGTGAGACTCACCTCCAGAGGAATGCTCGTCAATTTAAGGTGGAGTTCCATTTCGGTCGTACAATCAAGTGTGGAAATTTCTCTTAACAGCCTCACAAATAGAATCTGGAACGCTCTTCCACAACTCGGTTTTTCAATCTAAGTCAATCACGTTCTGTTTTTGAATTACTGCGTCGATTATTAAGATGAATTAAATTGAGCCTTGCTTATTTTGGTAGCCTTTGCAAACCCCTCCTATTGTGCAGTATGAAGGTAGAGTTTGCTCGTTTTTCTGCCACGGTCAGTTAAGCTCGGCAACGAAACAAAACGTCATTCTCGAATAGTTCCTTTGAAATTCGTCCATAAAGCGCAGAACATCGACGCACAGGTAGAAGCCTCACAGTAGATAGATATAATTTCGAAGCAGTCAAGCTATCGGGTTTAGACATCAAGCCGAAAATCTCACTCACTCTTGCTTACCGCTTCAATCCTGGCTCAGATCCTACGAAAAAAATTGACATTAATTTTTCACGAAGAACTGCAATTAACTTAAGGTGCAGCAGTTGAAACTTCTTTGGAGTCAACAATTGTAAAGGAACCCCACCCAACCGACTGTAAGCATATGGCTAGTTGGAGAGACTTGATGTTAACTTTAAATCGAGTGCACTATACACAAATTGATTTTAAAAATAAACTGTTTGTCTGTCTTTCAACTCAAAATTCTCAGAAAAACCCTGATTAATCGAAAGAGGGATACACCTATTCACTCTTTAAGTCATGTGTGACACTAGTGACAGATCAATCAATGATAACCTTGGAGTCCAATTTGTTTATTGAACCATAGTTTCCCACCACAGTAGCCATGACGTTTTCTCCCTCCATACTTATGTATCTTCACATATTCGTAATGAATCACTCTCAATCAATTAACAAGTTTCTGCTTTAATATGAACCTTCGCCGGTTGATATCAAATTATATTTTCTCAAAGTCCTTGCTTTAATAACGTATATTTTAACTTAAAGGAGAGGAAAAATTATTCAACTTATTCTATTTTTTCACCGATTCCTTGCTTGGACTATGAGCTTTGCTCTGCTCTTACTCTCAAGTATTCTTACTGAACATCAGAGGCTGAGTTTGAAGATGAGATGTATTTCTCGCATGAATTTGCGAAAAGAAGACTGAATCATAGATCTACACATTTCTACGAAAAATCTGAATTTTTTCCTTTCACTTCTCTTATTGGTATTGAATGTTAACCGATTTTGCCTATCACTACCAGGCGTCGAGCCGCATGACAACTGTTCTATGAAACGGGATCATTGCCTACTTTCAGGCGTTCAAATGACTTTTAATTTTTAACATTATTTGCTTCCCATCAGGAAGTTCTTGTTTTTAATTGTTTTTAAAGCGGCCATAATAGAACACATTCTGTAAAAATGCAAGTGTATATTTATTATGATTCAGAAGATACAGCCCTCTGACGGACGGACGGAAAAGGGAGGCTTAGTAAAAGGGTACGGTTCGAACTCCTTGGACACGGCACCCTTTAAATGAAAGACTTCTTGTAGTAGATTTTGGTTTCAATTACACCATTGGTGGAGACCGAATTATGGCGAAAAATTCACCATCGACTAATTTGCATTCACTTAGTTCGCAGTATTTTATTCAACATTAGTTGATATACTTGAAAGTTGTGTTTATGAAGATTGGATCATTACCCTGCTGTGAGATTTAGGCCTTCAAAGCAGCGCCAATAACAACTCACCTTCACAAGTCATTATTATTGACATCACGAATCAAGAATACCAGCCGCCAATAAAATAACCACCAAAGCAAAGCCACGGTTTTGCTAGAACTATTTTCGCTGTTCGACCATTCCAGTGGTAGAGGCGTTAATTTGATCCTTGGCCTTGCTAGAGGTTACAAAACGAAAATCAGGTTCTTCTGTAATTTTAAAGACTATGTTGTCACCAATTTGAGGGAATCGTGCTCATACAAATATTGGCAACATTTCCAGCAGCTGCCAAACTCGCGAGATAAACATCAACTCCATAAACGACCCTTAGATAGAGATCCGAAGAAGACTCTTTGGAGGCAATCAATGCTACTTCGATTTCTTCAAATAAATAGTATCTCCCGGCTCGAAGGACCAAAATCATGCTCTTCCAAAAACAGAATCCACAATCTGAATGATACCAATGGACAACTTAATGAATCAACCGACCAATCAGGGATGCCAGGAAGCATGATCTTAACAACTGAAAGCAGCGTATCCTGGACCATGAACGATGAAAAGCAGCTTTGGCTGGTGCTGAATTCGTCCTTAAAAATAAGAATGTGCTAAGGTTATTTTGGAGGTTCTTTCGATTTCAGTCCCTTGACTACTCCAGTTTTGAATTCAAGCTCATATTGCTTTGTTGGACGTAGTCAGTCCCATAAGCTTATGTTTGCTCTTATCTCGTCTGAACAGAATCGGATTTTGCTCCTCTCTGATCCGTAAATTGGTGACCACATGTACCCCATCACATATTGCGAATACTCTTACGACGAAGGATTGCCTTCCGTGTAGATATTGATTCCGCTGGGGTTTCTTCTCTGCCAAGACATCCATGTTGTTTCAAAACATCGCATTGCTCCTTAGAATTCATCATCCCTGCGTTCGGTACACACCTCCTCGACAAACTCACATTTTGCCAAATCATAAACAAGCCTACAATTTATTTACCTTTGAGATCACCAACAGACTTTCGTACGTAACATGTAAACAAAAACGATATCTTGAGGGCCATATTATTTGGCTTCGAATCGAATGTTCTCGACTCCTGTCCGAGTCAATCGGGTGGGGCTGATTCGAGCACAACGCCATTTGTTGTGCATTTAATTTGACTTGAGTTGTTGCTGTGCAAATTGCTGGCCAACTTCAAAATGTATCCCAATGGGACCTGTAGGTCGGCCGGAGAATTGTGAGACATGGCATGATAACACTTTGTTAATTAATTAAATTCCAAGTCTTTACTTGACCAGTGGATTACATAATGCTGCCGTCAGGCAAATGAATACAAAAGGCATTGAGTCGTAACGTCATAATGTGACTTGGGTAGGAGGAGCTGTATTCGTGTGCTGGAACTGGAAGGTATCAATTTAGTTGAATTCGTAAAAGTTTCCTCAATGGAAAACGGCATAATGCTCTTAAGCAAGAAGTTAGTTTTGTTTATTTGTAGATAAAACTAGTCAAGTGGAATGGGGCAGGGGAGTCTAAAAGTTTCGGTTGGAAAGAAAATTGAAAGAAGACACAATGGGCGTTGGTGTATGTATAATTAAGTTAGTTAATAGTTAATAGTGACCTGATTTAATAGTAACTTTAGTTACATTGATAGTGGACAGTTTGTCCAGTCCAGTAATGGAAGTAATTCTTTCATCAATGGCTGAATGTTATTCTAGTAAAAGTTACTTATTTGGCTTTGTCACAGTATAAAGTTATCAATTATCTATATAATAATCAGCAATTGTTTTGTTTTGATGGTAAAAGACTTGTTAACATGTAAATCAAAATACCACTATCGGCAAATTAAATACTGCGAATTGTTCGAATGCAAATAAGTCAATATATATACAAAAAAAAATACAAAATCAAATGAATTAGTATTCATGTTAATATCCCAAGAAGAAAAAAAATCAGATCTTTTTTTGTAAAAAAATAGAATAGGATCCAAAAAACACGAGGACGTTTGGGAAAGGAATTATACTACTCTTTGAAACACTGGTTGTAGTCACTTTCCGGGATGGCCTTCAGTTCCGTCTTCGCTGCGGCTTGAATCTCCTCTATCGTATCAAAACGGTGTCCCCGGAGCGGTCTTTTGAGCTTGTTGAACAGCCAGAAGTCGCACGGCGCCAGATCAGGTGAATACGGTGGTTGCGGAACGATATGGGTTGAGTTTTTGGCGAAATGATCACGAATTACGACTGCGGTATGGGATGGTGCATTATCGTGGTGTAAAAACCAAGAATTGTCTTTCCACAATTCCGGCCTTTTTAGGCGGATAGCGTTACGCAAACGACGCATAACGTTCAAATAATATTCCTTGGTAACTGTTTGGCCGGTTGGAAGGAATTCATAAAGCACAACACCACGATAATCGAAGAAAACAGTCAACATGACCTTGATTTTTGAACGACTTTGGCGCGGTTTTTTTAGTCTCGGCTCTCCTTTGGCACGATATTCGCTCGATTGATCGGTTGTTTCGGGGTCGTAAGCATAGATCCAAGTCTCATCGCCAGTTATAATGAGTTTCATGACATCCTGGTAGTCGGAAAGCATTGTTTCACACACTTCAACGCGACGCCTTTTTTCCAAAAAATTCAATGTTTTCGGTACCAGTCGTGATTTGACGCGCTTGAGGCCCAAAGCATCCTTCAAAATGGTATTGACTAAGCCTTTCGATAAGCCAACTTCATCAGCAAGGTCTCTAATCGTTAATCGATGGTTTTTCAACACCAAATCTTTGATTTGCTGGACGTGAGCTTCATCGGTTGAGGTTGATGGTCGCCCAGAACGCTCTTCGTCTTCGACACGTTCGAAACACTCACTTTTAGCAGCTCACGAAACGACGCGTATCTCAAACACTATGAATATATTTTGACATGAAATTTCACATAGATGTCACTGACAGTACTGCCAACCTAAAAAGAAAGAAAAATTTCCAAATCCTTCGACGCGCGCAGTTTAAATTCATATGTCACCATATTTTTTGGACACAGTAGTATCTGCTTTGATTTAGTTTGTTTGAATGTGTTAGATAAACGACCGTTCGATTTGACATGATATATTTGAGTGAGTAGAATAGAAAGAAAAAATAAGTAAAGTACATAGCAAAAGTTTGGCAATGTGTAGAAGAACGAATGTTGCCATTTAGCAATAATACAAAAATGATACTAATAAAATACTGCTAACAATTTAACTTATGATGATAACGATATTGCAACTGAAATTAACATTACTTTGTGAGTGTAAGAAAAGGATTATCTGCTTAATTCCAATACATCACTCAACATTATTTTGATCTTGAATACAACGTAGAAAACTTTTTTATTTAAACTGCTACAACTACAACTGAAGTAATGTCAATCATCAAGCACCTAAGAAATACAACTTCTTAAGGATATAGCAACAGACATAGTCAGCCAAGAAGAGCTCGGTATATGTAACTCCTTTGCTCGCAAACATAATAAATAGATCATTTGATGAAGTATTTTTTCCTGATCAACTAAAATCTATAAGAAAGAAATGAAAATAGATAAAGTTTACTACCTGCCAATTGCTATAACATCAGTATTTTTAAAAACTTCGAAATAACATTTTAAAACAGCCTCTTAAAACAACGGTAAGGTGATGATCAATATTGTTTCAATCAAATACAAGTATGCAGAGTCATACAAAAACATATGGAACAGAAGTGAAAGGTTTCCGCAATCTTCATAGACTTAGAAAAAGCCGTCCATAAATGAACAAATTGATACTTATTGGCTTTGACGCGAAAGTATTCAATTGGTTTAAATCATTTTTAGAAGTAAAAAGAAATATGTAAACGTCAACAATGCCAATTCGCATATCAAAGAGCTGATGTATTGAGTTCCCCAGGGCAGCATTCTTGGACCATTATTTTTCCTCACCTTTATCAATGATCATGTGAGAATATCAGCTTAGTTTTTAGAAGCGTGACCCGAAAGAGATTCGGAAAGAAAAATGCAAGAAGACCTGATAAAAATTTGCAATTGGCTAGAACAGAACAAAATATGTCTTATTATTAACAAAACAAAACATCATAATTTTTGATCCTAATCCGCACATTAAATTTGTTTATCTTGCAGTTTATATTAATCAAGACCTGAAATTAAAAAAACATGCAATGTTTTTGGAGCAGAGATTACAATGGTTGCTGGAGTATTTCGGAGAGCTTCGAAATACTTTGATGAAACCTGCAAAAGAATGGTTTTTTACTTACTATTCCATAGTATTCTTTTTTATGGGATCGAAGACTGGGGGAGCTGCTAGTTGCTCAGAATATAGCAATAAAAATCTTTTTCGACATCCATTAAGAGAAAGAACAAAACACATCCATGAAGCTCATAACATATTACCAATTTTACTACGTCTTCATAGTAAAACCTGAATTCAACAGGGTTGTCCATGAACACATCATCAGAACGGCTAACTTAATTCACATTTCATCGACAATTCAACACCAATCGATTACAAAATATAATACTTTCTACAAGCAGATTTCAAAACCCTTAACAAAAAAACTTTGTTTTGATTAACTCATTTTTTTTAAGTCAATGTCATGCTACATGTTCTTATCTGATCTCCAGAAGATCCGTCGGAGTAAAATAAAACAATCACACCTTACAGGAGGTTCAGTGAAGAGTCACTTCAGTAAAACAAAAACAAAAGAGACTTCGAACACTTTTTAGAGAAGATTTGTTTTCTTCGTCGCATATTTTCCCTCATGGGAACTGAAATGCGACAGCGAGCTCCTTGAGTATTACCAAGCTATGGATGTAGCTTAAAACGCAAAATCATATCGAGGCAATTGACGGAGCATATTTCCTATGGTTCAGTATTCTTGACGATATACTTTTTTAGGTTCGAAACCGTCTTTATTATATTTGTAATAAATGTATTGTGTTTGGGCCAGGCTCTTCTTGGAACTGTTGTGGGTTTGATCTCGAGAAAGTTTGACTCTCAATACTTTATGCTTTCTGGTGTATAAAGGCAGTTCAATCTTCGAGGGACTTACTTCCACATTTGGATATCAATTATGATCCTCAAGTAGAAATTTGTATCTGAGACGTTTTAATTTACATCAGCCTGATTATGGCTCACCCGAAATATTCAAATGTTTTTTGTCCTCTATGATAACCAAGTCATTGCATTATCTCGCACGAATATTGTTTAAATGCAAAATTTTTATCTTCTCAAATTTAAACGTTTTCTCGTATGTGCATTCACCTGCCAACTCCATAGGGAAACAGAAAATTAATCATTGCAGTTGTTCTATTCGGAGGAATCCTTATCACACGTGAGAGGTGGGGTAGCAAAAAAATAGCTGCCAAACTATTCGACCTGAAATATTAAACCAATTGTCGCCTGCTAGACGGCTAGTGTTGAAAAAAGCACTACGCAAGTAAGGCTTGAATTCAGTGAGTTGCGATTCTCCTGCCTTCTTCTCAATTGAGTTCATCGGTATTTTTATTGCCAATAAAGTTAAATTTATTGTTTTTAGGAGAGTTGTAAAAAGACTTAATCTCTTTGAAAGATCGGAATGAATGAAAAACAAAGTTGGACTAAAAATAAAACTATTCTCATGAAGTCAGTTATTGGTGCATTCAATTTAAACAGTTCATTGTATTGAGTCAAGTGATTGCATTATTTCGAACAACATTACTGAATTCATTTGCTGTTACTTGAAGTTTGCAGTGAATTCCCATCAAATCAGTTTAAGTCAGTGAATTCATTCATTGGAGCCAAATGAATAAAGCTCGGACTAGTTGAGTCGAGATGAATGTCCTGTCAATGCGAGCCAAGTGAATTTGATATGTCCCGAAATACGTCTTCGGTGAAGTGTTACGAATTCAATTTTACATGGACATTTAAATATCAGAGAATATAAACGAACATAATATAACAAAAAATTCTGAGCTATGCGCCACAATAGATCCCCGTAGGCAATGGCTGATCGAAGAGAGAAGACGAGCTGAACGCTGATATCTTTTGCATAAATGTTTTCACAAGGAATTTCAATTGCGGAAAATACTTTATCCTACTAAAACTTCTTGTAGGATCTACAAGCCGGCAAACAGCCCAAGCACTTTAGAAGGGGTGCATTAAAGTTTAAGATTCACTTTAACCCAATCACGCCCACGACGATTCACTCACTCACTAACTTCGCCATAAGTTGAGTTTAATTAATTGATATCCGAATATGATTTCAATTCTAAAATGACTAAAAATTTAATGCATCAATCATTGACTTCAAAAGAATAATGATTTAAGTTTCTTGCATTCACAGTCTTTCTTGAATTCAGCTTATACCGGATGGTGGTAAGAAACGTTAAGATTTATTTGATGAATAACACTTTTCTTTTTTATTTCATTTAACCTTGTCGTTTTTTTAATTTAAGATTATGGTTGAAAATATGTGGTTTGTTATCTTAAATATTCACGGCTTTAAGAGACATACAACAGAAATTCGATAACCTTTAGACATTCTGCTATGATCGGAAGCTCATGGTAAAATATTCCAAACGTGGAACAATACTGTTCCGTACCCCACTAGGACAGGGTAAATCAGACGCAATTGGAGAAAATTCTGACGGACTCCAGAGTCAAAGACTGTTGGGCAATAACTAGATGATCATTTAGACACATTTTTTTAAAACAATGAACACATAGACAACCATTTGAAAAAGGCGACGGCGGCATTTATGTCGCTTAGTAAAATTTTTTAACTTCAACTATCCGATGTGGAGGCCAAGCCTTAGAGCGTCCAATTCTTACCCGACGAAAATGACTCCAAGCCTTGATAGATAATTTTATCCATAGGCTAATAAGAAATCAATTCGCGCGATCAGCGAATGTTACTGAGAACGAACTCATATCAGGCTTGTTTTATCCTAACCCTGAGTATTTTAGAAACACTTTAGCAACTGGACATATACCACCTGAGGCATTCTTGTACTTGGATGCGCATGGCTACTTGTCGGACTCGAGAATTGTTCCCACTATATACCATGTTGCTAGAAGGGGCAACAGAAAAAAGGGTTCTTTTTGCGCCAGAAAACTTGGAGCTTGAGTCTGTTGAATGGAGGTATTGTATGAGTGTACCTGGAAGAGATAAGCTTGATTGCAGTAGGCTTAATAGGGACAAATATTGGTGGCTTGACTGTGTTGAAGCTAGCGCTTAGTTTAAGTTAGGTTAATTTAGGTGAAGTTAGGCTAAATTACTTAATCTTAAGTTATTTTATTTTTGTAAGTAGGTCATAAGTTAGCTTGAAAGTTAAAAGGTGAAAAATTGGAAAAAAAATTACCACATCTTTGTTTTCCAATTTGTTCTAATAATAATCATAATTAATAATACTATATAAATTGTTCTAGGTCCTAGAATTAGAAATATGATATTAAGGGTCCGACATCTAACGTTTTTTTCAAACAAGTGCTTATTTCGTGAATGGAAACACTTAGCTCATGTCTGATTTGACAGATAATAAGTTTTGTCCTTCCGCTGAATGAATATGGTTATGTAAACGCTTGAACAACGCTGGGAAATATTGTGCCATTACTGTGAAAATCATGGTAATGTTGTAGAATGTGTGCGAAAATTGCGTACGGATTTTGGAAGAAGAGAAGCACCATCAGCTTCGTATGTTCGTTATCTTGTGAAAAAAGTGAAAGAAACTGGCATCCTCATCGATAAACCAAAGCGTGAAAAGCCAAAAACAGTGCGTATACTCGTTAATATTGCCGCTGTGGCAGAAAGTGTGCGTGAAGCGCCATCAACATCAATTCATCGTCGTTCTCAACAATTGAACATTTCGGAGACATTTTTGCATAAAGACCTTGGTATGACGCCATACAAAGTCCAATTGATTCAGGGGTTGAAGTCAACTGACCATCCAATACGTTTTCGCTTCGCTAAGTGGGCCTGCGATCGACTTACAGAAGATGCCGATTTTGCCAAAAAAAAATCATCTTTTCAGATGAAGCTCATTTTGATCTTGGCGGGTATGTAAACAAGCAAAATTGTCGCATTTGGGGCACAGAAAACCCGCACGCGAGTCACTATTTGGTGGGGATTTCGGTCCAGAGGCATAATAGGCCATTTTTCTTCGAAAATGAGCAAGGAGTGGCCGTTACAGTCAATGTCGGGCCATGTTGAACGAAAATTATTCACAAGAATTGAAGAGGAGGATATTGGCAACATTTGGTTTCAACAGGACGGCGCTACGTGCCACACAGCCGAAGCTACACTCGATGTTTTGCGCCCTGTTTTTGAAGATCGCATTACCAGCCGCAGAGCTGATGTCGTTTGGCCACCTCGGAGCTGCGATTTGACATCATTGGACTATTATTGTGTGTGGGGTGCCCTCAAAGATAAGTGTTACGCCGACAAGCCAATTGACGCTCTAAAGGACAATATTCGTGAAGCCATTGGTGAAATACAGCTGCACGCAATCGATAATGTGCTTAAAAATTGGACCGATAAGTTATTTGGCGGACCCTTTTTAAGATGTTAAATACTGCATACTGGATCCGTTACAGTTCTTGTACCCTTAAAATTAAGTTATGTTTAAAATTTTTTACTCCTTTGTCTAAATTATTTAAATTGATCGATTGTGAAAATAAACGAGTTAAAAAAAAAAAATATGTTGACGCTGTGTTCAAGATAATATCTCTCAAGTGATGCCCATTGTGATGTACTCTCTCCAGAGCATTTTTCATTACTTTTCGTAAAAGTTCAGGTCCCAACGCCTTCATTTCTTCCCAGATATTGGCTTTAAGCTGTTGCATGGTTGTTGGCTTATCGGCATTCACCTTACTTTTAACTTTACTTTTTTTTTAAACTCCGCATAATCCGATCTCCAAAAATGTCCCTCAGGAGTTGGACAAGCTTTGTGAGCTGTGTGGAACTTAACGGTTCTCTACCTCTAGACTTAAAAAAATTCAATCATTGCCCGGTTGAAAACCATCCACTTTAACCGCAACTCGTTCGTCATTTTTGAAAAAATACGGTTCGATAATTCTTTCTGAGGTTATTCCACACCATACTGTGCATCTAACGTTCAATATTTTTTGTGAATAACGTCATTTTTATCTCGGAAAATGTCTTGAAAACGCCGTGCACTCTGAATGCGTATTTGTGGATTATTTGTTTTCAACTTTTGAACCAGTTGTATCTTATACGGAAAAAGGTATAACTGCCTTAAAGTTCTTTACAAAGACCACCTAGACATTACCAACTTGTGAGCACGTCGCCTGGTGGAAATTTCACTTGCTTGTACCCGTGCAATGTTCACATAATTTCGAACTCTACGAACTTGAATTCAGTCAAGAAATTGACCAGTCAGAGGCCGCCTATAAATAGAAGAATAATGCGTAGAAACCAACATCAAGCCACTGCATTATCACTCGTTCGAAACACCTCCAATTTAAGCTGTAGCTAGGCTGTAAAAATCATTACAAGTCCACATAGCATGTATCCTTGAGGCTGGTCAAGAGTCCGCTTTGCAGCAGTTGCAAAAGAGTTTTACTCGTGATGAGCCGCATATTTTTTGCATTTGCTCTTCGAGGACGATGCGACTCAATTTATTCTCGTGAACTTTTGCGTTGAATAAACACATTACCTAAATTTCTGATGAAACTATTTTAGGCTTCGGCGAAGTGCTTGTTTACATTTGGAGTTGCATAACAAAGGTCGGTTGGCACTTTTTCTCTCAAAAATACGCACAATGATAAAGCAAATTAGTTTCATAACCAGACTTCAATCTTCCCGCTGTGAATCAAATTGCAGCCGTCAGCCAAGGTAACACACGCAGGTAACCGATAGAGTCTATTGACTTCCTAGCCCTTGCTACACTCATTAAAATCGTTATCCAAGCGACAACATCATACCACCCAGAGCCACATCCAAAACCATTACACTCAATTTGAACACAACCGGCAAAATTATCTGGCACTTGGGAGTAAATTGAATTTTCACTCGAATTACCAGATTTATCGAGCATCCGCCCATGTGTGTCCTTACCGTATAACACGGTATATGCTTTATAAAATCCATAAATAAAACGTCCCGCATTTTGTCATTAACGTTTATGACCAGCTAAAATCAAAAAGTAATCATGTCCAGCTGGCGAAACCCTGAAAAACTCATTACCGCCACCGGCCATCATCAAGGTATAAGCAGTAGCATCCTTATACTCGATTGTGTATTGCCGGGCCAGGCCGGGCGACGTGGCGTGGCGTGGCGTGGCGCGCTTCCATCCCACACATCCGCACATAAACACTGGAGAAATGTCCTGGTCGTAAAACGAGGTTTCCCCCCAAGCCACTTGAAAACTTCAACTCATGTGCTCATGAAATGGGATTCCATTAGCTTGGAGCAAAAACAAAACAACAAAAAAAAATAGAAGAAGAGAAAAGAAACAGTAAAGGAATAGAGGAAGAGGTACAATGCCAACGGGGAACGAAGGACTACAAAAGCAAAAGCACTGTTCGCAATGATAGAATGTTTCTCTGGTGTATTTATCATAATGTGGTTGATCCTTAATTCATCACTACTTTGTCTTTTCGTATTTTTTTCTTTTTGGTTTACAATTTTTTTTGCACGTTTTTCTTCGCGCTGCAAATTCTTCACCCCAGTCTGTAGAGTGCGATAATTTGTGCGACGACATAATGAGGATTAATCCTCGAGCGATTAGATATGTACACTCATCGCAGATGAACAATTTTTCTGTCCATCTAAGCGTTCCAAATGGACGCAGTATTGTCACCCAACACAAACTCTTATTGATATCGAGTTTGAGAAGAAGAGCCCAGCGGGAAAAGTATGCCACATTACAAGTGTACCTGGCTCATCAGAGAGAGTCTAAAGAGTCATGGTAGCCTTCCAATCGCCACTGCTCTGGCATACGCGAGAGCGGGATTCTTTAATCGGAGATTCTGTCTTATAAACTTGTCATCACGAACCTGGCGACGAAGATCCTCCTTGCTTGAGGATTTTTTCCGTTCGTTGAATGTGACCAAGTCAGTGTGTTCCTCGTTATAGTACAGCGCATAGAGTATTCCGTGAAGAATTCTGGTCTTCTAACATGCTGATAGTCTTCCAATTGACTCCATAGAACAGAATCGCAGAAGCAGCTGAGTAAGTCTTCACCGAATCTCCACTAAGCTGTCATTCCGCGATAGGTTAACTCCTTTACCACTTTAAAGTTAAATCTGTCAATAGGGAAGTTTTGTACCAGGCGGATGAGAGTTGATGATGATCGTGATGATGTTACGATTGGGGAGATCACTTGGACCAATTTGTTGAAGAAAGTGCCTTCCGGGTCAACACCTGCTTTGCGCACTATCTGTTCGGCTTTACCACGATCCAAAATTCGGTCATCGCCTTTCAGAGATGAAGAGGCTCGATCAAGCCAGCATATGTTTTATTGGGAAGGCTTCAAGCTTTCAAACAGTATTTACTTATGCGACTGTAAATAGCGATATGCCTCGATGATTGTGCATGCATCAATACAATGTTTGAAAAGGTCCACGATTAGACGATCAGACAGGGCCTTGTTACTGTTTTTCTACTTGTTCCTTAAAAGTGTCTTCTTTTCTGACTCTAGGCGGACATTCAGAAACTGCTGAAAAAGCATCCCAAACTCCATCCATCCCCTGGGTTTCGATAACTATGTTTCGCCGATTTGAAGAGTCTGAGTTCGGGACTTGACATCAGCTCGTTGGGAACTTTTTCCGACACATTTTTTGAGGATCTAAGCTTTGGTTATCTACTTGATGGCGACACTCGTTCTTGTCATTCCGGTCGATTCGCAGTTTCTCTCCGTTGTGCAGTCGAACTCAAAATAGAGCTTCAATGAGAATACGACCAAAGCCGATATTTGCCTCTCAGAAAGTGGGCATACACAGCCTCCTTTAGGACGTGGTCTTATTTGTAAACGGTTCTACTAAATGCGGTGCGTAAGGTTCCTGCTTGGACTCGTAAACTTATTTAGTACTTCTTTTCACTGCGTCAAAAGCGTTGTCAGACTATCCCGCCGAGTTTTTTTGACTTTGAAGACCTCAAGACCTCATTCTTATTTGTATTATTTTATTTTTTATGTTTTATTTAGAATCTACAAGCTTACTAGCTAGCAAATATAAAACTTAAATCAAGGAACTAACGATTTAATTCTGTGGGCACGTTGAAAGAGAAAGTCTGGGTTTAAAGTCTGGCACAAAAATTCCAACGCATTTTGTAAAAAATGAATCTCGTAAAGCGCTTCTGTACGTTTCCGATGCGTTTAGCGTAGGTAACAAGGGAAGTATTCCGAATGACATCTGCGAATTCCAGGACGGATCGAATAAAGGAAATCAAATTCAAAGCACTGCTTCTTCGAGAAGGATATTGCATTACATTTCTTTATGTTAAGACTCAAACGGTAAGTAGCACACTACTCAGAAATTCGGTTCAAATCGGCTTGTATCAAGACACAATCTTAGACCGAGCTAACTTTAGAAAAAGTTTGAGATCGTCCTCATAAAGTAGACAATGACAATGCTTAATTACTTCAACGATATCGTTTATAAGAATAATAAAAAGTAATGGCCCAATATGTGTGCCTTGGGCGACCCCAGAAAGGCAATCAATTGGTCTCGATAATGATTAACCTATCAACACCATCTGAGTTCTGCCAATCAAAAAAGAGGAAATCCATTTAAGGGTTTTCAAATTTCAAGTTTCTTCAGGAGAATTCTGTGATTAACAGAATCAAAAGAGATTTGTAGTCGTTGACTAACCAGATACAAATACATGTTGGGAACTCGAGTCGGTTCTTTACCAAACCTTCGAAAAGTTTAGGAATCGCTGATTGTTTAGAAATCCCTCTGTAGTTCTCGACATTATTTTTAGATCCTGACTTGAAAATGGAAACCAAAAAGGAAGACTTCCATTCATGAAGAAACATGCCTTCAGCCTTATGGATGGAATTCCACAAGGACTACAGTTTGGATTTGACTTTGAGGACTGTAGCGCTGAAAAAACTTCTGGAGATGTAGGTTGTATTTAGCCAATATCGGCTTTATAGTTGGCGTTATAAGATTGATTGGATTCGAGGATTTTGGCAAATAATTCAAGAGTAGAGTTAGTATCAGAGGACTCCATATTTTTGAAAGTCATTTTATTTGAAATTCCCACTGATTTTCTTTGAGAATTAATATAAAACCAGAAAGACTTATTGTCCGACTTTATATTGGATTCAAGCTTCATGATATAACCCCTATGCAGGAACTTATTTAGGACGCAGAAATCTCTCCGCTGACGGCGAAAGTTACAGTAATCCGACGGGTTGAGTTTTGTTCTGAATTTTTTAAGCGCTTTTTTTTAAGTTTTTTAAATGTGAAAGAAGCTTGTTATACCGAGGATGCTAAGATGCTATTTTAGTAGATCTAAAAGGAATAAACTTCGAGACACCATCGATTAATATTTCAGTGAAACGATTTTTCATTGATTCTAAATTAAGATTATCAAAAGCACTATGCCAAGCAATACTATTAAATATTCTATTAAGTTCATGGTAATAAGCTTTAGAAAAATTGTAGGTTGTTGAATATTATCAACATTTAGATACGTATAGAACTCGATCTCAATAACAATATTTATGATATCATAAACAGCAATTCATCTGTGCTATCTTGATATTCAAGTTGAAGCTTGTACATACAAAGAGCCATCACAACCCCATTTATATATTAAAGAGTAGTTTAAAACACTTGTTTTGCATATTCTTATTACAGTGGGGCTCAAAATAGATGCCAGTTTTACTTCAGCCGATATTTTGGTTACTTTAAAATTTTCTTCAGGAGGACAGAACTGCTTTCTCACATAAGCTATAATCATCAGTTCATCCCCATGAGTGATGCTTAAGCTAAGCTCTAGATCGTCCTCGACTCGTTACCTTAACATTTTGAAGGATGCCATCATATAATCTTCCTAATCCTGTTTTCAATTTTTCCATTTTTATGCAGTCCTCTTTTGTATGAAAATTCTATGAGTCTTGTCTCTTCGTATTAATTAACAGCCAAAAATTTAATAATAATTTAAATACGTGGGATGCATCATTAAATAATTTCACTCCGATGCAAAAATTTCATTCTTAAAAGCTCCGGTCATTTATCATAAAAAAAAAATCTAAAAACACAAAGTTCGAAGTTTCAAAATCTCAGAGGTAAAAATAATAAAATAACAAAACAAAAAACAAACATCTAAAATTTAATTTTGGAAATAACAATATCACATGCTGGGTCACATTGGGCTATACATTTTCGACTATATTGCAGAAATTAATTTTTTATGAATAGTGCAGCGAAATTTGAAATAAAACACACACAATAGCATTTTAATTCAAAAGAAAAACAAAGTTGGGTTACGCATTGTAAAATTGAAATTTAAAATTTAAGACTGATTGAAATTTTTTACGCACCAAAGGCACGAAGCCTTTGAATTCCCAGCCCCGTGAATACATCCATTTGCCAAGTGATTTGTATCGCAATAAACTCCAACAGTTAACTGTCCTTCAAAAATGTGCCATAAGGAAAGTTTGTAAAACTAATCATTTTTCTCACAGTATGCATCTATTTAAAGTCTTGAATATTTTGCCTGTGAAACATTTGTTTTATTATAAAGTAATGAAAGTTTTCTTTGCGAGTGGTGGTTACATGCAAAGCCCAATCTTCGACCGGCAGAACTTACGTAGTAGTACAAACTACGTTGTTTGTGTTCCCGCGTTTCGAACCACTAGCTACAGAAACTTCTACTCAATCATTTCATACAGATTGTTTAACAAGCTTCCTATAGAAATAAAAATAACTAGGAATCTTACCGCGTTTTTGAAGAAATTAAAGTTGTGGCTTCTAAACTTTGACCATAATCAAATCGAAATTCTGTTGCGCTTCCATATTTAAATATCTGAATTATTAAATATCGGAATTATTATATAGTATTCCCAAGATCATTATTTGCTTCCGCACGCTTAAATTGTATATTTTTTTGTTTTTTTTTAATTGTTATTGAACATAGATGTTAACAATATATATTTAACTAACATTTGCTTTGTACACCCCACACTGAATTACAATAAATTGAAGTGGCATTTATTTCTATTTTCTATTAAATATAAAATGTCACTAACTATTCTCATAAAAAAGTTCTATAATTATAGCTAGATTAGATTAAATATTTAATGTTTAAGAAAGATGTAAATGAAATGAAATGAAATGAAGTTATATTTGTTTTCCCTTTAGTAATTGGAGTAACGAACACTCTGCATCTTCATTGTCAAACTAAGCCAAAAGCGGCTTAAAATATGAAAAACATGTGGTAAGAATTGACTTTGCCGTAGTATGAAGTTTTTGGAACTTCTTGGCCACAAATCACGTTCAAATTGAGGCCCTCAACCTGTCTGACTGAAACTTTTAAAAACGTTGTAAAGTATCTTCTTTCTTTAAGAGCAATAAATCGATGCAGATCTTCAATTTATCGTGCACACCTTAATCGCTGACCAAATCATCTCTAGTTGTTTTGAAAAGCTCAGCAAAAAGCCAATTCACACAAGCAGTATAGTTATCGATCTTTTCAAATGCTAGACATGGGTGTCTGGCTCAGTTGCAAGGGCTTGCCTGTACTCTTTAATCAAAACGGTCATATTGATAGCCGAAAGTATCCTGACAAATCATAGGCTTCATCCCTGACAGCCATGCGTTATCCCTTTCTGCGGCTTGTTGCTGCTTCATCATGTTATTATTTTTTTGGGAGATGGATTGCTTGACATGCTGTTAATCAGATCTTGCCGGGCTGTCAACCTTTTCATTGATACTTCATTCTGATAATGACTTGGCAGGATCGGAGATCAGTTTGCACTATGTCAATGTTTATCTAAACTTTATTTTTAACAAATTCCATTTGCATATAATTTAATTAAATCCTTTTAACTTTTTTAAGGATCATTTGAGTTCGCTATGATAAATTGATTGATTTAAAAAAGAAAATGGAGCTGGAGATGTTTTCCATAAATCTCCAGTCTACTACCAGGTGTAAGATAACAAGTAAGCAAATAAAACTAAGACTATTGCAGTCGGAATGTATGGAGTTGCAAAGTTGTTCGACATCCGAGAGAGGTAATGAGATTTCTTTGCATCTCTAATTTGAACAATAAGTAACCATTTTATTTGACAGGCTCCGTCTATGAAGTCATAAAACTCTCCCCCTGATATGGCCTTGAGCATCAGTGAATTTTAACCCCCTTACTGTTAACCGCTTGACCTGAAATTTGGTACACCATTTCAGTTCTGATGGCAATGCAATTGTGGGTATTAAGTGGAAATGTAAATTAAAGATGGCTACCGTCACAAAATTTCAAATAACCGTCCAAGATGACCACAAACACAAAATGGCAGATTTCATATTCTTTTTCAATCCTCGCAATATGGGTATCAAAGTATTTAATCGAAACGAAAGACTATCTCAATTAAGAATCATGATTCAGGCATGAGTCTTCCATTCAAGTCAAGTTTTCGTATCATGGGTGGCTATGAATGAGACCTCGTTAGCGTTTTCTGCTCCAGACTTGGTCACATCTAAAATAAAATCGTGGAGCGTAAAGTAAGTGTTTTTGGAAGACACTCAATACTTTCCATTCGCTCTTTATGTCCGGTTGTATTCTGTGGATCCTTGCCTTATCTCTGGACCCACAACAAGTACCCGATTTGTACCACTTGGCCAAATTGACGCCAAACGCAAACGGTTCCAGATGACGCAGTCATAGTCTACATTCAATTGAGTTGAAAATTCAATTCAATAAAATTATTCAAGGTCAAATCCTTTTTGTAAAAAAATGAATTTTTGACATTTCTGCTGCATCCTTGAATCGACTTCGTCGAATTATTTCTGAAGGTTTCTCATATGTTTGTTTACTTTTCATCCTCGATACCCGAGAGATAGAGTAAATAGGACATCACACTGAAAGTGATATAAAGTCCAAACGAAGTGGAAACGTGAATGGTGTCGGTGTCCTTCTTTCCTTGGGTCAAATGTGCAAAGTATCTAATGATGACATATCCTTCTTCCGACTCGGATAACGACATGTGCTTGTCAGGACAGAAAAAAATTACAGTCAACAAAAATACACACACAAATAGTATGTTTCATTTGTGCGAAGTACATCAGTACATGTCCTAGTTCCGATGCAGATAGCTTGGATGGATGCCAGTAAATTTGTTGATAGAATAATAGAGCGACCAGAGATTGTTTATAGTATTTTACTGGTCGAATTTGCGCACGTATAGGTGGGTGTCCTTGAGTCCTTGACTGTTGTCCTCTTAGGGTCCATAAATTTAGTAAAGATTGATTCAACCAAATGGCTGGGGTGCGTTTGTTTTATTTTGATGAGGGTTGAATTTGTGGGATTTTCTCGTAAAAAAGGAACTCGGACACTAAGGCGGTTTTCGTTTACGTTAAAAAATGGAATTCTAGAAAGACAAAACATGTGTCGAGTATGGTATTCAAGGTTCATGGTGATAACAGTGCTATTTATTATCTTGACGAAAATCCTGTCATTTGAGCTTTGTTTAGCATCAACATAATAACACTCTTTATTGACGCAGTTTTTTGTTCGATTTATTTTTTGCAAAACAATGCCAATTAAGGCTGCTCGTACTTTGGGACAATTTTGTAGTGTTTTTTCCTGAGGCAATGTCCGATATCAAATCAGTCTTATAAACATCGTCCTTCTTCACAGTTAGTGCGATTTGATAGCAATATTGTCATATTAAATTTCGTGCGTTGAACTAAAAAAACTCAAATATTATTGCGGTGACTTCTTTTTCTTCTCTCCTTGAATGCTTTACAGTTCGGGGTACACCTGGCCCTCAACTAACATGTGGTTTTAGAAAGTAGCTTTCAAGATTGTTGAGGTCACCCTAAAATTATGCGTTTGACCTAAGGCATATCTTTTTCAGAGATAATAGCGGGAAAGAGAAAATCATTGACCGAAAGTTATAGTGGCATTTGGTTTAGCTCTCGTCCATATTTTCAATTTTGTCTTTGTGGTCGACGTATGGCAGCAGTTGCAGAGACACAACCTCTGATATTAGCTTGCGAGCTTCTCACAATCTTCTCGAACTTGATCTTAGAAAAGTTTTTTGTTGGGATCTTCTATTTTCGCAATTGGGGTCAGTGATGTTGTTCCCGATTCTGATGGAGCTGCGGGCATTTTCCAGCGTCGTTCTGCGCAAACCGAAAAGTTTTACAGGGATGCCAAGAGTCGAATAGGCTCTGTATTGTGCGTCTCTTTAAATGCAGTCATATCCAGCCTTGAAATCAACGAATAGTTGGTGAGCGTTCACGCAAACTTTCAGAGAGGATCTTAAAAGAAATGCTGAGGAGACTGATTCCCCTTTAGTTTGCTCAGTAAGATTTGTCACCATTCTTGGGGATCAGGCAAATTATACATAGATTGCATTCAGGCAGGCGTTCATCTGACCAAATCAAGAATGACTTGTTCTGGTTGTAGGTCATCATGTCCAACAGACTTGTTGTTCTTGAAGTAAATAAATTTGGATATTGCCACCCTTTCTTCTTTATGGTTTGTCGCTATACAATCCACAGATATGTTTTTACATAATCCCAGTTCCAATCCTCAATATACTTCATTGTTTCTTTCCGCATCTTTATAAGTTTATGTGAGAGCTTTCTTCTCGTATACCGCATACACTTGCCGAGCAGTTCTAGTTTTCTTCTGTAAAGGTGCGCTAAATGCACTTTGATTTATTTCGTGTGCCAGCCAATGGTCTGCGATGACTTCTGACACACAAAATCTACGAAGTCACACAACTTGCTAAAGTAGTAAAAATACATTACCAAAATGGTGAAAATATAACCGAAACGTTGCGTTAAGTTCATACTAACTTTGGTTATCATCATAACCAGATGAATTTTTGCCCACCAAGGATAGCAGGCAATAAGTGAAGAGTTGGACTGAAAACTCACTTATGTGAATTTTGGTACAATCACAGGAATAGGGACTCTCCGCAATCACATCGTTTCTCGTTTTGCATAAAGATCTTGATGCTTGGAAATTTAAGAGACCATTCACATCATTGGATGAAAACTAATTAAAAAGATCCGGATTTCTAAAAACTAGATTATTCTGAGTGTAAGGCATATTTCCAACCGTCTGGGTCCATAGGTTTACAGTACCCAAGAGAAATAATTGACATTGTACAGTGAATAGATTGTATTATCAATAGATTTGCCGGACAGGCCTCATAGCCTAAATCCTTCCATCGTTCTTACATCACCTTTGCAATTATCGAGCTTTTTAGTACAAAATCAACCGTAACATGATTTTATCCTCTCTGATAAAGCCTCTGATTCCCATGGTTATATTTACATTTTTTTCGCATCGAGGCAATATTTTTCAGTAGGCTCTTAGTAATCCGGGGTCTGGATTGAATTTCGGTAGAATTTTTTATGAGTTTAAAAAATGGGTTTCAAATAAAATCAATAAATAAAGCACAATCAAAACATTTATATTTGGAGTTCGACTTCGTTCATATGGCCACCGCGGGCACGTTTGCAGTGGTCGATTCGTTAAACCCAATTTTCCATGAGTCGGTCACACATTTCAACATTCAACGTTGAATCTGAACTCTTTCAACGTCATCGAGAGGCGTTAAATCTTACGAACGAGGCGGTCAATCGACTTGAGATAACACGCTTACTCTTCAATTTACGTAAATCGATTGAAAGGCGTGCTGTGTGGCTTGTGGCACCATCCTGTTGAAATCACATGTCGTCCAAGTCCATATCTTCCAATTCGGTCTAAAAATAATCGAAAATCATGGCGCGATAACGCTGGCCATTCACAGTAACGTGACGATCATTACCGTGGACAAAAAATTATGGCCCAATAACGCCGCCGGCATGCAAACCGCACCAATTAGTAATTTTTGTGGATAAAGTGGTGATTCATGAAGCAAATTTGGATTTTCGTGAACCCACTGAGCCAAAAATGAGTTTCGTCACTGAATATAATTTTGCGATCATCTTGGTGCATCTTCTCCAGAACCCAATCGTACATCAATTTAAATGGTTCATCGGCTTCAATACTTGAGTCAGCTTGATCATGTGTGGGTGTAAACCAAGATCCCTACGCAAAATACGCCATAATGTGGTCTGAGTGTCCAATTCATGAGAACACCGTGGAATTGACTGATTTGGATCGTTAGCTACGGACTTCTGAACGGCAGCGATATTTTCGACACTTCGACCAACCCGATATCTCACTGATACGACAAAATAACACAACGAATATGTAGACTCAAATTTTTGTTATTGCCTGTCTAGTAGGGAGAGAATTACGACCGAAAATTGGAGTTAACGTTCATAAAGTTGCGATCACCGACTTCGAATTGCGGTAGAAAATTTTTAGAATTTGCAGACGTTGCTCATTCGTGTACTTTACCATGATGAAAATGTTGAGTTTACTGAATACATTGACAATGACAGTTTGATGATAAGTGAAAAGGTGCGTTCACAAATTAAATTCAAAGTTGTCACATCCCTATTGGAAAACCATGTATTTGATTTACATTTTTTTTTAACACTGTTTTTTGTGTTTTTTTTCAAAAAAATTGTCTATGTCTGTTTCATTTATTTGGATACCGACACCATCGCGAATTATTTCCAAGGCTTTGTTTACTGCACCTCGGTTATCAGTGTTTGGTACATTGACAATTTCGAAGGTGTAAGAGAGATTGGCTTGTTCCAACCATTGAACTTTGTCTTTCAGCTCAACATTTGCAATTCCCTTACGCGCATTTTGAAGCCTTTTTGCATTTTTTTCATTTCCAAAATTTCTTTCATAGTGATATCACTTTTTTCACTTTGTTGTTATTATTATGGGGGATGCAGAGGTTGGTAGGGGCTTTTTATTTGTGTTACACTGTTCTTGTAGATATTTAAAGTCTTTGGGCCAAACTGCATTGAGAGCATCTTCAGCTTCTCTTTTTATTATTTATTTTTCATGAACTCAATAATTTGACACATCTTCCATGGAAAACAAAGCCGCAGTGACCACACTCGATTTTGGTTGGATCATTTCAATCCACCTTTTTCTTGCAGAGACAACTATTCATGATTTTATAAACTTTGCTTTAGGATTATGATAAAAATTCCTGAGAGCGTTTTTTCCTTACGTGCCTACACAAGAACACTCAAAACAACGGCGAATATCGAATCCTACCTGAAAAGTTCTTCTCAAAGCATCTCTAGTGTTTTATAAGTGATTGGACAGGTCAATACATATTTTGTACTGTTCTAATATTCTTCAATGTGAAGCTAGGAGAAAACCCGATTGTGTGGTGTCTTCCTCTAAATGCCTATACTTGACGGTACTCATAGTTTTATCGAAACAGATAAGGTTTCCAATTCTCGTGGAGGAGAAATATCTGTGGTTCATAATGGAATCACCGCCACTTTGAGACCACGCTTCTAGAAATAATATTTTCTTCTTTAGAAGCCTGCCAAACGTAAACTCTTACGTTTTGTCAGTCAGTTGATATCCACTCGCGGTGCTCTTGCCTTTAATCTATCTGCTTGCCTGAGGCTTCCGTAAAAGGTATGTACGAGCTTGATACTTATGAATCGTACTCATGCTGAGATTCTTCCAGAATCGCCAGGCTGAGAGGTAAACTCAATCTTTCCCTTTTCCATGAACCTGTAGGTTTCCATTGAACTTAACGGATTTCTGTCTTCAGACTTCATTCAACGATGTTGTACAACTCGATGAGTAAAAAAGACTGCAAAATAGTTCTGAGTCATTTTAGGCTCAAAGATGAGCTGGAAAGATAACATCGAAAGCCGCGTCCGAAAGGCGTGTGTAGATTATTATGTGTGTAAAATGATGTTCGGCAACGACTAAAACCGAAGTTGGCTCACTGGTCGTACACAGCAATTGTGAGGCTCATCCTTACCTACAGTTCATTGGTCTAGTGGAATGCACTTGCGAAGAATTATCATCTTGCTAGATTCACAAGTGTTCAAAGACATGGTTGCTAAGGGTTGACCGGATTTATGAGATCGACACCAACCTCAGCTCTGGAGTCAATGTTGAATTTGCTTCAACTGCGACTCGAACTAGGACAGACAATGCCTTAGGGCACGCAACGGGAAGCATTCAAGGAAAACACTGAAACTACATCATCGTAATCGAGAGAAGTGAAAAAATTATGCTTTTTACTGCAGCGTGTTCGACGACGAGGTTAAAGCCATAATAAAGGAAATGGAAATGATCAATGGAGATGACTTAGTCGGCAAGATCATTACCAACTACGTTGACAGACCAAGCTTGCTAAGATGTGCAAAGAACAAAGAACAGAGATCAGAGCTGGAAATTAATCATATTCTTTCCTTTGTTAAAATGGCAATTAGCGCTCTCCACAAAATTATAGACTCGGCAAAAATAGACTTGTCTAACAGGCGCTGGAATTAAACTGAATTTTGCGTAATAGCCATGCTCTTGTGGCCAATCGAAAGGATATCCGTTTGGTATCGTCTTAAGCATAACAACAGACCATTGCACCATAGACTCATGCGGAGCGACTAGGGATACCACATAACCACTTTTGCAAAAGCTGCAGAGACGTTGGAGAAAAATAATCCGTACGTCTTCTGGTCTGCGAATATCCCGCACTAGTACCCTCGACCATTATTAATTTAATGGACTGGACGGCTTGGGTAATGCTGACCTCGGACTCCTTCTGAAATTCTGAGATTTAGCCAAAAAGTTTCTTTTCTTCCATAGGTACACCTCAGCTGCAGGCACAATGGACCCAAGTGGTCTTAGTGAATCGCAGGATTCCCATACAAAGCTAACCTAGAAGGTTTCAATCTTGCTTGTCGTTCAACACTCGGTAAGGTCAAAGTTTTTCCGAGCACGATTATAGTCGTTCGAGTGTGGAGTTATACCCTAGTTCCTTGGATAACCCCAAATGGCATTGATCAATATTGTCTGCGTATCTAAACTTACAAATTGACATCTCCTTGGTGAAACCCAGTTTAGTTCTGGAAAAATAAGTATGCTTCTGGTTCAAATAAAACGGTTAAGAATGTCTTAGGATATTTGTACACTTGGGTTTCGTAAATAAGTTGGACTAAGAAACGTGAGCGAAAGTTGCGATATTTCCAGTGTTGACCTTTGTCAATATTTTTTGATCCATTGCAATAGCATTTTCCAACAGCTGTGATAATTTTCACAGTCCGTAGTTTAAAAGTTCCAATGCACTGAAAATGCAACCATGATGAACTTCCTTCTGAAAAGCAGTTCAATTTCCAAACTTCAGAAGAAGCCTCAAACAAAAAAATTTCAAACGTGACAAGTTCTGAATACTCGAAAAACCTTTCAGCATCATTCGCATTCTCTCATTAAATGTGCAATCCCTGTAGATGCAAGATCCCCTCAAGGGACTTATTAGCATCCATTATTACTAACGCCAAAACCCATTGTTAAACTGATATACTTATCTCCAAGCAAAGTTAGCTCAAGTTGCAAACTGAAACTGCATATGCGGAGCACTATTAGAAATAATGAATGAAAGGATGTAACTAAACAAAGGATACTCAAACTGTTGTCACCAACGAATAAAGAAAACAAAGTGCTCCTACTGCCATCTTCTCGTCTACCACATGCTCAGCGCTTATGCCAACGCTCATATGGCGGTTTGGCTGAAGTAAACTCTTGTGCAGAGATACCTTGGGGCTTATACCTAGCATTCATTTCCATTGTACCTGTTTTTATTGTTATCCTGTAGCCTTTTGCCATGGAGGTTTTCGAATTTTCCCACACACACACACATATTGTTTCCCTCGCTCTTTTAGCCTGCAGGCGCTGTAACAATAAATTTCCATAAAGAGCGCATTTGTCAAGGTGTTTTCATAACAGGTTTTGTATTTCCTTCTTCTGCTTGTTTTTTTTTCATATTCTTCTTTCATTTTTCTCCAGTCATATTTGCATATCTATTATGGGGCGGTGTGTGTCACGTCTCGCACTGGTGTGGGCAAAAGGACACACATAAATACACATGGGTACGAATTCAGCATCAGGATCTGAAAGTGGAAACAATAAATGTTAAAAAAAAAATATCTTTGGCTTCGCATGTTTCACAAGAATAAAAATATGTTTTGACATATTTTATGAGCCTGCCAGGATGTGTTTTGTGTATTGTTTTAAAGTACTCGCTATCAATACCATTTTTGAATTATTTTCTATGTTCCTGAAATATTAGCAAATTTTTTTTTAGGTTTGGTGTATCAGCGTATTCAGTTCTTAAAAAAAATATCACCGATCCGAAAGTCCTAGAATCGATACCCGAATAAATCGAGATTCAAAAGATCGATTTTCGATAAATCGTTCGTTTTCAATCATGCCTAAAAACAATATTTCCAAAGTGGTTCCATGTATCAGAAGAAAATGTAATTTTTTTATTTAAAAACGTTTTTTTCCAGTTAATCGCTCTTTTCCTTTTGGTATCAGCCTGCTTTTCCAAGTAAAAACAATGTTGGACAGACAGCTGGTGTTGGTGCCCGTACAAGGGGTTTTTCAATAAGAGCGCTACAAAGGTTTTTTTAAATAAAACAAAAACGATGCCATTATGTATGAAACTCGATTTCTTTTGCATGGCCACCACGGGCACGCTTGCAGAAGCCCAGACGCTGAACCCAATTTTCGACGGTTTTCAAGCATAAATCGGCCGATACTGCTGCAATTTCAGTTCAAGTTCATCAATCGTCGCTGGCTTGTTGGCATAGACCATAGACTTGACGTAGCCCCACAGGAAATAGTCTAACTGCGTCAAATCGCACGACCGAGACGGCCAAGCGACTGGACCATTTCGTGAGATAGCACGTTCTCCAAACTTGGTTTCCAATAAATTGATTGTGAAATTCGCTGTGTGGCTTGTGGCATCGTCCTGTTGGAACCACATGTCCTCCAAGTCCATATCATCCAAATGGAGCCAAAAATATTCGGTTATCATTGAACGGTAGCGATCCCCATTCACAGTAACGTGCTGGTCTTGATCATCACGGAAGATGTACGGCCCAATGACGCCGCCGGCCCACAAACCACACCAAACCGTAATTTTTTCGGGATGCAATGATGACTCATGGAGTACGTGTAGATTGCTGCCTGACCAATACCGCATATTTTGTTTATTGACGGAGCCATTCAGCCAGAAACGAGCCTCATCGCTGAATATGATTTTTCAATGAAAATCCGAATCATTTTCAAGTTGTTGCTCAGCCCAATTCACGAACATACGACGCTTCTGGTGATCCAGCGGCTTCAGTTCTTGCGTCAATTTAATCTTGTTAGGGTGTAGGTCAAGATCTTTTCGCAAAATTCGCCACAACGACGTCAAAGAGATGCCCAACGCTTGAGGACGACGTGTGAGAGACACATTTGGGCTTTCTGCAACTGGCGCCTCAGCGGCAGCAATATTCTCGACACTACGGGCACTTCTTTGTCTCACTGGCACGGGAACATTTTGTACTGTGCCTGTCGATTCAAATTTTTCCACTAGACGCTCAATTGTTGATCTGCTAGGACGATTATTGCGACCATAAATTGGACGCAGCCACTGACTCCGAATTTCGGTAGTAAATTTTAATAATTTCGACTCGTTGTTGGCTCGTATATCGTTCCATCATGAAATGGCAAACCTTACCGAGTATCTATACTTGACTGTTCGATCGAAGTTGGGCTTGAGGGTGAACTGATGAGAATTCCTGGCGAGATGGGGGTTACGGTGAAAGTGATAAAGGGGTGGAATGCAGCTGGCTAATTCGCTAGAGCACTGCTTATGCTAGAAGCGATAAAACATGGTTAGACAGGAGACGTTACGACGGTGGTGAAGAGAGTCAATTGACTTTGTAATATTTTTGTCCCCTATGAATTTTATCGCTCGATTTTGAATTCTATCAAGCAGGCTCAAGATGGTCTTTGGAGCACCTACCCATAAATGAGAGTTGTATTCCAGTTTGGGGCGAATGTACGCTTTTTATATGGCAGCCAGATCAAATGGGGTAAAGTATTTCTTACATCCCAGCATTTTTGGCGATAACGGTGATGTAATCATTCCCACCGAGGTTTTTATTGATACACATACCAAGTACTGACAGTTTTTCGGCTTCAGCAATGCCAGCGCCATTCGACTGCATTCGTAGAGCCCCATGATAGTATGCTGTTAATATCGGAATTTAATGAGTTAATCATACGCTGACGTTCCATTTTCACGGCCGAAGATGAGGGACGTGAATTTGAAAACGAATATGAAAAACTGAGAATATTATCATCAGCGAATGAGTATATTAGATTAGATGTAGCAGACAGAAGATCGTTGATGAAAATTAAAAAGAGAGTCGGTGACAAAACGGAGCCCTGGGGAACATCATCATTTATGTGGTGGATATTAGACTTGGCACCGCCCAATACAAATTGAATTGAACGGCCCGAAAGAAAGTTTCTAATCCATTGAATAAGAGATTCGTCGATACCGAACGCACGCATTTTCGACAAAAGAGCCTGGTGCTAAACTCTGTCAAATGCTTTAGAAATATCAAGCGCATGTGGAGAGTGGTTCCACTTTTCGCTGAGATATACCATCGAGTGTCTCTGGCTGCGACCCAATATTTGGAGGTGAGAAAGCATTTTTTGGATACGTTCATAAATATATATTTTAAAAGTTCGTTTAAATTAAAAAAAAAACACAAATATACTTATGGATCGATTCAGCGGTCTGAAAAATCGATTACTTAACTCGATTTTTCGATAAACCGATTTAAGATCGGCACGCCTAGCAGGGTCGCTTCCGACACACATGTGTTGGATTCACTTAGACCCGGAGTTGTCTATTGCGTTGATACTGAGCCGGGTGAATGCCGTACTCGTGGAGACATTTTAATGCTTGAACAAATAGCCTTAGCTTCCTGACATCCAAAGCGAATATTTCCGTAAGTTCGTTTATGTAAGATGCTCGGCATGTCTACCCATATCGCAGTGTCCTCTGAGGACTCCTCCTAGGTTACTCAGATTATTCCTTTTTTTTCAATTCAATGCATTTTTAATTTATTGATTCATGTTGCTTAAATGCTAGGCAAAAATTCTTAAATCTAGCTTAATTAACTTAACTATGTCTTAAATATCTTATTGGCCCACCGCGAGCGCTCTAATCTAAGCGTAACAAATTAAAATAATGTCTTTCGGCTTAACACTGTCAAATCAAATGAACTTAAAACAAAACTAAGACAAAGATTTATTGTTTAAATTGAAAAACTTAGTGAATGGACCTAAAAACTAAAATGAAAGCTAATCTCAAACATAAAATCTTAACCTTATTTAAAGTATTACTAAAACTAACAATAGTACAATTTTTGCTTACGCCACATACGTAAGCCGGGTAAGGCTAACAAGACATGCTATCACTTTTGCCTTAAGGGCACTCAAGACTAAAATTTAACATACGACAGAGTTCAATCTCCATCCAGCCACCAATAGTGTCGGTTTTGCCTTTCAACATCCGCTCTGTCGCAGTCTGATACCGCCCTGCTGAACCGAAGAGTCCCTGGTGAGCTACTTGCGACGTCTTAGTCGTAGTTGACCCGCTCGTCCACAGCTTTTCGACCAACGTGGAAGATTAACGGAGATCATGTTATTGTTCGAAGTCATTGCTCTTGCAATGTGACTTATCTTATGTGTTATCCACTCAGATCAGGTTGGCCCCGTTGTACAAGACTTCATTACTATAGAAATTATAGAAATTTTTGCGCTCAGACTCTCGAGTTCTATAATACATAGATGAAGACAAGCCCTAAAGCATAGTCTCTCTAAAACCCGAATCTTCTCCATTAAGTTTGTTCGGACGTTGAAAAAAAAATGGGACACCCATAGGCAGGGGCAGGCCGAATGAGTTGACAACTGTGGAACAACTCTTTGTCAAGGCAAATGCCGCTTTGGCTCGGGCTAGAGCAGCATCTATATGTTTTTTTAAAATATAGAAACTGACCTAACCAGATCCCAAGGTTTCTGACAACACTTCGATTTGCCAGTGGCTGCCCGTTTTGTTCAACGATAGAGAACATTCACCAATTCTTTTTAGTATTTCTAGATGCTCCAGACAACGGAGTCCTGAACAGATTGGTCTCGTACTTTTGTAAGATTATTCCTGCTTTGGCTGACAATGGCTGTTTTCCGATGGTTTATTTTTGGCCATGTTTGCTTCGCTTATTAGCAGTTGTTGAGGTTAGTCCATTTTCCAATAGACTTGCATATTACCAGCTCTGAGATATTGTTTTTCAATTTTTCTATTGGCACAGTTTTACAAGTTTTGATCTTAAAATTGGTGGTTCGAGTGCCCTTATTGGCTATCGGTACTGAAGATACTGACGCTTACTTCACTACCAGCGTTGTTACTGCTTGGTACATTGCTGTCTGCTCGGGATTTTAGTTCCATGTTCAATGTTGAAGTCTAAGACCGGGCTAGATTTTCTGTAGATTCTTCCGAAAATCTTTATGCGTCTGGTTTTTTTTCGTCCCAATGCCGATTTTGCATCCTTTTCCTTACCACAAATATCTATTTGTGTAAAATTGTTTCAAGCGCTATTGTTGGAGTAGCCATTCTTTGGACCTTTATCTGATGAAGGCTTATCTGGGTCAAATTCAGCATTTGAGGTGACATTAGAACCCACTCGAAACTGTAGAAACTCTACCAAATTCTCGTTTGATCCCTTTGTCGAAGAAGATCCGACATCGTTGTGAATGACGGGGAGGGAGCAGGATTTATGTTCGTCACCTGTCCGAGTGGTTGTCCTTGTCGGCTTCCAGTTCGAAGTCGGAAGGTCTGGATTTTTAACTTCCCATCAGGAAGTTCTTGTAATCGGTCCGATTTTCGAAATTCAAAATTTTTACATTTCTCCACGTTTGGCGGTCCCAGGAGTCGGATTCCATCATTTTTAGAAAGATGTCTGTGTGTGTGTGTGTACGTACGTACGTTTGTGCGGATTCTTTCGTACAGCCTAACTCGAGAACAAATCAAGCTATCTACGCCAAATTGGTTTCATTCGAAGCGTGTATGCATAAAGATCACCTGAAAAGCTTTTGGTTAAATTTCACAGGGTGGTCTGAATTTTATGACGAAAAAACTGTCAAAAAAAGGGACATTTTCACTTCTTCAATTAAAATCAATTTTGTTTTCCAATAAAAAAAGTTCAAAATTAATTATATTTATAGTTTACATCTACCTTATCAGATAAAAAAAATATGCATAAATATATACACTGCCGTTCATAAGTTTCCGGACAAATTCATATAAAATTTTTTTTTTCAGTTTTAATGCCAAAAGTTTCATCAATATTATGTTCATTTAGCCAATTGACTAAACTTAGTAAGTTACTAACTAAAGAGACTACCAAAAAGACTTAAACAGTATTTAATTGAGGCCATTTCATACATTGATATGCCCCTTTCTCTATTGCCTGATCGAAATTTCCACGGAAGTTCTTTGAAAATTGTTTCAGAAATGCGAATCCTCTAAGTCTTTCCCATTTTTCAAGACTCAGAGTGACGTCTGCAACACTGACACATGAAAACATCCTTAGAAAATTATGGAGCCACCAGTTTTTTTGTTCAAAACCTGCTCGGTTGTAGCTTGACGCTTATCGTTATACTATAATATATAGTATTAGCAAAAAGAAGCTCATGGCGCAACTTACATGAGGCAATTGACTTCGAAGAAAAAGCATCGAGAGAAAGCTAATTGACAAAGTGAAAACACATGGATAAAACTGCATTACTCGTATATTGCAAGGAAGACCATAACATCCGATTTAGTTTGTTTACCACTGCTTTGGTTTCTTATCATGAACGCAATCCAATGGTCTTTCCAGAAAATGACACATGGATAAAAAATCTCTCGAAACCGGCCTGGGAACAACCATAAAAATCTGCAAAGAAAACTGGACTGAATGTGATCCTCATAAAGCCATATATTAACCAGAAGAAAAAGATCCTGAGCAGTTCCCAGCTCGAAAGGAAGAGTCGATGGAAATCTCGGGACTGAAATTATGTACTTTTGAACCCTTTGCAAAGGGACACGCCTTTATATTCCAAGCAATGGTTTATAGAAAGGAAAGCAATCTAACAAAATTTGATTGATTAGAAATAATTCCGAAAATACATAAAGTTGAGATAAACGGCCTTTCTTAATGTTTATACCGAAACAATTTAAATTCTGCAAACAAAAAAAAGCAAAGCCTGAACACCAATTTCCCTATGCTCATTTAAAAAAAAACTTTTTAAAATTCTTATCCCTATAATAGCATTAGTAACAGTAAAAATTTGTAAGTGATGTTTCAGGTTTCAGCGATAACTCAGCACAAGTTTTAATAAAAAGATTTCTGATGAACGGAAAGTTTGCAAAGAAATTGCAGAGTTCAACCGAATCAGACAAATTTGAATTCCAAAAAAAAAAACAGTTCCAGGCGACCGAGCCTTTGATCATGCTTGAAATTTAGTTTGTGTTACCATGCAACTGGTCCTCAAACTTTTAAAATATGAATCCCTATAAACAGAGTTCTTACAAAATGTAATACTTTTGAAACTAAGCTATATAATATTTGATAATTCTGACTGTCTGATTTAAAACACTTTATTGAAGAAGTTGAAAAACAACTGCCAAAAGCGAATACAAATTCAACTTCCAATGTTAAAGTTATTGAAATGAAATCGATTTTCGCAACTCTAAATTTGAACTAAATCTTCCAAACTTTGGATAGGTCGATATCAAATCATCCGTCCCAATTCGAGCTCCACCCACGGAATTCAATTGAAACCAAATACATCTGAATTTCTCAAACCACTACAAAAATCTTTCGTTCTTCTCCCAATTCTTCTACTCGTTCTGTGCGACTTGCATTAAAAGAGTATTCATAACCTCTTGAGAGCGAGCAAATTATAAAAAAATATCTTCACGTCGAGTTGGATATATTAGAGGGATGGCCGTGTGCTACTATGTGCCTACAGAAGACTGGCTAAGATTTTGGGTCGTTGGTCCTTTATTTTTTTGTTTTAAACAGGAAGAGATGCTTTCTTTGAGTCGTGTAATGTAAGCCATGGACAGCCAGCCAGCTTCAAAATGAAGCTCGACAAGGTAGAAATCGTACTTTCTCCAAAATGTTTTTGCAAGCCATAGTAATTTCTTACAGCCAAGACGCAACTCATAATAAGAGGTCACAAAAGTTTTAATCTCATGCACAAAATTTTCAAGCTATGCGATGGTCGCAGCGTCTTTGGTAGAGCATGAGAAGCGCCCGATTGAGGATGTTTAGAGATTAAGAAACAGGAATAAGGTTCGAAAATTCTACTACCACAGAAAACAATTATCTCAAGCTTACAGACAACAAACCGAAACCTGTAAAATTCGAAATGGAAACATCGTAGTAGAATTGCGAATAGAAAGGAGAACGCATCTTGACGTCAATAGTTCGTTTATGAGGATTCAGACAGTAATGACAAGGATGGGTTCGGCGGTATACGAGGGCACAAAGAAGCATATGTTGTCATCAAAAAAAGACACCCAAATCGTTACCATAGACAACTATAAATTTGAGGAAGTTAGGGACTTTATCTACCTATGCTCTCCTGTAAACATAGATAATAACACTAGCGCTGAGATGAAACGAAGAATACCTCTTCTTAATCGCTGTTTCTCTGGGCTAAGAAAACAATTATGTAAAGTCCTCTGTCGTAGAACTAAAGTGTCGCTCTATAAGACTCTCATCAGTCCCATCATGGTATATGATGCAGAAGCATGGACAGTTTTAAAAGCGGATGAAGGAGCGTTAGGTTGTTTCGAGAGAAAAGTGTGATCTGCATTGACGGTGAGCGGAGGAGAAGATTCAACAATGTACGGTACGAGTTGTACAGCGAAATCGACTTAACCAAAAGTATAAAATTCCAATGCCACGCAGACTGGCGCTACAGTCCTCAAGTTATTAATTAAAAAGCTTATGACGAAAAAAGTGCAATTAACTATCAATATTAAGCAAAAACGCAAAACATAATTTTATATTTTATTAAGTATTTTTTTTAGTAATATTATCAAACTAAAAATATTATAATATAATATAATATATATTATATATATATGTATATATATAATAATATTATTAAACTCAATACTAATTCCTAGTAGAAATGTTACTTAATCAAAAAAAAATATTTCCAAAGTGTTGTCCTGATCACTCGAAATAATTTATTCGAATAATCTATTAATGATAAATACGCAAATCGTATTTTAAAAGATTCAAAAAATTTAGTCAAGAACATATATATGTATCTTTTTTTTTATTGCAATGTATTTTTCTATGAAATGAATGATGTTAACATAACGAAAATGGAATTTGATGGTGGTGGGAAATGAAATTTCTTATCGAGATGGGAAGTTCATGGTATGGGCAGACCTACTCGCACCCAAACCAATTTTTATATTTGTATGTATGCGGGCCCTTAGTCGGAACAAAAGTTCATTCTTACTCACAATCGGATTTACAATGTGGCAACAAATATATTGAAGTCCATGAGCACCAACTTTTTCAAGCCGAAGCTCATTAATTTGGTTTTGTCCTTAAGGGTCAGCTTGTGATTGGCTACATCCTCATTATGTATGCATCATTATTGATACTCTCCACTGAAGCCTGGTTTTATGTGTCACAACGATACCGTGATAATCTGCAAAAGTCGTTACTTTATCTGAAAATTTACAAAGATCAGGAACAATATGGGACCGAGGACAGACCCTTGAGGAACACTTTTATTTTAGAATTAAAAATCTCTTTAAAAGTTCACACTTTTAATTCTTTGTGTCCAATCTTAAAGATGCTTTACCTTGATCATATTTATTATTTTTAAAAACCATAAAAAAATTTTAAAAATGCAATGATCCCTTAAAAACGAAAAAATTCATTTGAATTTGAGGATACTAACGAACTTATTGATTCACTGAAGAATTGCGAGTAAGTCAATAAATAATAATATTTTATAACTAAATTAAAAAGAGTACATGCGAATCATAATTCCGATTTCGAAAAGCCAAAGTTCAAAAAGACCCCCTGCAACAGCAACTGACGCGCAACTCTGCGTGCCACTTTAACCAGAAATAATTGCATTAACATTTTCGCTGAGTTCAGCTCTACGCTTCCTATTAACTTTAATTCGCATACAAAATCTGACCTTTCACATTCCAGAGGTGAATTTTAATAAAACAAAAATGTATAAGGAAAAATGGCCAACATTTTAAAATAATTCAGTGGAAAAAAAAGCCATGGCCCAAGTTCATTAGGGCGACTTCAAGTGAAATAAATATTCTGTTCGATGGGCGAGGGTTGGAACCCACTTGTACCCGGTTATACCCGGAATTGCCTCACTTGGAATCCGTTAAAGGATTTTCGGATGGTTAATCTTTTAATGGCATCCTTAATTGAAGTAATAATTTCATTCGAACGGGGAAGTAATTTATCTCAAAATAAATGGAATCACTGTGAAGGAAAGAAATGAAATTCGAACTTTTCGTGTCTAGAGGTGTACGTGGGAGGCTGGCCGGAATGTGTATGAAGGATATTTGTATTTCTTGGGAAGCATTGGGCTGCAATATCGATCAATAGATAAAAAAAAACTCGAGAGTCAGTGATGAGTGATTAAAAGTTTTCAAGGATTTAATTGGTTATATCGCTTTCAAGGATAATGTTAATGATGTTGTACAGGCTGAGGTAGTATCCTTAAAGGCTCCTCGTGAAATCATAAATTGAGAGCATGACCTACATAAGGGTTGAATAAGATGGCGGGGGGGATATTACTCTTGCCCAGGTAATTACTTTCGAGAACTCATTATGCGTTCGTTACTTTTGCACAAATGAGCGAATAAAAGTAATGAGTAATTTGTTATCACAATTATTCAGTATTCATACAGAAAGTGCATGAGGTGTGAGTGGATCATTAGTGTAGACATTATTTTCAACAAAGCTTTAAGTGCTAAGGGAAACTTTGTCCTTGAAATTTTCAAAAAAATCATTATTTTTTTACGGATTCTAAATCTACATGTAAGTAGAAATAAATCTGCCGAAGCGTTTCCCGGATTTCGAATGTTAACTATATTTTAAACGCTTTTGAAATTGAAACCATCAGCGCGCTCAGACGGGGCAAAGCAAGGATCGAGCGCGCAGTGACCGACGCAGCAAAAAAGACCCGGATCGAGCAGCGGGAGATGTTCGCGGCTAAATATGAGCAGTAAGAAGCAGAGAAGTTATGCCTCTATGGACCAGGCATTGCCGATTAGCGGTAATTATAAACACATTTGTGTAAACACATTACAAAACTTTAAAAGCGTTTTTCTTGAAAACACGTTTTTCAAATGGCTGACATTCTACTGACCGCTGTGATTACCATATCAACCTGAAATTTTGAGAGCATACTCAGGAAATATGTCTTTACAGAATCACGGATCGTTTTTTCGATGTATACATTTTTGCATGTATCCGAAAATTAGATTTTTTTAAAAATGCCGCCATTTTCCGAAATTTATACTAAACGAAAAACCCATCCGTCATTCCATGACCAAATGATAATATGCCTTGAATTTTTGTTTCAGATCAATAAAGTGGGGGCAGTGATGTTAGCTGTTTACCTCCCACGAGGCGGACGTTATTTTAGCTTTAAAAAAAAAAAATTAACGTTTTGATTATCAAGAACAAAAGCAAGAAAAAGCATTCCAAAGACAAAGTCTTCCTAAATTTGCAACGAAAAACAATCATTCCTTGACCGCGTGTTTAATAGCGCCGTCCTCCTGAAAATAAACGTCGTCCACGACCAAGGCATCAATTTATCATACTTAAATAGTCAACTCAGCAACATTTAAACAAGTGAAAACAAATATGGCCTCTTAAACACTTTGTTGTCTTTTGTCAAATAAATTTTAAAAGTGTTCGCGAACGCATTTATTTTCTCTCATTTTTGTGATCGTTTCAATTGAATGTGCTCGACGAACACGAGTTGGACTCTATTAATCAATTTTTTTTTCAGGAAGGCAGGAATGCTCTAAGGCCGAGGAGTGGGACTTTAAAAACCCTCTCTGCTCTCGAACACATTTCCCGATGATAACACCAAAAGTATAACATCTTTCGGCGGATGAGAGTCAGTCTCTGTCAGACACTTTGCTAGAATATTTTATTTATTATTAAGTTTTTAAGGGAAGCTACACCACTATGTTTGTATGTACATATGTGTGTAAGTTTTATTTCATTATAAGTATTAAGTCTTCCGAAGATAATTCTTTTGAATTCATCGAGAAGGTTTTGAGGTCTTGGATTGAAACTAATGTCATCATTCTTTTGAAATTATTGATTGATGCATTTACTTTAAACCAATCGTTGAATTAAGTCAAATGATTACATTCTTTTGAACTAAGCAACTCAATTCACTTAATGTTAGCTTAAGTCGTAATGAATTCAAATGAAGTCGGTTGAAGTCAGTGAATTCAACAGAAATAATTCGAATGCTTTTGAAAAGTGTGGGAATAATGAAACGCAATAGTTTTTATTGTACTGCTGATATTAAGGCGAGATGATGGTTTTTATGTTTTAACTTGAATATAGTTCGGACTAGTTAAGTGAATGAAATAAATTTTAATTGACCACTTACTTCATCCAATTAAATGTGAGTTGACTAATGACTTTAATGAAATATATGAATTCACCGCTGACTTCAACGTATATTAAGTGAATTCAATTGGTTTCAATTCTATGATTGCATAAGACTAAATGCAATAGACATTGATATCGGAAAAAAGATGAATTGTCTTTTTAAGGTTCCATTCCTCAAAAGGAAAAAGGGAACCATTCATTTTCCATGCAAAATTTACTTTTCTGGAGGCATTTTTTTCATTCCGAAAAAATAATTACAATGGCATTTTTTTCAAAATAAATTATTTAAAAAAAATTAATGACGTTGTGTGTGTCGATAACGCATTTTAAGAATATTTAATATTAAGATACATTTTTTTTTATATTTGAATATTTTTCAATCCCTTCTTTAGAGCAATTTCGTGAATACTTTGGCAGCTCTAATTTAAACATGCTCCGGAATCACATGATAAACACGTGTTTATTTATTTATTTTCAAGAAAATAACATTCTAATAAATTTATTTAGTTACAATAGCAAAACGTCTACATGCATGTGACACGAGTAAGGGCCGGAAATTGAGATCATCAACCAATTCCGAACGAATTTTCACTCGGTGTGAGATGAATTCCTCGCATGAATTTGAAAAAAAATATCAGAATCATAGATTAACATATTTCCATGGGAAGTCTGCAATTTTTAAGCTTATGGTCTTTTTAAATGCTTATTTCTTATAACTTTTTAATTTCGTGGCGATGCTTTGAGAAATCTAACAATAAAGAAATAAATTGTTGCACAATTTTATGAAGCGCGGAACCTTTCGTGTAAGACTCAACCCTCATTTTGTTTATTTTTTTTTGCTTAATAATTAATTGCTAAAGCTGCTATTCTATGAAAATTGCAAGTGTCTACCTCTTATGGTTCAGCAGATTAAGCCATTTGAAATTCGTAAGAACGGAAGGCGAAGGCTTAGTTATGAGGTACGGAACCCTAAGCATACCACGGATTGAATTATTTCACAAAAGTGGCTGAAAATTCAATTGGCAATTTGAAAATTCAGAAGCACACTGAGCATCATAAACATGTTCTCTTTGTTATGAAGTTCTACAGTTGCAGTGTTTAAAGTAAGGGTTTTTTCAATAAGCGCTTCGTATCTTTAAATATAAATAAAGCAAAGTGCGTGTCGAAAGTTTTTATTCGTTTGGAAGGTTTATCGATGCCGCGGCTTCCCTGCTCTGGTTTGTGGCTAAGATCTATTACTTCGGAAAACGCTGTAGGATAAAGTCTAACGTCCTGTTAAAACCACATGTTGTTGGTGTCCATATTTTTGCTCGCTCTTCAAGAGGATATTAATACTCTTAAAATGCGTAAGCAAAGAGCGGAGGAAGAATTAGGAGAAGAATGAAAAATTATGTAGTGGTTTGAGAAACTCAGATGTATTCGGTTTCAACTTACTTCCGTGGGTGGACACCGAATCGGGGCGGAGGATTTTTTATGTAAACCTATTATCTTTCACCTAACTCGCAGGATTTTATTCGAAATAAGTTTGATATATGAACATTGAAAGTTTGGCAGATTTTAGGTAAAAACACCGCTGTCAGTGTTATGCCTTCACAACAGAGTCATCTACACAAAATCTACGCCAACCACTATTTTGAAAACACGAATAAGGAATTAAGCCGATACAACAACCACTACAAGAACTCCACCCATTAGTCAGACTACGATCGCTGGTCGACCAATCCAGTGATAGTGTCATTAACTTGATCCCAATGGCAAATGGTGACTGGACCAGATAATAAAAACTAGAACACTCTAGGAATCGAATCGAACCAATTCAGTTCAAAGGAAGTTGGTAATCATTGACGTACTATATAGCGCTCGCAGTTCACGCTGATGGCCTGGCCAGCGTTGTTCTTAAAGAAATAGGGACCGATGACGCCGCCATACTGTTTCGGGATGGATTGGATGCTCTTGCGTGTGACGTTCCAAATTCTTCAATTGTGTTTGCTGAAGTACCCATTAATCCAAAAATAGGCCCCATCGATGAAGGTGGTTTTTGATGAAAATTAGGCTCAGTTTCCAACTTGTCGTTCAACTGCGGCTCGGCCAAAATCACGAAGTAAAAATTCGCCAAGTTGTTATCTTCGACAGGCCGAGTTCTTGTGAGCGACGGAAAATTGCCTGATTCAGATTCTCCTGTTTTCAAAGTTTGGAAATCCCTCTTGCAAGACCCTTTATAAGTTCGAAATTTTCATCTTAATGAAATTAATAAAACGAACTTAAATTCGGTTTCATAGTTTTTTATTATAAAAAAAAATCATAAAGAGCCAAAAATCCCTTTCTCATTCCATATTGAATGAAGTGCTTTTTAAGTGATTAAAAGGTCTCGTTTGCACTACACGGATATAAATTAATCCACAGATCACCTACGAGTCAAAACAGCACAGAGCTCTGATTATTTTTTTTTGTATACAATTTCGAAAATTCATTTTGTATATTTCGTGGTAGCCGACCGCAGATCCTCTGGTTTTTCATTCCCATTTGTATGCACTTCACAGCTTTAGACTTTCTGGAACACATATTGAAATAGTTTTTCATGATTCGTTGCATTTTTAATGCCACTCACTGCCACAGTCCATAATCCTTGTCCATTCAAACCATTTGGATCCAATGAAGTATAAACTGCAAGTGAAATAGAAAATATTGCTCCCAATTGGACGGATTTAACTTTAATCCTTGTTCTCGTTGGTCATGGGAAAAGCTCTTTCATCTTTGCTGATATTTTTGGCATTTAGGAAAATTTTGTTTTTTTTGTGTATAGTAAAAATCCCTCCCGCAGGATGTGTTTGAAGCGTGCTCGTATTTTCAGATCACTCGAAAAGAAAAAAAAAATCAAATCAGGTCTCTGGTGTCTATTCAGTTTAAAAAGAAAGGATGAGAGAATCATTGCCAAACCAAACGGCATTATGGTCATATGAGAAAATATCATTATCCGTATATACGACATCAAGGGACAGCGATGTGTCTGTCTGTCTGTGTTGGATTTACTGGCAGGACCTTTAAAAATTCATCTCCTCTAAACTCGGAGAGCAAGCATATCACAGCCCGCACTGAAATCAGTTCTCATGTACTGTGTCACATGTCACAGAGCACACACCTGTCTAATGGACTTACAAGGACAGTAGTCCTCGCTCGCTGTCACTGCGAATACACAGACTCGGTCGTTAATATATAAATGTAGATGGGTGGACATGAGTCCAATTGCTAAATCCTTCAAATTCATTACATTTAATTAGGCATATAATCTAGGTTTAGTTGGGCCGGTGGGCGTCTTCTAAGGGTGGTTAATTAAAATAAATTGTCACCGACCTTCGGCAACAACTAAAGATACAACCACAATCCGACAGATGCGGATACTCGTACTCGTAACATCGTAATTCTTTTATTTGCCTGTGAAGAATGTGGAAATTCTTTTATGCTCGTTGCATACTCGTGTATTAACACAAGATGAATGCTCTTCAGCACCCCACTTGCACAAGGATTTTCGTTAACAAGCCACCTTATCTCATTCCGTCAGGCTTAGTCCTCGAAATAGATATTTATGCCGTGTACACGCCGGGTGGATCGCGACTACCAATGCGGATACATCCTTGAGGAGCAGTGCAGTGCGCCTCGAAAATTTCATGAATATTTATTAAATTTATGGAACATTAAAGTCATGTGAGGAGCTGGGGGCACCTCTGCGCGTACAGTGGTTTGTGGCGATGAATCCACGTTCTTATGGCTGAATAAATATCCATTTTGAAAGCGAATCCTACAAGGAGCAAGGATAAAAGGAGAAAACTACTGAATGAGGCGGAAATATTCTCGTACTCATGGCATACGCAAAAAACAGAAAATTCGTTCGTTTTGATTGCAAATGGATATCAAGGTCGAGGGGATACGTATGTACGTACACATCTATGAATGCAAGATGACAAAAGTAGGTCAGGGCTGTAATGTTTCTGTTTCCTTGATTTTCTGCGAGTGCAGAGGCGGAATTACTGCGGAATGTGTTTAAATGGATGAAGCTTTGATTTGTTTATTCGGGTGAACTGGTCCATCCATGATGAACTGATACTGAAGTCGTTGCAAAATTAATAGAGCAAAAAAAAAAGGACGAAGAGTGAGCAGGTGGATGATAAAAATTGATTTGTCGGAGGCATGGTTTGTTGACAGTTTGAATTTTAAGTAGATCAGGAAAGGTTAACTTTGCTTTGTAGATATTCATTTTAAACGATATGCACAATGTGAATAGTTAATCATGTGTCAAGCGACCTTTCAAAAGCAAATATTGTCAAAGGATCACGCAAAAAATCATACCCACCCACCAACAGGTTGCAGATGATTTATAATAATGACGACATCTGCCGTTTAAAAAGGGTTTATCATGCAAATCGAATTTTAATTATATAATCTGGTGAATATTTTGTTGCAGTAAATTGTAAAAATTACTTACAGGAACGCTATCAAAATGGTTAACGAATTTATAATCAAAAATGAATGGAACAAAAGTAGTTATATACTAAAAAGCACATGCAAAAAAAAAGTTTCCTTAATATTAACAATTTACATAAAATATTTTGAAGCAGCTATGACAGGATAAGTATTTTTAAATACCCGTTTGTGACCATGGGAATAAATATGCCATGTCTTGAGGAGTTTTCTCAACTAACTGACGACGATAACGTACTAATTGCTGTGAGAGACCATCATACAAAGCTTGCTAAATCGTATTGTGCTAATTTTTTTCGGAATTTGAAAACAATGCCTCAATAAACAAACGCCGCAAAAAGTTTTGGGATTTTAAGGTCCTTGGGTGGCGCAGTTGGTAGTCGCCTGCCTTTGATTGATGGATCCGAGGTTCAATTCCTATTCCATCCACCATTAGCCATTGAGCTAAAATCAATGGCATTATCACTGGATTGGTCGAACAGCGATAGTTCTCTCACTGATGGCAGACGTTATTGTAGTGGTTGTTGTATCGGCTTAAATTCTAAGTTCGTTTTGTAGTTTGTGTAGATTAATGGTGAAACGCAGCTGCTGGGGTGTTGAGCTAATTTTTTTTTCGATATCAAATCATCCGCTCCATTTTGGGATTCACCCATGGAATTGCATTGAAACCACATACATCTGAGTTTCTTAAGCTACTGGAAAAATCTCTCGTTGTTCTACTAATTTTTTCACTCGCTCTGTGCTACTTGCATTAAAAGAATAATGTTAACCTCTTGAGAGCGAGCAAATTATATAAAAAAAAAGATATGTCATCATACAGTGGTACTGCATATGTTTAACAAGGAATCATACGATCGTAAGTTGTGTGGAGATAGGTCGTCATATAGAATTTTATAATGTACCAAAATAAGTACACATTTTAAAATTATTATTATGTAACAAATTAATGATTTTGCTAATCAAAATTTTATGCAATGTTATGTAACACCACAATGATGATATGAATTATAAAATTGTAATTATTATACAGTGAAGTTTTAGTCTTTTCAGAAGCTAGTAAAAGATTAAGATAATGCGGTCTACTTATCAGCAAAATATATAGTTTAATGTATACGGTTTCCCAAAAGCGACTTGACAACCTTGAATTTATTTGGTGACCGCACCCATACAAGATCAAACTGACTCAAGAAGTGTAGCCGATGGACTATTTGAAGCTACGTCCGTTCTCCGATTGGGCTCTGGAAAGGATGCGCCAAGAAGATGAATTTCGTCCCAAAACCATCTTCAGTGACGAAGGGTTCGTCAATAAGCAAATTATGCGTGATTGGTCGGTTGAAAATCCATAATTGCTTCATGAATCACCCCTTCATTCACGAAGATAAAGACTTGGGCGACATGTGGTTTCAACAGGATAGTGCCACAAGCCACACAGCATACCACACGGTAAGTTTGATGCGCGCGTTATCTCAAGAAATGGGTCAATCAATGGGCCGCCTCGTTCGTGCGATTTGACGCCTCTAGATTATTTTCCTTGGGGCTACGTTAAGTCATTGGCTTATGCCAACAAGCCGACGATATTGATAGAGCTCAGAGTCAACACTGAACGCGAAATAGCAGCAGAAATGTATGGCCGACTGATCGAAAATTGGGTTTAATGAATCGATTAATGCAAACGTGAGATTTTCTTAAATGATTTGATTATACTTCAGCCGATAGTAAAGTTTTTGAAATATCTCAAATAGTTTGCGTTTATATATAAAATAAAAGTTGTCAGGTCCTTTTTGGACAGCCCTTTATATGATACCCAATAATCAGTAGACAATATTAAAGATTAGGGCGTACGGATAACAGTGTCTTAAATGTACAAATGAAGAAATATCAGAAAAACAATAAAATGAAGTTTGCAACCTATAAAAGGATTCGTCATTTTGTCTTGGTTGCTCTGTTTTGTGACTACTTTTCGAAATGGTCTTGCATTTTGTTTAATATAGTTATTTGCACATGAGTTATTGCAGTAAAAAGTTTGTTTGGCGACGCAAGAAAGAATGTTATTTTGTGAAAAAAACTAAAATATTAACAGAAATAATGTGTAAACAAAAAAATTTTCAAAATTTACTTATAATAAATAATATTTTGTTATTAAGAGCTTGAATAAACAAAAGATGGGGGAAAATAAGAGCTGCACAACAAAGATGCGTGACGCCCTTGTTAACATGAGAAATATCGATAAGCTATTATTTTCAAAAGTCGGGAAAAGGCTGAATTGCTAATTACCTTTAATGCAGTAACCTACAATGAGAAGAATCATACTACGGAAAAGGTAGCAATACGCAGAAGACCGCATAAGAATTACGAGGCTGAGAATCGAAGAATCATTCGAGTTGCAAATATGAGTTCGAAACAAATTTGAAAGTAAGTTTTCGGTAACGACGCGGAGCATGCTTCATACCGGAACGATTGAATGAAAGCTAACTTTTTGGCTGAGTCGAACAAAATATTATAGAGTGATGAAACATTAATTAATAGAGTATAATCAGATAGTCTGGCATCCAAAAAATAGGCATTTAATCCGTTCTTTTTAGCACGAAGGAGGAAGTGTTACGCTTTGAGGTTGCATGTCATTCAAGGGAACCGGACCCTTGTATGGTGAAGGGAAGGTATAATGACTTCCGAGATTACATACAAATATCAAAAAATATCAATTTTGAGCAGATTCATTCAAGAAAATGACTCAAAATACACGACAGTTGCAACGAAACAATTGTTTTTAAAAATTCGGTCGATGTTATAGAGTGGCTTTCTTATACTCTGGATTTAAACGCTTTAAAAAAACAAGTGGTACGAACTTTAAACCGGAATTAAAAATTTGAATGAAATATTTGAAAGTGCAAGGACGGTTCTTAATGCATCTTTGCCCGGAGGCGTGAATCGGTGATCACGAGTAAATCGTAGGACATAACAATTCCATAAATAAGCACAAAATTTCATGTCGTTCCTTATAAGGACGCCAACCATTTCGAAACATGTAATTCAATTTAAATATTTTTTTCTTTTTTCATATTTGTTGTTACTTGCTTTTCGGTTTGATATCACTCAACTTTAAACTTAAAACAAATTCGATAATGTTTTTTGGAACAATCGTTCCTTATAAGTGCGCCAGTTAATAATAATGATGCGTGTTGCTCGCGATTGAATGAAATATTGATAAGTAATGAATAAGCTTGTACTTTTATTTTACAGTGTTATTTTTAAATTAAAATAATAATAATATACGTTTTTTTAAGAACCTCGTCGAATTTTTGATTAAAATAAAATATTGAGTGTCATGTAGAGCTGGACTTTTTGTTGGAATTTTAAAACGTTTGACACCGCTGACGATGAAAAAGAAAAAAATGCTGGCTTCCGGAATTGAGTAGCAAGTGATTCAAGTCCTACCTGAGAAAAAGTTCGCAGAGAGTAGGAATTGATTATTTCAAACGCGAAGTAAAGCTTTTCAAATTTGTAGTGCAACAAGGTAGTATTTTGTGGCCCATATTACCTTTAATTTTTATTATTTATATTTTAATATTGTCGTTAAATGAGTTTCTGCAGCTTTTGCAGTTGATTTGAATCTCACATCAGATATCAATCTTTATTTATGGGAACATTATTTGTGATATCTATCTGACTATCTTCTATCTATATATATACAAATCAATTGCTGTTCGTTTGTCGCACTTAAACTCAAGATTTTCGTCAGACTCTTCCAGTTATTCCCCGATTAACTGTCGCTGACGAACTCAACGCTTGCCTTGCATTCATCTAATTTGTGACGGCACGTAAAGACACTCCAAATAGATCAAGATCAAACTTCGATGATATTTTCGAAGCAGTAATAAGATATTGGAAATAATGAGGTCGTAGTTGATACCTCGACTGGATGAATACCATTAGCCGAAGATTTCTGTCACTTCACCGACTCAGAATAGTAGCTTATTCAGCGTGTTTTTCCGGACATAGGATAGTGACGTAGTCAACTATCCCAAAGAGTTTTTAACTTCACTGAAATTGCCTGGACTACCATTCACAATTAAAAATTAAAAGAAGGATCAGTTGTGATCAAGCTGCGTACCATTAATAAACCTTAATTGTGCAATGGAACGAGACTGGCTGTGAAAAAGCGAATGAATAACGTCATCGAGGCCAAGATTATCAAGGAATCCCGCGCATACCGATGATTCAAACGGATTTACCATTCGGTTAAGCGGCTACAATTTCCGCGTGTCTAGCTTTTGCGACAACCATAAATAAATCGCAAAATCAGTCATTGTAAGTCTGCTGAATCAACTTGGAATTTGCCTGTTTTGCTCATGGACAATAAAATTAACGTCGCGTGTTCGCCCGTCTGAAAACCATAATATTTATATATTTACGCACACAAAAAACGAGGATGAGATTTGATAAACACGTGGGGCTTTTTTTCTGGCGCACTGTTTGCTCAACGCGAATTTTATAAAAAATCGTTTACTGATTTTTCATTCTCGATTAAAACATGGGATCTCTTCTAGGGGTAGTGTTAATTTGAATTATATTCAGCTTGTCAGCTCTTGTCACTTGAGAAATAGATTTTGCCTTAAACCTCATTTAGAATCTGTTTTCCCACTATTGTGGGATTTAAATATTCTTCCACTTATAATGTCAAAATGTGTTAAGGAAATTCTCATTTTAGACAAGTTAAAAATGATGGTCTTTGTGATAATTTTTAAAATCAGAAATTCGTAATTACAACTGTGTGCAGAACAGTGCAACCTCAAAACACATCCTTCAAAAACCCCTTCTTCGTGTAGGGTGTAAGCTGTGAGTACGAATTCATCAATTTGTGCCTGTCAAACAATTACAACTAACGTGTCACGCACAGATTCCTCGAAAAACTTCATTCCAATGACACCTCTGACGTAAACTCATGATAAATTTTGACTGAAAATTGTTGCTGCATCGGCGACTCAGTCAAAATTTAAGTGCTACTGAACTTTGCTGTGATCGAACATCGAGCTAAAAGCTGACTTGGCAGCTAGCTAATGGTATTGATTGCCACCAGCAAATTGATCAATTATCTGAACTGAAAATAATATTGTAGGTTTTTCAATAGAATCAATTATCAAAGCCACTATTAAGCACTAAATTGATGGTGGCGACTAAGTGCTATGCTCGTTATCAACCAAAGTGCACAATCTGTACACTGTGAAGTCCCTGCACACCCAAAACCCGTTATCAAAAGCCCAAATATTTCCCCTAATGAATGCACACTGTGACCAATGCATCTTTCCAATTTGATGCAGTGGCAAACCGCCGCCCGGCGCCCCTAACAAATCGTCGAATCCCCATAGAATTCGGTAAGCCATAGCGACTATTTGATTTTAAAATATTATTATCTCCGGCTTACGAGCGACGGACGGGGGCTTTGTGTAGTTACCAGATAACAAGTCGTTTCCATGCCGCACAATCGAATTTCAATTTGGTGAATGTTTATGTTATTCACTTGGATAAAAACACGCAAACACCCAATCCCCTGGTGGCTTCACGCAAGACCCTACCGACCACATCCGGCTATTTGCCCACATCCCCCAAAATTCGTTGCACATGTTGAGGGTAGTAACTTAATTTCGTATGGAAATTGCTTTCAGGGTGCGCATTAGGGCAGCGTTCCCAGCCCTGAAAGCCCTGGCAGTTTTGGGCGCTATCCATAAAGCGTTTGTAAGTGAAATATTTGCATGGAGTTTCTAATTAGACAAATTCAGTCATGGCAATTTCGTAATCAGATTCTGGATGAACGCTTGTAATTATTGACTCTGACTACCCGAGGCTGGGATTTCAATAGGCTTGTATTAGAGTAGCCAATCCACAGTAGCATCGTTTAGCCAAATGCTATGTTAACGGGTAGGTGACCACTAACCTGCATTTAATGACTGTTTGCATAGAGAGGCACCTTAATAATATTCGGATGAAGCAGGTCGTATCACAAATATGGTTCACCATATGTGTTCAAAAACAAAGAAATGTTTTTGTAAAATTTACAAAAGTAAGTTTGGCTTATTTTTTTGAAATTATAACGTTGTTAAAAGAGTAAACACAGTAAAAATTCGCACTTTTGGATTCTATCTTTAAACGGTTGTAAAATCTTGCGCCGCTTAGCTTTTTAAGAAACAAAGCCAGCGGAGCAATAAAATAGAAGTGAAATGAATTGAAAAATCACTTTAAAAAATGAATCTTAAATTAAACCTTTTCGGAAAACAGAATAGTTTGTTTAATCCACGATTTTGGTCTTGGTTTTAACTCAAATTCCAAAAAGACAATCACATAAGCTTACACAAGAAGTGTCAGAAATGCAGAACAAAAACAAATACCGGATCCAAAAGATAGTTACAAGCAATTTATTAAAAAATGTAAGAAGTTGTAGCTTCCTTAGAGTATACTTGAATCGATCTTTTAAGTGGGACTTGCGTAAGCAAGCAGTTTGTGCTCATAATCTTAGTTCACACAAATAAGAGAGAACTAAAACAAGTTCTTGGAAAACACTCATGCGGTTTTAAAGGCGAAAAAAAGACATATTTTTGTGATTTTTTTGCGGTGGCAGTAGTAATTTAATTTAATTAAATTTAATTACATATTATTGTACAACTTTTGGAGTATGTCAATACAAATTTTCAATGAAAAATATTGATACTGCTTTGGGGTGAACATATGTAAGAACTCGGTACCGGATCATCTGAAACAAAAAAATTGATATTCATTTTAAAGGTGATGTATTTCTCGAAGAGGAAGGAAGGAAGAGTTTTTTTTCTTTGCAGCACTTGGAAGTGAAAAACGCGATTTTATCTCAAAAAATCACGGTTAATATGTTATTCAAAAGTAGAAAAAAAAGAAAAAAAACTTTTCCTGAATACCTGATGATTTATGTGAAGAAATTACTTCAAAATTCAAAACGATCGGTTCAGAAGCTGGGCATTTCACTTTAATAATTTTTGTGGAGTGCTAGAACTGTCCGAAACTTTCGATAAGAATTTAAAGGACTGTTATATAATCGCGGCAATCCAGGATGAAAATATATCTTGCAAAGCTATTCTAGGCGGCGTTCAATTTATGAGCAGACGATCCGTCAATATTTGCAAAAAATCTTATAATCAATGGGAAGTCGAAGGATTTGATCAACAGGGGTTTCATCTCTTTAGATAGAGAGAATGCCGTAAATCTTGGCAGCAACATGGTAAATACAAAAATCCCAAGTCAAGTACTGATCAAAATTAATACCGAGGTTCTTGAACGACGTAAGGATTTTTTACCCGACCTCCCTGTACCTGCATACCTTTGGTTTTGGACGTATTAGTTAATTTTGACTAAAAATATATTAAATTCAAGTCTGCGTGAAAATCAGCTATCGTCATCAGATGATCAGTTTTTAGTACCTTTATTTGGTGTTGACAAAAATGGATGGATTTCAAGATATCGTTGATGAACAACGTAAACAATAGAGGACCAAAAACAGATAAAACCTTAGAGTACTGATTATTGTGGTACACAACTTGAATTCGGTTGCAAAAATATGATGCAATGAGTTTCCACGCTGAGTCCTCGAAAGCAAACTGAGTGTGGAGTATAGAGTGGTTTATCGTATCGAATGCTTTCGAAAAGTGAAAATTACAAGTGACATCATATATTTGTCAACATAAGAACGAATGTCGTACGTGACTTTCAACAAGAGCGTAGCACAATTGTGTTCAGTTTTAAACCCAGATTGGTGTGGTGTCAAAAACAAATTTTATCTGAGGTATGAAAGAATTGCAATGGGTCTTAATTCGACTTTATTATGGGAAGATGTTTTAGGAACAGGTAGAAATTTTTCATTTTTCCACCCATGTGGACAAATCTCATTGACTTTTTTCAGAATATTTCCATTCAGCTGAGAGAGTTAAACATTGAGTTCTTCAGCAAATGTAGCAAAACGGTTTTCAAAGTGGGTTCATAAATCAGCTCCATCGAAGACGTTCGTTCGAGTACGCCCAGCCATTTTCACTCAGAATATTTCGAGAAAATACCGACTTTACTATAAACAACTTGATGCAATAGGAATAATGAACAAATGAAATTAGATGCCTACCGATGCGTTAAAAGATTCGAACCAAAAAAAAACCACCTCTAATCACAAGACACACTCAATATGACTATGCGGATCTTCGACTGCTGAATATTAAACTATTTTCTCAGGTTCTGAATGAATACTAAAACGATCATCTGGATCAACACCGGAAGAAGAGGGCAAGGTGCCCAAAAACATTTTCATGTAAAATGTGCCCAAAACGAGACCATATGACTCGCGCTGTCAAAAAGTTATTAGATCTCATGTAGAGCCAAGCTCATTAGTCAAAATAGGTGGCGTGGCCATTTCGATGCATTCACATAGGCATAAGGTGAAAAATTAATTCAATAGTTCTTGTAGTAACGAACGGCCAATTATAATAAAGTCATTATTTATTAGGTGAACGTCTTGCAACTAAGTCACTCTAGAGAGTGCTACATAAGCCTGCCTGCAAGAGAACATGGAAGATAAATGAGAGCATTATTTAAACTTAACACTTGGCTTTTGGCCTACTACATCTTAGTATGCAAGATGTAAATTTAAGACAATCGACAATCGACGCAATCGCTGTCAAGGAAAATTAATTTCTATTCATTTAATTCATTTTAATGCATTTTTATTTTTTTCAATTCATTTACTTATATGCTAGACAAAAAACGCTTAAAGCTAGCTTAATTATTTACAAACTAACTTACTGGCACTTTGCGGGTGTTTTAAGCTAAACCTAACAATTAAAAATATGTCTTTCAACCTCTTAATAATTATTTTTATGAATAATATGAAACTAATAATAAAGAAAACTAAGAAAATACTAATTATTTTGAGAAAACTTTGTGAAAGTGCTAACTAAGTGTGAACTTAATCTAGGCCTCAATACTAAACTACAAACTAATCTAATCCCTAAAATCATAACATATCTTAAAATAAAATTAAAACTACTTACTCTACCTTTAAAATATGTAAGCCGGCCATTGTTGACAGAACATGCTATATTTTTTTTAGCCTTTGGGTGCCCTAGCCAAGATACAAGATGAACGGCAGAGTTCTATCTTACGTCCAGCCACCAATAGTGTCGATAATGTCTTGCGACATCAGCTCTTTCACGGTCCGATACCGCCCTACTAAGCCTGAGAGTCTCTGTTGAGCTACTTGCGAGGTCTTGGTCGTAGTTGACTCGCCCGCCCACAGTTTTTCGACCAGCGTGGAAGATTAACGGTACCATTAATCTATCCTGGACCAGACCTTTTCTATCTAAATAGAGAAACGCTTAAGGGGGAATAAGGCCGTCAAGGTGCTCAGTCTCGTGGTACATATCATTGGGGTAAAAACCCCCGGAGACCAAGTGTGGTTCGAAGTCATTGCTCTTGCAATATGGATTCGAATAAGTTTGATCAGAAAGTTATCCACTCTCTGATCAGGTTTGCCCTGTTGTACAGGACTATAGAATTTTTTGTGCTTAGACTTTCTATATAAGAGGAGACAACCCGAATCTTTTCCATTAAGCTTGTTCCGACGTTGAACCAAACGGGGCATCCATAGGCAAGGACAGGCCACTGCTGGGTGGCGAAGTTGGTAGAGCGCCTGCCTTTCAATTGATTCAATTGATAGGCCCCAGGTTCGATTTCTAGAGTAGTGGTCTAGTTTTTCGAATCTGGTCCAATCACTATTTGCCATTGGGATCAAGTTAATGGCAATATCACTGCGTTGGTCGACCAATGATAGTAGTCTGACTAATGGGTGGCTTTGTTTTAGTGGTTGTTGTATCAGCTTAGTTCCTAACTCGTGTTTTCAAAATAGCGGTTTGTGTAGATTGTGTGTAGATGGCTCTGCTGTGAAGGCATAACACTGACAGCGGGGTGTTTAAGCTAAATCTTCCAAACTTTCAAAATTCATAGATCATAACAAATGTCGAAAAAAATCCTGTGAATTAGGTTAAAGCCATCAAAATCTTCCGTCCCGTTTCGGGCTCCACCCACGGAAGTGAGTTGAAGCCAATTACACCTGAGTTATTCAAACCACTACACAATCTTTCATTCTTCGCCTAATTCTTTTGCTCGCTCTGTGCTTCACGCATTATAAGAGTCTTAATATCCTCTTGAAGAGCGAGCATATAATTAAAAAAAAAATTGTTTTCTATTTTTAGCTACTGCGTGGATGTTAGAGGCAGGAGACGTTCGCGCACAACAATTTATATTTATACATAATTAAATTTATACATAAGGAAATACCCTAAGAATTTTGATGATCATCAATGAGTCAGTGACGAAATCAGGGTTTTTTAGATATCAATAAAATCTAAAGTAAAGGAGCTATACAATTAAAACTTTATACGTTTAATAAATCCGTTATTGACGCAATATCTCGCATTTTGTCGATCTGGCATAAACCAAACCCATGTTATAAGGGTTCCAAAAAAGACGAAGCGCTTCGAGAAAAGGTAGTGCCAGTAAGTTTTAAAGAAAGGTTCTAGAAATGAAATTTCATTTATATGTGCTAAGGTACAAAATGGAAGCAGAAAGGCCCATTACTATGGGATTTAAGTCACACTTTGTTGGATCAAATCACTTATGGTGTGGCAGTAGGCACCAATTCAACCAACATTTTTCTCAATATTTCTTTTAATTTTATCACCGGTCAATATTATAAATGTTTATCAAACATCAATGCAATTATAGTTGAGCGTTGACAGTTCAAAAATTGCACAAAGTTTACCATGAAACCTTTTGTTGGACCTCTTACTCCATTGTAGATCATATTTTCGGTACTTCTTCAAATTTAATTCCCTTTCGGCTTTATACATTTTAAGAGTGACTTCACTTAGAATTTACAAATATGTATGTACAAAACCAATTCAAATCTCAATCGATATCGCTACAAATAAAATTAAAGTTTTAAGCCATAAAACTTGTTTAAGTGTTCAACAAAGCCCTTTATGGATGTGTCTTAATGCCTTTTTTCAAACTCTGTATCCTTCAATTAGACACTTAAAATTGTTACCGATTCCACAGACATAACAATCCCTGACACAGGACAACTCTATTCCATTTAATTTGCTTCTATAACAGAATGCATATCAATGATTTCCTTCCAACATGAGAGATGCTTCAAACTAATCTGATTAAACACTTAATCCTTCACTCTGTCAAAACTTTATTCCCACAAGCCTGCCTTATATTTCAAATGCCACAAACTGAAATGCCCAACAGTACATCACTCAAAAGTACGAGTATTTTGTACCTCGATACCCCATTACCTTGAACTACGATAAATCCAACACTTTAAGAGAATCATCAATGCACCAGGGACTCGAAACTTTATTCTCTACCTGTTATTTCATTCAAAACTTTTTTTTAGAAAATACACCTGCAACCAAAACTTCTGCACTACACTGCAAGGATTTCCAAACAGAACAATCATTCCACTTGGCCAGATTTCACTTCTCATCACCGATAAATCCTGTAAACTCTCCACTCAAACTTTAAACTTTACCCTTCAACTTGTTTCTCAATAAAACTGGACTGGCCAGTAAAATGTGTACTCATACTTAATCTCAGGTATAAACCCAAACTCGTATCTTGTATCCATGGTATACTCCCAAGGGAGATCCTTTGAATGCTTAATGGCATCTTAAACCGAAAAAAGATTTTAATTACTGCATCACTGTGAGAGCTTTGATTTAAAAATTAATGATCCCGCTCTGTCTATGGTTTTCCAGCTTGATGCTTGATTCGTGCACTCCTCCTTCTCACAAGCGAAATACGAGTAGGAGCCTCTGGTTGGGTTGTATTCCAACCAAATTAAGCCGTTCGGTTTAATGAAGCACAGAACACTTAACACCTTGTGGGTGACTTGCGGGCAAACGCAAGCATGGAAAATTGAGGATTTTCTCGATTTTAGAAGATTAAATCGTTAAATAAAAAAAAAGCGCTTAGCTCTCCATTGAGAATCCAATTATGTGTGATTTTCCAGAACGGAAAAGTTGTGTTCACTGTGCATAGTGAATGATGGTTGCCCAGCGTTGCCGCGGGCCTAGCGAACTGACGAACTGGCAAACTCCTCCTGCACTGGGAACTGTGTTAAGTGCCAGGCACTTATCAACGCCATCAATGCAAAGCGGAGCCAAACCAGAGATCCTTGAATTCTTGAACTGCGAAAGCAGTAAATGGGCCTTAATGTGATGATGATGCATCGGAATCAAAAAGTTGTCGCTCCGATGCACCGAGCAAGACGAATCGTTGTCGCTATGAAAGTTCAAGGGGACAATTGCTTCAGTTTCACATTTCTTGTTTTTTTTTTTGTATGCGAAAAAAATGTCCTTGATTTATTTTCAAAAAGTTTTCCCATTATTGTGAAAAAAAAAACAAAAAGAAAAATTGTGGACCGAACGGTTCGCGCTTGGCGGATAGTAAAAAAATAATAATAATAATTCATCTAACCACTTTCGAAAGTTTTATACAAAAACAAAAGGTACAAAAAATAATAATAATACTTTGACTAGACGTGTTTTTTGTTTTGTTCTTTAACGTGGCAATTTCTCATAGAAAATTGCTTTTGAGGAGAGAATTTAAAAGGAGCAAGCAGTACGTTCTGTTCTGCGTGGACTTTTTAGCCACGAAATAGCCAGACAAAGTTGAGGTCTTTTGAAAGTGGAAACTTTTTGTAGCACCAAAGACTGTACCTATGCATGTAGAGACATTTTGTTTTTGTCGGTTTTTTAAAGAGATTTTAATATCCCTTAAGCAACATGATTTAAAAAGTTTTTTTTTTCAACGTGGCTCATGCAGAGTTTTTTTTCTTAACTTGTCTGAAGCTGTTTGAGCTTCTGAGTTAAAAAAAATAATTGTTTTTAATACAGGTACCCCCTTTAGTGATCCTGCGCTAATGATATACATCTGAGTCGTAAACTTGCAGCTTGGTATCAGTGTAGACGAGAAAGGCTCTCGAAATCTTCCCTCCCTCGATATCGATAACATGCTCATATTGCATAATCCTCTATAATAATGACAACCAGTAGAATGAAGGAGAATGTCACAAACGTTCTTACTTATGTAATTCGTAGCTTCCAAGTTCCTCAAGCCAGCTAATCAAAGGCTAGAACACTAACTTCGTTGCGGCTCATTTCTACTTGCACGTGCCATCCCTGTCGCTGAGAGTCCTTGAGTTGGTACATTCATGACCTCGTCACCTAACCTCAATCTTTGTACCACAATGTGACCGAGTATAGACTTTTTCATCCCTATTTTATAAGGTCTTTACTTCAACGCCATACAGCACCGTCGGATTGGTGATGGTCTTGCATAATTTTCGAGATGGATCTTAAGGGGGTATTCCAGTCAACAAAGTTAAAAATTTCAAAAATTAGCTGTTGATGAAGTGGGGGTCTCAAAAAATTGGCGCGTAACCATACTCACGATTTCAATCCTCCTAGCAATCTGAAACCGAAAAAGAGATTTTTAATCAGGAATAATGTCGCAATGTCTGGAACTAAGGAAAAGTTGGAAAGATTTTTTTTTTCACAAAATGGCGACTGCCTGAAAAAAACAATTTTTGTACCACATTTTTTGAATGTTTCGAATTTAAAAAAAAAAAAGTAATAGAAATTTGGGCATGGGGATAGTTCCAGGCATACCAAGTCTATAAATAAGGCTCTCTAAAAATTTCAGGTAAATCAGTCCAGTAGAACCTGAGAAATCGTAGGTATTGTTTGGAAAAAGACAGTTTCGAGAAAAAACGCGTTTAAAGTTGCGCGTAAAGTTTTTCGCAGTCTAAGTCAGGAAATCATATTGTAGACTTACAATTATTCAATCTGCCATTCCTGCTTCATACGTCGGACCTTCCTCGACTTCGAAAATACTATTTTCCGCGTTTCTCTCTTCATATCGAACAGTTCTGGCCTCCTTTGATGCGGTGGATGCTCGTATCTCGGAGCGGTCAATCTAAGCGTTTTCTCGTTTCACTGCAAATGAATGTGCCTCCGGTCCAATTTTCATTCCCATAAACTCCATCATTTCTAAAATAGGAATGAGGCCTTCATTAAAAATACAAACAGCAATAAATGTCGCTATCGCAATCATCTTAGGTCCGGTAGGAATATGTTTTGGATTGCCACGTGGTTTGAAGGTTTGAATTCAACTTTTAGCAGCTGGACGTAAGTGAACACTAAATATAAAAGATATAAGTAACCTTTGGTTCTTGTATTACAATATATGCAAAGGACGAAAGGTTTTACTGAGAAATATGGATTCAGGTAGACGAAGAATCCCTAATGTCTTTTGTTCGATTAGTTCCAGCCGAAGCAGTTTGGATGCCGGGTCAGCGAAATACCGATATCTCCGAAAATAATTTGAATTTTTCCAAAATCCTCTAATAGATATATTCTTGAATAGTTTAGCTTTGAAAATATAAAAAAAAATCGATTTTATTAAATTTCTAGACTATAATACTGTCTTAAGTGCTCAGTTGCCTTTTTTTTTAATGCATTTTTATTTGTTAATTCATATGCTTACATGTTAGGCAAAAAATGCTTAAATCTAGCTTAATTAACTTAACTATTCATAACATACTTATGGGCCCTCCGCGGGCGCTCTAAGCTAAACCTAACAAATCAAAGATATGTCTTTCGACTTAAGATTACTTAAATATTTAAATTTACGCGACTATATATTTAAAAATGAAGAAAAATACATATTGAAATCTTTCTAAATGGACATTGTATATTTTTTTTTGTTTGTTTTAAAAACTATACCTAAAAGCTAAACTAAGAACGAAATTAAAAGTTAATCTAAAACCTAAAAGGCTTAATCCAACTTAAAATTACAAACTTACTAGCTAATAACTTACTACTAAATACCTTAAATCTACATATGCAAGCCGGCCAAGTCTAACAGGACATGCTATATTCATTGCCAGAAGGGCATCAAAGATTACTAATATACGACAGAGTTCTACCCCACCAAAACTGTTTATATTGCCTTACGACATCATCTCTGCCGCGGTCCGATACCGCCCTACTAAATCTTCCGATACCGCCCTACTAAACCTGTGCTCAGCTACATATTAAGCATAAGGAAACAGTGTACGCAGAGTTGATTTAACGAGGAATCCTTACTAGAAACGATGACTGCTTTGAAATAAAATCCGCCCAATGTGACGCTTTGTTTGACGCGTCGATGTTGTGTCTTCTCTATGGTTCCGTACCCAATGGATTCTATTAGAAACCTTTTACTGAGAATGTGCTGTCCCTCCGCCCGTCTGGCACAGTGCTATATTTTCTGAACTGTCATAGGGAGAAACAAACAATTTTCACAGAATATGTATTTATAGTGTATGGCCCCTTTAGCTAGAAATAATGAAAATGATATAAAGATTAAGAAAAATGGGATACCCATACAAAAAACCGCTATTTTTTAATTCGCATTCCAATTCTAGGCAAAGAAGTAGACCAGGCGAAATTTTAAATTAATTTAAAACACGCAACTTAAATATAAATAGTATATTGACTTGTAGTACGGAACCCTTTATGAGTAACTTAGGGGTCCCCCTTTCCATAGGATTTTGCAAACGGTGCTGAATTTTCATTCATCAAGCATACTCCTATCCAAAAACACCTTGAAGATTATTTTTCTGCAATAGCTTAACTGCAGCTGCATTGAAAAATTTGGGAGTTTGTTTTTTTTTGCTGTTTTTCATTTAATGCAGCAGTGACTGTGGCAAATGATCTCTTTAGAAGTAGTGGAATACGCGGTCGCAAAATTATTCGAGATTTCCCGGATAGTAGCAGCCTAGTGATGTTAAATATCTTCGGATTCCAAAAAATCCTCATTCCGCTGAAATTCTGCAGTCACAGAACTGATTTAAACTTTGTTAATCTGAAGTCCGTCATGTCTAAATTTATCATTCGCAAACCGTTGTCACAGACCTTAATTATTTTAGTTTTTGACGACGTTCGTGGTTATCCTGATTGGGGCATTTCTCGTATGTCTTCCTTTGACAGACAAGAGGTGATACAGTTTTTGATAATTCTACTCTACCCACTATACCGCATTTTTGAATTTCGGTGGTGCCCTCTGTAGGGGTTCGAACGCCTTCTTGAGTCACTCGGTTGGCCGTGGCCTGAAAGAGACCCTAACATAGCATAAGTGCAATCTCTTAGAGAAAGTAGAGGAAGAGAATACAGGATCAGTAAAGTTTCACTATTTCAAAGATTCGGCTTTTAAGTTATCAATTACACTTTTCGGCAATCAATGAAGAGTGAGAATAAGAAGAGAGCGCTAGCAGGAAGAGTGACAACTGCAAACTGCATGATTAGTGCAATTATTGGGATTAAGATTGGAAGGCGAAATCCTTTCAATTATAATGGCTTTGGCGACATTTAGCACATGGACAATAATATTCCAGCAAAGTTTGTCGGTGGATCTTGGACGCTTAGTCAGTTCAACTGGAGCATCGTGATTGATGGAAAGCAGTCCTACTTCAAATTCAAGTCCTTTAGAAGTCTATAGCTTTTTAAGCAAAGTTGAAAAATTTAATTAAATCTTTTGGGAAGACTGGGATTTAAAAAACAAAACCCTAAATCAACATTGTGTTTTTTAAACCAGATAAAAACTAATAGAAAAAAATTACATTTTCGTAAATTGCCAATTTGAAATTGACTCTTATGACATAAATGTTTTTATAAAAATTAGACTTCAGTAGAACAAATTATTTTGAGATATTTTACAACAATTTATTATTTTCTGTTCGAGAAGAAAATTTGAAAGCTAAAAGCTCCTCATCATTTTATATTTTAAGCAAAAATAAATACTTACAAACTAAAACAAATAAACAAAAAAAAAACACTTAACCTTACTTGACATTAATGTTAGCTTCTACCAAATCTAGCCTCCAGTATTTTTAAATTTGACTCGTTGTCGCAATTTATATCCTCATCAAGAACGCACATGCTGTAATTCCAAATATTGATTTCATCCCTTGTGTATGCAGTCCCATGCTGCTCGTCTGCAGCATGATATATAATTTGGACATTTCTCGAGTCTGCAAGATAGCCATAGGCATCCATATAAAGAAATGCTTCAGGTGGTATATGACCACTTATCAATGAATTTCTAAAATACCCAGGGTTAGGATAAAATAAGCCCGATATGAGTTCATTCCCAATAACATTAGCTGACCGCGTAAAATTATTCCTCGTAAGGTCAACGATGACCAACAGTCATTTGTTATGCCGAAAGGCGGAATGATGGTATTCATCTCTCCTTTTTGTATATGATTCTGCCAATCGTGCTGCCTTATATTACCTATATTTTCAACACAATTCTGATGTCTGGAATGTACTCGGATATAAAGAAGGTGGCTTAAATCTTACCACTTCCCAAAAATACTAGAACAGATGAGTTTAGGCCTATTGCCATTTTGCGTTTTGGGTCTAAGCTCTTCGAGAGGATAGTTCAAAAATAGATCAACGTTTATTTCGCAGCCAATTCTTTGCTTTCTCCAAAACAGTCCGGTTTTCGTAAAAAAAAACATTTGTATCACGGCACTCTTGAATGTTACCGATGACCTAAAGCAAGCATTTTGGATAAAGACAAGTTGACGTTTTACTTGACTTCTCAAAGGCTTTTGCTATCGTCAATCACAACATTCACATCATTCAAGCTTAGACAAAACTTCAACTTCTCAACTGGTGCATCTAAACTTATCTATTCCTACTTGAGTAATAGAAGGCAAGCAGTTCATGTTGGAGACAGACTGTCTAATTATCTGCAAAACGCCACTGGTGTACCTCAGGGGTCCATTCTTAGCCCTCTTTTATTTTCGGTGTATGCTAACGAACTTCCGGCTTCGATTACGAACTGTTCTATCAATATGTACGCAGACAACGTACAGTCATACTTCAGTTGCCCTCTTGGCCTCATTGAGCATGGAGTCTTTTCCGTGAATGAGGGTTTAATGAATGTGGCTGAATGGTCTAAGTCAAATGGTAATTTGTAATGGTCTTCTGTAATTGCAATTACATTAGTAAGCGTAAACTTAACGTTGAATTTAATTCAAAGGTTCGGTATGTTTACAGTCTTCGTAGATATGACAGCATATCTAGTTTTAAAACGTGCCTCTTGGGTATGCCTCTTCATAAATATCTCGATTATCGAAGTTTGATCTTGCTTTCAGATATACTCTTTTCTCGCCAACCACAGTTCTGTTTTCACAGGATAAGATCTGTTACCTCGAATAGATCTCGTCAACTATGCATTCTTAACATCTGAGCGTCAATTTTTTGTTAATTCCGTCCGTCTTTGGAATTCTTTGCCACGGAACATTAAAGAAAACCAAAAAGCAACCAGCATTAAAAAGGCCTTAAAATCTTATTTCATAGAAAATTTGTAAATATATATTTAGTAATTGTTATTTTAACTCTTTCTTAATTATGTCAAATCTATTATTTCGTATATATAACTATAGCTCTACTTTGAAAAATTAGCTTAAAACTACCTTATAAGATTTTAAATCTTACAGTTTATTAAGGAAACACATAAATAAAAATAAATAAAAAAATTAATAAAATGAGTACTTCTGAACAAACAAAATTTTGTATTTCAAATTTGTATTTTTTAATTGGGGACCTACATGGTCATTCTATTACAGGAATTTTTCTAAGTAAACTTCTAAATATCTCACAACAGTTTTTGCTTCGATACGAAGGCCATTTGAAGATGTTATAACCAAATTTCTCTTAATTCGTCGCTAGCTTGAATTGCCCTTCCCTACCGGTATGCAGAACAGTCTGATTTCGCATTAAGAGTTCTTTACTTTAAGTGTCTAGTCCTGACATCATTTTTCGAGGATATCAAATTTTAGTTGAAGTTCGTTTTTAATTTCGCAAATTTTGCTCCATAAGCATAAAGAATGACATCGTCGGTGAATGATATTGAGCCATCCAACATTTTAGAAACGTTAAAATTAAAGAGTATTGCTGCTCTGTAGCAGATCATTAATGGCATCAAAAACGTTTGTCATTCTGTACTTTCTATCTGCACTATCGAGCCCGTCAATCCAAACCGTGTCATAAGCTTAATCGATATCCACTTAACAGGCACCTGTACTGTTTTGGAAATAAGGTTCAAGTTTACATAAGAAACTAGTTTTGTAACAGCGTACCCAACCGAGTGATTTCTTTTAAATCCAAATTGATTACGCGGTATAGTCATCGATTTTTGAGGCTAGTAACTGTCGCATTCGATTTTAACCAGCCATTGCATTCATTTCAATTACATAAATGAATTCACTGGATTCTAATTGAAGTCCGCAGTGAATTCACATAAAATAAACTGAAGTCACTGAACTCAAAAGAAAGAATTTGAATTTTTTTTTGAAGGGTACGGAAATCATGAAGAGAGATTATTTTTTAATGGGCTGATGACAGCTTGAACAGGCGTGCACCTGCAAGTCAAATGAGTGCAGCTCTAACTAGGTGAGCAATGTGAATTTATTGTGTTTCGACATAAGTTTTCGGTGGCTAGAAACTCAGCTTTCGCGAGAGCTCACCTTGAAAGTGTATAAACTTCGTTATGGTTTGATAACCCAATTCATATAATAAATTAGATTAAAATATTTATACATAAATTGTATGGGAAAAAAACCTACCGAATAACAAACGAATATTCGAAATTATGGTCTTAAATAGACGCCCGTTGGAAATGACTGTTTTGGCGGACCATTAGGGATGCAGCAAAGCATGTCTTCCCTCTTGACCCGATCATTTACTCTCCGGTGAAATATACTCATTAAAGAACTGCATTGTGTTGAAGTAAATCCACTTTTTCAACAATTTTAGTTAAATTAATTGACTCGAAATAATATTAGGTGAATTCACTAATGAATTCAAAGGAAAATATGAATTCATTGATGTCTCGAGCTGAGTTCACCTTAATTCAATTGCTTTCCGAAAGTGATTTCAATTCTAAAGTTGCTAAAAGTTCAAAACACCATTCATAAGCTTTTAAAGACTTGTTATTTAAGTCTTTTCAATTCGCAATCTTTTTGAATTCAATTGAATCAATCAAGAGTTCGAATTCTTTTGACTTGAACTTCGTTCGTCAGTAATTCTTAGTTAAGATTTCGAATAAGTCCTTTCTTTTTCAAAGACTTAGTTATTCTAGTGTAAAAAACCCTTCATACGCAAATTCGAACTTCCCATTCTGCAATCTTGAATAACGAAAATTTTGAAGTTGAAAATTTGTTCACATTTTAATTTAAGAGGGTATTCTAGTCTAGAAATTTAAAAAAAATCGATTTTTTTATATTTTCAAAGTTCAATTATTCAAGTATATATCTACAAGAGGATTTTTCGAAATTCAAATTATTTTCGGAGATATTTCGGACCCGGTATCCAAACTAGTTCAGCCGGAAATAGTCGAACAAAAGTCTCCGTCTACCTGAATCCATATTTCTCAGTAAAATCTTTTGTCCTTTGTATGTATTGTAATACAAGGATCCAAGGTATTGCAACTTTTATGTTTAGTATTAACTTACGTCCAACTGCTAACAATTGAATTCTAACCTTCAAACCACGTGGCAATCCAAAAAATATTCTTTCCGGACCTAAGATGATCGAGATAGCGACATTTATTGCTGTTTGTATTTTAAATGAAGTCCTCATTCCTATTTTAAAAATGATGGAGCTTATGGGAATGAAAATTGGCCCGGAAGCACGTTCATTTGCTGTGAAACGAGACAACGCCCAGATTGACCGCTCCGAGATACGAGCATCCACCGCATCAAAGGAGGCCAGAACTGTTCGATATGAAGAGAGAAACGCGGAAAATAGTATTTTCGAAGTCGAGAAAGGTCCGATGTATGAAGAAGGAATGGCAGATTGAATAAACGTAAATCTACAATATCATTTCATGACTTACAAGGGAGCGCACGGGTTTGGGGAAACGGATTTAGCTGAATTTTGGCACAGCGCTAGAATACCATGTACGTGTACTAACTGTTAAATATTTAAATGCAATACTCAAAAATAGCCGAGAAAAACGGGCTCAAAGTTTTTCCTAATACCTTATATAAAAGTTAGGCATCTGTAAATTTCAACAATTCGGTGGCCTGGTGGTACTGTTCATAGCTAGTAGTCTCATGCACGTGGGTTCGAGTCTTGCCGTATGCACTTTTGCATTTTCTCATTTGCTTTTATTTATTTTTTTTTTGTTTTTTTTTTATAGCAATTATTTTATCCATTGAAAAAAAAATTAATAAATATTTATTTATTTGTTTATTTACTCGCTCATTATATTAGTATATGATAACTATGGAGTCAATCTAGGTAATTCAAATGTGAATCATACAGAAAAAAAAAGTGGTGGAAAAGGGGTACAAAATATTTTCTCCCTGTACCGTTACAAGGTGAACCGTATAACTGTTCCAGGTCTGCTTTGTTTGTAGTAAAACCTCCAACGCGAATAGACCTTCTTTATTTGTGCAGTGAACTTCGGTTTACAATTAGGAAAAAGTACAATTATTAAAATGTTATCATCATCATCATAAAATGGATATATTTTCACGAAAATGTAAGCCTTATACTACATATAAGTTATTTTTCAATGGATAACATAATTGCTAGAAAAAAAACCAAAAAAAATAAAAGCAAATGAGAAAATGCAAAAGTGCATACGGCAAGACTCGAACCCACGTGCATGAGACTACTAGCTATGAACAGTACCACCAGGCCACCGAATTGTTGAAATTTACAGATGCCTAACTTTTATATAAGGTATTAGGAAAAACTTTGAGCCCGTTTTTCTCGGCTATTTTTGAGTATTGCATTTTAATATTTAACAGTTAGTACACGTACATGGTATTCTAGCGCTGTGCCAAAATTCAGCTAAATCCGTTTCCCCAAACCCGTGCGCTCCCCTTGTTAGACTGCGAAAAACTTTACGCCAAACTTTAAACGCGTTTTCCTCGAAACTGTCTTTTTCAAAACAATACCCACGATTTCTCAGATTCTACTGGACCGATTTACCTGAAATTTTTAGAGTCTTCTTAATAGACTTGTTTTGTCTTGAACTATCTTCCCAAAATTTCTATTACTTTTTTTCTATTCCCAAATTTCTATTACTTTTTGTTTTTTAATTCGAAACAGTCAAAAAAAGTGGTACAAAAATTGTTTCTCTTTTCAGGCAGTCGCCATTTTGTGAAAAAATATCTTTCCAACTTTTCCGTTGTTCCAGACATTGCGACATTATTCTAGATAAATAATCCTTTTTATTTTTTGGTTTCCGATTGCTGGGAGTGTTGAAATCCTGGGTTTGGTTACGCGCCAATTTTTTGAGACCCCCCACTTCATCAACTGCTAATTTTTGAAATTTTTAACTTTTTTATTTTTTTATTTTTTTCTGTTTTCTTGTTTTGTTAATTAATAACTATTATAAAAATGGATAGTAAAAATATTAATTGGCTTTTAATGCCTCTAGACTAGAATACCCCCTTAACCTGGGTTCGTCTTTCGTTGCAAACAATCACGCCAAAAAATATACTTCATTCAGTTTAAAAAAACGCTTAAAAACTCCTCACAATTTAGTTGCAGAAGTACTTTAGGAAATCAAAGTGCCCTACTACAATATACAAATCAAAGTGTTTTTTTCTATATTTCCAATCATCTCAAGAGGAAACCATTCAATTGAGTTAAAAAAAGAGCTCCTGCAACAGGAACACAAACACTTATCAAAAAAAATGTTCAAAAATTCCACCGTCTTATCTAAAACTTCATATCAAATTGCATTTGAATTATTCCTTCACTGGCTTTGCCTTTTGCCTAAGGATACTCAAGTTATTAATTGCCATTGCCTGACTAGAACGAATTTGATGAGGATTCCATGTGCTCGGGAGTAAATAGGAATTACAAACATTTGGTAACAATCAGTGTCAGGCACCACAAAACAATCGCTGGAGTGCGTTCCGAACGGTCTTCGCCAAGTATGCACATAAACGCTGTCATTAATTAATTAATTCTTTGCGTAATCACGATTCTCTCAAAATGAATACAACCTTTTTGCATTCCTATTCATGAGCTTCTAACTCGTCTACGTCGTGTACTCTTTTTCCTTCAAGCAAGTCTAACTTGGCTAGGCCAAAAGGTATTCATCATTTTCTATGTTTTTTCAAAAAAATAAAAAACAAAGACCAGACAATACAACAATGTGAATTAAACAGATACATTCGTTTGTATATAGCATGTCCTTACACAGGATTATCTTTGCTCTTTGGTCTCTATTCCTGCGGATGAAGTTAATGTGCTATAAACTTAATTAGCATTCGTGATACTTGTATGGCACTAATAAAATTTTATGACAAATGTTTATTATTTTTTTTACACCACCAACTGTTGGAGAGCTCTATACTCCTTAATGCACATACATCCCTGTGTTTTTCGTATGCCACTGAAATTTAAATAGAAAGTACCGATGTTTTATATTCACACGACGACGCAACGGACATTTTTAATTAACCAAAAGTAACAACTGAATACTGAGCACGAAAAGTCCATATAAAAGGGTGTTACATATTTTAAGCGGAACATGTGACAGATGCACCTGAGCAGTTGTCAGTTGATTGTGTAATTAAATTTTACACTTTTGAAAGCTGACAGTGATACTTTCGAGTTCTGTGCTCTCTCACCTGGGTTTTTCGAGTTTAATATTAAAGTACACTAGGACAGGGTTTTGAAGGTGTTCTGAAAATGGGAATGTGGTGTCCATAAATTGACATTTTGACAATGCTTAACACTTCTAGTTAATGGCGTAGATACTTGTCATACGTTTAAGGCACAAGGGACGGGAAAGCGATATAGACAGTTAAGGAAGGGAGATGTTCCAACAAAAAAGGGTATCTTTAAAATGTATTTGAACACACAAAATTCTAAGGTTTTCCAAAAAAGCATTAAATCGAAATTAGGTTGCACGTTTTGATTTATTTATTTATTTTTTTTCTTTTAATTTCCTGCAGGAAAGCTAAATGTAATCCACTCTTAATCTCTCCATTAAAATTTCCATTGACTTCGATTTTATTCAAAGCCCAGCATTTTGCATGGAAAGCTGACTAAATGTGCCAAGAACATTTGAACATGAACATTTTCAAAGACACAATTAGCACGTGCAGCGCGTTCTCTCCAAGTGCGAGTCGGACTTGCGCAGCGAAGGTTCCGTACAAATTTTAAGTATTTTCGTCCATCACAGAAATGGAGTCTCGAAGAGTTTTACATATCTTTTGAATGCATCGATGTAAAAGACTGATTTTTTCACAGTTTTATGGAACCGCAGTCAAAAGTATTTGGTTTTTATTTCAACTTGATAAAAGCAGACAGACGAACAACGATGTGATCTTTGAAGGGCTCCATTTTTGTGAAATGGTATCATTATTTGTTCTCTTCTTTTGGATATTGAAATCTTTTTATAGATTTTTGCACAAAATTCAGAGCGATGACTTTTCGCACTCTGGTTGGATACTGTCATTGGAAGTTTCTAAGATTCTGACTTATTTTCAAAGACCCAAAAAAAACTCATATTGAAATAAGTCGAGGGAGACCAGATCAACTGATCTTTTAGATAGTGCAAAAGCTACCTTTTAAATATCCATTATCAGGCTAGCTATGTCCTAATGGAACCACTTGTCCAGTCCCAATTTATCATCTTGTAGCAAAAAAAGTTTTTTGGCAATGGTTCTGTGTCTTTTATCAGTCACATTTAATGAGGCCCGCTGTCAACCATAACGTCAATGAGGACTGAATGGGATACGTCGATTCCCGGTGCTCTAGAAGTGCAATTTTTTTATCTTAGGTACATAATCGTTCGAATTGAAGTGAGCCTCGTCACTCTTGATGAATTTCGGCTATATATTCGGAGAAAGTGGGCATAGTTTAGGCAGGATTGTCGGCTTACAGGCCATAGCTTAAAACGATCTGTGCTTTGTTAAGGGACGTCTTCAAGGCTTTGCTTCAAATGCGCTGCAAAGACTAATGTCTGGTCGACGTTGGTGATTTCCTCAGCGATAACGGCGATAATCTCGTTGAATTGATCCTGCGAGGCCTCCCTGTTCCTCTTTTGTCACGTGTCGTTCAAATTTCGTCCAGGCGAAAAAAGCTTAAGGCTTTTGTGCTTGACCAATTAACCAAGCACGGCAGCAAAATATGCGTCGAAATCACGTTGTGACGAATTATTGACTTATGAATCTGAACCCTGATAGGGTATTATAAGGATCACCTTGCACCATGTTATATCTTCTAAAATGCGTTTGGGAGGAAATTTTCCTTAAGTTATGCCTTGCCATTCGCCAAGTAATACTTGGTGGCTTCTCCTCGACATTTTTCTCAAGTACACGAACATTCTCCTGATGAACTCCGGCAAAAAATTATCCAAATCAAGTATTTTGTCTCATATTTAATTTGGAAGATTCAATTTTTTTCGAACTATTCTAGGATTATAAAAAAATTGTCAGAAAAAACCGCCGTAGCTTAAACCTCCAGTGATACTTTGTAAAACGTAAAATGTATAGAACTTGAGTAATGTAAAGAACATATATATTTAGTGAATGTGAAACCACATTGGTGGTCAGGGGTTCACAGGAATGAGGCGATTTTATTTCAACAGTCGTTTGAACAGTCTTTTAAAACGATATTGGTCTAAAATACTATTTGTAGTTTGTGGTTTAACCGTCGCAACTCACTTCTGGCTCATCTTTTTTCATCTTTTTCCGGGCTATCCCTAGTTTTAGGCACATATACAGATCCATTGGAGCAGAGTTGCCTTATTTTTTGAACGAAGTACAGCCCTCCTCATCAATATCACATTTTGGCACTCTCGTTTGATGAATCATCTTGGATTTGAACTCGTGGTCCACGAGAACAATTGAATATTTGAGTATGTTTTCAAAGAATATCGACTTACGTTTTCAGAAGATCTAGCTTACACAGCTACTAGAGGCAATAAAATGTGGCTTGCATTAGGGGATCATTTATAAAAGCCAGACGAGCTTGAATGTTATAGCCAACGTAGCTGAGTTATGATTTTTTTCTTCAAAAATATAGCCACATACATATATCAGGTTGATATGTGGTTCTAGAACGATGGCACATGTTGAAATTTTGCCAATTAATGAAGTGACTTCGTTCTGAATAGTATAAAACTTCAAATGTTCGAAATAAAAGCACCCAAAGTGGTTGAACAGCTATTGCACGGAAGCAAAAGCAAACAAGCCATGAAATCCGCCGTAAACCTCTGTTCTTCCAACAGCTTATGAGCGAACTACTTCGCGTCCTCGAACGATGTATAACCTTTGTATATGCGGATGATATTGCATTCATCGTTGAGCATAAATATGCTGATACCACTACAAAAGGAGTTTGAAAAGTTTTCGAGATGGTATCATAAAAACGGGTTGATAATAAATCACAATAAAAGTAAGCTTATGCACGAACTAATGAGCGTAGGGCAACATCTCGAGGTGATATCATTGAACTAGTCGAATCCATCATCGAATAGATGACCAACGCAATGCTTCAAAAAAGCACAAATATACAAGGTCATGCTTTGAAACGTATTTATATTAAAATTAGTTATTTCACAGTGCCAGGCGCAACCGGTAGTTTTAAAAGAGTTTCTCTAGTATATTATGAAGATCCAAGTTATCGGCAAACTATATCTCCTAATGTTAAGACGAGAAGACGGGTACCAGATCTTCTGGAAGACCAGAGCATCTTCCACAAATATGGAAGACAATATTTTAGCAATGGTACACCGAAAATTCATAACGCAATATCACCGAGTCTTAAAAATATTCCAAATACAAAAAAAAAACTAAAAGATTAACTTGAAAATTATTTTCTTGATTTTATTATACTATCATTATTTGATATACAACCTTAAAAATGGGCTTAACATCGAATTATTACAGAATATGTATCCCAAATCATACGTGTATGAATATATTCATGAAGTTTTGAAATATTCTTAAAAAGTAAGAATCCGTGCATAAAATTATTGACTGGCATTCATACAATTTTATGTTTAAATATATTAGATATTTAAAGATATTCTTAGGTTTAATCCATCGATACATTGTTATAATGTTAAAATTGTAGCTAAATTAAATTTAGTATAATGTATTATGTACTTTTCATTGATTTTTTTTTTAAATATTCATAAAAATGTAAGATTTTTCATTGTTTGAATGAATATAGTTTTAAACTGTAAGTAAACTCTTCACTTCAATGAGGCGTCCAAATGCATTGATATTATGACATATTTCATAGCTTTTAAGAAAATGTCTACTCTTATAAATTTGAGGGGAAAAAATTATTAAAAGCCTCTTTGAATTCTTAAGCTTATTACCAATCTCAGAGTCTGAAACATATTCGAACTATACCAAAAGTTTTTTTACGGAATCTGATTGCAAAACGTAAAACACTATAATTTTTTTTATTTACATGGAAATTCACTTTTATTTGTTTAATTATTAATGTTTTTTTTTTTTGAAATACGTTAAAAAACATACATATTTCTTTAACAATAAGGAACATACATTTTTGAAATATTTTTGCTTCCCTAGATATGGAAAAAATGATGCGCCCCAAGTTCAAGACGTGGTAAAATAAAAATTTGTGAAAGAATTTTAAATGGTAGGATCTACTCGCATTCGACTTTAAAAAACGCGATGTAGTCATCCGACTCCTGGATGTTGGTGTCCACAAAAATTAAAGCCTTTGGCGAGCCTTTTTATAGTTAATTTTATAAGCCTTTTTTTCTTCTTCTGAGTAGAAAGTAGGTATGGATGCAAGCACCACATCAACTTCACAGTTACCTTATCTTTGTTATATCAAGAAAAGAAACAAAAAAAGACAATCTTAGATGAGAATTTTATTAAAAATAAATACTATATTAGCTAAGCAAAAATTCACAAACTTCAATTTCCCATTTATGTTTTTTCTGCAGCATGTCGCAAATTTCAATCCCTTAAATGATATTATTAAATAGTATACTTAATCATATCTTAAAATAATACCTTTTTATATGATAAAGTTATACAGACTTTTATGCAGACTTTTATATGTACTTATGTGAATCGGTAAAACCAGCAAACTGTCCTAATATAATTATAGAATATGTATGTATGCTTATACTCAAAAATTCGTATCTTACCTAAGCAAATCACAGTAGGCTCACAAATAACTTTATATATTTGACTGCACTTTTAATGACAAACTCACTTTATACAAGCGTCTCTAACTGAAACAAAAACGTAAGTGACTGGAGTGCAATATTCCAATCCAGTTGCTGGAATTGTTTGCAAGTTACGATGTCCTCAAAATAACTGTTCTAAGTCTGAGATGTTGGACTACCGGTTGAAAATGTCGTTATTGCAGACAACTTCATATCTATTGCTATGAGGTGAATTTTGACCATGACAGCTGTCACATCAGAAACTCCATGTCATTCTCTAATTATTTCAGTCTAGGTTATTGGTCATTATTGAAAACACACAAGTTTTTTGTAAAGCCGTAAAATGTGCCATCAAAACAATATTTGCCCCGGCCAAAAAGTTTGAAGACCATGAATTGGAGGCATTGCTCGATCAAGATCCGTCACAAACGCAAGAAGAACTTGCAAAATCACTTGGCGTCGCTCAGCAAACCATTTCTGGAAAGGTAGGACATTGCACAGGCGAGGTCTACCGACGACAATTGATGCGTTTGAGCTGAGCACTGAAGGAAAAACGGCTGGAAACGGTCGCAAGTCACGATAAAGTTATTTTGCAACTTGACAATGCTCGGCCACATTTTGCAAATGTCGTCAAAACTTACCTTGAAACGCTCAAATGGGATGTCCTACTCCACCCGTCGTATAGTCCAGACCTTGCGCCATCCGATTACTATTTCTTCCGATCGATGCAACATGGCCTGGCTGACCAGCACTTCCGTCATTTCGATGATGTCAAAAAATGGATCGATTCGTGGATTGCGGCCACGAATTTTTCAGAACGGGTATGCATGAATTGCCAGAAAAATGGGAAAAATGTGTGGCTAGTGATGGGCATTACTTTGAATATTGAATTTATATCTATTTTTCCTCAATAAAGCACAAAAACTCTGCACCTAATTATGGTAACATAGAAGTAAAGACCAATGTATTGACTACAAGACTTTTTGCATTCGAAATCTTTGGATATCTGTACTTACATTAAATTACTGAAAAATATGCATACTCCTAACTCCAAAAGCAATTGAGAAATTTAAATTGCCCAATAATCTTATAACTCCGTAAAATAGAAACACCCTTTCGATTCTTTTTCCACAATTATTCATTTTTTCACCATTTTCAAAGTATAAAGCCAAAAGAAACAAAATATCTGTTCCGCCTATCCCTTCAGGTAAGGATGTTTAAATTTAAAAGCCGCCACCCCAGTTAAGAAATTGATTTATTAATTGTTCGCAGCTACTTTCATAATTTCACGACCGCAGTTATCAACTAAAGAAAGAGGGTTTACTACATTGTCCCTTTCTAGGCTGCGGACGTTTGAAGGTGAATTTAAAATTTAGATCCTTACCTTCAATTTCGCGCCACCACAGGACTGAGAACCCTCTTTTCAAGAATGTTATGGATGTTTCAACAGGGTACATCATCCCAAGGCCTTAAGGGATTTGGCCTATATTTTGCAAATATTAGGAACATCATTTTTCCACTGGGCTAGTAATATATTATACCAGATGTTTATTGGCATTTATTTGGGTTTTTTATATTGACGTTAAATTATAAATTTAAAAGCAAAAACAACGGATACATAAGCATCAGTGGTCTATTTCATCAACAACAATTAACAACTACAAATTTGTTCTTATAAGTCACAATTACAAATTTGTAATTGTGGTTATTGCTTCCAAATGCCTAACAAATATTTACAAAAATAATATAATTAAAATGAATCTACTACAAATTTGGAAAAGTGCCGATTCGAGTTATTCGTTGATTACAATGAAAATTCAAAAAATTGTGCATATTTTAAGTGACCACGGGTGACAATAAACAGAACAAGCTTTTGATTTTTAAAAATAAAAAAAATATTTTCATTCAAGTCTTAAGGAGCCATTTGGCTTAAACTAAAGTTTGAATTATTCCATGCATTGTCATTATTTATATTTTCACATTAAATAAGCGGGTTCCTGTGAGCTGTCCTCTTCTTGAGTTATGGGCTGCTGAAAATTGTTTGGTTGGTGGTCAGAAGAATACGTCTTTTTAGAACAATGACTGATTTTCGTTATAGGGTTAAGCTTCTTAAAATTGGTGTAAGCAACCAATCACTTCAGGCATATTTCGCGATACCTAATAAAAAAGAGATTGTAAGGGTTCGAAAGCCAATTTCAACATATACTGATTCAAACTCGTTTATTGAATCTAATTTTAGACAAAACCATTCATAAAAACAAAAAGACGATTTAAACGTTAATTCAAGCGAGGTCGAATTTATTCTTCCCTATTGCTCAGCAGAAATAGAACCGTCCCGGCTTTTGCGCATATTCTACTTCAATTATACAAATTTGTTATTTCCATATACTTCATCAGGAAGTGTGTATGGTACGTAAGTACGTTTGTGCCAATTCTTTCGTTCAGCTTCACTCGAGAACAACTCAATCTATCGAATCCAAATTGGTTTCAATCGAAGCGAAGATCACCCGGAAAGCTTTGGTTAAAAAACGGTGGTTTAAATTTTATGACGAAAAATTTATCAAAAAAAGGACTTCTTCAATTAAAATCAATTTAGTTTCCCAATAAAAAAAGTTCAAAATCAATAAAATTGTATTTAGAATTGTTTTACTCGTAGACTAAAAAGCATCCAAACATTTAGTTTGTTTACCACTATTGTGGAACCAAAATCTAGAGGTCTTTCAAGAAAATGACATAGAGATAGACAATCTCTCGAAATCGGCGTGGAAACAACTATCATAATCTGCAAAGTAAACTTAACTGAATGTGATCCTCTTAAACCCATATAGAATATATGTCCATTTACATACATATGTCAATTTTATATCCAGCTCCAGTTATGATTTGCAACCGAGCCTTTCATCGTTCTCGTTATTTATTATTTGTGGCACCATGCAACTTGTCTTCGAACCTATAAAATACGAATCCCTATAAACAGAGTAGGTTATTTCAAAATGTTATACTCGCCGACATATCATTTCTTAATTCTGCCTGTCTGACAGTTATGCGTCGCGACAACACCTCTGAGAACGGATTGTGGCTAATCGGTTTTGCCGCGGGGCGAGGCAATGTGGCAGCTAGTACGATGTTTCGACACCTCAAAGTCCACAAAGGGACATAACGGTCTCTTGATCAAACACATAGATATATAGCCATGGACACATAAGTAGTACAAACCTACCTACCAAAATGAAAGAGTCATTGACTTTACTCATATTTAATTTTATTTGAAAATGTTGCAAATAATGAATGTTATTAACAAGAAAATTTTGTGATACTATACATTAAAAAATAGCTGAAGAGAAAGAAATTCGGCTGGACACAAAAATAACACAAAATTGGATATCTGAAAGAAAAATAAGTAAAATTCAAAATATTTTATCAAATGTTTCTGATTCACCTTTTACCTTTACTTTTTACTAAAGCCAGAATATTCTTTTACTGCCAAACATCTTCGACTCAAACTTTCAACAAGTCTCTGACACCTTTCTCTTGGGTTAGAATACCCTTCACCCCTAGTTCGTCCTTATTTTTAAAATTTTGCTGGCCAATTTTTCCCTTAACATCATTCCACAAATTTTCAAGTGGGTTAAGGTCGGGACTCTGCTGTGACCAATCCAATACACGGATGTTTTTTTGCGAAAACCAATCTTTCACTATTTTTGCGTTGTGCTTAGGGTCATTATCCTGCATGTATATCCAATTAACTGGCATAAACTCGAAAGTAAAGGGCTCCATCGTATTTCTTAATATATCCAAATATTGAAATTTGTCCACTTTTCCATCTATTTTAACAATAGCCCCTACCCCATGCCAGGAAAAAACCAAGACCATAACACTGCCGCCACCATGTTTAATCGTCTTCTGAGTGTATCTGGGATTCAGAGCTTGGCCTTTTGGACGGTGCATAATTGTTCTGCCATCTGGTCCAATTCTATTCACGTTAGTTTCATCACTCCATATTCCCCGTTTCCAGAACTGTAGGTCCTTATTCTGGTGGTCTTTGTCTAAATGATTCAAAAATTCAAAAACAAACATTTCCTTACGGGCAGTTTAAGAAAATATGTGTCTTATTTTTAACTTCCCATCAGGAAGTTCTTTTTTTGTTTGCAATGCATTTGTCTTGGGAATGAATGATGTTTTCAAAACACAAATTATATTTGTTGGCGGCGGCAAATCAAATAGCAACTATGATAAGAAGACCTAAAAAAACAATGCACCTATAAATTTGAAGTTTGTTAACTACCAACAATTGTTTGTGAAATGAAAACAAACTTTCCAGTGTAGGATAGAAAAAATGTTAGACTTAAACGATGCGCAACACGGTATTCGAAGATTATACAAATCTTGTTATTTAGAATTTTATTTCACAATTTGTAAGCTTGTTAAAATTAAAAACATTTTTCTCGAACCACTTTTGACTATATTAATTTCTCCAATTCCGACCCAAATGGCAACATAAGAATTGAAATGCAGAATAATCCAAAACAAATCATTGGCATCAGCCAAAAAGTCGGTCCATTCAGCTTGATTGGTATCTAGTTACGTCCAACTCTGTGTACCCAAGTTGATTGAGGCCTCTTTTATTTATTAACATCCGCCCAATACGACAATTTTCGCAGACTACTTAACAATGCATAAATACCATCTGAGTCAGATAAATCTTGGGAATTATAAACACTATTAAACGAGATAAATAGATCGAAGATAATGAATTAACAATTCATAAAAAAACATTTCGAAAAGTATAGTTATACATAAAAAATAAGAAATATTGATGACAATGTTTATTTTAATACACAAAGGAATAAAAATATTCTTCAATGGGTTTTAAAAAAAATTAAACATTAATATTTTTGAGTGGGGTGACCCCTGCTTACTCAATAGAATTTTAAAAACAATGTTCTATTTTTGACAAGCAAGATTGAATAAGAACGAAAACAAATTAAAAGTCATAAATGAAGTTGGAACAAATTTATAATAAGTACAATAGGCGGACCGGAAGGTTCTCAGGTCACAGAACAATTGAAAAGTAGAATGTTTTCAAGTTTTTTGCAAATTAAGAAAAGCTTTAATCTTATTCAAATAGACCCATGCAATACCCAAGCAGAACAAATATTACGCAATTTAAAGAAATATCGAAATAAACAATGAAAATACTTCCGTAAATTCTTGGAAAAACGTTTATCACTGCAGCTTGGAGTGTTGAAAAAAGAGTAAAATTTAACGAGGAACTGCATCTATAAATTAGCTCATTATGACCGTAAACTGTTTTATGCGAAGCTATCAACAGTAATGGTCTGTCGCGTAATAGACTCACAGGAGCTAGGTGTCTACTTATTAAAAAGGGTATTTCGTCACAATTAGGGAAGGTATATTTGTGAATGGAATCTGTTAACATATTTTTGAAATTTTAAATTAACTGATTATTGAGATACAATTTGTGGAGTATACGATGAAATCAGAAACAAAAGGGGCCCTAAGTGACTACCATGTGGGACCACGAACTTAATATCAAAGCATCTAGAGAATTGACCTATGAGCATAATCATACACATTGCCTGGCTTTAAGAGGTAAAACTTAAGCCACTTTAATGTCGCTCAGTGGAAACCAAACTCCTCAAATTTTTTAATCAAATATTTTTAACTGACTGACAAAGGCTTAAGAAAAATCCGTATAAACTATGTCAACTTTTCCCATAGTCGAAAAAATTAAGAGATGACAATCAGTGTTAGAATTGTTAGCAGACTCAACGCAACCTAAAACTAGCTCTAGATTATCAACTAATGTGCTTAATTCTTTATCATTAAATTAAATGCAATTTGGAATTACAGATGATTTCCTTTGGCTATTAAAGTGTATGTTCGACATCTCTCTTCTGGAGCAGATTTGAAATATCTGTTTTACACCCACTTCTCATGTTCTACCAAAGGATTCTTCGAACCCAATAACTATTCGCTGCACCTTCTTGATAGTAATTCGTTCATACAAAGAACAAGTTCCCTCTGTTACATCCAAATATAACATTTGCATAGTATAACTGGTGATGTCAATAGTGGCAAGAAAAACAAAACTCAAATTTATTTTCTACAGCAGCAGTAATTCTAAATGTGATTGCTTTAGCGTTTTATTTTTTATTAAAAAATGAAAAGCAATAAAATAAAAAAAGTGTGGTAAATTTCCATGTAAATGTTGACCGCAATTACATTTTTAGTGGCGTATATTTACCACCTTTAAAACATGTGTAAAGTTGTCTTCAAAGACTGCAATTGACTCCGCCTTATACTTATAGGCAAGTGATTTGATTTATCTCCATAAAAATAGTCTTAAAGCCTCGAATCGCATAATGTAGTAGGCCAATTCACTGGTCCAAAACAAGAGTTAAATTGCTCACCTATTGTCTAGGTTCAGTTCGAAGTCATTTAGCGATAGCGGGCGCTATTGGCGGTTGCGTTCTTCTCACTCACATCTTTGTAAAAATACGCGCCAATGAGTTCGGCGGACATGCCGTGATAATGCCAATGCACCCGGATAAAATATAATGTTTGTTATATTTTATCCGGGTGCATTGGCATTATCACGATTTTTCTATAAAAAGGCGAATCTTAATCTAGCTTTTGTGAGGCCCACTTACCAAGGAGTGAATGATTTGTGAGCTTGTTTGGTTTTAGTTCTTGCACTGTAATTCATTAGCTTATAGACCAAGATTTTTGTGCCAAATCATTTACGTAGTCGAGAAACAAGTTCCTGCGGACAGAGACGAATGGATAAATAATCACAGTCTTCTTCGACTCATTAAATTTTAAAATCAAACAAATTTCATATTCACTGATTTTTGTGCAACTTTCCAACAGCATTTTACTATTGAAAATGAAAAAATTGACTTCAGCACGAAGTTCTTAATTTGGCTTGAGTTGTATTTGTTAACAAGATCTTATTATGTGATTTTTAATGATTGTTATTCAAGATATTTTCCAATTGATTCGGGGGTCCCACAAGGTAGCCACTTCGGTCCGTTATTGTTCATTTTGTTTATAAATGATTTGCCTTCTATTTTAAAGGAGCTCACATTGGATAATTGTCATGCTCTTCAGCGTCATATTTATGCGATTTATTTGTGGTGTACCAATTATTGTTTGTTTTTTTGTTTAATGTAATTAAATTTTTATGAAAAAGCTCACTAGTCTAAGCCGACTCAGTGATTGGTTGAATTAAAAGAAAGTCTAAACAATTTAATGACCCTTATGTTGCTAAACAATTCTTCATAACATTTGTTACTAATATGCTTTTCATGTGTGATCTCCTCTTTCTATCGACAGGATTGAAAGAGTTCACAAAAGATTTTTGAGATTTGCCTCGATAGGACTGGGATGGCAAGACCTCCTTCCTCATATAAGCAGACTTAATCTTAAAGATTTGTCTAACTTTGAGAGCAGACGATTGACTTAACACTTAAGGTTAAAGTCAATATTAGCGGCTAAAAGCTGATGCAAAAACACAATATCACTGACCTCGCGACGTTTTTGCAAAGAATCAAGGCTGATAAGAAGAAGACGGTCCTTATAAGGTCGAAGGCGAAGAGGATCAGTCCATGTAAAATGCCGAAGTGCGAAGCGAACAAATTTGCATTTTACAGACTCGATACGGTCAATATGTGTTAAGTTCTACGGTGACCACACATTGGAAACGTATTCAAGCTGTGGCTTGTGTACATGGTACGTGTTATTAAGGGACATTTAAATTCTTTACTCCGGCGGAGGGAGTTTTTCTTGTTGACAATTTGCTCAATATGAATTGAGAAGTCAAGATTTCGAGCGAATTGTTCACCTAAGTCCCTTGTATGGTCAACTTTTACCAACGCAGAACTATTTAAGGTGTACGTACAAATCAGAGGATTAAAATTTCTAGAAAAAGACATGCTGAAACATTAAGGGATGTTTAGTGATATTGTTGGAGCACCATTTTGCGAAAGAATCAATGTCATCCTGCAAAGCCCAACAGTCCGAAAGATTGTTGATTCCGTTAAATATTTTTATGTCGTCGGGATTAATTAGAACTTTAGAGTTCTGGAGCACACTTACAACATCGTTAATAGATATACTGAATAACAGAGGACCTATGTGACTTCAATGGGGCACACCTGAGGTAGCGTAAATTGATTTAGAGCTTGATCCTCTCGCCCGTTCGCATGTCAAAGGATGCAGGGAAACCAAGGGCTTTCATTTTAAAAGCTTATGGGAAAGCTTATCAAAAGCCTTACTGAAGTCGGTGTAAATGCAGTCGACTTGACCCCCTTCTTCTTATGCTTTATTAGTAAAAGAAGTAAACTCCAGCAAGTTAGTCACATTGGATTTGTATTTTACAAAACCATGCTGTTTGACAGTGAGGAAAGGCTTGCAACTAAAGGTAAAATTGTCAAAAATGATAGCCTCAAAGAGTTTAGGTAAACAAGATAGCTTAACTATAGGTCTACGATTAGTAACCGAAATTATGAAACCATTTTTCCATAACTTTGGGAAAACTCTTTGGTGAATGGATGCTTGAAATATGACAGCAAGAGGTCCTGCCAAAGCACTGCCTCAGTTCTTTAAAATTGTTCTCTTTCATTAGGAAACTTTTCGATGGCAACATTGATTCTATGTGCGTCTTATCTCTTCTCAACTTCAACTTACGGCAAAGATTTTTAGCAGAAATATACCTTAAACATTCTTACCATCGTGCCAACTATGAATATTTATTACTTTTCTTCAACAAATATTCACACCTTTTAACTTGCAAATATGTTTGTAAATATTTCTACATTATCCATGCAAACAAACATGGTGGATGCTGCACTTCAACGGCAGCTCCTTATTAAAGTGAATCTTTCAAGTCAAGTTTCTCAGTATATTGTGTTGTCAGTTGATATTATAACTGCGGAAAAGGTCACCGTCGCCACCGGCAAGGAAATCACTTAATTCCACATAAGTTGACTGAGCCATTCGGATTTGTGCTTTTTTTTGTGACTCGTTCTCCTTTTTTTGTTTACTCTTGTTCTTTGATTCTCCTTAAAGCCGCTTACTTTTCCACTTCGCTGAATTTTAATAAACCTTCTGGGAAAGGATCCAAAATTATACGCAAAATCCTTCGAGCATCAACCCAAAAAGCCCACATTGCAATCGAGCGAGAAATTCGATGCCGTAGAGTGACGCTGTTTGCTCGTTTAACTCCCTCAATGTTGCTTTCTCGCTTACCTGCTGGTTTGGCAAAAAAGTGGTCACATTCATTTTGGCTTTAAAAAAGAATCCACTTTCGTTTAGTAGATTTTTTCATACTGCCTTTATTCAAGCACACCCTTCGTTTCCCATCAAACAATTTTTGGCCATCTCAAGAAAACAACAAACAAATTTTCGATCCTCTCTGCGAGTTGAAAGAGTTAAAAAAAGTTCAAGCCGAATCAACCAGGAAAAAAAGCTCGTAGATACATTTCGAAACAATAGGTGCCAACACACAACATCAGTGCTGTTCTAGCGGCAACTTTTTATCATGCACAAGGATTCGCAATACCCTGGGGATATCCTAAAGGAAAACCCAAACAGAAAACAAATAAGCGAGGGGGAATCGAGCTGAAATAAAAATATTGCTTAAAAAAAAAAAGTGGGAAATTGCCGCGAGATATTTGTTTTAGGAGCGCGCAGAGCGGCAAGCACCAGGATATATGTACACATGCTGCCTGGTTGATGAGTAGTAGTCCTATTGCCGCTGGCTGGTGTGGCTTTGAGCTTACACTTTGTGTGCTGTTGAAGTTGCGATTTCATTGTTTCCGCGGTGCTAATTGGTATATGCAATTGTTTTCATTTGATTCATCTATATTTTTGTTGAAAAAGTTTTGTTTTGATTTTAAGAAGTGAGATTGAGCTGTACGTCAACAGAGAATAACATCAAATTTGGCATAAAAGCAATTTCGAATTTGAAAAAAAAAAACACAAAAATGATTTAGATTTGTTCTGACAGTTTATAACGAAAAAGTCTCAAGGATAAAACATGTTGTTGTCACATTTAATATCCGTGCCCGCTGTCAATTTCACAGCCAAGCTTATATTTGACTAAGTTTTAAATATGAAAACATCCGACACGTTTTCCCGGTTCCAATTTCATAATGAATTGTGTTTATAAAAATTACATTTGCTCACTTTCGAATGATAAAAAAAACTCCTCAGTGGTGAAAACTGCATCAGCTGCTCGATCTCTCAGTTCGTTTTGTCAAAAATGTTTGCAGAAGATTGTGATGTGGCTTAAGACTTCATAATGATGAAATCTAGCACCCTAGGACTCGATGGTCTTTTGCAATTTACAACGCACCTTTTTCAGTATTTCCGATGCGTTGGAAAATCGCAAAAGTTATCTTCATATATTAAAAAGGCCGTAAAGATAATACAGACCCACATCCATTCTACCCTTCCTTTTCAAGGTTGTCGAGGTTGCAAAAGCAGATCAACTTTTATTCAAGCGATAGACAATTGTTTTTTTCTTGTAAATCAGGTTTTCGTCCAAAACACAGCTGCACCATGGCTCTCTACATTAATAGACGATATAAGGAAAGCAAACGATAAAGACTAAGCTTGGTTCCTAGTTTTTGTCGATTTCTCCAAGGCTTTTGATACCATTAGCCATTTTTCAATCCTTTGCAAAGAGCTTGCTAGATCTTACGGTTTCTTACCCCATACTAAGAAGTGTTCCTCAGGGTTTCCCATACAGTCCATTGCTCTTCTGTCCTTACATCAACGAAATTGCAGGTGTTCCTGAGGGATGCTCTATTAATTTTTATGCAGGCGATCCATAATTTCTTTGTAGCTGCCCTTTAATGCAAATCCATGAATGTTCGTACATATTTACGACGATTAACCATAAATCTATGATTGAAAAAAAATCCAATGGTCTTGTAATAAATCCTGAAAAATCAAAAGTAAAAAATAAAACAATAGGACATTGGTTGAAAATGTCGTTATTGCAGACAAAACTTCATATCTATTACTCTGAGGTGATTTTTGACCATGACAGCTGTCACATCAGAAACTTCATGTCATTGTCTAATTATTTCAGTCTAGGTTATTGATCATTAGTGAAAACACACAAGTTTTTGTAAAGCCGTAAAATGTCTACATTTGTGCCATCAAAACAACATTTGCAGGATGTTTTAATATGCTTCTTTCATTTAAAGAAAAAAGCAACCGAAGCGCATCAATTGCTTACCGAAGCTTACCCGGGCTATACTATAGACGTTAGAATGTGTCAGCGGTGGTAAAGATCGTGATGACAAAGAACGCCCCGGTCAGGTGAAAAAGTTTGAAGACCATAAATTGGAGGCAATGCTCGATCAAGATCCGTCACAAACGCAAGAAGAACTTGCGAAATCACCTGGCGTCGCTCAGCACATCATTTCCGATCGTTTGAAAGCAATGGGAATGATCCGAAAGGTAGGACATTGGGTTCCGTATGAATTGGAGCCACGAGACGTCGAACGCCGATTTTGCATGTCCGAAATGCTGCTTGAACGCCACAAAAAAAAGTCTTTTTTGCATCGAATCGTCACTGGTGATGAAAAATGGGTACATTACGATAATCCAAAACGTCGGGCAACGTATGGATACCCCGGACATGCCTCAACATCGACGGCCGTGAGAGAATATTCATAGCCTGATAGTTAATGCTGTGCATTTGGTGGGACCAGAAGGGTGTTGTGTATTATGAGCTGCTAAGACCGAATGAAGCAATCACAGGCGAGGTCTACCGACGACAATTGATGCGTTTGAGCCGAACACTGAAGGAAAAACGGCCGAAAAAAACAAGACATTTTCAACCGGTAGTCCTATTAATAAATTAAGAAATAGATAGATCTAGATCCTATCACACTTTCTTCTCGGCATATGTTAATACTGTAAACAATCTAGGTAATCTGGGTTGACCAAGTTTAATGCACTCTCCGCACACTGTGGGTCACATAGAACTCGGTTGCCTGCTTGCGTATTCTGATGTGCGGCTGCGAGTTTTAGCAGATTCCGATTTAACCGCCCGATGGAAGTTCAATGTTCCAACTAATAATATCGCACGATACATTTACGACCTGAAGAAATTCGATCACTGGTCTAGTTTCTCTTAAAAAGTATACGGTAGGTCTTTTGACAACTTATTGCAATACAGAACTCATAATTAGTTTTTGATCACCGAGACTAAAACCCGTAGTACACGACATGGAAAAAATTGTTGCATGTTCATGCGAGCCTTACGTATTTCTGACGTCAAAATCTGTCACAATACTTGCGTGGAGTTTGCATGTACCCCCATCTTGGTAACAGTCGCATATAGTCACACATGAACATGTGAGTCCATGCTACGCCTTTATCACATGCAAATATGGACTTATTCGCATGTAGTGTACTAGCAGGCAGCATGTAATTGGGGACATCATGCGACGCTTCATCGCTCAATGCCATCACATGCGAGAGCACGAATTCGAACCGTAGCATATGTTTCACATGTGCAGAATGTTTTAAGCATTAGGACATGGGCACAATGGATTTGTTTTGCTAACAAAGGATAAAGCAATTCAAACGTTTTTTTTGTCTTAGATTTAATGCGAAGAACGATGCTTTTAATGACAGATAAGCAAAATTTTGTATTCATATTTTCCCGATCGACCCCATACTCATGCCAACGATTTTCAGTTACAATCTTTATCTGACGGTTTTCAAATGTGTCATAAATACCTTCTAAAGTTTATTGTTCGCTGCCCACGCGGGATCTAAGACGTACGAATTCTGGGCGTCCGTAGCAAGATTCATCTTTTATTGATAGTAGGACGATTTCTACGTGAATTTTTCATAGAACAATAAACAATTTGGGACCATGATACACACATCATTTATTTCACAAAACATATGAAATCTGCTTCAGCCAGATTCAGTTGTGTGGCCTCGAACGTGGATCTTTGTTTCTTTATTAAGAGTATTAAAAAATACTTTCGGTAACAAAATTTATAATAATTTATAATTGTTTATAAAATATAAGAGGGATCAGCGACGGCAAAACTCAATTCGTCCGAGGAAGCCTCATTCGCAATATAAACAATTTGGACATGGAAAAAAAGTAGATATGGTTCGACAAATCAGGATGACGAAAATTTAATTTTTTCCCTCATGCTATCGACTATTAAAACAATAATTTTTTTTTTGGACTTAAACCCACAGGACAAGCACAAGAAGAAGCACAATATCTACTCGTTCGCATAATGGCATCAGATTTTTGGATTACTTAGCAAGTAATCGAATTGGTCCGCTTTGGTGCATTTTTAATTTGATTTGTTGCCAAAATAGTAATCTTTTCCAGTTCTTTTTCGATATTTTAAAATTTTACAAAATAGCAAACTAAAACACACTTCAAGTGTACTCATGACAGCGAAAATATATATTCACATGGATACATGTAGTGTACTAGGAAACCAATGTTTATGCTGTTTTTTTGTTCCTAGAACGCTACGCATGCGAACCGTCTTGCGTGTCGTGTACCAGCGCAACATGTGCGTACGACGCATGCAAAAAAACAGGCGAATATTTTACATGCGCTCTGGGCCACCGTCAGTCGCAAGGAAACATGCGACATTTTTTCATTTTTCATTTTAATGCATTTTTATTTTTCTCAATTCATTTTCTTATATGCTAGTCAAAAAACGCTTAAAGCTAGCTTAAGTAACTTAACTAATTACAAACTAACTTACTGGCCCTCTGCGGGCTCTCTAAGGAAACATGCGACGTTTTAGGGCAAATTCTACAAGCCGTGTACTACCGATATTTTTCGCATGCAACGACATTCGATCACAAGAATATATAACCTGAATGCGGGATTTTTCGGTGACGTCAGGCCCGCATGTACATGCAACGATTTCCAAGTCGTGTGCTTAACTAATCTCCTTTTGCCAAGGTTCTCATGTCTGATAGCTTTATGACAGTTCTTCGTAAAAGCCGCTGGGTTGTGGTTTACACTTCCGAATCATATCAGAGAAACAGGTAGTGATATGAGTTTCGGTAAAAAGCTGCAGTTCTTTCTTTTGTCCTCTTAAAAGAACCACAACATTAACTAAGCCAAAATTAATAGTGTGATCTTGAACTTAACATACTTTTTTGTCTATTCATTCTTAAATTTTTAATTTAATTGTAATTTTATTTTTAATATTAACATAAATGATATTCTTGCAAACTTATTAGCAAACTCAATAACAGACAAATAAATAAATAAAATCTGTCATTGGAGTCGCTGCTAAGCAACAACAGGGTGATAAACCAATCTTCTTAAAACACACGCTTATTGTAAAGGGTGAATTTTTAGCTATTATCTTTTTGGCAACACTGGTTGAAACAGCTGGCGTACGTTTCGTGTTTTGTTTCACTGTCAAATATCTTCAGTTTGGTCTATAATTTAACCATGAATCGTCTTACAAACGAACAACGCTTGCAAATTATTGAATTTTATTATCAAAATGCGTGCTCTGTTAAGAAAGTTCATCGCTTGCTTCTTCCATTTTATGGTCAGTTAAATCGACCCACTGAAGCGGCTATTCGGGCTATTGTGACTAAATTTACCAAATTTACATTGTTGGACACTAAAATACCAACACGCTTACGTAGAGTGCGAACTGAAGAAAATATCGCAGCTGTATCGGCCAGTGTTAATGATGACCATCAATTATCGCAGCAATTGGGCCTCTGTTACTCAACAACGTGGAAAATTTTGCGGAGGGATTTAGGTGTGATGCCTTTCAAAATACAGCTGGTGCAAGAATTGAAGCCGAATGACCTACCGCAACGTAAAAATTTTGGTGAATGGGCTCTTGGAAAGTTGGCCGAAGATCCACTTTTTTACCGAAAAATTGTGTTCAGCGACGAAGCTCATTTTTGGCTCAATGGGTACGTAAATAAGCAGAATTGTCGATTTTGGAGTGAATATCAGCCAGAAGCATTGCAAGAGCTACCAATGCATCCAGAAAAAGTCACAGCTTGGTGCGGTTTATGTGCTGGTGGCATCATTGGACCGTACTTCTTCAAAGATGATGCGAATCGTAACGTAACTGTGAATGGTGAGCGCTACCGTGAGATGATATCCAACTTTTTTTGCCCAAAATGCAAGAGCTTGACTTGCATGACAATAGGTTTCAACAAGACGGTGCCACATGCCACACAGCACGCGCAATAATGGACTTATTCAGAGGCTTGTTCGGTGAACATTTTATTTCACGTTCGGGACCGGTCAATTGGCCGCCTAGATCGTGCGATTTAACGCCTTTAGACTATTTTTTGTGGGGCTATGTTTGGGCTCATGTCTATACAGACAAGCCCGGCGAGATACCGGCCGAAATGTTGGAAAGACTATGGATGGACCATTTGAGGCGCAGTCAAGGTCAACATTTGCATGAAATAATCTTCAAACATTAAATTATATGGACCGTAATTCAAATAAAGATTTCATGCTTTTTCTGAATTTTATGTTTATTTTTTAAAGTTTCTTATAGCTTTTAAAAAATCACCCTTTATAAAGCCGTGTCGTACGAATTCGTTCTTGTAGGTTTCGTGTACGTAGAAAGGTTGAAGGTCAAAAAAAGTTTTACTCACCGGCCTGTTACAACATATTATTTTTTTGCTTGTTTTAACAACAAAAGTAGTATGCTTCCTGTGACAATTACAAGTGTCTACCTAAAACGTTTGAGAAGACATAGACGGACGGACGAACAAGCAGAATAATAGTAAAAGCGTTCTGTTGGCACCCTTTGGGTATAGAACCCTAAAAAGGATGAAATGAAGAGCTTTACTAATTTTTAGTACACCGACTCCAATGGTAGAGCGGATGAACAGCAGAGCTCCCACCGAAGAGTGGCCGCATCAACATCAGAGGGGACACCGCGGTAAATTAAGACCCAAACTTCGATGGGAACAGGACCTCAACTAACTTATTGTACTGTTGACAGCTGACTTACACGCCATCGAACTATGGGCGAGGACTTATTTAGAATTTTTTCTGTGGGTAGAGTAGCTTCTAAAGGACTTTAATTTTTCAAGCTCCATGAAGACCTGTGATCAAAAAGAAACGTATGCAAATTTCGTGGACAGTTTCAAAACCTCTTACAACGAAGAAAATGACTTTTTGGTAGTTTGAACCAAGTCAAGCGACGAAAAAAAGAATTTCTCCGCACAGACTTTAGCGATCTTAATGGTTTGCAAAAAAACAAACATCCTTGGATGAAAGTCGTTCAACACTCCTTCAATAATAGTCCTTTCAAACACTCGTATATTTTTTTCTTCTAAAACTATTGTTTATGTGTTCCCGCTCAGCTTCTGCAGTTGTAATTAAAGCAACAAAAAAAAAATGGTTTCAAAAAGAACAATCGAGGAAACAAAACGATTTGGTCATGCCTTCTTGTCCCTATTTTATTTCCGCTAAGCGACCCAAGTTTTTTTTTCTACATTTACTTATCAAAATCATTACAGCCTTACGTCAACACAAAAACCAAAAAGGATCCCAGTCAACGTTAGTAAACTCATTTCAAAGTATGCATGTGCTTTTTTGTTTGTTCGCCTCCTCCTCCATCAGGAATCTCAGCAATCCTTTCCGTATATAACTTTGGTGCGTTCGGATACCCTCCCTTAAGGACAATGAAACTTTCTAGAAGGAGCATTTCTGCGTTTATGGTTGTGCTGTTGACTTTAATGTCATTTTAATTTCTTTTGTCCTGTCGAAAGGGTTCGCAGTCGTGGGTAGGTATTGTGCTTAACCAAGTTCTATTAATGATATGGTAATCGCAGTCCTGAGGTCGTTAACAACGTTAACAACAAAAGCAAAAAACAAAAAAAAACAAACACAAGAGAAACTGGATGTCCATGATGTGGACCGCTGCGCTGATGTTTAAAAATAATTATTCAGAAAAAAAAGGACAAACAGAAGAAAATAGCTTGGAAATAGTTTGGGAATTTTAATATGAGCCGCGGACAATGCCTGACCCACAAAGGTGAGCAATCATCTGCGAGATCTTGAGTGAACCATAAATTCTCAAAGGTAAGAGGCTGCCCATTATGGTATGCTTGACGTCAATCATTGAGCTCGAGCTGCAACTAATATTCGGGCACAGCCATTTTGAAATAAAATGGAACTCATTACGGTTGGGCCTGCTGTAGGACAACAAAAATAATAATGACATTCATTAGGCGACGGTCGTGTCCTCGGGGTGGCACTGATCAATTACTTGTCAAAGGTTAGCTGCTGTGCACACACCTAATCACTTGAGTTTTCGGTCAAATGAGTACGGAGAACCTTTTTAACTGTCAAAGACACTCGGTCAATTAGCCCGACTGAATGATGGCCGGAAAGAAACCTCCAACCCCTGGAGTTTAGTAATTCATTTTGGAGCAGCATACGCCTTTCTTGTTGCCTCTCATATTTGTATAAAAGTCGTCCATCATACACTTGTTCGATGGCCAAATCGACTTTGGCTGCTGCAATTAGACGACAGAAGGACAATTTTGTTGTTTATGCTTGTACCGTTCAAGGATATGGGCAGCGTGTATGCTACACTCTAATTTGCATATGCAGAGCAAACTCATTTGCTAATCAATTCGAAACAGTTCGTCCTGTGAATTTGACCTGGAGCTATGTTAGAATTGTTAACTGTCTATTTGCCAGGGAGATCATCAACAAAGGACGAACACAAATTGTATGATGTGTTTATGTATATTTTTGCCATTGGAGTCCTGAAACCTGAGTGATGTTTGCGTGCATGCTTTGGAATATGGTTGGGGTGCGGGTAGAGTCAGATGATGAACACGACGGAAGTCAGAAGGGTCGGTGTGAATTTAATTTGACTTGTGTTTTGGGCGGTTGGAAATGAGTTCAGTTCCTCCAGGGTATACAACAACTCAAAGAATATGAGGTGAATCGTGAATGTCGGTTGCTAATTAATTAATTAGATGGATATCTTGTGCACTCAACTGCCGCTGGTAATAAGCCTATGTTTGTTTTTTCATTAATTTCGGAATGGAAATATTTCTTTTGTTTGTATGTTCAGGGGATAGGTATGCCTTAGTTTGTTTTACTCGTCGTCTGTAATTTGAGCTCTATGGAAGGGGAGAGTCGATGTAAGTTGACATTTTATTAAATTACTCATACTCACACTCTTCTGGCATTTTACGACAATGATTTGTGTTTGATTTAAACTAACATTTGATGGCTGAGTTAGAAACAAAAATATAAGTTCATAAATTTTCTAAATTGCTTGCGAGTAGGACATCCCATCGCATCGACCCGATTGTCTAGTCCATTTTCGGTGATGCGCGGCCTATTGTTACCATTAGCCTCAGCACTTTTGTTTTGAGAATCTGACACAATGTCCGTTAAACAACTGATTCCGTGATATTTCAATTTCGATTGTTGGATGCTTTGGTTGACACGTGGCCAATTTCGTTTATTAACGTAACCGTCGAGATTGAAATGTGCCTGCTTCGAAGACGAGACTTGTTGAGCAAAATTTTTGTCAGTTTCGAGCTGCATTAAAGCCCAAACAGGGCACTCCTTTCCAAGCGGTGTCATTACGCTTCAATCGTGGGTCAATTGGACATTGTTAACTAATTATGTAAAATTTTTAATCAAAATTCTGTTCAGAATTTTTGGTTAGAATGAAAACGGAAATGTATTCGTTCATCAATCATTTGTGTAAAGTTCCTAGACCTTCAAGTATTGTAATTCGATAATGTTTTTGAGCGCATAAGCCCAAACTGTATAAAGTGGGAGCCAAATGTGATTGTCACTCAAAAGTAAGCTTCTGTGAATTTTTAGTATTAATTTTCAACATTAACTAAAATCTAATTTAAAAATTTGTTAATACGAATAAAAACCTAAAAAACATAAAATGTAAAAAATATTTCCACAAGTGGAATTGAATTTTGTTTAGACCACTCAAAGCCGAAAAAAGAAAATGTTTTTACAAATATAATAATGATTTAACAAGCACAGTATTACTTTTAGAGAAGGGTTGCCTCGATATGGCGCCTCTGAACGGAATCCATTAAATTTTTGATTTACTCTTCTGGAATGGAACCACATGCGGTCTGCCTAATTTTCTTTCACTCATCTTTCTATAATTTTTTGCAAATGATTAGATGCCAAATATTTTCAATAATATCAGGACTTTTTGGTTGCCATTCTCAAATTTCCTAACCTCGTTCGGATAAAAAAATTTCGATGTTTCAGGCCGCTCCTTAAAAAAATTGATCTTGCCGTCAGTGCTCTTGTCGAGTATCCACAGAAGAAGTCCCACTTCACTACACTTTGTATTTTGGTGCTTTTTGGACTGTTTACATTTTGGCATTTTGTCAAAGTGAAACTTTTACCCGAGGTGCCATTTATGGGATAAGCTGATTCGTCTGGCGAAAACAAGGCTTCCCGAAAAATGTGCTGGCCTAAAAATGTTATCTTTATTAAATTGTTATCTACATTTTTTTTTCACTGATGCAAGCTTTCATTTTGTTTTCTCTCATTGCGCGCACTAATGTTCTTTTATTTCAAATTTTCTTCACAATTTTCGTAAAGCTTCTTCAACACATTTGCTTTCACTTTTTGACAACTGTGTAGCTGAAGATCTTAAAAAATTACATTTAATCAATAATGAGACAAGTAAAGGCAAATGAGAAAAGCCGGTCAAGTGCCAGTCGGACTCACGCACCGAGGGTTCCGTACAAACCTTTAGGTATATAAGTACAAGTACACCCGTCACAACAATCGAGTCATAGTTATGGTATTTTTTAAGACAAAGGTCTCTTTTTCGTTTCAGTTTTCCTTTATTTAATATCATTAATTTTACAATATAACTGAAATACCTACACAAGCCTTGCAGCAGCCTTGCAAAATAAAATATTGTAGGAACAATGCAAGCAAGCTGTCTGATAATATGTTTGACAATATTATAATATATTATGACAAGCTGTTTGAAAAATTTGATCCCCTCCCCAAACATAGAGATAAGTCGCGGTCATTGTGGGAACTACAATTATGTTTTTAATCACAATTTCTATTTAGGTTTTGATTATCTTGCGAGTAGTTGCGAGGTTCAAAATATGCGGCTTAAATTGCTGTTTCTTTTGATTGTTGTAAGTTTAAACTATTAAAAATATGTTTTTTATATGGTGTAACTAAAATTTATAGTTTTCACATTTTTTTCCTTTATCTGTGCTACAAAACGTTACTTCGTACCAAAATTTCAAGATTCTGAGTTCACGTGAAATACCCTGTGAGTTCTGATTCCCTTGCAAGTGTTGAAAATTTGCGGTAAAACGGCTGATTGCGTTGGCTTAGAAGTTCTAAGGTACACTAGACCTGAGTATTTGATTTAAATTCCAGCTTGATACCTACACGCGTTCCTGATAAAAATGGTCTTGACAGACAGACGGACGGAGAACAAAGTGATCCTCTAAGGGTTCCGTTTCATCCTTTCGAGGTACAGAACCCTAAAAACACGCGTTTTTTAAAATTTCGTAATATTATTTATTGATCATCATCTATTTTTCGTTTTTGGGAGTATAAGATTATTGTTACATTTAACTTTTGTGATATGGAAGGATTTGACAATGTTGTGCAAAATTTTAGCCAACTTGCTTGTGAAACGCCAGTGCAATAACGAAATCGGCCAGGGCTGTATCTGGTTCTGCTTTTCTGCCAATGGATGAACATGTTACGATTGGCCCATATTTTTTGGGCTTGTATTTCATATCCATAGATCTTCGATTTTAGGCTTCAGGTTAATCTTGCATAAGGGCTTGCCTACTAATCTGCCGGGAACATTTTTTTGGTGGTTGGTGGTTGAGATGCTTTCGTTGCTTCACGTAACGCGAAAATCGTAATTTATTATCGTCTTATCGATGCCGAAAGACGTTAGTGAACGTAAGTGAACTTCTTTCGGCAAAAAGCCCACAGAGAGTAATTTGAGAAACAATATATTAATATAATACAGCTGGGTGGCGAAGTTGGTAGAGCGCCTGCCTTTCAATTGCCATTGTCACTATTTGCCATTGGGATCAAGGTAATGGCACTATCACTGGGTTGGTCGACCAATGATAGTAGTCTGACTAATGGGTGGCGTTGTTGTAGTGGTTGTTGTATCGGCTTAGTTCCTAATTCGTGTGTTCAAAATAGACGTTTGCGTAGATTGTGTGCAGATGGCTCTGCTGTAAAGGCATAACACTAACAGCGGGGTGTTTAAGCTAAATCTTCCAAACTTTCAAAGTTCATAGATCATAACTAATATCGAATAAAATCCTGCGAATTATGTTAAAGCAAATAGGTCGATAAGAAAATCCTCCGTCACATTTCGGGCTCCACCCACGGAAGTGATTTGAAACCACTTACACCTGAGTTTCTCAAACTACACAATCTTTCATTCTTCTCCTAATTCTTCTACTCGCTCTATGCTACACGCATTATAAGAGCTTAAGAGTATGTTTGTTTATCGAATTTTAGACTCGCCACTAATCTTGAAGCTTTCACGGTATGATTACACTTACATCGCACAAAAACAAAACAAGAGAATACCATCGAAAAGATTGTTGCAAACATCTGGAACGGAGTGCTGATGTGCAGCTGTCAAATCGTCGGTATGAGTTAACGATAGTCGACAGGATGGTGATGTGGTTACATGTAGCGAACGAGCGACGATAGCATTCAATGTTATCGTAGTGACGACGATCGTCTCAAAAGCTATGTGATGGGCGTCCAGGTCGAAAAAGTTTTAACATCTTAACTTGCTTCGAGTTATAATTTTCAACCTTCAAATAATGCTATCAATAAAATGCTCTTAGAATATGAACGCGATCATGTTATTATGTATTATTAGTAATAAAGTAATTATATAGAATATTTGATAATTTTGATGTACCAATGCCTCACGCCATTTTCATAACGACTGAATGTAGCAAAAATTGTGTAAATTCTAGAACCAAAACCAGAGACCGGAAAAGGATTTGCAACCGCTATAAAAAGCTCACATGTGGCACTTCTTGAAGCATAGTCTTGGTTGTGTGAAAGATCGCCCACAATTGTTTCGATGATTACGAACGATCCTTCTTCTTTGAACAGGGTGTCAAAATTTGTTGTTTGATGCTTATTTAAGAACATTTCATTTATAGGCAATTTTTTGGAGGTAAATGTTTTATAAATGAAATGAATTAATTAAGTAAATTTTTGTCTTGTGTTGACCCGTTTTTTCAACATTTTCTTTGGAACTACTACCGCCATCGTCACTCAATGGAACAGGATTGTAACAAACATAAAAGTCATCTTAATAAAGTGAAAATATTATTATTTTTATTGATTATTATATAATCATTCACTTATCTAAAGGTTTTGAGGAAAACAATTCAATTTTATACACTTTGAATTTTTTTATCAAATTCAACATTTGCACGAATTCAAATTTGTGACTTTCACCAACGCGCAAAAACTTAGCTCACGTAAGTCAATATAATAAAATAGCTTATTACAATAAAATTATACAGATTTGAATGGACTAATTATATTTAGTTCATTTAATGAGCTGATTATTAAGGTTTGTTACAGAAATGTCAAATGAAGCTACAATGGGTTGAAGGAATAGAAGTTGGGAGTTCTTCTTATTGTTGTGACTGCCCTTTTAATTTGGACCGCAAATGAACAGGCGAAGTCCATTTCAGCATTTGGCAGCAATCGTCCCACGCGTTTCTTTTGCCATTTAGGCCTAAGTGTTAGATTGAAGGATGTTGCTAAACTATTAACAACAAAGTCTTTAATTATTTTACATTGATTTGTTAGGACTTTCTTCTGTTATATCTTCATTTAAGCCTTTATGTGCACCTGAGCAAATAATGATAATGATTGATAATAGATAAACCAATTCCCAAAGAATTAACTTTTCAACAGAAGTATAATTTTTTGGGAGGGTAAAGTATGAAAAAAGAATTAATTGTGCAAATAGTTTTTACATCGGCTGTATTCCTTCCTCTACCCCACTGCCTGCTGAAGCTTATACATCTAAAAATTCTACGATATTTGAAATCATCATTTACACTCCTCGTCTTACTCTTTCCATCAACTTCCTATCATTCGTAGTTTTGAAGATACAAAATTTCTACAAATGACCTCATGAAATGACAAATGACAAATGACTCCCATTTCGCTTTGTCATTTCCCCTAAATAGTAACAAGTACACACCTCAAAGAACCTTTAAGTTACAGGTCCTCCTCATTCCTTTAAATTTGAAATGGAAAACTGAATAAATAGCCGCAGCACTCGAAACATAATAATTGTGTTAATTTGAAAGCAATTTTGGATGCGAGTGAATGTTGACCTAAGCCTGGTACATTCAAAACAAGCATTGCAAGTTTTCAAGCCCTTCAAACGCCCCTTCTGCATACACCAGTACAAGTATTACCTTAATTCAAATAAACATATTCCAAATGGGGGCTTGGTGACCTTTTGAGTCCTGTCAATTATGAACAGTTGTGCTAATATTGATTTATGGGATGTCAAAGATAATAACCGCCTACTATTCGCATTGTCTTTGGCTGACAACTAAATGACATTTCCCCGGGGATGTTTAATGTTTTCCATTAATTCAAATATAGTTATTGAGAGATGATTTTAAATTGAATGATTTATTTAATTATGCTGATAAAAAAAATAAAATTGACAATCGGAACCATTCATTGCCAAGGAAAAGGTTATAATTCGACTTTCATAGTGGATTCTGCAACGCATAAGAGCCCTTTCGCAAAAACAAAAGTAAATTTAAGAAGGGGTGAAATTGCTTGTAGAAATATTCATCAGGTTTTAGCGGTACTAAACCGGAATGAACTGCCAAGTGAACTTCTCATAGATGTTATTTTGGTTTCTTGGAAGTTGATTTCCTCTTTCTTTCGACTGCATAGGCCATTTAAGTATTTATCTTCCTAGTTGGGTGTTTTTGGATGAACACTTTATGCTTTTGTCTGCAACAAATCCATGTAGAAAAGAAACCTTTAATGGCAACATCTCCAGAAAATAAGGACTATCCGTTAAGTAGGGCGAAGTCGGTGATCGGGGAGAACTTGTCTTAATATCAATTTAAAAGACGCGTTAACTGTTGAGTCGAGTTGATAAAACTATCCGACCGTGCATCACTCATCAATAAAATAATTTTCTTAAGGCGGATTTAAATGCAGTTTTCCACATTTATTAAAAGGGGAGTGAGTTTAATTCGTACGAAAAAGGCATGCTTTTGTGAATTTATTTAAACCAATAGTTCATTAAATTATGGCATTTGATGATTGTTGTATAAAATTTTCACGAAGAGATATTAAAAAACATGCGGTGGCAGCAATTATTCGGACCTGTCTCGGGAAAAAGTAGAATTGCCGTGACCCTCATAACTTGATGCTGGATCAACTGAAATCAAAAAATCAAAGTTCATTCGTTTGATTATAGTTATCCCCAAGGTCTTGTTAGAGGTTTTTTCGAAATTTTGATTTTTCACTTTTTTTGGAACACTTTGAAGGAAAAAACGCGATTTTTTGCTTATTGATAAATATGATAATTACCTCGAAAATTATGTACAGAAATTATAAAAATTTCAAAACGATCGGTGCAGTACTTATGAAGTTATGAGGGACAATGTCTTTGAAAACGTGAGTTAACAGGTATAAAAATACTTGTAAATTTGTCAATTTTGCTTCAATCGACTTGAAAGTTTGACACAATATTCCTAAAATATTGTGCATTCAATAAATACGTAAGCACCCCATAAAATAACTTACTATTTGAAAACAGAAATTTTCTCACTAGTTTTTCCTTTCTTGAAGACGTCCTTTGTTATGCATTTCAATATTTTGTTCCTAGTCCTTTATTTCTGTTTTTGAATTTTACTTCATATGCAACTTGGCATGTTTTCCAACAACTTTTCTTTAATTTTTTTTTTGTCATTTAGCCCGTTCTCTGATCCAAAACTCTCAAAACTTTTCGGCCCGTGTTTTTTTCCCAATAGCCCACAAATTTTCTATCCGATTTTGATCCAGATTTTGTGCTGTCTAAAGTCATGGCTTACAGCCAGTTGTTTACAATTTTAGCTGTGTGCTTTGCACTTATCTGAAAACTATTTCGTCCATTGGATAATCCCCTTGTATCATATCATTGTACCGACATGCCACCAAGTGAAACAGCCCCAACACCATTAAGCTGCCTCCATCATGTTTTAAAGTTTGCTTAACGTGGTACCTTCATAGCATATCCTTAATATTTTTTTCATTTACAAATGGCTTTTTCTGCTTTACCGCAGGTACCAACCCGATCCTACGCCTTGCTGCCTTGGGTGCTCATAAACCGCACCATTAGACGCACCTTTATTTTGTTCCTTCTTCCGAAAACTTATCCACTAACGTTGAATTAGCTGAGTTTCTCATCGAAAAAAGCTTGACGTTGCTTTTTTTACAAAGGTCGTGCTAAGCATTCTTCAAAATTTGCGTTCACAAAATTTATTGCGATAGAATCCTTTATTCCTAAAAAATATAATAGATAGATGGATGGATAGATGTACAATTTGAATTTTCTTTACAAAATATAGTCTGTATGAGGATTTGGTTTACATACCTTACAATAAAATATTTGTATAAAGCTTAAAATATATCACAGAATTATAGTTTTGAAGGAAAAGCCACTAGAAAAACCTCCATCGGATTTAAGTTGTCCAGGGCAAGAGAGAAAAGGATTCAGAAGAGTTGCTGAGATAAGTAGAACTTGATTCCAATCACAGAGTTGGTAAATAAATAAATAAATAAATAACATTAAACATTAACATATAAATAAACATTTTTATAAAGAAATAAATCAAAAAGTGAATAAATAAACAAATATATAAATAAATAAATAGACAATATAAAAAAAAATTGATAAGGTAATATATATATTTATAGATTAGATGGTAATAGTTTTACAAAGCTAGGTTCGAAATCAAGTCGTTATCAGCTGATAAACAAGAAATATTGTGTCTTATGTTTCTTCTTTCGTCTTCTCATCATGAAGACATTTCTATTTCTGACAGTGTTCATTCTAAACCAACTATGATTTTGGACTTAAATAGAACTAAATGTGGAGCAGACAGCGCTGACAAACTTATAAGAGAACATTCTTGTGGAAGACGAAAAAACCGCTGGTCGTACAGGATTTTTATGCATTTAATAGATATTCCTGCAATGACTGCATTAATAATTTTTATGGAAAAAATCCGCAATGGCTAGTTTCGAATTCCGCAAGAAGATAATTAAAACGTCTTCCACAAATCAAGAAAGTTCCACATGTTAAGCGTGCGATTGCGGCTTATGGTATTGTGGTTGAATCAACAAACGAAAAAGAGATCTTACCTTATGAAGGAAAAAAGCGACGGGCGCTGCTTTTTGTGCGCCCGAAATCGAGTCGAAAAATCTAAGCTTAAGTGCGCTGTATGCTCCAAATTCATTTGTAACGCGAATAGAATGGTTGGAACGATAATTAAATGCCTTCGTTATGGTGTCTCTTCTGACAGTGAAGAATAATCGTTATTATTTTTAACTCAAATATTTTCATTTCTGCGTTTTTGAAGCTTTCTGTATTTCTTAAAAACATTATAAACAACTTTTTCTTACAAAACTTTAAAAACAACTTTTGTAGCAATATGAAACTTACATTCAATTTGTTAATGTATCTAGACAATGACTATTAATAAATTTACTTTGAATACATGTTAAACCTGACTTTGATTAAGGGGACCCCTGTCAGTCTCTTAGGTCTCAGAACTCTGTTTAGATTAGCAACTGCTGCAAAAACTTCAACGGTGGAAATTCAGATGGAAATTTCAGGTCTCTGGCTTTTCAATTGGCAATAAGAAATAAGTTTCCAAAAATGTTTGCATTTTTAAGCAAAGTGCTGGACGTGATTGGCTCAAAGGCTTTTCGGAAAGGCATGGAAAGGAGCAATCAACCGGCAAACCGATAGGTACATCTATGGCTAGACCCACTGGGTTTACGAGAACAAATGTAGATCTTTTTTTTGAGCTTCAAAGATCGTACATCGATAAGTTTAATTTTCCGCCAGATCGGATATATATAGTAATGTTGATTTAACCGGTTTTTCGATAGTTCAAAGTAAACAGCCAAAAATATTGGCCACCAAAGGAAAACGCCAGATTGGTATTTGGACATCTGCTGAAAGGCCATCCCTCTTAACGCTAGTAATATCTATGAGTGCCAGTGGACAATTCGTACCGCCGCTTTTCGTTTTTCCTAGAAGTTTTTCGCTTCCACCTCACTCAACCCATAATATGCAGCTTCTTGGTAAATCTTTTCGCTGGCGCCTTTAAAATCTTTTTAAAGTGAGTCCATTCGATTGTTTTAACGTGCGCAGTGCCGAAAAGTCACGATATAAAAAGTTGCAGAACTGTTCTCCGAAGCGTAGTTAAAGTGTCAAACAGCAGCTGTTCATGGGTTAAATGCATGAGCATATTTTCAATGACGCTGATTAAATTGCTGCTGGGGAAGGTGATGTATCGGTTGTTCATCAAACAGTTGATTCTCGAACTCGACGAAGGATCTCGAAATTACCTTTAAATCATACGATTTCAGTCACTCAAGCGGCTGTTATAAAAACTGCCTTAACAAACAAGAAGTTTCAAATGCCGGGAATATTTGTGCCAGAAAATTGTTTAAAATGAAAAAAAGAAGTGTTGACAAGGAAAAAGAAACTGATATGTTACCATCCACTTCAAGAGCATGCCATGAAATTAGCCAAACGATTCATCTAGTGATTCTTCTGCAATTTATGTGGCTGATGACAAAAGTTCTGATGAACTATGGCCAGTTTTCGATCGTGAACCTCGTGAAGACATAAACTGCAATTTCTGTGACGAATCCTACCCCGATGGTCTACTGCGGGACAGATGTATTCAGTGCAACAAGTGGTCACATAAGAAGTATTTCAAAACATTATATCTGAGTAAATATTTTGAAAATTCATTTATATAATTCAAACTTTATATTTATCCAACAAAATAAATCGAACAAAAAAAACAAATTCAGAGTTTGGTAATCAGGAATGTTCCATATTGTATCCAATCTTTGGTATTATGAAATATTCAATATAACGTGCACATCGATGAGCTAAGATAATTGACCTTTTTTACTTTAATAACTATTATTTTAAAGTCTTTTTGAAACATTTGACGCTAATTTCGGTCCAAATATTTAAGCACAATTCGCAGTACTCCATATTACATTAACTTACTCTAGTATTTTGGTTAACTATTCGTCATGTGACAATCTTATAAAAGCCTTATGAAGCACCGCGATCGTATTTTTTTAACATTTCTTTGCACCAATCGACACGAGCCTTTTTTTGAGCTTTTGTCAATTTGTGATGGATCCAACGATGCAATATCGAATGTATGCTGGTGGAAGAAATGCCCAGGGATGCTTCTATCTCACGGTATGTCACATGACGATCTTGCATTATCAGTTCACGCACGGCATCAATGTTCTCTGGCACAACGGCCGTTTTTGGACGACCATCATGGAATTCGTCTTTGAGCGAGTGTCGGCCATGACTGAATTCATTAAACCAGTTTCTCACTGTGCTTTAGGATGGTTCTTCATCGCCATACAAAGATTTAAGTTCATCAATGCACTCTTGTCGTGATAATCCACGTCGAAAGTTGTGAAAAAAGTGTTCACGAGTTGATTCCATTTTTTTGCCGAGATGAATTTTTCAAGTCTCTGTAAATAAAACAATTCACGATTAAATGACAACACGTTCTGACTGATGTTATGCTAAAAAATGTCAAACTATCCAATGGAAATGTCAGATTGCACCTGTCACCACTTAGTGTTGCCTAGGCTAGAAATATATCTAGCAGCCTACGTATGCGATAGCCCATCGATACCAAAAAAATCTGTTTATTTATCTGATGGGAATTCAAGCAATTATCTGAATGAAGTGATGTTCCAGATTGAATTGGAAAGCTTACTCATTTCAATCAAATGACTATCGTTGAAAAATATATAACATGGATTTTGTTTAGACTTCTTTGAGAGAAATCAAAAGCTGGCTTACGCGTTTTTGAACGATGTACGCACAGTTAAAGAAGTATGTGGCAATGGAGGACCTGATTAAGCCACTCAATACGCTTCTAAAATCTTCTTGTCAAGGCGCGCGGCATTATCATTAACAAGCATGTGTGGCAATATATTGATTTCGATAACCTCGCCCACAATATAGAAACAAGACATCGCCCAAGGACGAAAACTTTTCCATTTTAAAAAATATTGAAAACAACTTTTGGAAAACATATCCTTCTCAGCCGTAAGGTTGAAAAGATTCCCCTCAAGAGTTTTCATAATCCATGAAAACACTCTCAAGTCACAAATTCCCACATCCAACCCCAACTCCAACGTTTCGAAAAACACATAAACAGCACCCAAACATATTATTATCTCGACCTGAAATCATTGAAACAACTCAAATCATCAGAAAATGAAAAGAAAAAACACAAAAAAAAACACAAATCCTTATATGAACACAGGAGGCCATAATATAACATAGAGCCATATGAAGACGCTACCCTTGTCCATGTGCCATAAATAAAGCAAACACCAAGTCGTGCTCGTTCGTCCTTTCGCCCACGAGCATCATCCAAACACAAATCGGATTGGAAACGTCTGCAGACCAATATGCAATAAATTTTGTCCAACAACAAGATTGAGGTCACCCGGTTCACAGGGTATAATCCAATGGTTCTCCAAGTCCAAACAGACAAGTATCTAGGAGTATCCTCATATCAGTGTTTGCGTGTGTCTGTTTGTTATTTTTTTTTTAACGAAATGTCATGCAATTTATGGGCGAAAAAAAAAACAATAAAAATGTTGTTTTTCTTTTTCCCTTCGGCTTCTGTATCTAAGGACCAAATCAAGGACAATAGAAATCGAAACAACAATGCACCTCCACTTCCAGTTCTTGTCTATATAACCGGTAACTTCCCTTTTTACATCCGCAATTCAACACCGCAACAACAAAAAAACAATGCAAATTAGTTCCTCCCTTTTACATTTGTATAGTATTTCCGGCGGTGAAATTCGTGTCCTTAGCCAATTCAGATGGCAACGGGGGTGTTGGATATTTTCCTCTAGTTCCTTTTTTTTTGTACCTTGCTCAACACAAGTGCTTGCCGGTATTTTGTTGTAATGGTTCTGTCCTTTTTTTTGTTTTTGAATTTTCCATTGAATATAGCGTGCGATCGGTTATAATGGGTCCTTCAATTGTGCATGAGTTCGAATTCCAACAAAACGGTGAAACGGGAGCATTCGTACTTTGACAACAGGAAGGCAGGACCTCATCAGTGTCTTTACTGCACATCTATTTGGAATATCTGGTATGGAAATTGTTTTGCGCGCGTTCTTTTCCACTGAGCGTTTGTTTTTGCAGTGTCCTTTTCGATTGGTGGCACCACTTCAAATTGCAGGCTTTAAGTGTTTCGTCCTCGTAATTAGATAGCGTGATCCTGTCAATAGTGAGCTGCTCTAATTAGCCTCAGATTGCATGCAGGGTTGTGTTGTTATTTCGAACAACGAAGCGGTGGAATGTATCAAAATGGGGCGGCTGTCGACAGGCTGGAGGCACGAAGGGTGAACAAAAATATAAATTCTCTGCTTTCAGATTGGGGTAGAATTTTTTTTTTCAATTGTTAATCGACAATCGCAATTGAACTTTATCCTTTTTATGCTTAGAGAATAATTGTTTTTTAATTTGATTGTTGGAATGTTTTTGCCAATTGTCCGGTGTGAGGTCCTTTTTTACGTGTGTACCTAATTTTACTCATTGGTGAAAATAATAATGAGCTTTTGGACGTAGAAAGGAAAGGAAATGGTGTAACCGTTGTGGGTTAACGTCTGGGTCAACGAAACTGAAGTCTGTTTGAAAGAGAACTACTAAGAATTCTTGGACTCAGCCAACGGATCCTGACGTTAAAATCTTATTTCGAGACTTGAATACTAAAAACCGGAAAGGATAACAATTTTTAAGGAGCTTCCAGGAAATGACAAAAGATGACGGCTTGCAAAGATTTTGGGGCAGCTAGTAACTCACTGAGAAGAAACAGCAGACAGCAGAACGAAATCGACGATGTGCCAATTGACGTAAGACACTTGTCAAACATTTTGGAGGTGCGAACTTTCAGAGCGACTAGTTTCGCCTTTGAACAGTCTTTTGAAGCAGCTCAATTCAGAGGCCTCAATGTGCTAAACTCTAAATCTGATTTTGATGTTGGTTTTATCATAAAGTTTTTTCCTCCATTGTGAAGTTAATTAAATGCATTCTTTCTTGATTGTATCGACTTAAATAAGTTTTCATCCTTTGGAGTATTATTGCAAGAACAGTACTCGTACCTTGAAAGTCTAACTCCTCTGCAAAAATGGATTATTTAACATTGTTTACAATCCGGATAGTTATGATACGCAAGAATATTCGACTCTGTGATAAATAATGTATTTCTGTTTGAAAAAAACTTAACAGTGGCAAAATTAAGTACGAATCTAAAAGCCCCAAGTGGAATTAAACTTATGCCTTGAGGTTGACAGCCGATAAATAATGACAGTATAAAAATGGGAATACCAGGCTTTAGTAATAATGGAATTTTATTTTAGTTATTCATCATTGTTAGACTCCTACGTATTTTAATATAATTCTACAGTTATATACTTGAGATTTAATTTATTTATAAAAAGAAATTATATAAAATACATTAAAAATAATATTTATAATATTTATGTTAAAAATAAAAAGAAACAAACAAGAACAATTGTTATTTTAAGTTAAATATGTTTAGATTTATATTTAAAATTTAGTTTTAATTTTAATTTGAGATTCAGCTCTAATTTAAAATTTGATTTTAATTTAACTGCACATTTTCTAAAGCGTTTAAAAATTCTCTTTCGAAGTTGTGTCTGTTGTCTATTCTACTTATACTGAGGGGAAATGAGTTCAAGAAGCTTACGGAGAACACGAAAAATTATTTTCGAGTTACATCGTATTTGAATTTTGAAAAAACGATTTAAATTGCTTGTTTTCAGTCTTTCGAAAAGGTATTGATTTAAGATTAAACAAGAACATGAGAATTTTAAAGTCGAAGTACTTCTTGAAAGGCGTTCTTAGAACTGTGTTTGGCTTTGAGTGGAAGGCATGCTCCTGTGGTATATTGCACGCGGATTTTCCATATGGAATAATCATGATCGGTCCAAGTTAGTTTTTGATTGAAAATAACTCCTAAGTTTTTGACGGATATTAAATAACTTATTTCGGCATCATCAATCTTAATTTAAGGGAATCGAGGTTGGCTTTCATTGTGATCATTTTCCTTTGACCACTGTGCAACAAGTACATTTGCTTTAGATTGGACGGTAAGTCGCTGTTTAATATGGTGAACAACAAGGAAATCGATCCTTGTGGATATCCTGCATTGGTAGTCAGAAAGTTCGACATGTCTTCGATAAGAGAAACGGCTTGACTTCTTCCTTTCAGATAACTTTCGTCTAGTTTTAATGCAGTAAAATCGAATTTTATGTACTATTTTAATTTGTTCAAAAGCTGTGAACTATGCGGGAGTGTGTCAAGAGCCTTCAAACAATTTAATAATACCAAAGATGTTAAGTTCCCCTTATCGATATCAGAACGTAAACCGTCAACCAAGTTTAGCATAGCAGTCGTACAACTATGATGAGCTCTAAATCCTGACTGTTCGGGTGGCTTTAAATGAATACGCAAGTGGGATCGATAGCTCACAGATCCAGACATCCATGCAAAGTTTATTATCAGCTTACACGATTAAAAAAACGATTAAGATACCGTCTTAGAGTCCGAATTATATTCCGGAATTATTTACTACGACCTAAAAAGTTAGATTGGAAAAAAGAGGCGTCGAGAAAATCTGCGTTCGGGAGTTTGTTGATGAAATGTTTCACATATACGTAGAGTAAGTGGATCAAGAAGAATAAATAGGATAACTGGACAAATAAGAAGTTGTTTGCCCAATCACCTGACCTCAAACTTATAGTGCTGCTTTGGGGCGAACTTGATAGGAAAATAGAGAAATTCGGCCATCTCGGCCAAGAAGCTTTAAGATCAGTAAGATTGAAGACTATCAGGAAGTTGATCGGTGACGAAAAAGAACAGTTCTTATTGAATCATACTTACTTTTGTGTGTAAGTATCATGAATTTCCGGTTTGAAATGGAAAGGTTAAGGGATTGAAATAAATTGGTTATATTGGACTCAAATGCGACCAACGGGACAACCAAAAGTTGTTGGATAAGAAAGTTGGTTTTTTCACATTCTAAAAATTTTAAAATTACTCAGAGATGTCACTTACCGAGTAGTCCGGAAAAAGCCATATATTAGGAAGCAAAAAAAGAAAACCAATAAAGAACATTTAAGGCATTATGAAAAAAGGAAAAAGAGTTTTGGAACAAGGTAAAATTCAAGTGGCATTTTTAGTGTTATACTTGATAACATTTTAAAACATTGATTTCGTTCAGGACCGAGAGAATTTAATCATAAAGGATCAGCAAAGTCATGAAATCTGAAAATTCATGAAGATTCTTCAGATCCATATCACTTATGGGATTAATTATTGTGTTGAGGTAGCGATTAAATGCTATAACATCTGCCCAAACATTACAAAAAATAATGAGTGGAGATTGCTAGTAAATTGTTTCTTTTACGCCTTAATGCTAATGAACATTTATTTCAGTTCAAAGGGTGATCCACAAAATTTGAAATACTAAATATTATTATAATTCTTAATATTAAGAAGCTATTTATTTTTTTATTTTTTTCCTTCAAATTGAAATTTAAATTTTTAAATTGTTGCAATCATCCTACATATGTTGGAGAGAGTAGGTATCACAAATTTTTCTATCCAGAGTCGAATTAGTCTTGTGAGTCGCAGTATATTAATTTTAAGTCTGATTTCGTTACTGAACATTCATTATGGCAAAGATGGTTGGTTTTATATGTTCCTAACACAAACATGTTACCATAATAAGGCATGCAACAATTCCACAATGCGAAATAAATGGTGTAGGATGGTAACCCTCATTCGGTTGCTAGCATTTGAATCTTAACTTACCACTCATCAAAGAACTTCAGTCATCGCCTGTTACTGAAAACATAGAAAAGCTGCATTGCAAACTTTTAGAGCGCTCTTCTGTACGAAACGAAGAAAATTAGCAGTGGCACGAACCATAGCTTTTTGAGCTGGCTAATGGCCGAAAGGGAGAAAAAGTTGCAGAAAGGACATTGGTGGCAAGCGCTTATATTTTGATAGAGCTTTCATAAATGTAAGTTCGCGTCGTGGCAAACTTTCCTATGATATGTTCCGAATGTACTAAAAAATTTACAATAACAATTGTTCCTAGAGTTTGAAAATAATGTGCTTTCAGGACTTAAAGAAAAGCTTGGATAAAACACCCCCTCTTAGAACCTTTAAACAGTGTTTGAAGAGACTTATATTACTGATAACTTTAACATTAATGCACTCAAATATTTACTCAAAGTAAGCTAACGAAAAGTGTATTTGTTTCTTTTCAGAAAAAAATATCGTTGGAATAATGCTGAATCCATTTGGAATCATTTTTCTTTTACTTATACTAGGTAAGTGTTAGAATAGTTATTTTGAAAAACATATCTCTTATTTTATTGTAGATAACTAAAAGAAAGCTTAGGTTGAATCTTACTTTACTCTGTGGATAATTAAAAGAAAGTTAAGGTCGAATCTTGTTCAAGTCCATTTTTAGAACATTGGGAAATATTTTGTTTAAATTTTCTCGCTCTCGAGATATTATGACTACTCTTATAATGAATATTGTACAGGGTGAGCAGTGGTTTGAAACCCGGATGCAGTTTAGTTTGGTAGAAGTCCGAATAGGGACGAAGAGCATGGTACAAATTCATTTACATTAACTTAATTCGCAGTATTTTATTCTTCAACAGTTTATAAAGAAAAAGTTGTGCTTTAGAAGGTTACCACTTCGTGCATTATTTTTACTTCGTATAACAAAATAATGGCTTTAAAAATTGTTTTACTATACCTTGTGTTGTATTTTAACATAAAGAGTCTTATTTATTTGTTCATAGCATTAAGACTTAAATCAGACTTAACACTAAATATGCACATTTTCGACATGACGGTTATTTACTCCGGATTTCCTTCAGTGAATGATCAAAATACCTTTCTCCCGAACTTTGAAACTATTCGCACAGCGCTTGAAGATATAATGTAAACCAAACAGGGCAGCGGTATGTTATTTATAGCCTGATAAGCTGCTTGTATATTATGTATTTGATGTATTTAATTTGATTTATTATACAAATTGAACAACATTTAAATACCGGTTTTTAGAATGCCGAACCGCTTATTCGAATAGAAGTTCGTTGAAGATTTTAATGGCCTTCCAATCACTTTCAGCACCATAAGCAATGACATTAAACCGGAAATTCTGTTTTCCACAAACTTAAGGGAGTTTGCATTCGAATTTTTTGTATTTAATTTGTGTTCTTGATTTGAGAACATAAAAATGTTATACTGCTTGCACATCTGATATTGAAAGTTGTCAGTCATCATTTCACCAATTGAAATTGAAAGCTTGTTGTCTATTCAATCAACTTCTTCAACCATAACTTATTTTTCAACCGGAAATCCTGCCTTCCAGAAGCCTTAAAGCATTCGAGTTCGAAAATTTGGAGAGTTATGCACTCAGAAATCCAAATTGGGTTTGTGTATTTGATAAAAGGATATACATTTTACTATCCTTTCCCACCTAACAACTGTTGATTGGTTTTAAGACTTTATATACTCGTCAGAGGTTACTAGAACCTCACAAATAAAGGTGGGGTGTAGAATTCCAGTATTTTTCAGACGATATGAAATTTATATTAATAATAAATAAAAAATCTGTTTGTCTGGCTTTGCCAACTTGACAAACTGACAACTTAACGTTGAACATTATTAACAAATTCCATCTGATTTCTTAATATTGCCCTGATTTTATCAATTATTGTTGCTGTGGACTCACAAAGTTTTTCTTCTGATGTCGATTTTTAAGTTGGCAATACACCGAGCTTTGGGGAACCTTGACCTACCCAAATTTACCTCTTTCATGCAACTCTATTTGTTGTTTTAAACAGTTGAAGCAGCTTGCTTTTCTATAATACCTATTCATTCGAAATCAAACCTAAGAGTATTTCATAGTCCCGACCACAGTTCGCACGGTTGACTACAAGTTTTTTTCCAAATTTCATTTCAATTACATACTTTTTTGGCTTTCTATAAAATTGACACCCATCAGATCTAGCATCAACTATTTTGAACGCCAGGATTCAAAATTTATTTATGCTCACAAAGCTTATAATCAAACAATCGGTGCATTGTGAAATGGAGTGATTAAGCGTATGAGCCAGAAGAAAATATTCGAACGAAAAAGCTTTTATTAGACTTTTTTTTTATGTCAGATTGATCTGCTCTTGGTATGCTGATCGGGCAGACCTTAAACGAATACTCTGACCTGTGCGTACACCTTAATTAGTTCTGAGTTGGTCAAAGTTAACCTGACAAGTGACTTAGGTGTACAATTCACTCAAAATCTTGACTTCTCAATTCATATTGAGCAAATTGTCAACAAGAGTAACTCCCTCCGCTGGAGTAAAGAATTTAAATGTCCATTAATAACAAGTACCCTGGACACAATATTTGTCAGGCCTCAGCTTGAATACAGTGTTGTTAAACAGTTGCTCATGACTTTCGTCCGTCCGATCCTTGAATACGCTTGTCAAGTGTGGTCTCCTCACTATAAATGTCATATCGACAGGATTGAGAAAGTTCAAAAGAGATTTTTGAGATTTGCCTTGAGGGGACTGGGATGGCAAGACCCTTTTAACCTCCCACCTTATACAAGCAGACTTAATCTAATAGATTTGCCTAACCTTGAAAGCAGACGATCGTATCTATGTTTCTCTTTCATTACCAAACTTATTGATCGCAACATTGATTCTATGTACCTCTTGTCTCGTCTCAATTTCAATGTACCGCAAAGATTTTTTAGATACATACCTAATGCAATCTCAGTATCTCACCATCGTACGAACTATGAACGGTTTTCTCCATTTAATAATATGTTAATTATCTTTAATAAATATTCACACCTTTTGAATTGCAAAAATGTTAACATTAATAATAAATCTTTTAAAAATATGTTCCTTTTACATGTAAATAGTAATGTACAATTATAAACGCTAGATATTTAGCATTCTAAATAAATAAATAAATAAATAAATACGCTTCCAATGTGTGGTCACCGTATTACTTTACACACATTGACCGTATTGAGTCTGTACAATGCAAATTTGTTCGTTTCGCACTTCGACATTTATCATGGACTGATCCTCTTCGCCTTCGACCTTATAAGGACCGTCTTCTTCTTATCGGCCTTGATTCTTTGCAAAAACGTCGCGTAGTCTGTGATATTGTGTTATTGCATCAGCTTAGCATCAGCACTTCTGAACCTAGTAAATTTTAGTTTTAAGTCATTTAACTTCCGAACAACTAACATGTTGACATTAAATACCACCGAACGACGGCTGCAATGAACCCCTAACGCGGATGTCAATACAGGCTAATGCTTACTGTCACATGTTCGATGTTGTTTCTAGTAAACTGACACTCAAGTGTAAACTTATTGGACGTATCTATTCTTAACATGCATGTCATTTGAAGTTACTAACCAATTATATTTTTGCATTTCTTTTTTATGTGTATTTGTGTATGGTGTTAGGCTATCCCTGTATAATTATGTTTACTAACAACTAACACCACGCTAAATGATGACTGTGACAAGATAGGTATTACTCTATGAGTAACACTGTCACTTACAAAGCTTGTTTTATAAGCAGTACTGATAGCGTTTGAAACACCTTAATTCATTGCCTATTATAAATAAGGTTTTGTTGCTATTTTTCTTTCAATTCACATTTGGCAGAATTGTTTATTTTTTATGCATGTTTTGAGACATTTGAAAAAAATATAATAGCACATCAAGGAGACGTACGTGCTGGCACACAAATTAGCGCACCCGATCAAACAATATAACACCATATTTCAGGAAATTCAATATTTAGCTTTATTACTATAAAAGCTTAATGATTTTTTTTAATATTAAGAAAATTAAATAGAAATTATTAATAAAAAAGAACGTTAGGGAAATTTCGTCAAAGGCACAAATTCTCTAAGGGATTGAGACCTGGACTCGGAGGGGGCCAATCCATTGCCGATATATAAATATGTATGTATATCGACACTCGTAAATCTTAATATGGTATGAAGTAGTTTCACAGCATATTCTGAAATTGAAGCGCATTTAATTTGCCTTTTATAAGAACTACCACGAGGGCTACAGCAACCCCAAACCATTATGCAGCGCAACAAACTTGACATTATTTTTTGTGTACCGTGGGTCCAGATTTTTTGTTTAGAGGACTTCGTACATAAGCTCTTCCAACAGAACGACACAAATTAAACTTCGATTCATCACTCCATAACAACGTATTCCAAAAAGATCGAGCAGAATCAACCTGACCTGACTTTTCGATTTCCATTCGGTTTTTCCGATTCTGGCATCTCCAAAACCCGCTTTCGCACAGCTGGGATGTTAACGCCATGCTATGCCTCCATGCGTGCTCTGATTTCGGAGGAAATTGCCAAAGGGTTAAAGTGGGTGTGCTAATAAGCGTCGCATCGAAGCAGAGCGACTTTTTATTTTTAATTTACAAAATATTTGTTTTGCCGATCGCGAATAGAATTTAGTATGCCCGTTAAAGACCCTAAATTTATTAAAAATAAACCATAAAAAAGCTCAGCATAAAGTCAAGTTAAAAATACACACTCTGCATCTCGGGATTTAAGTTTCACTTCATTTAAAGTCCATTTATGAGCCCATTCCAAAATAAAAATCATTATTTCGTGTGACATAAGATCTTATAATTTTTTTTCGCAATTTTCACTTCATTTGTCGGTGGTCTTTGCTTTGCAAATTTGTGTTTATTTTTTTTTACAAATACCATTCGTTTTGACCCGCCACCAACTTAACCCTTGACGACAACAATTCACCTCAAACTGGCAAACAATTTACGACCCAAGTCACATGATCTCACACTGCTGGCTCGTAAACATTTCTAATCGCTAATTAATCATACTTTCCTTATGCTTCACTGTAGTAGTTGGTTAGATTAATACCAAACGCGTGTGAGGGCTTTTTTTTTATCTTAATGTATTCATGACGTAATTTGAATTCATTGTACAAAAAAATTACGGACCTCCAGGCTCAAGTTTGAACACCTACCAGTGTACGAATGTAAAAAAGTCCATACATAAGTATGTACGTAGTAAAAATTGCCTTTGTATGTGGGCACTTTGAATGCGTAATTTTCCTCAGGAAAAGGACATATTTTCCTTGCACTGTGGGTACTTTCAAACATAGCCCGTTGGTGGGCTTTCTTAGAATTTGTGAGCATTGATTTAGTTTTTTTTTTATGCTTCTTTTTATACATTAATTTGTGGCACGCAATTCTGATTTTTTTTTTATAGAGGCTTGCGCGATTGCTCATGCGATCTAAGAATATTGTCGCTAAGGAAAATTAAGGCAAACTCCATTAAGAGAGGTTGGGCTGGTCCTTGAATCGCTAAACAAGTTGGCTCCAACTTGATGAGGTGATTCGAACTGGAAATAAAATTATTAAATTGAAATAATAATAAAAAAACTAGCAGAAATTCAGGAAAACTTTGTTTGGATTTATTTGAAGTCTTTCGCACTCGCATAAGTATATTTGTTTTCATATGTCTCTGACACTCTCTTTTTGTACATAACCTCATTTTTTATAAAAAAAAAAAAAGGAGTCAAGACTTCAGCGAAACTTTATTAAACCACTGTTTTGGAAGACGTCATTAAGCAACTGGACATTCCAGAAAGATCCTGCTCCAGAGTACAAGGCTAAAACATCACGAGTCGCTGAAAGAAGGTACCCGACTTCATATTCCGAATTTTTGGCCAGCTTGTGGTCCGGGCGTCAACCCTTTGGGAAAGAAGTTGTCGCCCGTTTAAGAGAAAATGGCCTGATCTTCTCATCATCAAAATATTCAGTCGTTGATACAGCTTTCTGTTGAATGTTGTCCGTGATACGAGTGATTCTTAGCCGGAAAGTCTGAGGCAGTGCTTTGATGCAAATTGCGGCAATTTTGAATGAAGCCTTCCATAATTTTAAGACAGGGAAGTTACAAAAAAATTGGCATTGAGATTTCTTTGTAACATATTTCATGAATTTTCTTTCTAGTCAATTCAGTTTCAGTTTTAAAGCAATTTCATATGAATTACTAATTGACTGGACAAAAAACACTTAAACTACAGTACCGAGCAAAAAAAAATGCAAACGCTTACAACAACAGAAATAATACTCCGTTATTCCTTGTAACTTAACTTTTGAATTGTTTCTTTCCTTTGTGTAAACATTTGAGATTGAGTGTCAGTTTGTAATTGGTCTCGTGCGAACGTGAAAAATATTGATATAAGTGATTTAAAAATACTGTCCCGATTTCGAAAAGATGGCGCTGTCAATCGAAAAGTTGGTAGTGGGCGTCCTCAAAAAACAACGCCCCGACAAGATCGTGAAATTGCAAAGCAACTTAAAGTCGATCCCCTTAAGACTGCAGTTGAAGTAACAGACTACGTCAATGAACATCTTGACCTTAGTGTAGGCGTACACACTGTTAGGCGTCGACTTAGGGAGTCAGAACTCTTTGCAAGGCGCCCAGCAAAGAAACCTTTCATCAGCGCGATCAATAAAAAAAAGCGGCTGGATTTTGCCAAGCCTTACATTGGACGAGCGACCAATGGGCTAAAGTCTTATGGAGTGACGAGAGCAAGTTTAACATCTCACCTCCGGGGAAAAGATATTGTCCCAGATATCAAGTTCCAACCATCAAACATGGAGTAAGCAATCTAAAAGGTTCTTTAAATCATATTTCTAGTAAAACTTGATTAAAGGTTCATTCTCTCGTCAAGGAGGTGGTCAGTTGGTTGAAAAAAGCGGTCGGATGAATGCCGAAATGTATCGGGAAATATTAAAAGATCACATGCTTCCACATTTAAGATCAAATATGCCTGGAGACTGCTTATTTCAACATGACAATGACCCAAAACACACCAGCCGGTTGGTCCGACGGTTTTTGGACAGCGAATATGTTAATGTTCTTGCATTGCCGCCGCAATCTCCTGATCTCAATCCCATCGAAAACTTATGGGACATCGTAGATCGTGAGATAAGGAAGGGGAAGACGATCAATCGCATTGAGCTATTGGAAAGAATAAAGTCCGAATGGGACAAAATCTCACCGGACCTACTTATTTCCCTGGTAGACTCAATGCCCTCAAGATTGAGGGCCGTTATAGCCAACAAATGTTTTGCGAGTAAGTATTAATCCTTTTATATTATTTTAGTTATTTATAATGTTAAGAAAAATGAATATTGGTTAATTTTGTACTTTTTTTAGGCATTTGCATTTTTTTGCTCGCTCTCAAACTAACATTTTTAAACATATTAGCACAATAAATTTTGTCTAAAGAGAATTGGAAAATTTTAACTTTGTGTAGTAAATCAAATGCAATTTTCGAGATTCGGTGCAAAATTTCAATTCAATACAATGTAAAAGTACAGAAATTTTGCGTAAGGTAGCATCACACTTTGTCGATTGCATTTTTTTTGCTCAGTACTGTAGCTTATATAAATTAACTATGCATAATTATATAACTGGCCCTTAGCGAGCTGTCTAAACTAAGCCAATTATTAACTCCAGGTCTTTCGACTTACTTTTACTACTTTTATTAATATATTTAAAATCACAAATATTTGACTTAGAATTTGTTTTTTTTAAAATCAAGTGTAAGAGTTAAACAAAAAAAATATAATAAAATCGATTCCATTTTTTTTTTATTTTATTTATTTGAATAAAAAGTATTAAATTAAAAGTATTTTTTTTGTTTGTTTTTTTTTTTTTGGTCCACTGGCAACTCTGAATCTGAAACAAGAAAAAAATACAACTTGAATAAATTTCTAAGTAGGAACCCTGCATCACACAAAGTTTTCTAATCTACAAGAATTCACATGCATTTTAATTTCTTATCACCCACACGCAGTCACACACTCGGTGTTCAGGAAAACCAGTGTGCCTATCATATGCGTGCCTTATTTCCAGCTTGTTCATTTATGCGCAGGAGGAACCAGGCAATCGTCACACACACCAAGGAACTTTCCGTTTTAAGAGGAACCGACGAACTTGCCAACACGCATCCTTTGCACGAACAGTGAATCAGAGTACTACGCAAGATCAATACGCCTTCATGTGTGCACACACAGGGATGAAGGAACACTTTGTTTTTCTTCACACAAACCTTCCTTTATGCACAGGAGGAACCAAGCCGTTACCATAGACGCCAAAGAACCTCTCGTTCTAAGGGGAACCGGCAATCTCGCCAACACACGTCCTTTGCATAATCAATGCAAACAGAACAAGTCGCAAAACAAAGTATGCCATTGTATGTGTTTCACAGTGATAAAGGGGAACCAGCTTACTTTGTTGAACACGCGTCTAATCTTTGATGCGCAGGAGGAACCAGGCCGTTACCACATACGCCAAAGAACTTCTCGTTCTAAGGGGAACCGGTAATCTCGCCAACACACGTCCTTTGCATGGATAGAGGAACCAAAACAAGCCGCAACACACACCAATACCACGGAACACAAACAATTGTGAAATTTAAGTTTCACAAAAATATAACTCAAAAATTATACGAGGAAACGTCCAACAAATGTTGAACTATTAACCTCACAGTTAATAAATTTTGTATACTACGATTACTACTTCTACTTTCTACTATAATATAATTAATTTAAAGTTAGAAATTTATTCAGTGATTGCTCACCTTAATTATCACTAATAAATAATACAACTTATGATATTTTTATTGTTTTCCATAAATACACTGCACCAACTTATCTCACACAAATGCAAGACAGAGCTCATTTGCTTCCGACCACCGACCACAGCAACAAGAAGTAGGAAAGCTTTCGCGACGAGATGCCACGACACGAGAATAACGATGCCAGATGGTAAGGAGATTGCTCCACAGCTCAAAACGAAGTACCTGGGGATAACCTTCAGCGAGCGATTCCAGTTCCGGCAACACGCTGAAAAGGCTATCCAGAAAGCCAATTTCGCCCTTCATCTTGTACACCCTCTCCTAAAAAGGAGGAGTGGTCTGCATAAAAACACCAAATTACTGGTCTATAAGCAACTTATAAGACCAGTAATTACTTACGCCTTCCCAATTTGGTTCACGGTGCCGCCAACTTCAATGAAGAAAATTGAGATCTTGGAAAGGAAAATCCTCAGATCATGCACTGGACTGTGGAGAAATCTCAGCACGCGGAAATACGTCAGCAACTCAACGCTGTACGAAAGCGCCGGGATCACACCAATCAAGGAATACATGCTGTAGCTATCAAGAAAAATCATTGAAGGGTTAGGAAGCCACCCTAACGAAGAGATTAGGATCATCAGCAGACAGGAAATTGCGCCAGCCCACAGGTACCTCAGCACACGGACAATCATCGATGAACACCTTCAAGAGATCATCGAATGGACCTCGTTCTACACGAAAGCCAACAAAAACTACTACAGAGGTTAATACCCTGTATAATATGTTATTTATTTTTCGTCTTTAAAACAACTCCCTCAGAGTCAATTTTCATATTGTTTGGAAAATTGTATATAAAACCAATTATAGATAAAGCATATCATGTTCACAATTTTTGTAAAGAAAATTTAGTATTATATAAAATCACAACCGAAATACGTTGGGCCCTTATTGTTGAGCCAACAATATATAAAATTGTAGTTATAAGTCTAGTTTTAAGTCAAAATTGTAAATATTAGACTAAATAAAAATAAATCTTAATCGTATCTCACACAAATACCGAACACAACTGATCAGGATTCAAGAATCTCACCCTCGACCAGAAGTGCCATCGGTTCGTATGCGTAGTGGTACAGTACAATTTTTTTTGTTTTTATATTCTACCTACATGCTTCAAACAAAAAAAAACACCCCAGTCTTGCACAAGTAAAGCTTAATATTAAATATTAAATTAAATTTATATGTTTACAAAAATATCTATAAAATATTTACCAATTAACACTACCTATAGCTTAGACAAACCAAATTCGTTCAAATGTGTTCTTCACTTCTTAGGTGAGAAAGTCAAACAACTTGCAAAAAAGGATGGGCTAAGTATTTGTAAAATATGGAAAAAAGCAACAACTGAGCGAGCTATATCCCTAGTTATGAGAGTCACATATCGGACTCAGCTCTGTGTTCAAAATTGTCGTAAAGGCCTTTAAGTAAAATAAGCGTCGAACTGGTAAGATTTTCAATAGGCGAAAGATTTTCCATATCGTAAGCTAATCGGGCATTATTTAAAAAAAATTCTTATGGCGCATTTTCGCACACTTTAAAATATTTGGGTAGATTCTGCCGCAACCACTAACTTCATATTCTTATTTCGAGTGAAAAACTTTGTTTCATGTTTTAGTTCAATAAAATCTACTGTCTTAAGTTTTTCAAGTTTTCAATTCAATTCAATTCAATTATTATCTTTATTCCCACTTAAAATATCATATACAAAATTCAAAGCTTAACATATAATATACTAGATGAGAATAGCTAGTGGCATCTGTTAACAATGTGTTGCTTGAGATGATGCCACATTAAAGTGTAATTTATGAATAATGAAAGGGAACAAAAAATAAACAAAATAAAGTATATGCAAAAAGAATATAAAGAGACTCAAAGAAATTCAAATATTATACTTAAGATAAGCTGACCTAAATTTACAAATTGCAATTCAAATATAAAAAAAAAACTGATTAGGAGAAATATCTCTAGCTTAACAATTCATTTCAAATATTCTATTACTTTTATTACATGTTAAATCACATAGCGAAGCAGATTTTCTAATTGCAGGTGATCGAAACCGAGAAGCCAAGTTTAATTTTTTTTTTAAGAAGGTGCACAGATTTCTTATGCGTCGAAATTCAATTGGAAGAGAATTGAAAAGTTTACATGAGACAATGTTATAAAAGTTTCTATAGCATGTTGTGTTGAAGGATGGGATATTTACAACGGACATGGAGTTACTTCGAAGGTTCCTTGCATTAGAAATAGGGCTCTGCAAATAACCACCTCTAATGAAGAACACTTTTAAGACTTTGAAGAAATATAAATGTCTCAGTGAAAGAATTTTTAAGTTTCTAAAAAGATCTATTGTATGAGCATATCGATAAGTCTTACAAATTTTTCTGATTACGGATTTTTGGATGATTGAGAGTGGTTGGAGCCTGTTTAAATGAGCACCACCCCAGCAGCAGAGACCGTACTGTAGCTTTGATTGAAAGATGCCATAATAAACTGTCTTTAACAGATTTATAGAGCAATATTTTTGCAACCTGTTAAAGCAACGAGTAGTATTGAGCAGATATTGTTTTAAGTTTAAAATATGTGCGGACCATTTCATATTTCGGTCTATAGTAACACCGAGATATTTAAACTCATTAACACATTCGATATTAAAACAGCTGTCACTCGGCGTTACTATTGAACGATTGAACGCGATGTGCACTGCATTGACTATTAATGAGCATAAAATTTTTACAGTCAAATGAATGAAATTTTATATCCAAAAATTTTCTCATGACGCATTTTTGCACTTTATTTAATTGTTTTAAAATATTTGGACACATTCTGCCGCAACAACAAATTTCATATTTTTATTTCGATTGAAACACTGTTCAATGATAAGAATGTTTTTTTTTTTTTGAATAAAATCTACTTAGAAGGCAAAAACATATTTGAAACTTTTAACTATGTCAATTTAAAAATAGTTGAATTTGCAACTTGCAGTTTCTTAGCAACAAATGGTTAATAAAATAATACCGGTTCAATAAGGCCCATAGAACATAATATCAACATTTGGGATAACTTTAGATCAAAGATAAACAAACATTACTTAATTTTTACGACTTTCCAATCAGGTTTTGTTCAGTTCACCAAGTCCTCAAAAATTTTATATTGTGCCTAATCTAACAGCCCATATAAAGGGGTTCAGTTTTTCAGATTTAATGCATTTATTTATTTACCTGATTAACTTAGTAACTAGACATTTAATTTATTTACTATTCCTATGCAAGCGGTCTAAGCTACATAAGCCTGGTTCTTATTCCGTGTCTTTCGACTTATCATAATTTTTTTTAAATACCTCAATACTATCAATAATTAAACTATTTTTTTATTTTAAATATTATTAATATTATATTAAGAACGTATTACTTGAGTCAAACGTAATGTCAAGTTTATCTGTTTTTGAATGACTGTTCGAAAGCAAAATTGATTAAAATACGACACAGAATTGGAATAAAGACTAATCCTTGTGGTATACCAAAATTGACAAATCAAGTGTCGCTTAAAAAGCCACACCTAGTATGTAATAGAAAAGCCAAAGCAGACAGAAATTGTTACAGTTTAGTGTTGCTTTTGAAGTGACGTAATTACTTGATCAACATAGTCATTAGCTTACTTTGGTTCCAGCGTGTTGGAGGTAGGAGCCATACAAGCCGTTCCAACCAATGGTTTTTTTTATTATGTATTATTTCTGTAATGGAGTCGGTATTGGCCGTCGTGAGGCTTTTTTGTGATGCGCCATTAAGGATCGCTACTTTGCGAACAATTCAGAGATAATTCAGGCACTCAAAAACAACATTGATTAAGCCGAAACAATCGAAAAATTTTTGAAAATTGCATTGGGTGTTGGATGATTTGATGGATCATACCTTTTGTGTCTTCATAATGCTGGCTCAATATTCGTGACTTATAAGTTGGCAAATTTTCTAATAACAAGTTTTAGTGTTTATCCTAGGGAGATAGGAATTTAAGTCTTAAATGCTTTTATTCTATTGCTTTCTAAGTCTTATTATCAGGTTTTCGTTTTGTTTCAAGCATAATTTGCTGACATTTCTCATATAGTAAGTAATAAATCGTTTGTTTTCAAGACATTATCTTCATTTCTGAAGTACTCGTCGATGATCTATCTTCTTCTGCTTCTAGTTATTAGCTTAACAGAAAGTGTGACAAATAATCGTAGTATCTAGTAGTAGTTTATATTGACTGTCAAAGAAGCCGTCCCATTAACCTAATCATGTCAAAAAAGTTCGAGCGCAATGCCAGTCGAAAGAAGTGTTTCAAACAATGTCGGAACACTCTTGGCAATACAAGGCAATGGTTTTATGTTCGCATAACTTTGAATTAAAAACTAAAAAACTTCCTCCACATTGTTCCATTAAATTCGTGTCATGAAATCAGTGACAATTTTTGAAAACTATTTCCTTAAAATTCAAACACTCTGGGGAGTTTGCAAATCATTGACTTAGAAGACTTGTAAAAATAAAAAAAATCATCGAAAAGGTCATCGCCTCGAGTTAGGATGGACATTGCCCACTATTACAAGTAAATTATTCCACTTAGTTTGCCACTCTCAAAATGTTGGCAACAGTTTTGGGTATAGGAACCCACCAAAACTGCATTTAATCCACCCCACATCAGCAATAGTGATTGCCTCCAATCTTTATTTATTATTGATGTCCCTTAAGGACTTATCAATCACTTCCCAAGGGGAAACTTTTGCCATTTACTTTGCTTGTGGAATCGGCTTTTAAACTTTTTCAACAAATCTAGTGATGGAAACAAAATGAATTTTCGAATTCCCAAAGTTTGACAGAAAAAATACTCATCATTACCATTCGCCTTCGGTGTGCTAATCCATGAAGACATCCGATGCGGCGCATCACATTTCCATTTGTATGAATCCAAGGGACTTTGATCTCGTTTTGTTTTTTTTTTATTCTATTTCATCGTCGCGTCGTAGAGGGCAAATAGAAGATATAAATCTTAGGCTTACTATCTGTCGAAGAGATACAACTCTTTCTCCCTAAAAGTCGTTCGCTGTTCACGCGTTCCAATCTCAATCCGTCCATCTATCAGGAGATAAATGGTTCAATGGTTCGCCTTAAAATTCATCATTTATCTCCTCACATGGAGAACTTTTCCGTCGGCATTTGTCTGCAATCCATTATTTTCCCAAGCCTCTGAATTCTGATTATAGATAAACGGGATGAACCTCTGGTGAGGTGGAATGGTAGAACCAGGTGGCAATAGGCAATATCTAAAGAATAGAAGGAAAAGGAAGCTATCTGGCAAAAAAAAAGAAAGAAAAGAAGAAAAGAATGGATTCAAATGAAGAAAAATCGGCGAATGGTAAGGGATACCGTTTGATTGAATTGGTAATGATTGTGGGCGGGAGTAGGCGCGCCCCTATTTGCAGGTGTATGTCGCTTCGTTCGTTGTTATTCGTGATTTTTCTCTTCTATTCATGGGACAGGCTAAGGAAGCAATGTGATCCGCCACCGATATCGGATGAATTTGATTAATCGTAAGGAATTGTTATTGCCATTCGGATTCATTTATAATTTCATTGAAAGGTTTTTATTGGATCACGCTTCGTTTGGCCAATTGTTGGTACGGAAATAGGCGCTCCTGTCAACTTGTTGTCGATATTTACTGGTACTTTTGTGTATTAGGGATTCTTTTAGCAAAAATAAGTGTGGGCAATTCAGCTTGCCCATACTAACAAGTTTCAACCAAAATTAAACTAAGGCTAGTGGTGAAGGGTGTTTGATGAGTTTGCACATTAATTTTAAGTATCGTCGGGGAAAAGCTTAAAACGCTCAATCTTAACAACTCGACAGCTTTGATGAATGGGCTGATTTTTAAAATGTGACATCCATTTGACATTAACTGCTATGTCCAGTAGCCAAATGCACGGAAAATATTATAATAATAAATTATTTTTTTTTCATTCATTTATTTCATTTATAATTTCATAAACGTTACAATGATATAATTATATATAAATACCACCTTATAGTGTCGAATAATGATCAGTCAGGTCAGTTTCAATGACCGTTGATTTTATTCCTTGCTTAGATATCGTAACAAATATTTGATCAATCAGTGATGATGATCCTGAGTTATTGTAAACGCGTGTCGAAGCCATAAAATCTAGATGCTTTTGAACCCGTGTATTAAATAAGTCATTTAAGTTTATGTTCATGTCATTTAGAACAATCAGCTGTTTTTCATTTTTATTTTTCTGTCGATTTCTTCGATAAATTCTGATGTGTATAACTTAGGTGGTCTGTAGAGAGCGTGGATACATTTTTTGCCTTTCTCTTCCTGTATTTCGATGTTCAGACTTTCGTGTGAAATTGATTTTGTGTACAACCTTTCCTAACGTAGATTATTTTCTATGAAAAGGTGAGGGAAGATGAAACAGCGATAGCCTAGCCCGGACATGCACGGATAGGATTTTCCTTGCATGTTATTGACGTTATAATAAGGATATCTCCTTCTTCTATATTTTTCGAATTCGCTTTTTTTTTTACTTCTCACTCTTAGGATACACATCAGATTTGCTTTGCCTACGTGCCAAAAAATAGATGTTAATTTTGAATTTGGCTTAAACTAAATAAATAAAAAAGTTGATGGTTAAAGTAAACAATGAAAATTTTTGAAAGATGATAAATGATAAACTATTCACTTTCAGTGCATTTGCAACGAAATTGAATGATCCCTGTACATGTCGATGTTTCCTCCATGATTTTATCCTAGATCTTTTTTTACTTTTCATTCCCTGTCTCAAAAGCATCATTATAAATATATAGAATAATGATGCGAATAAAGAATAAAAGATAATTGTCAAAATAACGCGCAGCTCTAGCGCATCAAAAAATCTTCGTGTAATAACGTGCGCAGCTCGGGATGAGATTTCAAAAAAAAAATCACCGAAAATTGCACAGCGCAACTATGCTGTGTGTAATATAAATGTTGTGGTACGGATTCCGTATTACGAGTATGTACGCCAAGTCGAAATCCGGTTTCTGACTTTGAATTCAATCCCTTTTGATTTTTGACGAGTTTTCTATGCTCCTGCAGGATAGTTTCATATTTCCACATACATTTCAAAATATTGAAATAAATCTCCAAAGTTTCAAGATCCCTCAGATTTGGAATACATTGTTTCTAGAAAAATGATTCGATTTGTGTGTGTGTCCGTGCGGATTATTTCGTCTTATCTTAAGACGCATCTTAATACTGAATTGGCCTTTTGAATCGATTGGTCTCATTCGAAGCATATTTGCAAAAAGGAACCCATGAACAACGTAAAATTTTTATTTAATAACAAAAAACAAAATGTCAACAACTTCACTTGTTCTTATATAATGAAATCTATCTTGTAATGTAAAAAGTTTTCAAACCATTAAATCGCATGTTTTCGAGTTGTCGACTTTATTATCAACGATTATTGGAAATAGCTTCGTCAAAATTATGCTTATAAAGTCAAATGCCCAAATCAACGCACCTTGTATTTGTACCAATTTGGACATCAAGATCAAACGCTGTTCCGGATATTGAAATATCCTTGCAATATGGGGGACAACAACGGTAAAGCGGAAGAAGCAAAAAAGGTCAATCTTAGAAGCAGATAATTCACTTAAGCATCCAATTTCAAGTCTTTTTAAAGTATACCAAAGCTTGTATAAGATAAACAAATAACAAACAACCTTTGGCCCTTGATAAATTACCGAAGGTATTGGTCAAAGTTGAGAAGAAAGCTGGTGTGCGGCTCTATCTTACTCTTCTCAAGAAGACCATGATTAAAGTCGATATCGTTTTTCTGTGTTACCATTTTTGTTAAGTTTAAAGATTAACTTCAGCATACGCTTTGTAACTGCCGCCCCACAAAAAAAAACAACGTCTTACTTCACTTCCTAGCAAAGCTAAGACAAGGATAGCGAACATGTCCTCAAAACTAACAGTGCCGCTGCTGGAATCAAACCAAAAACAGACACCGAACTAAGTCTTTGTCTTTTCATGGCACTTAAAATTAGTAAAGTATTTTTCTATTTGATAAATTATATCTCGTAATAATAAATTAACTATTTATATTGTGAAAATGGCTTTCACAATTCTGAGCTGTTTTTAATTCATATTTTTATTCTTCTTTGAGGGCTTTTATAAATTTCAGATGTTTCTTTTTTCAATATTTCAATAAGATGGAATCAAATCTTTTTATTTTTTAAAACTTGTTTCATTAATTTTAGGTTCTGGATCTAGCTTTAAAAAAATTTGATTTAGAAACGATCATTCTTGGAATTCTTGGAAACATCCATTATTTTTCATCAGAAAAGGTTGGTTGACGATTTCGGTCAATCAATGAATAGAATATTTTATAAAAAATATTTTAAAAAGTCTGACATTGTTTATTTTTATACAACGTGGCTTTATAAATACTCCCAGAGTTTAATCCGGGATCCAATTTAAATTTTATACAATCTGTGCATTTTCAATTAATCCATTTATTCAATTTGAGTATGTAAAACCTAACCTGAGCAATATTTTTTCTTAAGATAACTTCATTGATACTTTAATTAAGAGTTACGAATTTTCGCCGGACATTTCTTTTGGTTGAACTCCTTATTTGGTTAGGATGGGTTGAAGGCAAAATTTATAAATTTATAAATTTATAGAGTTTCTTTCTGAGATATCACACAACTGAATTGCCAACAAATAAAATATCTTTAATAATAAAAACTACTGTACCGTATAACTGCTCGTGTTCCTCAAGGCTTCGTTTTGTCATCCATTCTCTTAGCCAATTCACTTCTCCAAGTTTTCCATATTCGTTGTCAAAGTCACTTCCCTCAGCGGGGATTTTAAAATGAACTGGTATACTGAGTGCCTCCAAGATCCATCCCAAAACCGAAAAACTTTCCAATTTCAAAATGAGTATGACATAACCAATTTTGTAAAATAGAAAAATTATTTAGACCTTATTTTGCTACCACATGTAGAGCGCATTTTCTCTGAAAATTAGAAAATAGTTCCCACATCTGAGCGGACGCTGCGAATACCAGCTTCGGCAACATTCATAATCGATAGATTAAGCTTCTTGGAGACAAAAATATTCCAAAGACAATTGATTCTTTTCAAAATCGTCTCAAGGTCTCCTGCCTTTTTCTCTTATAGCCTTTTCTCTAGACAGCGGATAAGGAAACCCCAAGCTGTTTCACCGCAATTCGATTGGCAGAGATCCAATTCAAGAACTACTAGCATCAGTACCTCTTCTTCCTTTCGTTTTTGTATGGTATATATAATAAAAGCTCTTCTACCATTCTTCATTTGATAGTTATGAGTTCAAAAGTAAAAGTTAAAAGCCCAAAAAACTCGATCGTCTTATCCGTCTAATTGACAGAGGACCATAAAGCCCAATCCTAGAAATACCAGTAACTTTTTTTCCTGTCTTTGTCCAATTAAATTTTAAGACTGAAATAAAAACAGAAATCTTATCAGCTACTGCCTTCCAGGAACCACTTAAAGACTTAGCATCCACTCATTATGTAATCCGTATTGTAAATAAAAAATAAAAAAAACATTGATAACAAAAGTGTCTTTGATAAAAGGAACCCCAAAAAGAACATTCATCAATCTCTATCGGGAAACTACTCTCGACCAATCAATTTGTCAACTGACCTCAGTACCCGATATGTTCACAAGAAACAAAAACAAAAAAAAAGCCCAAGGTGTGTTCGGTGATCCACCATCAATCAGCAGCTTAGTAAGTGAGAGTGACATTGATTTTCAATTTCCTTACATATCCTTGAATTACTTTCTTCTTGATTCTTTTTTTTTTGGGAATTCTTCAATTTATCCATCAATTTTGAAGCCTCCAACAAAAAGAAACTACGTTAAATTACCCCCTAATTCCTTTTTTTCGTTTTACCTTGCTCCCTAAAGCAAAGTAGACAGACCGCTTTTACCACTCTGTCTCAACACCTTGACACCTTAAGGACGGAATGTGTAACATACCCGTAAACACAGTATCCTGCAAAATAAGAAGGATAAACGCCTCAGCAATTCGTTACACGAGAGGAATTTTCGAGTTTAAAACTCAAATTACAAGACGCATCGAAGTGAATTGGCGCACTAGTGGGATGATGATGGGGAGATACGAGTACGATAAATTGCGGGATAAACAATGACACGATATTGATCTGGGTGGGGAGAAATTCACTTTACTTCAAGATTTGAGATGTCATTGTAATCGTTTAGCTCATACAACCCCCGTTTTAGACTGTTTGCCTTGCTTTTTTCTCGCTAAACATCCTTCATTTCAGCCCCACACTTGGATTTTGGGGAGATTGCTTATATTTGTATCTGTCGTCAGTCAGTCAGTGATATTTGCGGCTTTGCACGTCCTTCCATAACGTTGCGTGCCTTCCAGACCGCCAGGTTCTGGCAATCATTCGCCTTAGCGTGTGTGTACGAGTATGAGTATGTCGCCTGCCGCCTAATCAATTTAGGAACGTCATTTATTTCGCTGCTCAAAAACAAGCGAAATAAGGTGAATGTACATTTATTTTATTGACGAATTGTTTTCGAACGTGGCAAGGAGAGGATCAGAATTTTTTTATGTTTGTTTTTTAACATAAGATTCGATAAGGGCGCTGTTAAAAGGGGGCGCCGATTTGAGTGAAAATTCATTGAACAATTGTTTTAATCAAACTGATGATATGCTGTATCCGTTGTTCTTGAGAAATTTAGGGTGACTAAGGAGTAATATTCAAGGTTTAAGACCTAATAACTTTGAAGTGTGTGTTCGCGTGTGTAAAAACAGACCAGCGGTTTTGGCACTTTGTGGAATCCAAGTGCGATTGCAGATTATGAATTTTCAGATTTGAATCTTCTTGGATACAGCATCCGCAGTGATGCAGTTCAACAAATTCTGCCACAAAGTGTTCGATTTGCAGTCGGGAATTTAATTTTGAGTGCCTAAGGCTTACCGACTGGCCACTAAGGGTCTCGGTTAGTTCTTTGCCAACCATAATGGAGCAGCGTCATTCTGCATAATCTAACGAGTTTTGCAGGGATATCGAAACTAAATATATGGCTTCATAGCTCGTCTATATACAAGCTCTCATATGCGCCCTTGAAATCGACCAAAAGGTACTGTGTATCGATTTGCATTTCTGGGGTCTTTTCCTGTGGGTGAAGATTTGATCTATTGTGGCCTGATACCACACTGATAAGCACCTATAAGGTAATTAAACAAAACCTTTCGAGCGTTCCCACAAAACGGCAATCAATCAAAACTGAAGAACTTTAATGCGATGTTAATCACAGTCACTTTACATGGGCTAATGATACTGTGATACGACATTCATCGGGCATACTCTCCTCCGATCATATCTTACAAATAAGCTTCAAAGAGCTCTGCAGGCAGTCCGATATTAAGTTCAGCCTCTTTAATGCAATCTTGACCTCAGCTTAGTTGAGAGAATGGAATTCTGTTTTATCATTGTTCAGATTAACTGGAACATTCTGTCTGATAGAAATGTTTCTTCCAATCGACTGTGATTGGACTACAAGTTGTCCATCTTCAATCCGGCAAGGTTTTGTCCGAACTTTGTTTCTTCAATATGGTTGCTTCAACTTTGGGTACCTTTGGGCACCTTTCCATCTCTTCGATCGCGCATTTTTCATGCTTCTTCTTTTTCTTCCTGACAAGCCGGGTTTCTTCCATTCTTTTTTAATGCTCGTAGAGCTCGCGTGCAGCTCTCGTCCTTACGAGGTTTTTCTTTGGTGGACCAACATGAGAATGATGGATGATTATTGCGGGCGAATTCAATGAACACAGCTTCAACATTCGTGACAGGCTAGCCTGAAGAAAGGTATGTTGTGTGTCTAAAGCCCAGTTTGTAAATGAGTCTGAGCGGATATGAGATAATAACTGGCCTTCTTCAAAAGCCCGTAACTCGTGGCTTCCCTAACAACCTGATAAATGCACAACAGACCTCACCTCAAGATTCATCTGATTACTCATAATCAGAATGAAGAACCAGAAAAGAATCTAAAATACTACAGAGCGTTTTGGTCTTTCATAAATCCGTCGAAATTGCTGGATTACACTCCAATTTTCGTAAGGGTTTGTGGATACCCTTATAGCTAACGAAAGCATAAGGCAATTAGAATGGAACAAGCAAAGGAAAATTAGCATATACAGAAGAACGACGTTTTTGAACCTCTGCAAATTGTAATGAGTTGGAAACTGACGGAATTACTGACAGAAAATGAGTCCCTTTACTTCACTGTACTTTAAAACTGGGGCTTCAGTGTGAACTGAGGAATATTGATGGCGAGGCGGGTGCGAGGTTGAAAAAGATAAGGTGGAGAATGCCGCTTGCTGATTCGCTTAGTTCATTGATGATGTAATGTGGAGTACTGGATATTTAATATTGAAATATTAAATTTATATAGTGACCCCAAATTATGGAGTGAAGCGAATTACAAATGGGAAACCCACCTAGGGATATTCGAGTAAGTTGCTGTAAATAAATTCATTAGCCCCTCTGAAATAGTGAACATTTTTGAGCTAAATGTGTCAACAAGGCTAGTGCAACAAATTTTGAAGTCAGAAAATACCATTCATTACATTGAACGAATCCCGAGACCTACAATCACAATGCGCCACAAAGCGCACAGGTTGACTTTTGCTGAAAAGATTCAATTCTGGGACGAAGAGTGGTATTTTCTGATGAAAAAAAAATGCTTCCTAGATGGGCCAAAATGTTGCCAGAAATATTGGCACGATAAAAGAACTGAACGACAGCAAAGGCATGCTCGCAATTTTGAAGGAGGCATGTTATTGGTTTGGGGTGCAATAAGCTGCTCTGGAAAGTCACCCATTTGTTTTATTTCTTACAATTGAATGGCCAAGAATATACGGAACATTAAGACAATGTTCAAATAATACACCTTGGAGATGAAATCTGTAGAATTGTCACTTTTTTCGAAATCGATATTTTTGCTCCCTTCATTTTATTGTTCTAATACAGGCGTTAAACGCAGCTAGGTGTTTTACTTAACCAGCGAAGAAAAAACAATATTGAAGCATTTTTTGATTTTTGAGTGCTGGCTGAACTTTAAAATTGCTTTCCAGAAAAATTTAGAAAATGTGACAGATCACACTGCCATCTTGAAATTGTACAGAAATATTCGAATTTATATTTCAATAGGATGGCACGGCTATGCCCGCGTTCAAGTTTACAAAAGAGTTTATTTAGACCCGAAACATATCGTTTTTGGGACAATTATGTCACGTAATATTTTTAAAAAATCTCAAAAGGGCTATAAAAGAAGAATGGGAAAAAATTGGCATTAATCAGATCCGATCATTGATTATCTCGATGCCACAACGTTTTCGAGACGTGATTAACAACAAAGGATCAAACACGAACTACGAAATGTTGATTCGTTCAGAAACCATATTTATTTCTGAACATTATAAAACAAAAACGTTGGCCCTATCAATGTTTCGTTCTAATAAAATTTGAAAAATATATTTAAAATATGAAATAAGGTTCAATTTTCACAAATTTAATTTTACAATTACTAAAACTAAATTAAGTTTTGTATATTTTGAAATAATAAATACGAGAATAAGCGTGCTTTGTTTTGTCCTTATCCTCATTTCCTGAAGCATGTTATTTTGAACTCTATCGAGCAGGTTCAAGATGCTCTTTGGAATACTTGTGATACGCAGGAGCTATGCTCCAGTTTAGGGGATCTGTAGTTTACATTATGAACATTTATGGTGCCAGATGAGATGACGTGAAGTATTTCGTCCATCGCCACCAGATTATACATTTCGCAACATTTTTATTTATTCCAATTGAGTTTTTTATTTTTGCACATTCCGAGGACGAAAACTCTTTCTTTTTATAGCTCAGATGACAGTTAGCGGAATAAGTGATTTGGAGGCATTTTTCTTTTTCTTTTTATTTTTCGTCGGTAGGTAAAAACCTTCATAGGCCCTATGAGCCTGTCGTGCTCATAATAGTGTTAGATTGTTTCTCACTTAAAAACATCCCATGTCTTCTAGACTACGCCTAAGTTTCCTGAACAAGTAGTTTCATTTTCTGTAGTTGATCGCGTTAGGGAGGTAGTTTTCCAGTGAAGTCACCTATTTGCTCCGTCATTGCATGCGCTTTTTACTTGAGGCGATAGATTAAACGGTCTTGTTCATTGTTAGGTAAGTCTCATCGTCACTTCTTCAGACACGGTAGCAATTCCAAAATGTCTGTGAATGTCGCTATTTCTTGTATACCATGATAATATAATCGTTCTATTGCTTGTGTACCGTACGTTCAATTAGGTTTTATCACTTGTTAATATAAGAGCAGTTTCTCATATAGTTTGCAATATCTCCTGAGGAGCCAATGCATTTCTCTAAGCCTGAATTCGAGCCCGGGGATTGGAGCCAAAACACTTCTTTGGTGAACAACGGTTTGAATTTCTGCAAATTTCGAGTACTCAGTCCCGTTTCTAACATGGAAAGTCTGTTTGCAACGAAGATTTCGTGTATTTGAAACAAAATCTTAGTTTATACTTAAGCGTGCCATACCTTGTCGAAGGCTTGCGATACGTCGAGAAATGCACCTGAGCAAATAATTACGAATTTTCTTCTGAAAGAAGAAGTGATACGCTCCATCCCTGAACTAACTGCGACACTAGTATTATGTTTTTTTTTACAACTTATTACCAGCAAATCCAATAAAGACAACGCTAAAGGACGCATTCCTCAACTACAGCCGCTTAACAAACGAATAAAAACAAAACGACAACACAGATGATTTCATATCATAATAATACAGGTATCCGCCCAAAGGCCACACGTAAATGATACGAAATAAATGAGCAAGTGAGTAAGTGAATTTCACCCAAATACACTCACTCGAGACGAACACCAAATTGATTTCTTTTTTTCTCACCCAAACCCCAACGCACTCATCATATTGCCGTCACCCTGATGCCCAGCCTACCGCCAAAGTGCCTTCGGCGATAAGTGCTTTTGTATCATAAATAAATAAGCCAAATAAAATTACATACGAAATGAGAGCAACGCAACCATGCCGAACACGCAGCCACCCACCAGCTACACAACATTTAACTGAAACAACGAATCACATACCCCGACTCACCCTAAATTTCCGTCGTCCTCTTTGCCGTTTCCGAAGGAAAAATAAAATTGAAAGTTAAATCTTATCAAAGCGGAAGTGGAAAAACGCATTCTTCTGCAATCATGTTCCCACAGCAGGAAGTGTCGATAAGGGGAACTTCTAAAAAAAAAAAACGCACATATAGAAGAGAACCTGCTTGAGGCTCGGCAATGGCATACAAATTGGCCCGTTTAAAGTAATTGTAGAAAATATATTACCTACCATTATACACGCTCATATATGTGTAGCATTTGAGTTTTAATCAATGTGATTACAGTATTATGTGCTCTTGTCATTTTGACGATTTTTGAAGGTCGGAAACGGGGTTTTCGAAAATGTTTTCCAAAGCATCAATTTTACATTCAAAGTGCTCTTGCATGAGGTGTAATTACCTCAAAAGTACTGTCCACTTTATGCCACAGTCTTTCGAATTTTCTTCCTCTTAGTTCCGGTACTGAGGGGGTCATTAATCCTTTTACGTGAATTATTTGGTCAAATTAAAATGTCCAATACGAGGCGATCATTATTCGTTATCGATTTTTTTAATTGTCATGTAGATTTTTGCTGGGAAAACTAATAAACAATTTATACACACTCGAATGTGTAGCAATTTGGATAATTATTTGATTGCCAGTGTAACTTAAAGGTCATCCGAATGGATGGTTGGGCAAGAATGAGGACGGCTGTGACGCTGATTGGGGTATTCAAACATTTTTTTTTTTCATTCGTAGGTAGAAAAATAAAGGCTAAAGAGCATGGGAAAGGATACAGGCATACTTCTGGTTCATTATTGATAATAACGTGTATTAGGGATGATTTCCAAGCTGCATGTGCGATGAGGTGTGCATTTTAAACCTTTATTGTACTTAACCTGAATGAACTTTCGCTGTCACTGGCTTTTAACATTTTGAATACCCTCTTTCCATTTCATTTAAACTTATTATTTGGGTTCTTGAAATGACAACATGAAACTTGCCGACATTATGTTTGACCCAATTAAAATTGAGCCGGCCATCTTGGGTGTACTTATGTCAGGATTCAAAAGTAGATGGGGTCTGAAAACAGCAAGCAGATCTCGAGATATACCAAAAAAAATAACATATTCCATTTTTTCGCCCTAACGAAATGAAAATACGAAGGACTTCAGAGCAAAGAATCTAGCAACCTTCCTAGATATTATCATGCTCAGAACTAGAAATATATAGGCCACGTTAGGGAATTGTATTTTATCAAAAATAGCGAGAAGAGGAACACCCCAGGGAGGTGTTATCTCACCACTTCTCTGGCTTATTGTCATGAATAAAATACTATTACAACTAGATAGGGTGAGGATCAAAGAAGAAGCATATGCTGTTGTTGTAATTCTTGTGTCTGGAAAATTTCCTACCGTGATCCGCGAGATCATGGAATTTGCTTTGAAAAAAGTAGACATCTGGGCTATAAGTTGTGGCCTAAGTATTAACCCTAATAAAACGGAAATGATGCTTTTCACCAACTGTCTCTATCACCCAGCGCAAAATACGTAAGAGTCTATATAGATCCTTAACCCAGCTGGAAGATCAACCCTAATCAACGGGTCAAGAAAGCATGTATAGCTTTCTATACCTGCAACGAACCTTTGGTAAAAAGACCTCTAATGATTCAGTGGATTTACACTACCGTACTACGTCCAATCCTCACTTACGGATCATTAGTTTGGTGGGCGGCTCTTAAGATCTCCAAACCATATGGACACAGCTGCATCCTAGGATCAATATTGAGGGAATTAGCACCAAATCAGACACACTATACACCAACTTATTATGATTTTAAAAAACATTTTGACGTCGTCCTTCCGACAAAAGTGGACTGGGATAGTGGTAACATTAACTTCATCTCGGATGTGAGAATCGACACAGACGGTTCAAAGATGAATTGCGGAGTCGGGGCAGGTATCTCTTCAGAAGATGTGAATATATGTGTAGCCTTGAGACTACCATATGACGCTAGTATTTTTCAGGCAGAAATCTTCACCATTAAGGAAACGTGTAATCTAATCAGATCAATCGAACACGCAGACTTGATACAAAGAATAGCTATTCTCGTTGATTGCCAAGCAGCCATTAAAACTGTAGTATCGATCACCATATCCTCGAAAAAGACGTTCAAGACTTCCGCGAAAAGCTTGCTTGTATATCAGAAGAATTCAAGGTAACAAGTAAAGGGTCCGCCAAAAAACTTTTTTTTTTGAAAATGCTATAAAAAAAACTTCTGAATATTTTCTCAAATTTCTTTTTTTTATTTGAAAGTACAATCCTTCCGGTTAATAATGGAAAATAATATCATTCACATGGCTGCCTCAGTTGGCCATGCAGTAGCCTACACGATCGGTCCAATTTTTAAGCACATTATCGATTGTGTGCAGCTGTATTTCACCAATGGCTTCACGAATATTGTCCTTTAAAGCGTCAATTGTCTCTGGCTTGTCGGCGTAACACTTATCTTTGAGGGCACCCCACAAATAATAGTCCAACGGTGTCAAATCGCAGCTCTGAGGTGGCCAAACGACATCAGCTCTGCGGCTGTTAATGCGATCTTCAAAAACAGGGCGCAAAACATCGAGTGAAGCTTCGGCTGTGTGGCACGTAGCGCCGTCCTGTTGAAAACAAATGTTTTAATAAACAAAAATTCGTTCAACATGGCCCGATAACGATCGCCATTGACTGTAACGGCAACTCCTTGATCATTTTCGAAGAAAAATGGCCCAATTATGCCTCTGGACCAAAATCCGCACCAAACAGTGACTCGTTTAGGGTGCATCGGCATTTCAATGTATGCGTGCGGGTTTTCTGTACCCCAAATGCGACAATTTTGCTTGTTTACATACCCGCCAAGATCAAAATGAGCTTCATCTGGAAAGATGATTTTTTTTGCAAAATCGGCATCTTCTGTAAGTCGATCGCAGGCCCACTTAGCGAAGCGAAAACGCATTGGATGGTTAGTTCATGGCTTCAACTCCTGAACCAATTGTACTTTGTATGGCGTCATACCAAGGTCTTTATGCAAAATTCGTCTCAATGATGTCTCCGAAATGTTCAATTGTTGAGAACGACGGTGAATTGATGTTGATGGCGCTTCAGGCACACATTCTGCCACAGCAGCAAGATTCTCGGATATACGCACTGTTTTTGGCTTTTCACGCTTTGGTTTATCGATGAGGATGCCAGTTTCTTTCACTTTTTTCACAAGATAACGAACATACGGAGCTGACGGTGCTTCTCTTCTTCCAAAATCCGTACGCAATTTTCGCACACATTCTGCAACATTACCATGATTTTCAAAGTAATGTCGCAATATTTCCCAGCGTTATTCAAGCGTATACACAACCATTTTCGTTCAGCGGAAGGATAAAACTAATTATCTGTTAAATCAGACATGAGCTAAGTGTTACCATTCACGAAATAAGCACTAGTTGAAAAAAAAAACTTTAGATGGCGGACCCTTTATCTTGCCACCCGGGCATAGTCACATTCCATGAAAGAGTTGATGAACTAGCCAAGCAAGGTTCCGCATCGAGCTCGGTCACCCTTTGGCGATAAATTTAAATTGACGACTACATTGCTGGAGAGGACGACCGGTTATGGCAGCCTGACTAAGAGGGTCCTCCAATAGTTAATCTGTCGGTTCGTTATGCTTGAACTACTGATATAAACGTGAAAGCTTGTTAGGTTGTTTTGTGTCGAATAATAAACAATAGAAGCATACAAAAATACAAAATCAAATAATCATCTTTTTTCGCAAAAATGTCGCTGGCTATAAAATCCATGATTTTCAGACCAGTTTCTTTTTAATTATTTCCACAAATCTGATTTTTGCCTCAAATGGTCTATACTTTTCTGATTTAAAACTTGTCTTTTGTTGAAACATAAACAAGAGAAGTATAAAAAATACAAAATAAAATATCATATTTATTTACTGATGTTTACCCTTCGACTTTGTCTTTTGTCAAAAAATATACAACACAAGCATTAAAAAAAATACAAAATCATCTCTTTTGTCGCAAAAATGTCGTTGGCTTAAGTCCAACTGACTGACTGACCTACTGATGCCCTTACTTCTGTAATAAGCTGCTGCGATGGACCCACAGGGCAATTAACACAGTTCTAAATATTGTACCTACAATTTTTGATTGCCACTCAAGTAGGTTTTTTGCACAAGTTCTTAATTTCGTAGCTTGAAAAGTGCACAATTACGTTAACCACGTTTTCCAGATAGCAGGCTTATATTTACAAATCGTATGGTCAGTATTATCAACCTCTTATATATAATAGTAAAACAATTTGTTTCCTACATTTGGAGGTTGTTGCATATTTTTCTATTTGATGTATTTCAAGTTTTGCCCGCGCATCAGTAGTAACCTCGATATTTTAAAACAGCATTTATGTCGGACCGACCCTAAATGCATGAGGATTTAAGCAAAGAGTCTTCCCTCTTGATCATACACAAAAAACTAATATTTTTCAGATAGTGTCCTTGCTTTTTGCAGCATGGATAGTTCACTTCATAAAAGTCCTTTAAAAATTATCACAATAAAAAGTAAGTCTCTATTTAAAGTCAAGGAAAATACGGTTTGGTTGGCAAGTAGGTCATTAGCAGCTGGCAGCTTGAAATCTAATTATACCACTTTACCCACTACTTAGCGAATGCATTCTTACAATAAACTTCGCCTTAATCTTTCTTACTTACCTATTGCAAAAGAAACATGTCTGGTGGAGAGGCCAGACTAGCTAGGTAAATACTACGCTGCTGCATGCAAACAATATTTTCAAAAAAAAAAAATATTCAAGTAGTCAACAACAACACAAAGAAACAGCGATTGCCTTTGATCTGAAGCTGATAACTCATAATGTTGCAGAGTCATCCACTATCCCTGAACCGTTGGTTTTATCGTGCCTCCGCATTTCGTTGCCGCAAACATGAGGCGTTTCTGAATTTGTCATGCCATGAATCACCATCACCATCACCACCCGTCTGCTTTGCCACAAAGATGCAACCCAACATTCCTGAGGGCAACAAACATGCAAGCTTTCACGAAAACCCAACCGGCGAGCCATAATTTGCCTTTCGAAAATTGTCCAAAAATGTCAACAACGTACAGTTCCTGCCATTGTCCTTCGCATGCATAGAGCCTGTGATGGCGAGAGGACGTGCAAGCAAAAAAAAATTGCACAAAATAAAACAGTAACAACAATTTGTGCATGCGATAATACTTCAGAACTACTAGAGTGGCCACTTCCACTTCCCTTCGACTAATTTCGAAATGATTCATTTATACAAAAGAAGTCCTTACAGCAGACGACAATGGCAACGATGACGACACGACGGAAGACGGCTGCGGCTACGGCTACGGCGACGAATGTGTCGACAAGGACGACGGCGATGATCACGGCGACGATTTGCTAACCTGCTATTTCCAAGAAAAACCTACGAATACTAGTATACGTGTACACTGTAGGTCAAAAGTTTGAGGCCTGCAAAGGTAATTGAATTCAACCATGCATGGAGATTGTACTGTCGAATTAAACGACCATTTTTTTTTAATAAGATGTGAGGATGATTTTCATAGTGACCCAGTGAGAAAAGTCGCGGGAACCACATTCGACAAGTGATCTTCGGTCATCACATAGATTTACAGCGGAAAGTTGCTTTGCAAATGAAGATGTCAAGAAGCTGCTCTTATTGTTTTAGTTACAACAGGAAGCGAAAAACCAGCCAGAGTTGTAGAAGTACACACTCAATTTAATTCAAACATTTCAAGGTTTTGATTGATACAATTGAATTCAAAAAATACTGCAAATTCATAAGACACACAATTCTTCTGAAACCAATGACTTGTGCATTTAATTCTTTAGCAATCATAAAACTACTATTATGTTCGAAAATCAATTGAATTCACTTTACACAAATTGAAGTCAGTATTGAATTCATATTTGTGATTTCGTTGAAGCAATATTTGAAATCACTTTTAATTGGTTGCGGTCAGTGAGTTCTACCAAACTTCAACATTCAGTGGTTCTGACAAGCGAGGTCGTTATCGAGACAAGCCCGATCACAACTTTTCCACTCAACTGCTTCCCTTCATTTTCATCTTTGGGTTTCACGGGTTTGTTTAGAAAAAGTCAATATTCAAAAATTAAGATCGAAGCGATATTAATAATGAAACTTAAAAAACTTATAAAATAAATTAAACAAAAACCAACATGATATAAATTCAGCAATGTAATTCAAAAGACTGCAATCAGTTGACTGCATTCAATGATTGTTTTAAAAGCAAAAAGACATTCAAACTGAATTCGAAAGATTTATCTTCCCGAAAGATGAAGGTCTCTTGCAACACTGAAACGCCGAAAAAATTTCAATTGTTGTCCCTGAGAACGGTCAAAACAAGATAGAGTAATGTTGGGCTATTTAGGCAAGTTTTTGGTCAGAAACTGCTGCGTCAACGCTGAATATAAAATGCTAATGGACTGGAAAGTAGGGCCCGGGTAAATCCTCATCACCAGAATCCTCGAAGGGGAATATAAGGGTGATTTTTTAAAAGCTATAGGAAAGTTTTTTAAAAGCAAAAACACATAAAATTCAGAAAAATGCATGAAATCTTTATTTGAATCGATAGTACGGTCCATGCAAATGTTGACCTTGACTGCGCCTCAAATGGTCCATCCGCTTAGTCCAATTTTTGCATACTCTTTCCAACATTTCGGCCGGTATCTCACGAATAAGTGCTTCAATGTCGTCTTTCAATGCGTCAATTGAAGCGGGCTTGTCTGTATAAACATGAGCTTTAACATAGCCCCACAAAAAATAGTCTAAAGGCGTTAAATCGCACGATCAAGGCGGCCAATTGACCGGTCCCGCACGTGAAAGAAAATGTTCACCGAACTCGCCTCTCAATAAGTCCATTGTTGCGCGTGCTGTGTGGTATGTGGTACCGTCTTCTTGAAACCACTTGTCATGCAAGTAAAGTTCTTGCATTTTGGGCAAAAAAAGTTGGATATCATCTCACGGTATGTACGGTCCAATGATGCCACCAGCCCATAAACCGCACCAAACTGTGACTTTTTTTGGATGCATTGGTAGCTCTTGCCATGCTTCTGGCTGATATTCACTCCAAAATCGACAATTCTGCTTATTTACGTACCCATTGAGCCAAAAATGAGCTTCGTCGCTAAACACAATTTTTCGGTAAAAAAGTGGATCTTCCGCCAACTTTCCAAGAGCCCTTTTCACCAAAAATTTTACGTTGCGGTAGGTCGTTCGGCTTCAATTCTTTCACCAGCTCTATTTTGAAAGGCATCACACCGAAATCCTTGCGCAAAATTTTCCACAGAGGTCCAATTGCTGCGAACGCCGACGAATCGATATTCGATGGTCATCATTAACACTGGCCGATACAGCTGCGATATTTTCTTCAGTTCGCACTCTACGTAAGCGTGTTGGTGGTTAAATGTCCAAGAATGTAAATTTGGTGCGAAATTTAGTCACAAAAGCCCGAATAGCCGCTTCAGTGGGTCGATTAAACTGACCATAAAATGGAAGAAGTGCGCGATGAACTTTCTTAACAGAGCACGCATTTTGATAATAAGATTCACTAATTTGCAAGCGTTGTTTGTTTGTAAGACGATTCATGGTTATATTATAGACCAAACTGAAGATGTTTGACAGTGAAGCAAAACACGAAACGTACGTCAGCTGTTCAAACCAGTGTTGCCAAAAAGATAATAGCTAAAAAATCACCCTTTATAATTTAATTGCTATAGCACTGCACACGCAACAATTCAAAAGCTGATTGCAAGAAGTTTAAAAATTAATAATTTCGTTAAAAAAAAAACATTATTTGTATTAAGAACAATTTGAAAATGATTTTCTTTCCATCAAGGCTTAAAGAATATCCCCTAAATCACTAAAAAAAATTTCTATGGTTTTGGAATATTGAGCGTGACCCCAAACTTTAAACCCGCAGCTCATTTATCGATCTCTGTTCGAACGGGAACGAGCCAGTGACACAATGGCTGATAGTAATCACCTATTGACTGAGGACTAGTGTGATGTGGGGTAGTTTGTGCCCAAATGGCAGGCTTTTGGTGGTCGTGACTTACAGGAAGCAAAGTATTGCATCTAGGCAAGTACTTCGATGCCCTTGCTGCTGGCTATGAGAAAAATACAACAAATTTGGCATAAAGAAGGCCCTTCAAATATTGATGACACCAAGAAGAATGCAGGGCACTTAATTTGGTGCATCACGTCCGTACGAAAACCCTGAAGGTTGAGGACGATAGAAATCTTTGGGTGCACTCTGACTACATTCCTGAGTTAGCCGGAACATTTTGTTATATATTTTTTCTCTCCTGGTTTCTTTTTTGTCTGCAAAGGTTGGTGCGTTGAAATATATTTCCAGTATTCAACCACTTCTATGAGAAAGTTTCTGCGATCATCAATATGGCCCACTGTGTTAAATACTTTTGTAAAATCAAAGGTGCTTTTTAGATGGGTAAAATTTTAAGCTTGAAATCACTGCCTTCATTGAATAATATTTTTTATACCCAGTTTTGATACAAATGTCCTGTTTTCTAATGACGTATTTGGATAACCATCCTTGTCAATGGGGATAAAAATACAATGAAAGTTGAGTTGAAATGCTGCAGGAGATTTCTTTACAAAAATGTAACACGGTGACGATCCAAAAATTATCCAATGTTAAGAGAAAATTACCACACCTTGGCTTAAAGGAGTTCGACAATTGAATTGTGCTCCATAAGAAAACGGTTCTTCGTCTGACGTCGTGGGGTACACTCGTATCGGGAACTTTTCTCTTAGTATTCCTTAAACTAAAAGCTAAAAGCGTGCGTTATATGTAAATCGAAAGTTGAAAGAACTGACTTAAAAGTTGACTGCTGCGACTGCAATAAGTTTTTTCACGCGAAATGTTCTTTCACTGAAAAGCATGCAGACTGAACAAATTGCGGCACTCCAAGCCAAAAACATTACATTAGTAAAAATAAAATTCAGACTGACTATAATAAGCTATGCGAAAAGCTTAAGCACGAATATTGGGAACCAGTGTATTCTGAAAGCATTTGATTTGAATAAAAGGGAATATTCCCGCATTCCTTGAAGTATGCAGAAGTAATTCCTCTATTTAAAAAAGGAAATCGAACGCATATTAACAATTACATACCGATTTCTCTGCTTCCGACATTTTCTAAATTCTTCGAGAAATTAATTAAATCTAGAATGCTTTCGTTCCTGGAGAAAAACAACTTTTTCTCAGCTTTTCAGTTTTGCTTTAGGTTATGTAGGTCCACAGAGGATGCTATCCCGCAGTGATCTGTGCTGGGCCCCATTCTATTCTTGATCTTCGTTGATTCTCTTTTTAAACAAAGTTTCAATGGTAGTCCTATAGCCTTTGCAGATGATGTCGCATTCACTTACAATGACAGTTCATCTCTTGAGTATATAAATCAATTTAACGTTTAAGACCTACAAAAGTTGAGAAATTGGTTCGCATTTCACAAACTGATTATTAGCGAAAAAAATAAAATTATGTCTTTCAAGCTATCAGAAAATGTTTCAACGAACTTCAATACTTTCTATCACTCACATGACTGTAGAAAGTTCTGGTTGCCAGTACATTCGTGCGGTCGGTACAATTTTATAGAAGACAATCATTGCTCTAATCATGCTAATTTTTTAAAGTATTTAGGGCTTTTCATTGACTGTAATTTGAACTGGAAGATTCATATTCAATCAGTAAAGTCCTACATGATGATGCTAACCCGTAAAATGTATCTTCTAAGACCATATTGCTCGAGAAATGTTTTGAAAATGATTTACTATGGTCTTGCTAATTCCAAATTGCAATACGGCATTACGAGTTGGGAAGGTTCTTACATGAACAATTTTGGGATCCTTTTGAAGGCTCAGATGCACTTGATTCGAATTGTGTGTGGAAAAAATCGGTATACGCATAGTTGGCCTCTCTTTTGTGAACTAGGTATTCTTCCTCTTAGACATCTTTATGTATTCAAAGTACTAAAGGAATTCTTCAAACAAAGTGGTAATACTGCAACTAGAAATTCTAGAATATACAATTAAGAAAAGTAAAAAAATGGCTTTTTACAATGGATTTAGAATGTATTGATCAGTTTTTAAGAGCAGTAATATAATGTCTGGAAAAAGGATTCTTCAGAAACTTTTTTACAATAGCTTTTTATTTCTTGTATTGTTCTTGATTTTATTTTCTTTTTGAAATATGTTATTTTTTTAATTACATTAAGAATTTGTACTTTATTTTTAATATTTACATATGAATCAAACTGATAGTATCCCATGTCAGTTCTATTAATCAGTTACTTGAATTAAAATGTCATTTAACACTTACTTAATTAGTTACCTAATGACTTCTATTTGTTCAACTCCACTTTTAAAATATAAAGAAATTTTTGTTTGTTAATAAGTTTAAGTGCTGATGAAAAAAATGTATGAAATGAAAGAAATGAAGGCTTTACACAAAAAGGTAAATATGATTGGAAATAACTCTCTTCGGGCTAGTTTTCGTATTCCAGGTCCTTTGGAATTGCTGGTGTTACTGGCAGATATTATTTGGATTTTGAAAGGACAGCATCGTAGCCTGGAAATTTGTTGTATACTCTTCGAACTTTTTTAAGTCTAACTTGGCGATAACAGAAAATATTTTACTCAATTCGATTTCTGAAATGAAGGAATCGTTTTCTTATGGTCCGTACACGAATATAGAGCAATAAATTCACAATCGGGAGAGAGCACTGCCAAGAAAAAGACAGAGACAGAGGCACACCGCGAGGTGGTCCAATTTCAACCTTACTTTTGATCCTAGTTATCAGCAAAGCAACTGACAACCCTACAAGCTAAGAGTATAAATGAAATATATACGTAGTCATGATAACGTAGTCATGCAATAGTAACATTGCGGTAGATTCAAGCGGCCCAAACTTCAATCCTAACAAGACAAAACTTGTGCTCTTCACAAAAAACAAGGAAACTTGACGACTTTACTCTCCCAAAAATCAATGAAACCGCATTGAAACTTTCCCACATCCCTAAATATCTGGGTCTTATACTGGACTCGGAGCTCACGTGGAAAAACAAACATTGAAGATAGAGTAAACAAGGCAGTATGTGTGGTAAGCAAGAAAACTTATGGCAAGTGACTGCATTAATTAAATTGGTCCTACATAACGGGGGTGCGTCCCATACTTACCTTCTGCTCTTTTGTAGGGTGGAAAGCAGCGGAAAATGTCAGCAACGCTCATAAGCTGAATTAAGCAAAAAGGCTAGCCTCTATATGTATTACAGGAGCAGTAAGATCAACAGCCTAAGTAGGTCTCAAGATTATGCTTGACCTCCCCAATGTCTTTGAGTATTTGAAGAGTTATGTAGTTCTCCACCTTTGTGCCTGGTAGAAAGGATTAGGAATGGAGAAGCACATGGTACTCAAATCTTCACCGATGAAAAAAAAATAAAGAGAAGGGACTGCAATACAATGTTCATCGATAGCTCGTTCATACTTCCTAATGAATGGTGTGTTTTTCAATCTAAAATCTTCGCCATCAAAAGAGCTGCTTCCACAATTTCGAGAGAACTACGCTGTTAAAAGAGTGATCATCTAGGTGGACAGCCAAGCGGCAATAAAAGCACTAAGCAAGGAAACCATAAAATCGAAGGCAGCAATTATCCTCATTATAGTTCTTAATGATCTGGGCGAAAGCCACACGTTTAAATTCCTGGCCACAGTAACGAAAATGAAGATAAACTTGTCAAAAAAGGATCATTGCTCAAGCTGGAAAGAGCTAAAGAAACAAAGAGACACGTTGACTCGAAAATGTAGGAATAGAGTCAGGAACTCTAGGGACGATTGTCTCATAAACACAAAGAAAAGCAAACGCCTTTTGGTCTTCAACAAGAAAGAATTAAGCAACCTGGTGGATGTCCTGACGTGGCGTTGAGCCCAATGACATGCTTAATGGCCTTAAGAATTTGCGTTCTCTCCAACGATGTTTTATTGGAGCTACCTGGATGAAAGGGAGCCCATTCAGCTCCTTTTCGAAGGACCCAACCTACAGACGAGACGACTTCGATTCAGAGGACAGATCGTATAGCAAACTGTGAGCGGTAGTAAGGGTACAACTCCTAAGACGTTATGAGTGTCATCAAGAGCACCGAATGGTCTCACCAGGACATAGTTTGTGTTGGGGAATCATAATGGACCTATTGGTTACATTCCATCAACCTATGGTCCAGACGGGTTTCCATTTATTAGTTCGAAAAGACACAGCAACCAAATAAGTATTCCCCTTTTAAAATTGTTGAATCTCTCAATCTAAACTTGCAGTCATTCGCTGGCTTAGAAATCATAGTATTTTGATCCGTGAATCATCCGGCAACAAACCCGAAATTTAAAGCGAAAATTTCACGCATACCGAAACTTTTTGAGAGTCTTGTATGCAAGCATATCGAACTTTCTAGTCATATATCTGCTTTTCTTCAATCCAGAAATCCATGAACACTTATTTACAGGAATTAACGAACCACATTTAACTCAAAAAGATTATCTGTTGCACCTTCGTAGTCTCCTTTCCAAACTATCCAAATTTGGCCACTCCAGCTGGTAGATTAAATGGCTTGACGGGTACATTTAAATCAGGACAAGATAAAAATTACACATTTAGAAATATTCAAGTTTATCCTGGAGTGCCGCAAGATAGTCACCTTTGGCCTTTGCTTTTTATATCACATATCAACGACTTGCGCTGAGTTGTGGTTCATTCAAAAATGTTTCTCTATGCTGAGATGTAAAAACGTTCTTTTCGCTGAAAAAGCAAGCAGATTTAAATCGATTAAGTACTTCCCGAAGGCCCCGAAGCTTTCGTAAAATTATCTGATCACGATTCAATCGATGAGAAAGAATAAGAAGAGGCATACGCTGAAGACCAACAACCAGGCCCGTCCCGCCAAAAAAAGTATTAATTAATAAGGGACTGTACACTATTGAACTGAAATTTTTGAATTTGAGGAAATTTTAAAACTAATACAACTTTTCAACGATACATATTTTTGAAAATCGATCGTTTTTGTAAAAAGAGTTATTTCATCAGCTTTCAAATGCAGTATGACAAAATTTCCGATGATGCATCATTTTCGAGATTCAAACAAAAAGTAAAAAATGTTGCATCAGCCCACAAGGCACACCAAAAGGGTGAGTTGTGATGGTTGTAAGGGCGTCTCGATTAAAGTTTTCTCCACTCCGAATTCGGAGTTTACATTCTTCTTGTTTACATATTCATTTAATCAAAAATGAGCCTCACCGGAGAACAAAATTTTGCGTTGAAAATAAGGATTGAGCTGAATCATGCTTTTGGTCTATTCAGACAACTTACGACGCGTAGGATGGTCACCCGATTTCAACTCTTGCACAAGCTGGGAAGTATAAGAAGCTTCTTAGCCAAGATCGTTCTGTAGAATCTTACACAAAGCTCACGGGCATAGCTTCAATTGCTGTCCACTATTACGAATCGACTCATTGGGAATCTCCACAATACTGCATTCCACAATGGCAATAACTTCTTCTGTTCGCACTGTTTGTCGAGTACGCTCAGATGATAGATTATGTCGACCGTGAAATGGACGTAGCGGACGATAAATTTTGCGATCCGACCCATGGTTTCCAAAATAATTTTGCACGCGTTGTTCTTTTGTAAATATTTTCATCGTAAAATGGCAAAACGTATTTATCATTTATAAACTCTCAAATGTCAAATTGACAATCTGTAGAAAAAGTGTTGTCAGTTTAAAAATCAAAATAAAACCAGTAGAGCCTAAGCATTCTGATGTTTCCACTTCAAGAAAACTGGAACAAGAAGTGTATTCCGTTTCATTTTAAAATGCATTTTTGGCCAACAACAGAGTCGATTTATCACCGTCAATTCAATCATTTATTTTAGTGGAAAAGAAATTCTCTCAAGCAAACAAAATAACGTCAGTTTCAATATTCAATCACAAGAATCTTAAAATCTCAAACCTTTGTTTACTTCGATAATGAGTTACGAAAGCCTCACAATTCTTCCACCGCATTACACCCTGCATACAAGCCAAATATTCCGACTAAAGTATTTATCCCCTATTTGGTATTCCGCTCCGAAGGGATGCTCATTTCCCATATACTGGCCGAACGCTTATTGTAATTCTCGAGCCTGTATCGCCTTAATACCAAATTTCGTATGCCCGCCCAAGTCAGCACTTACATTAATACACGAAAGCAATTTCTATGCGCAAAGTCCAGATAACGAACGCCATCTCTTCGTGCATCCTTAAATTGGGTAATAAAATGACTTGGTGGGGCAAGTTCCCGATGATGAGGTGGTCCCCTCTCTGGTGTTCCATTTCGAATCCTGTTGCTATCATTAACACGTAGAATCAAAGTTCCGTGTACACGAAGCAAGTCAATATCGAAGCAAATATGTCTTGTTTCTCTGGAGTCCACTTGCGTTCGTGTGTGGTGATTTTAAGCTGCTGATTAGCAAGCATCGCAACAGATAAGGATCAGCAAGGAAATGATTTTTATTTTGTGCAGCTAACCAGTTTTTATGGTTCACATTGAATATTCTGCCTTGTCTCTCGAAAGAGGACAAAAGGATGAGTTCTGCAGAGTTGAGGACGGGTCTTTGATATCTAAAATCGACTTGTCGTCCGCAATTGACTATCAGACAGTTTTATTCCATCATTCATTCATTACCAGCAGAGTCTAACATTAAAAAAAAACTTCGAGCTTGAAAATTACTGGAATGGATTCGATTTTTGAAACTCAAAATTTGCACATATCAGCATATTCAGTCTTCATGCGGAGTGGAATCTAGCATTCTCTTACATGCATAAAGGTCAATATTGCTTGTCTTAATCCAAATTTGATGATACATATACCCATCTGAAGGTCGTTGTCTATTTTTAGGGTTCCGTATCCAAAGTGTGCCAACAGAACCCTTTTATTAAGCCCTTCGTTTGAATGTAACTTCTGAATCGTAATAGGTAAATAGATAGATATTAGAAATGCATGACATCCTCGAGGATCATAGGCTGCAATAGATAGGCCAATCTACTCAGGATGACCTGAAATTCAGTCCTATCAGCCCTTCTCTTATTTTAAAAATGTTTGAAATCAGTCCGAGCTCATTTTCGACACTGAAGTAATTCAGCTCAGTTAGATTGCGGTTGAGACCATTAAATATTGCTCTATGAGTAGAAGATTAAGCTTCGATGTAGTCCGCCCTTTACTGTTCGTCCACCTTCGTGATGACGGCAAATTCCAGCTGTTTACGTGATCCTCCCACTTTAAGTACCAACATTTTTTTTGCGAAACTTGCAATTTTCAAAGAATAGGTGTGTTTTTTGAAACGTTGCTATTCAGTAGTTGCTAGCAAAGTAAATTTTACACGTAAAACAAGCTGGCCACAACTCTTGACTTTATCGCCAGACAAAAGCAACTGGCTAGGAATTTTACGATACTTATTGCTAGGTGGCGCAGTAAGCTATATTTTTGTTGGTTTATAGACGTTGGTAATTGTGAAATTGTTCTGTTCTTTTGACATTTGACGGTAGTCTGTGTACGAACATTAAAGATAAAGGAAAAAGGTTATTATTATTATTATTTTGTTTATTTTGTAAAATAAGAAAATTTATTTCACACAGCAACAAAAAAAAATGGAAGAAGGAAGAAACGACGGAACCCTTTCTCGAATTTTAAAGCGCGCGGAAGAAAGAGTTCGTGCACCACCGGCGTAAGAAATACGCTTTTGAACATGTTGTTGAAGAAATGATTTCAGCTACAGAATCTTCTGAATTTATTTCGCCACCAATCATCATTCATTGATATGTTGTGCACAAAACATGCATAAAACATTTACTTCTGCTGAATCTTCGAAGCTTGAGGTATCGCCGAAAAAGAAGAACTGGAAGAACCTAGAATTCCACATAAAATCTGAAATTCGAATTATAAAATAGGTTTCAAATTGATTGCATACCTCTTTATTTTTTTGTAGATTGTGCATTGAGTAACTTAAAAATTATTGCTTTCAGAACAAATTTAAAAAAGAATTTGATTTGTTACTGAGTACTTTGTAACTTGACAGCTGACGTCATGGGAGCGAAATCACCAGTATCAACTTCGAGAGATATAAACACGTCTGGGTTTGACTGGCTGTGAATCGTCTAAATAAAGGACTGGCTAACTAGGTTTAAAAAAAACACGCCCTATGAATGAAACTATTCCACTAGTAAGACCAAAGCTCAATTTTACGCTCAGTAATAGGCCATGAAAAAATTTTAAATAAATTTTAAAAGTAACTCGGCAAAATTGGGCTATGAGAAATAAGTAACATATTGTGCGGTGATATATGTAGCTCGAACCAAATCATTTGGCAAACGGATGTTGCGCAGTGAGAGGAATCAAGAGAACAAAAATGCTGCGTAAGAGTTTAAAAAATCCACCCTTGAAATGGGATCTCTATTTTATTTCAAAGGATACAGAAAACAAACACTCGCATCGAAGTTACGTTGGTGGAACGGCTGGTTTTTTTTTTAATTTAGTTTTTTATATTTTTGCATATTTTTCCAAATAACATTTTTAATAAATTTTAAGGGACCTGTGCAGAAGATTGGCAATTGATTTTTTTTAAGCTATACAGATCCCTTCGTGTGCATGTCCGACTTGCAGTTGTCTGTTTTGCATTTGCATTCTTCAGCGACTTTACGGTCATCGTAATATTTTTAACCTTCCTATACTCGCGCATTGGTCTCTCAGACCGACAGATCATTAATTCTTTGTTTACTCGAAAAATATCATCGTTGCCTCTTTGAAGTTTTCAGTAGCTTTCCAAATAAGTGTTCTCCATCATTTAGTTGGGCGTAAGCGCACGTGCTAGCTAGACGTGTTCTTTTTGTTGTGAGTTTTGGTCTATCAGATCGACGCGAGTATAAATGTTAAAATTTTTGGGTAAGTATCTTTTTTTTTATTTTAGAATATTAGTGAGCGACAAATATGATTTTACCTCAGAGGTGTTTATATTTAACCGAGCATTACATATACATTGCAACACTATTTCGTTGGCAAAGATAAAACCATAAGGTGACACAAAAATTGTCCTTCTTCTGCAGTGAGAACAAGATCTGAAAATATTATAAAGCAACTTCCTGGCGTAAGAAGAGAAGCAAGAAACTTGAAAGATCCAGGTGACGTTTGGAAACTAAAACAGTTATCCGCATAATTACGGTGCATACAAACCAACATATAGAGTTGCTCTCACCTGAATTTAAACGAGCTAGAGACTGCCATCCTTCTGACGAAAATGAAATTCAAGCCTTGCTTGGTCTTCTCTTGTTTGCTGGTGGGATGAAAAATAGTCGGCTCAATGCTAAAGATCTTTTCCGGATTGATGGTTCATCGCCGGAAATTTTCCGATTGGAAATGAGTTGGAGTTGTTTTTGCTTCCTATTAAGATGTCTCAGATTTGATAACAAAGAAACCCGAAATCAGCTTCAATAAGAGACCTATTTGAAGAAATTGTGTCAAATTTTAAAAAATATTTCAGCCACTCTGCCTTCGTTACAATCGACGAGAAATTGAGAGCATTTAGAGGTCGTTGTAGCTTCCGACAGTATATACCATCGAAGCCAAATAAATATGGTATAAAGATATATGCACTTAAAATGTGCGAGAATTATAACTGCGCTAGAGGATCTAATCGGTGGCCTATGGTTATTTTGTATAGCCTTACGAATGTCGCTGAAATAAATTCATATGTGATATTTGGACTAAACAATATGAACACAAAAATTAGCCTCAGGAAGTTAATTGAAATGCAGTCATATGATCTTATAATGCCCCATCTAAAAAACGGGCTTTAATATTAAGTTTGCCACGAATACGATTTTAGAAATATGCAAATTTGGTCAAACTGAACCTGGATCATCTGGAAATAATCAACCAGGCCGCTGTTCATTTTGCTCGTAAAAAAAAACCGAAAAACAAAATACAACTGCATGAAGTGCAAAAAATATTTTTGTCTCGAGCATGCATTTATGGTATGTTCGGATTGCTACGGCTTACAAACATATGAAGATTGAATATTTTTTAAACTTTTTTATAATTGCTGTTATTTGTTTTTATTGAATTAATAAGTTTTTGTTTGTTTTAAAAGAAGAAAATATTTATTTTTATTATTTAAGTTAAGGTCCAAAAAAGTTTTAAAGGTATTTGCTAAGAAATAAAGTAAAAATTCCTACATTTTTCTATTTGTTTTATATAATAGTATTATTTTCTTTAAAATAAACGTCAAAACTACTTAGAAAATACATACTCAAGAAAATACAGACGAGATAAACACTCGGTCTGAGAGACCATGCGCGAGTATATGCGTGCTGTCAAAACGCGCGAGTACAGAAAGGTTAATTATGTTTCATCTCCTGCTTGTTCCATCTTAGGGGTTTGGGAGCCCGTGTATGACTTTCGAAGAATCGGATCTTGCAAATATGTTTGCTGTTTCGGCCATACTTCTTTCTGAAGATTATTTGTCGGTATTTGAAATTCATGCAAACTTCTTTGGTGATAAATTTTAAGAATTACTTCGGGTTTTTCAAAACGCAGAATAATTTAGTTGAATAAGGGAACATAAGAATAAATTCTTTTACCATACTTACTGTAGAAACTTAACATTTTGGCAGCTTTCTCCACGCTTTGCTACTTGAATTCTTTGCCTCCGATTCATCCCTATTTTACCCGTCTGTGCCAGAAGGAGGATTATGTTTTTCGAGTGTATGTATCAATACTTCTTTGGCACGTTCTATAGCCTATACGGCTTGAGAGGTGTCGTTATATTCGTCTTTACTGTGTGAGCGACACTGTTTAAATCAAAATTATAAAAATCAAAATGGCCGATTTTTCGGGACTTATTATGTGTCTTTTTTCTTGCAATTTTTGAGAGAACTAAAAATCGGTCCTCTTGAGTCGTGGTGACCTTTTTTCTCCCGCATTTTTCGCGATTTTTATCCGAAACAGTCTCGTTGCACCGCTTAATTGCATTTTGCACGACACAACGTGAACAATCCATTTTTCAAAATTGCAGTTTTTTTTTCATAAGTGTAGCCAGACAAAGTCACTTGTATTTTTTTTAAGAAAAATTAACAAATTTCATTATTATGAACAGTAAAAAGCAAATTGGTGGTGCGTCTGTCGATTCCGAGCTATGATCGCACACTGCTCTTCCACCGTAAAAAGTCCATAAAGCCGCTGTGGCATTATAAAACTGCCAAGTCGTTTACAACCTCATATAATGACGCCATAAACCATTTAATTTGAAAAAAAAAAATTTCGAGCGATTTGCCAACAAAACAAAATAGATCAAGCCAATGCTGTATGTGCATTAAATTGGTTTTGGCTCATATCATGGCTCCACTTCATCTTCTTGTAAAATTCTTCTAGCATCATAGGAACGTCAGCCTTGTTGAACTGTGATTACAGTGTCATCAGAATACGCGAATAAAGTATTCCTTTTCAAAATGAGATAAAGTTAATTCTTGCATAGAATGAAAAGTATGGACTCGAATCTGAAGCCTTGTGGCACTTCATGCATTAAAGATTATTGCCTGCGGCTTAGGTAGTCTCGAAGCCAACTGACTGACGCACACACGGCGAAGAACGTCCATTAATTAATAAAGCTAATCGAACGCAACATGCACATGCATTTTTATTTATTGTTGCATTGATTTACGAAGTTTGAAGCAAGCTTTGGTTTACAATTTCATTTGAAACATTGGCATTTGTTTTCCAATAAGAGACCTCTGAGAAACCTTTTAGTTTTGAGTTTATTATAGACTCCAAAATTCCCATCCTTTAATTAGCTCACGCTCCAATTCCTACACACATCTTTGGAATAGCAATGATGCCCACACCAAGACCGATGATAGAAGGCTAGCTAATCCCTTAGATACACATTCAGTTAGATAGCTCTAGAAGATAAACAAAGAAAAATGAAATTGTTACCGTTGCATAAAACTCTCCTCGAATCGACTACTTGAAATCAAAACGAAAATTGATAATTTGATTGGGTGAGGGTAGGGGTTTGGGGCTCACCCACCACCGACCAGTCGTTTGCTGCTAACTCATGAATTGTTCCCTCTAAAAGCCCCAGCGGGTACTACATTCACTGGTTACCTTTGGGAAATGATTATTTGAAATTTTCGACCAGTTCCACAGGGGATTGCCAAAGGATCTGCAAGTTGAATATCCAAATTCTGAAAACAACACCGATGTTGATTGAAAAGTTTTCTTTGTTATAGTTTGTTGGGCCAACAAACCGATATCCATAAGAATGGGGACCGTGCACGGCTTCCAACTCATCATTTAACTTACTCCGATTTCCAATTTCTACTCGGACGGGTATGCTTCTATTTCTCTAGTATTTTTGTGGAATGGAATCGTGGGATATTTATGCTGATTTATGCTAAGTACCGAGAGGAGAGTAATCTACAATCGAACAAGTAGTATCTATGAGATTACCGCAACCGGGGGAAAGTATCTATGAGAATGGTGCACACGGAACATTATCGACCGATTGGGGCTTAAGGCTTTGGGCTATACACAATAATTGAGCGATGAATGGTAATCGTGAATTCGCCTTGAAGTTGAGCAGACGACTGCTGCAGTGACTTTGTTGACTTTAATTGTTTATTTTGTAGTATTTTTTTTTTCGTTTGTTTAAGGAGTGTCTCTGAGTTCAAGGACTCTTGGCGGATTGATGGATTGGAGCGATACAATTGTTTTTCACTAATTGGAGTAGATACTCGATATGTCTGGTGGGGTTGGCTGTTTTCTTTATTTAAAAAAAAACGACACAGATACGCTTCCCCTTCACAGTGAACTTGCTCTGAACATGAATTCTTATTATGCAAAATTCAGAAGGAATCATTTTTTCTTATGGAAGTTTTTCTTTTTACTAAAAAACAACTCTATTCTTTCTCAAAAAGTAAATTGAAGACAACAAGGTGTTAGTTGGTTAACATTCGAGTGTTTCGCATTGAAGTCACTGTCTGCAATAACGTTGGCTGACGTCCTTAGTTTCACCATTTAAGCTATAGAATTGTAATGTCCCAAAAGTACAGAGCTCTTTCTGTTGTAACAACGCAGTACTTTTCGGGCGTTTGCCATATCTGTGCCCATTGTGTATGTTTTGATTGTTGTCCGGCAATTGAATTACCTTTTTTCGTAGTAACTCTTGTTCAAAAAATAAAAGACAATTCATCAATTCTTAGTTAAGTAAAAGTGACTGTGGAACAGTAAGCCCAGTAAACAAAACGCTTTTGACAGAAGAGTCTCCGAACTCATGGAAAGACGAATTTCGGCATATAAATGTCTGGCGAATAGTGCAGACAGTACATAAAAATCGGGAGTATAAGGTTGTTTTCGGATCCTCAGTATCCGACCCTAAATTCCCACTTCTGGAATACCTCAAGGCAGACATTTAGGACCCATTATCTTTATTCTCACTATCAACGATGTTGAATGCATTTTTAAAGACTCTAACTTGTCCATTTATGCTGATGATATGAGAATCTCTAAACACATATCATCCCAAATCGATCATAGTTGACTTCAAAATGATTTGAGTCGGTTCTTCCTTTGGTAAAACAAAACCAAAACCAAAATCAATCAATAGTCTCCCCGTCCGAAACCCCTATTCCTCTAGTTGATTCGATTTGTGACCTTGGTGTTCTCGATCGATTTATATGTAGAGCGATTTCCACCCTTGGTTTTATAAAACGATGGTCGAAAGAGTTCTTTGATCCTTATGTCTCTAGGTCTCTTCATGTCACCTTTGTCCGGCCACTTTTCGAATATGCCAGCCAAGTTTGGTCTCCTTATTATGAAGCATAAATACAACTTTCCTCCGTACGAAAATCGACTTAAATTGATCGATCTCCAAACCCTTGTAAAACGACGGAAGTTGCCATTCATACATAAAGTGTTAGCCGGTGCAATTGACTCCCCTTCCCTATTAAAAATTTTCCTTTTTAACACCAATCCACGTAACCTTAGGTCCTCCTCACTCCTCCGTGTGGCTCTCCACAGCACAAACTAGGGCTAATGTGAACCTATGTCAAGAATGCTGCGCACAGACAATAGCTCTTTTGACTTCCATCTCTCGAAAGCCTCTTTCAAAAGTTCCCTTTACTTGCCAAACCATTCGCCTCCATCCTCTTAGTTTTAAGTTCTTGTGTTAGTTTTAAGTTTAAGTTTTAAGTGCTTTGGGCTTGAATTGAGCTTAATAAAAAGTCCGGGGTGCACTCCGGGCCTTAATAATAATAATAACTGGTCAACTTTGCCTTTCATCTGGTTAACCTACTGCTGAAGAAGAGGAAGTCTACAAGCAGCACATTAGACCATTGATAACCTGTGGCGTGTCACAAACAACCATGAAGAGAATCGGACTCACGGAAAGAAGGATACTTCGGTCTTGAACAGAACTCTGGCGGAAACCGGATACGTTGAAATACTGTATGAAGATGCTTGCATGACGCCATTCAATATACTAGTTCATGCTACAGCTTTCCGGGAGGATACTCGACAAATTAAAGGACCAGCCAAATGGAGAGATCAGGAATATAAGCCAGCAGAACTTAGAGCCAGCGCTCGGGTAACTCAGGTCCACGAGAGATTCTAGGACACCGCAAAATTATTACGAGATATTGTTCTATGAAAAAGCCGACAGCTGGTGCTACAGAGGATGAGATCCTGTAATAAGTTTAAGATACTCGACAAATTGAAGGACCAGCCAAATGGAGAGATCAGGAATATAAGCCAGCAGACCTTAGAGCCAGCGCTCAGGTACCTCAGCCCACGAGAGATTCGAGGACACCGTAAATTATTACGAGATATTGTTCTATGAAAAAGCCGACAGCTGGTGCTACAGAGGATGAGATCCTGTAAAACTTTTTTAAAAAATTCTTCTAACAATTTTTTTCAAAATGTTTGGAAAACTGAGCCCTTATTGTTGAGCCGACAAAAAATTGCCTTAGTTATAAGTTTAATTTTAAGTCATGATTGTAAATATTTTAGACGATAAATAAAAACGTCTTTAAAAAAAGACAGTACACCAATAGTCAACACTGTACTAAACCAAGTAGAAAACTAGTGGAAGGATCTGAGCAGTATTGACGTTTTTGAAACCATTGATCTAGAGATTATGACACATGCGATCAATGGTGGATTGCTCTTTATCCTATCTCCTGAAAAAACTAAATTTAATAGGAGTACAGTTCGTCGATAAAAACAAGGTATTTCTCAAGGATCAACAGTAGGTCCACTTTTGTTTAATATTAAAACAAATATAATAATATAATATAATATACATAATCTTCCACGTTGGTCGAAAAGCTGTGGACGGGTGAGTCAACTACAACCAAGACGTCGCAAGTAGCTCACCGGAGACTCTCAGGCTTAGTAGGGCGGTATCAGACCGCGACAGAGCGGATGTCGGAAGGCAACATAAACAGTTTTGGTGGTTGGACGAAGACTAGAACTTAGTCGTCTTTTTAATAGTCTTGAGTGCCCTTGCGGCAATTTGATAGTATATTTGATATTTTAAGAAAGGTTAAGATTTTAGATTTTAGATAAGTTTGTAGTTAAGTTTTTATTTTAGTTAAAGTCCAGAATTTAAGTTTTTTGGTTTCGAAAATCGATATTTTTTCTTAGTTTAAAAAAAAAGTATTCAGTCAAAAGACATAGTTGCTATTTGTTAGGTTTAGCTTAGAGCGGCCGTATAGTGCCAGTAAGTTTATTTATAAATAATTAATTTGAGTAAGCTAAATTGAAGCATTTTTTGTCCAGCATGCACTCCTATGGCTGAAAATAACTTGATTGTAAAATAAGATTTTTTATTGAAAACTGAAAAGCATAAAATTATTATTATTAATTCTTTATTAATAAGTAATTAAATTAACTTAGTAATATAAATGAATAGCACTAGCTACCATGGCTATCGGCTAGCATAAAATATATATGAATGGTGCGTTAGAAAATTTGCAAAAAAAATGTTTTAATTAAAAGGATCCGAAGGAATTTACTTGTAATAATCCAGCCTCATTTCGAGTTCTGCGCATCGAGGGTTCCATAATGGTACATGCCTCCACCGACAAAGCTCATGAAAGACGATTCTTCGAACACTTAGATGGAAAGTACGTGCCTGTTCGAAGTACGCTGTCAGAATTGTGGGTTGATCTAAAAGTACAGCTACCTGCTAGGAACCCTTAAGGCTTCCAAATACAATTATCGAGTCTTATCTCTGCTTAAAGTCGCTTTTAAGATTCTTTCCTGTGTAACGAATTACGTGAACGTCGGAAGGTTTTTTACAACCCAGAAATCGATAGGCAATCACACCATTTACGTTTGTCAAGAGACGAAATCGACTCAAGTCGGATGATGGGTCGGGTCGATAGGAAATCTTTACTCTGTAATTTAATGGACAGCTTTTGTGTAGTAGATTATTTTCAACAAGATACACACAAGTTTTTGATTTTGACAGCTCACAATTCAAATTATTGAATAGTTAATGGACTACCGGTTGAAAATGTCGTAATTGCAGACAACTTCATATCTATTACTCTGAGGTGAATTCTGAGCATGACAGCTTTCACATCAGAAATTTCATGTTATTGTCTAGTTATTTCAGTCTAGGTTATTGGTCATTAGTGAAAACACACAAGTTTTTGTAAGGCCGTAAAATGTCTACATTCGTGCCATCAAAAAAACATTTGCGGGAAGTTTTAATATGCTTCTTTCATTTAAAGAAAAAAGCAACCGAAGCTTACTCGGGCTATACTATAGACGTTAGAATGTGTCGGCGGTGGTTTAAGCGGTTCAAAGATGGTGATTTCGACACCGAAGACAAAGAACGCCCCGGCCAGGTGAAAAAGTTTGAAGACCATGAATTAGATGCGTTGCTCCAAAGGTAGGACATTGGGTGCCGTATGAATTGAAGCCACGAGACGTCGAACGCCGATTTTGCATGTCCTAAATGCTGCTTGAACGCCACAAAAGAAGTCTTTTTTGCATCGAATCGTCACTGGTGATGAAAAATGGGTACATTACAATAATCGAAGACGTCGGGCAACGTATGGATACCCCGGACATGCCTCAACATCGACGGCCGTTCAGAATATTCATGGCCTGAAGGTTGTGCTGTGCATTAGGTGGGACCGGAAGGGTTTTGTGTATTATGAGCTGCTAAAACCGAATGAAACAATCACAGGCGAGGTCTACCGACGATAATTGATGTGTTTGAGCCAAGCACTGAAGGAAAAACGGCCGGAAACGGTTGCAAGACACGATAAAGTTATTTTGCAACATGACAATGCTTGGCCACATGTTGCAAATGTCGTCAAAACTTACCTTGAAACGGTCAAATGGGATGTCCTACCTCTCCCGCCGTATAGTCTAGATCTTGCGCCATCCGATTACAATCTCTTCCGATCGATGCAACATGGCCTGGCTGACCAGCACTTCCGTCATTTCGATGATGTCAAAAAATGGATCGATTCGTGGATTGCGGCCAAATTGCCAGCAAAATGAGAAAAATGAGTAAGCTAAGGTTTGTTTTTAGTATCGTTTCATATTTAATTAAAATACTATCTAGCTCTTAATGAATCTGTTATTGAAAATAAGAAAAGTGTTAAAAAATGTGTTTTTTCTCGGTTTGATTTTACTAAAATCTTTAATCGTTAAGTTGTCTCATTGTGTTATCTTAACTTGCTCCCATTGCAATTAATACTTAGGTCGAACGACTTCCGATATCTTGTCTGTTAAAGCCAAGAACTTTATGAAACATTGAAGATTTCTTGCTGTCAGGGAATTTATTATCAAATAGAGTTTTTTCTTAGGGTTTTTAAGAGAAGAAATAAGATTCTTATATAAAAATGATTTTAAATGAAAATGCTAGTCAACCAGATTTTTGAAATCGAATAGCGCATGGCCCGTCCTATCCCAAGGAGCTATCAGTTTGCTTATATTACCATCTGTGCCAAAAGAAACCCGATTTACTTTTTTTAACGAAATTATATTTATCAGTTTCTTCCTAACTATCTCATTTTTATACTCCAGAGAATTTGTTTGATTTTCTCTTAATAAATAAAATTTATTGTGTCCCCGCGCACTACAGACTTTCTATGGGCCGATAGCTTGGTTAGGTTGGGGATGCCTGCGTGCACTCTGCGCGTTGCCATAGCGCCTACTTATTTAGTAGTTGGACGTTACTTCACTTTGAAGGCTATCGTGTTATCCATCGAATCTTTTTATCGTTTTAGTGTACGCATTTCCGTGAATCTTGATTAAGAGTCCGACAAAACTGTCGGCTGACAGAAAGTGTGCTGTGTGAGGACGCTCTAAACTGATGTTATTTCGCATTATGAGTTGTCAGCTTTTAATTAAATATAATTCTTTAAACTTTGTTTTCAAAACTCTACTCTTATGCCATTAGATTAAAAATGTTTTTAGGTGAGTGTCTATGCAAAATTTTAATGCCGCGAGGGCGATGGGAAAGGAATATCTCCCAGATGCGAGGATGATCCTTGAAGACTTTCCACAGCGAAGACACATTTTTGTATCACGTTTAATTTACAAAAAAAAAATTAATTGACATGATTTAAGGCATAAAAATGCAAACATCGTCTCGCTGTGTACAGCCTACAACATACAGTTGTGAATTTCTTTCAACAAATTAATTGCTATAATTAAGCCTTGCAGGCGCCATTGTACACAACTCAGCGAGCGCTCCTCCATAATAATTGCTCCCCACAAATCGATTTGTGAAAATAACGCAAAAAAAAAAAACAAGGAGCTCTTCAGGACCCATTACACAAGTACAGAGGTGAGCACTCATTAAGCGGGAACAATGTTAATTAACAAAAAAACACGTAAGTCGAGTGCGTTCGCCATTACGAGTCCGTTGCCATATGTTACAAGGGTAACGTCCACAGGTATCATTCGTTACAAGTCCGTTTCGAATTCGTCCCGCATTTCCGTAATGAAAGCAAAAAACCAAAAAAAAAAAAAATATAACAACAATTATTTTTCTTTCGATAGTGCGACCGTCCGGAATTAACATACACGTGAACCGTAAACAACCCTCCCTATTTGACCAATTGCACACATTGAACCGCCTTCGTTTAAGTCCTTTCCAAGGCTCATTAACATGGATGGCAAGACGCTTACTTCAGACTCTTGCCCTAACGACGGCTTTTACGGACGGAGCTGATTTCTTACATCGATTACAAAGCCGATGTAGGGTGACGTTATACTCGCCAACATTTAGATTTTAGGGTGCTTTTAAAAGTCTCAAAAAGAATAACACGTTTGTGCTTTTCCCCAGCGGGGGCGGGCTTCGTGCTAACAATTCATTTTATTTACCAGTTTTTAATTATTTTTGCGTGTACATGTATAATTTTTATTTCTCGCTTTGAGGGTGGAAATAAAACCTAGTTGGGTTCTAAGACCCCTGGTTGCCTGCGGAATCACGAAAATGTGTCAGCGCAGAGAAGAATTGTAGCTTTCCTTAGCGGGACGGATGTGCAATTTGTCATAAAATCAAACGGAAATGAAAAGCCACGTTAAGTCTGGATCACCGACAGACGCTCTATATGAAATCGCAACAGATTGCGGGTATGTGTTTCTTTGAAAGTGAACATAAATTTTTTTGAGATTAGTGGTGCTTGTGGATTTTGAGCAGAGCTATGAAATAAAGGGGTTGTCCCAAAAGAAGCAGATCCGACAAACAAAACAGCACAAAAATATGTGAAAGAGTGTTTTTCTTTTCATAGTCTGATTTTTGTTCGATGAGTTATTTACATTGCAGATCTTCAAGATATTTTCCACGGGAGATATTTATTATACTACTGTGTCCAAAAAATGAGGTGACATTGTATTTATTTTGAAAATTCTTTATTTATTCTTCCAAATCAATTTCATCCCCTTCAAAGTAGTCCCCTCCCGATGCAATGCACTTATGCCAACGGATTTTCCAATCTTTGAAACACTGGTTGTAGTCACTTTCCGGGATGGCCTTCAGTTCCGTCTTCGCTGCGGCTTGAATCTCCTCTATCGTATCAAAACGGCTGTCCCCGGAGCGGTCTTTTGAGCTTGTTGAACAGCCAGAAGTCGCACGGCGTCAGATCAGGTGAATACGGTGGTTGCGGAATGATATGGGTTGAGTTTTTGGCGAAATGATCACGAATAACGAGTGCGGTATGGGATGGTGCATTATCGTGGTGTAAAAACCAAGAATTGTCTTTCCACAATTCCGGCCTTTTTAGGCGGATAGCGTTACGCAAACGACGCATAACGTTCAAATAATATTCCTTGTTGACTGTTTGGCCGGTTGGAAGGAATTCATAAAGCACAACACCACGATAATCGAAGAAAACAGTCAACATGACCGTGATTTTTGAGCGACTTTGGCGCGGTTTTTTTGGTCTCGGCTCTCCTTTGGCACGATATTCGCTCGATTGATCGGTTGTTTCGGGGTCGTAAGCATAGATCCAAGTCTCATCGCCAGTTATAATGCGCTTCATGACATCCTGGTAGTCGGAAAGCATTGTTTCACACACTTCAACGCGACTCCTTTTTTCCAAAAAATTCAATGTTTTCGGTACCAGTCAAGATTTGACGCGCTTGAGGCCCAAAGCATCCTTTAAAATGGTATTGACTGAGCCTTTCGATAAGCCAACTTCATCAGCAAGGTCTCTAATCGTTAATCGATGGTTTTTCAACACCAAATCTTTGAATTGTTGGACGTGAGCTTCATCGGTTGTGGTTGATGGTCGCCCAGAACGCTCTTCGTCTTCGACACGTTCACGGCCGGCTTGGAAATCACTATACCACTTGTAAAAATTTTTTTTAGACATAGCCTCATCATCAAAGGCTTTCTGCACCATCCTCAACGTATGCGCAGCAGAAAATTGATTCCGCAAACAAAATTTAATGCAAATTCTTTGCTCAATAAATTTCGACATCGCAAAAAACGAAAAACTCACTTTTAGCAGCTCACAAAACGACGCGTATCTCAAACACTATGAATATACTTTGACATGAAATTTCACATAGATGTCACTGACAGTAGTACCAACCTAAAAAGAAAGAAAAATTTCCAAATCCTTCGACGCGCGCAGTTTAAATTCATATGTCACCTTATTTTTTGGATACTGTGTCCAAATAAATATATATAGATATTGTTATCCTGATAAGCGGTTATCTTGGAGTCCTTCATGCTTCGTTTGCTTCGAGTTTATCTTTTCTTTATTTAGATGTGCGTTGAGTGTGGTAATAACTTGGCATTAATCACTTATTGAACTCGATTTTTTCCTTTACCGCCGTCAGTTTTGAAAATGAGTATCAACAGTTTAGAAAGTGTTTTAATTTTTGAACGCTCAAAATGCATTTCCTGAAAATATTTAAAATATTTATGTAAATCAAAAGCGTTCATATAAAAAGCCTGCTCATTTCAAATTCCTATCCAAACACATACTCCTTCGTTAAACAATACATTTCGATCATATCCTTTGAATTCCAAAATAAATATCTCCTTCAAATGCCGTCTTCCGGCATAAAAATGAAAATCCAAGCTCCATTGATTGAAATGATTTTCGAAAAAAAACAAAAATTCAAATTTATCCTATTTCTTAAAAGGACGAAAAAAAAAACCAACAAACACATCCCCCTCGTACGTTGGCAGGATCGAATGTAGTTTCACTAGAATTATCCACTACGGTATCATTCGCATTCGTTCTAAAATTATTCAGAGGAAAAAATTTAACGGGGAGCATAAAATAGAGGGCTGCCTTTACCCCTTAAATGTTTTTTTTTTGTTTTTTTTTTTCAAGAAGAATTCGAATAAAATTTCAATTCATTTGAGATTTGCCGTGAGAAAAAAAAAAGGTTTCTTCCCTCGTTATCCTTTATTTCTTATCCCTTATCCGCGCACACAAACAGTCATCGCCTGGCAAATGTATCAAAAGATATCCGATCCTTTATGTTAAACTATGGCAATAGTGCTTTAGTAAAACACCAAAATAGACAAGTAAAACGAACAGCAAGGACAACGACAACGAAGACGACGAATGCCAGACAAATCGAAAGGAAGAAATAAAACAAACGAAAGTGTGGAAAACATTGCAACAAAATAAATTCCCCAAATGTCCTTGCTGTTTTTTTATTTTTCTTTCTTTTGTTACCCTCCATTCGTCTTGGCGCTGCCTCAGAGCCCGTTTGTAAAAAAAAACCGAAGCATTTTAAAAGACATAAAAAAAGCAAAGAAACTGGAGATACCCTGCGGATAAGGAATGTAAAATTCCTTTCGACCTCCGGAGAAAGGAACCAATTCAAAGTCGGCTAGGTTCATATTATGCGTGTGCTTGAAGGTGGCGGTGGCGGCGGCGGCACGGGCCTTGACTATAACACATCTGTACGCAAAAATGTGCGTCTGGATGTAGCTCAAACAACATAAGAGCATCAACGCCATCGTCGACGTTGTCGTCGTGTGGCTAAATTGTTTCATTTACAGCTTTAAATAACACATCCTTTTCAATGATGTTGCCATTCAATTTGGTCTATACTCTGGTGGTATCTCCTGCGGTGCGGCGCTGGATCTCCGATGGAGTCCTTTCGCTGCCACATGTGAGCCATTATGGCAGCTGAGACGAAAAGAGGATTTCCTTAAACATTCTCCTTTTTTTTTTTTTTGTGAGCTCCTTTTACTTTCCTCTCGGCTATTACTACTATCTAGGAGAAATTCCCCTTTTGGCATTCAAATGACATGCAAAACGATTGTAACTGGGGAGATTGTGTGCGATTGGCAGGGGAATGGGATAAGTATGGGGAGTTGGATGGGCCTGGAGATGACATTTTCAGAACGACGATGGATTGAGGCAATCAGCAGCCAGTGTGAAATGGCAGATCACGCACACATGTCTTTTCTTTTTTTTCGCGTACACCTTTCTTAGCAATTGGATAACAATGGAATTGAAGCATTAGAGGATCTCCTTTGATAAAAAAATACATGCGTGTACATCGCAATGTTTCATTTGTTGTTTGGTTCCTCAGAACTGGAATTCAGTTGACTATAATTTGGATGCGTCTTTTCTGGAACTCAATAGAGCTCAAAAGCAGTTGCTTTAATCTTTTTGTGCACTTCAGTTCTCTTACATAGTTGTTTTCTTAAAGATATGTATCGATCTTTATTGGCTTTTCTAAGACAATACAGGCCCAGCAATGCAGTTCGCCTATCTTAAGGAAAGTGTACATTCTATGACGGTGACGGGATTTATCCTTCGATCACTGAAAAAAATGATCCTCAAGTTATCTTCCGTTCATTTTTTTAAAATTTGCTCACTCTCAAGAGTGACTACTCTTAAATTGCATATTGCAGAGAGAGAGATTAGGAGAACTAAAAAACTACGTGTTGGTTCGAAACTCAGATATAGTTTGGTTTCAATTCCTCCATGGTTGGAGTCCGAACTTATATGGATATTTTTTTGTTGTCGCCTTATTAGCTTTCGCTTAATTCGCAGGATCTCTTTTGACATTCGTTGATATATTAGAAAGCTGTTTCATCAGTATTATGACTTACCAGCAGAGTCAATGCTATGCCATCGTAATTTTTATAAAGATTTGAACCAAGGACCTTGGATCGATCAACAGAACCACCCAGCCGTTTTGGGTATCCACAAGTACCTCAGGGCGCGTCTGGATTTTTTTTTGTTTTTAACAAACATGAAAATACTACTCTGATCAGAGACTATCGCACCGCAAGGAGCTTGTTTCACAGCAGCCAAGTTGATTCCCGATTGTTTATGACTTTCATGTGTGGTCCAATGTTTAATCAACATACACATTATTCGGGCTCCAAAGTATCTGTGCAAAATTTATTTGCTAAGGCCTTTATCTAAGAGGTTAACTCTCCGATATAGCTTATTCAGAAAGCAATGACCGCGTTCAATAAACCGATTTCCATGGCCTACTTACTCAACTACAGTGTTTTTGAATAGTGACTTCCGAACTTTGACAGTTATCAACTTTGACAGTTGAAAGTGATGAAGCCACATCTGTCAAATTGGCTGTTATGAATTCGAACTGTTTTGCCACATCACCATGGACGGATTTAGCGTTCGATAGCATGTCAAATAATATGCGTGTTTAATTTGGGCAAAGTACTGCGCGTTTCGCCCATTTTACGGTCGCCATAAACGTCCTTCCGAGAGGATTATTCGCAGTGTGATGGGTAAATTTGAGTCCACGTACGTCGACGAAACGTCGCTGCTTTCCGTAAGAGCGTGAGAATCCGAGGCATTTGATTCCGCATCGTTCACAAGAACTCGGCCTTTCGCAGACCATAACTTGGCGAATTTTGCGTCGTTATTTTAGCCTACACCCGTACTAAACTCAAGGAGCTGAAGGTAAAAGACCAAGACAACGAAGAGTGTATGCCGAATGGACTCTGGTTAAGTTGGAAACAGACCTTAAGTTTCAACGACAAATTATCTTCAGCAATGAGGGCATTTCTTGATGAATAGGATCGTAAACAAACGAAATTGTAGATTTTGAGATAATACCAATCCACATGATATCCAAGAGCGTCAATTGAATCGCGAAATAGTAACTTTTTGGTGTGGATTTTGGGCTGACGGCGTCATCAGTCCATATTTCTTGAGAACAACGTTGGCCAGGCCATCACCGTCAGAGGCGAGTGCAATAGGTGGATGATTACCAAGTACCTTTGGCCTGAATTTGAACACCAAGGACATGTGGTTTCAACAGGAGGGCGCTACGTGCCACACAGCTAACGTCAAATTGGAAATTCAGAACGAGCGATTCCAGGACATGGTCATCTCACATGGAAGTGATGTGAAATGGACACCGAGATCGTTTGTTTTGAGTCTGCGAAAAGGTAGACGTGATAAAGTAGGATTTACAGCTTTGGTGGTTAAAAAAAGAAGAGGAGTCATCTTGGTCACCTTTCTAAATCAGGTTTGCTACGGAGAATAAACAAAACGCACACGCCAATCCAGCCCGGCTGGCTTACGTAAATAAGGGCAGAAATGAAGTATTAAGTTCAAACTAAAACACTAAACTAAACTATTTATTAACTGAACCAGATCGGCCTTTTTGTCCTTGAAGCCATACACACAATTTCTGGCCAATTGTTGCAAGACATCTCAAACTTATATTCGTCGGTTATACTTGCGTCCTTCTAAACCTGGCGAGACGGTGTATGAACTCCACCAACGTTGAGCGAAAGTTATTGTAAGTAATATTGAATGTGCCGCGTCACTGTTCTCCTTCAATGAGTGGGACGACTTTATCAGCTGTAGTTGGGTTTTATTTTTTTTTTGCTATTATATTGTAGTTTAGCAGCTTTTGAGAATGCATCTTGTTAACACCATGAGCTCTATAGACTACGAACCTTGCTTTCTAGTCTTCGCCGAAGCCTTGAGTTCTTACATTTTATGGGCTCCCGGCCCGAGAAGTGTGTCTGACTGAGACACGGCGGACTTCCACTCTTATCATGTGCAGGCTGGTCCCAGTTATCTAGATCACGCAGTCGGGCATCCACGATCCCTTAAAACGGAGATATGGCCGAGCCAGTATTTTCGTTGTATTTAAGCTTTTTTGACTAAAGAAAGGAAAGACCAAACATTTGGCGAAGAATTTTTCTTTCGGAAGTGTTCAAAATCTGCTCTGCCTTCCTGCTTATCGTCAAGCACTCTGCTCCATATAGCAGAACTGGAAGGATCAATGTTTTTTAGACCAAACGTTTCGTCTTCCGAGTTACGAGTTTTTAACCCATTTGTTTCGCCAAACCGAAGTAGCAGCGGTTTCCCGGGGTCGAATCTCCACCAAGGTGTCAATCGTGGAGTTGACATTTACTTCGAGGTGGGTAAACACCTTGATCATGAGCTCTTAAATGGATATGCACCTTAAAGGTCAACATCTGAGAAGAAGTGAAGGCGCTGAAATTCTAAGAAAAGTAATGGAAATTTCTCTGGAAAGAGCACGTCAGTTCGAAGCAAAAGCAAATGGGCACTATTTGAGAGTTATTATCTCAAAAACATAATGTGAACATATTTTCAAACAATAATCTCAATTTAAAGAGATGCCAAGGTTAAATAAAATCAGAAGAAAAAAATGTTATTCATTAAATGAATCTTAACATTTCTTATGCACCTACCTGAAGTAAAACGCTGATAGAATAATGCCGACTTGAAAGTAGAATCGCGGGCTTGAGGAGTACGTTCTGAACATGCTCTAGGCGCTCCCTTCACGAGACAACCTTATTTGACTGAGGTAATATTGAAGTTTATCTCGACCTGCCGCTGCCAAGCCAAGCTATATTTTCAATGAACTTCATTTAGCCATGGTTTCCCCAAAACTGAAACTTTAATTTATTGAGTCTTTTCTTCTTTCAGTTACAATGGATATACAATTATCTGTTTCTTATAAATAATGCGGCTGTATTCGTATGGCCTGCTTACTCTAGTTGTACAAAGGTTAATCGCCCCTCGGCTTACATTGTTATAGTAGTGAAGCTGCTCTGCCCGATAGAGGTTGCGAACCAAGGCAGGAGCGCAGAAGGTCAGCCTCGATTATGACCGAGTGTGGCCGAAAGGAAGAACTCCGGCAAGGACCTATCGGTAGTTGAGTCTAAATCCAGTTTCAGGACATCCACTGGTGAAGCGTATCTTTCATCATTACAGTTCGTGTTATGATGTGATCGGATTATTTCCTGAATTAGTTCATTGTAAATGAGATCCAACCTGGAGATACTCTTCTTCATCAGTGCGAGAGTATATCTCATGAATGGAGTAAATTGTAAATGAAACTATTCGGAAATCTGTTGGATCTCGATTCATAATTTTTCCTAAAGCAAAGACGAAGTATTTTCCTCTCAAGTGACTCGAGTTTGACAGAAAAGGTGGGTGAGATGGAGAATCAAACTGGGAATGCGTAATTCATGATTGGCCGTATGAGTGTCTTGTACAATAGTTCTGATTTGTAACGTTCTGCAACGGAGAAGGGGGGACAGGATGTTTGACACTTTCCTCGCTTTGAATTTGAAAAGATTGTTGAAGTTTACTCCTAGGTACTTAAGGTTATTTTTGGCTTGCACAAGCATGTCATCCAACCAGGACCACGCCTTCAGCCATCTTCCGCTTGCATTACGGAAGTAGATTAGTTCTTATTTATTACTCTGATACCCCAGATCTTATTGTAATCGTGTTAAGTGTTTCTCCAACGAGCGTAAGGCGAGGAGCGGGTAGGTGTCACTAGAATATGCTAAGGTATCGTCTGCATAATGTAAGCCCAGTGAGGTAATGTTTTCGTCCTCCTGATGGGTGTGGGGGAAATCAAAAAGAAAAATATTATACAGAGGGGGACCCAATATAGCTCCTTGGGGCACTCCACTGTCGCAGTTGGATAACACGGATTTGGTGCCCTCTATTTGAATAAAAAATTTGCTGTTTGATGAAAAGCTGTCTATGCGATGAAACATAAAAAAGTGAAGGTTGATCTTAAAAATCCTGAAGAGAAGGCCCTCTCTCCAAACGCTGTCGAAAGCCTTTTCGACGTCAAGTGCGCAGGCGATTGTGCATCTTTTGTTTCTTAAATTACTTGTGACGTCATTATGTAAATTAAGCGATGCGTGGACAGTTGAGTAACACGCTCGGAAGCCGAACTGAAAATCAGGGATGATTATTTGACAATTTTATTAATTTTTAGTTTGATTCCAAAAACAAATTGATTAATTTAACTCTCGAATAATGAAAGGTTATAACTTAAGATGCAAGATTGTGTTTCTGTTCCAATCAAACTTGTATGGTCCCAGAATTCACTACATCCATGCACTTCTGAAAATGCTCTCCAACATTTCGCTAGAGCTCCCTTGCATTTTAACTCTAATTTCCTTTCAAAGAATTTTAATGGAAGCATTCTCGAATACCATTTAGATTCAGATCGCCTTCAGTTCGTTCCAAAATGTTCCGAAAGAAATTAGTTTGAAAATGATCACACCATTTACGCCTCACTCGTTGCTGTTACTACCTAAGTGCCTAAATACCACCCTGCGACTTAATGTCACTCATAAATTTAACGTTTCCACGATTCCTCTGTAAAACGCTTTCTCCCAAATCCAATAACGCCAATTTGATCGCACCCATGTGATAAGAAGGTTTAAATTCCTTCCCTAGCATCAGAGAAGAAAAAAAAACTCATCCAACTAAAAGCCTTCACGGGCCGCATTAAGAGCCCAACATGCCAAAATGTGTACTTCTCTACTCTCCTGACAAAATGCGGAAAGTGCCATGAAATATGTAACTTTTTTTTTCTTCTTTTTTTGTTACTTAGATAAAATAAACAACAACAAAAAAAGTTGTGTAAATAAATATCCTCCGCCTCCATCTAAACGACTTCAACCAAAAAAAAAGTAAACAAGAAAAGTGAAATCGACGACGACCGAGAAATAAAACGGCAAATAATAAAAAAAAAAATAAATAAATAAATGTATCGAAATACTATATGTACACAAAATTCAGGATAAATGTTTATCCCATAAATTTTGTGAACTAACACCGAATTGCAAGCAATATCCCGAGTGTAAAACGCGCAAGGATCCGACGGATACGTGTGTGGTGACAAAGCTCTGCTGCTGTCGCTCCCACATTCATCTATGCCACCAGCATATCGTCCTTTTCGTCCTGGCATCGTGTCGTATCGTTGTGGCGTCTATTTTACAGTTGCCTGGTAATTACGATTTAAATAAAAATCAAGTGACGCCCGCCAGACTATGTGAGATTTATAGCGTCGTGTTATTGGATAATTTAAATAAGGAATTTCACAGGATTACACTGAAATTTACGCAGAATTTGCGTTTACACTTGATTGAGGGCGAGGCGAGGTGGTGTTATTTATAAAACAAGCCCGAATAAATGTACATTTATTTGATTGTGTTACGAGCAAGTACGAGTACATCCACAAGTTAATAACACATGTAGATTTAAAACAATTTTAAATTGCATTTAAAATTATTCAAATAAATTTCATGTGCAACAAGAAAAAATGAAATAAATAAATTCGCTTGTGTGTGTGTTTAAGTTTGAGAGATAATTGCACATATAAATTTCCTTCTGGCATCCTGATACCATTTATCCGATAATAGTTTGTTAAACTGAAAATCGACGAAGTGCGAGTCGAAAACGCATACAAAGGGTTCCGTACTGTTGTACCTAGCATAGTTCTTGCCGTAAAATTCAGCTGCGTTTTCAAAAAACACGACCCCCCTTTATTTACAAGTTTATATTATTTTTATTATTTGTTGTTATAGCGGCCATAGAAGTTCACATTCACACAGTCCTATGACAGACGGACGGACGAACAGACTGATACAAACTTAATTACTTTCAAAACCGAAGCTCAATTTCACGCCTGATGCAGGGCTTTTAGAAATTTTGAATACACTTAAAAAACAACTCGATCTTGCGGCTGCAAGAAATAAAAAGTTAAAAATATTAAGTTTTAAAAACTGAACCATGGGACGGAACCCTTCATGAGCACTTCCACGCTATTTTTTAACAAACCTCGTAAAAGTTGTGAATAAATTGTATTTTGGATTGTAAATGCTTCATTCAAAAATTATTTCTGAGATCACGTGGCTACCTCGTTCCGCCGAAGTAATTGTTTGGCCATATTGATGCGGGCGAAGGGTACCTATCTACACATTAAATCTTAACTTCGATAAGAGTTTGGTAGGTCCGTTCCTATTGACTTTATTTCTGGAACAAAATGACTGAGAAATGAAGTTTGGTTCTCTGTGAATAAATAAACACAAAATGGAAGCAGCCAAATACAGAGCTCGATTGTCTAACGAGAAGAAGCTGCGAACCGTTCATAAAAAAAACGACCACAGGAACCCACACTGGAAGAAAGGTTATGTGTGGAGCAGCAGCCTAGTGAGAGTTGTACTCAGGTAACTAAGGTGAGATGGTGTAAAGTATTTGGCATGCTGTAAAGTTCAGCATTGAAAATCGAAAATAGTGTTGGAGATAAAACTGAGCCCTGCGGTATAAAAGCATTTATATTACGTTTAACAGTCTTGAAGGATCGTTGAACAACCTGGATTGAATGGTTGCAAAGGAAATTAATAATCTGTTGAGTAAGCGCTTCGTCGACTCTAAAAGCACATGTTCTTCAGTGATTCAAGATGATATTTTGTTTAGGCTTTCAGTTACCTGCAGCCGGATAAACCTTTTTTTCGATTTTTCTGAGCAGAATTGTCTAGTGAAGAAAAAAAAATACCTTCTTCACGAATTCTCCTTCGGTCTGCTAACTTTTATTGTATTTGCAAAAAAATAAAACTTAAGTTAAAAAACAAATCTGAGGCCGTTTCTGCTCTCTTCCCTGTCCGGACACACTATTTCAGCCGATTGATTGTCAATGTCTGGAAACGGAGTAGGCTTGTATCTAATGTGGGTTGAAATCTGCGATGACGTTTTCTTCTTTGGACGGACCACACATTCTAACGCTGGTTATATAACTTTGTTAACCTGAAGGTCAAGTTGCTCATTAGCTTGAGTGTTTAAACGGTTCGATTTTCTGTGAAGTACCTACGAGTCTTGTCGACCATGCGATGAAATATAATGTCGTCAATAAAACAATTGTTTGTACGTTAGTGATGAAGAAGGAACATGGTAGAACAGCAGACGGAATACATTGACTAATCAATTGCTATGCATTGGGTAGAGAAACTGATGCAACTAAGCACCGACGACGTCCAGTCGTAGACCTACTTCAAAAACCTGCCGTGATGTAATATTGTCTCGACGAAAAAAAGGAGTCAGATACTATGATAGCGATCCACTTTAGTTCCACAGAAACTATTTTTAGGAGACGAAAATCGTTTCCGTTATAAGTGTCGGATCCAAGTTTGAATGTGTAGCAACCAGTCACTAACCGAGGCAACAGGCGCATTTAGTTTTGCAAAAAAGCACGAGGATATACCCGACCAGATTGTGGAGAAAGCTTCGGTTTGGTATGTAAAAGGAGTTTTCAAACTCGTATTGAGAAAAATGGGCGAAGACAAGACACGGTCTTCAGGTCAGACAAAGTGCTGTGTAGCGTTGTAACCGAATATTGATAAACTTTCTCGCTTGATACGTCGCATAAAATCAGTTGAACTGGGATGACCATCTGTCATATCTTCTACTTGAATACCGGACTGCAGATCATGAAGAAACTAAACAGACATCAACGTTCGGTCGTGAGCTTCGTTTGCCTGTGGAGCTCTTAAATGGAGCCCGCTTACTCGTCTAAAAACTTCTCGAGTTCAGTAGAAGGTTTAAAGACCGATATTGATTTAAATACCAATGACTCAGCCTTTCTGGAATGCGGATGTGGTCTGTTTGTGAGCACCAAAAAAAAACAAAATTCCTAAACGATTGGCAGGACCAGTACCATGTCATGGCCAGAATGGAAGATTTTTTTATTTTTTATAAGTGACATGCGAAGATGGGGTTATTACTATCTTCCTCACATTCTTTCCATATTTTCTAACCACTTAAACCTTTCCTTGACTACGACGGCGTGAGGAGGACTTTAAAAACAATTTAGATAATTTATTTTATATAGCGTATGAAAATTGAAGAAGACCAAATATTTTAACAAAAACAAAGAGCGGGTCCAGGGTGTTTAGCGGGTGAAGACAAAAAGTTAGCCGAAAAAGAAGAAAGAGCAAGACAAAGAAAATTAAAAGAAGAGAAAAAAGGAAAGGAACAAATGTATTGTGGTTTATCGTAATCTCTTACCACGCAAGATTGTATACAAAAGCAAGGACATATCGATGAACTTACCAGCTCTGATGAAAGCCTTGAGGAACGCTTGCCATCCACCTCTCAAATGGTAAGCTCTGAAACTACTACAAAAAGAGGAAGGAAAGACTTTATCACGCCTAAGTTAATTGCAGCTTTAGATAGATGTCAATTAAGCATAAGGGATTCTGTCTATATACTTCAAACTGTAGTAGAAGCACTAGATCTTAGCTGTGATGATTTTCCAATAAACAAATCCTCCATTGAACGCATTCGCACACGGATTCGAAAAGATAGAGCGGAATCTAGAAAATCAGATTTTCAGAATAATATGCCTGAAAGTGTGACAGTTCACTGGGATGGGAAATTTATTCCTGGACTTGACGTGAGAGGTTCTTCTAAAGAAGAACGCCTGCCAATTCTCATATCATTTGGAGAATACGAACAACTTCTGGCTTTACCCAAACTGGAGAGCTCTTCCGGCCAGGCCAGAATCAAGCTAAAGCTGTAATTGAACGCACTTTATGACTGGAACCTCGATGACAAAGTTCAAATAATGTGCTGTGACACAACTGCGTCTAATACAGGGCGACTGAAAGGAGCTTGTATACTTTTGGAACAAAAACTAGACAGGGAGTTACTTCTCTTTGCTTTCCGCCATCACGTTTACGAACTGGTCTTAAAATGTGTGTTCGTAACAAAAATCCACCAAGTCACAATTAGCTCTGATATCCCACTTTTAAAAAGCTTAGAGACAACTGGAAACTATTAATCCTGCTGCCATTGAAACATACACCGATATCGTCACGCGACATTTTTGTAATACAACAATAGAAGATTTGTTGACATCTTATAATCACGAACTGCAAAAAACCATTGTACGTGATGATTATCGTGAACTGATTGAACTATCTTTTATTTTCTTAGGAGGAGACAGTAAAAGAAATTTAAAGTTAGACCTCCTGGAGCGATGCATCAAGCAAGGTGAATGTCTAGAGCTATTTATTCTTTAAAAATAAGTTTGTTACAATCTTACCATATTTGTATGGTAAGTAAGAATACAATACACAGTACTATTTTTTATGCGGATATTAATAAATTGATAATAAATCTGCCTTATTTATTGTTGCAGGAAAATCATTAAGTGATTTTGTGTCAGTGAAGAGCAAAAATGTATTTTCTCGATTAAAAATTGATAAGAGTTTCCTCCAGAGACCCATTTCTACATGGGATGTAGATGTTTCCTATTTAGAGGCAAAAAGAAAAGTGCTTTCTATAAGAGCAGTTAATGATACACCTGGAAGAGCTGTAATGCTTATGCAAGATTTTTATGGTTTGATCACTGCAAAGTAGGAGCAAAAGCAATTTTTACTGCGCTGTGTTCAGGAGCATAGAAATCTCTATCCAGACTGTAAAAAAGGGACTCTCAAAAGAAAATATCCTGCCTGATTTGTAATTAAATCTTTTTTCAATAAATATTTTATAAAATTTAAATATTTCAATTGATTTCGCTACATAACGGAGAGGGTCATAAACAGCAATATTCAAAATCTTCAAAGTTCTGTCGGCACGGATTAATGATGACGCATTTCGATATATAAAAAAAAAATTTCACCCACACCGTGTGCCATAAATGATCCAAACCAGAAAAAATCTAATTTTTTCTTTTTCAGTAAAAAAATATTAAAATTATTGAAACACGTGTTTTTTTACATAACATCAACTATCATTTATATTTTTTCATGAATAAAAATTAAGCTGTAAGGACCTTAAATATGTCATCCTCGAACTAATAAAAATACTGTAACAATAGTTTTCCTTGGATATTGTCTGTCTGTCCAGAGAAACAAAGCCTCTGAGACTTTAGTGTTTACACTGAAATCGCCTCCAATGACATAATTTCTTCAGATCAGATCGTCACACTTGTTCTAGGTCGATTAACGACTTTGGAAGCCTACCAGTAATGAATTCTCTGGTGGTAAAATGTGTACTTATACACCACACGTCTACTTCTGATAAATAGCTAACATTACTGTCCCGAACCCGCAACGAACCTAAAAGTGTCATTTGAATGAACCTCCAGCTCTGACCTTGTTACTTGCAAAAGAACATGCGTCCCGACTCAATCACAATAAATGAGCGAAATAGTCCTTGAGGTACGCTCATTAGCCGGCTTATTCATTACGATACCCATTTCCAACAACAAAACACAACAAATAACAATAACACCCTAATCGTTTCTGGTACCCACTTAAATTGTTCCCTTTCTCGTTTCGTCCTTGCCCCCCCAAAAAAAAAGGATTGTTTTTGTTTTCATAACAAATTTAAACCAACCCACTTACAGGATTTTTTTCTCTTTTTCGAGAGATGAAAAAGAGGCGGCGGTAAAGAAAGAAAAAAAGGATTCATGGTCATGTGATCTCATTCGCGTCTGTGGCATTCTCAAGGATTCCTTCTTTGCGTAGCTTCTAGCTGTCGGTGAAGTGCGATTCATTTTCATCACTCTTGCGCGGAAAACCGAAAAGTCAACCGGAAACTCCAAATTGGCTGGGATTTGTTTGTAGATCCTTTATTCTTTTTTTTGTTTTACATTTCCCCCTCTTTTTATTTTTATGTATGTTTTCTTTTTTCCGTTAGGAGCAATTTGTTGCAAATGTGCCACAAAATCATAAGACGGGAAGGGGTTGTGCCTTGTTTCCATGTAATTTGCACTATTTATGGCATAAGACCATATTTGATAGCTGGTTCCTTCCTGTGCGTGCTTTTCTGTGTTAACGAGTGTGTGTGTGTGTTTGGGTGTGTGTGCATAACCGGAAATTCATTTAAATTTTCATTTTGTCTTAAATTACTTAACTTTTCTGACTACAATGAGGGATCTTTTAATTTTCTCTTTTCAGGTAAGCTTGTTGCTCATGAATGAGATACACAGATACTTTGACTGCTTTGCCGTAAGTAAAAACATGTTTGTCCTCTGTAAAAAGGACTCTTAATATTATTGTGGATATACTTTTTCGTAATTTCAAGATTTGTTTCAAAACAAAAGAACTTATTGCGGAATTCACTCATAGGTGGCTTTAGTTGAATTTTAAGGTTTGCTGACGTAATCGAAATGTCAAACATATTTTGTTATTTGATAGTTGGCACTTCAACTGTTAATCAGTAAACACATTTTTTTTTTGATCGGTTGTGTAGCTTTTGTTTGGCGTCTGTTTAAAAATCGAAAATAAAACGAACATTAACGTTATACTACTGTGTCCAAAAAATAAGGTGACATATGAATTTAAACTGCGCGCGTCGAAGGATTTGGAAATTTTTATTTCTTTTTAGGTTGGTAGTACTGTCCCTGACATCTATGTGAAATTTCATGTCAAAATATATTCATAGTGTTTGAGATACGCGTCGTTTTGTGAGCTGCTAAAAGTGAGTTTTTCGTTTTTTGCGATGTCGAAATTTATTGAGCAAGGAATTTGCCTTAAATTTTGTTTGCGGAATCAATTTTCAGTATTTTGCTTTTCTTATTTCCGGAAAGGAAAAAACGCATTGCAAGCTCACAAAAAGTTATGTGCTGTTTATGGTGACGAAGCTCTAAAAGAACGGCAGTGTCAAAATTGGTTTGCCAAATTTCGTTCTGGTTATTTTTCACTCAAAGATATAAAACTCTGGTCGTCCAGTTGAAGTTGATGATGACAAAATAAAAGCAATAATCGATTCGGATCGTCATAGTACAACACGTGAGACTGCAGAGAATCTTCGTCTATCACATACACGCATTGAAAATCGCTTAAAACAACTTAGCTATGTACAAAAACTCGATATATGGGTTCCTCCTTCCTTCCTGGAAAGAAAATTATTTAACACAACGCATTAACATCTGCGTTTTTTTAAAGAAAATTAATAAAAATGATCCATTTTTAAACGATACGTAGGTTGCTAGCTATATTTTTGGCCTTGTAATGAAAATGCGAATATTTATCGTCAAAAGTGGTTTTATTGTTTTTCAAACTTTTGCATGCGCTCAAACCAATTGTCGAAACATTTTTTCCACTCCGATTGAGACACCTCCAAAAATTGATTTTTGAATGCTTCAACAGCATTTTCTGGCGACGAAAATCGTCGACCACGCATTTTTTTCTTGATGTGCGGGAATAAAAAGAAGTCATTGGGTGCCAAGTGAGGGCTGTACGGCGGATGACTCAACAGTTCGACGTTTTGGTCGGTCAAAAAGGCGCTGGTTTTAGCCGATGTGAGAGAGCTCGCATTGTCATGCTGAACAATGATTCGTCTTCTCTTGTTCGTTTTTCGAACTTCTCCGAAGACTTCAGGCAAACAAATTGTGGTGTACCACTTAGAATTGACCGTCCTACGTTGCTCAAGCGGAACAGTCGCCACATGACCAGTTTTGCCGAAGAAACAGGCGGCCATTTACTTAGAAGTGCTTCTTCCACGAACAACTTTTGTTGTTCGATTGTTGTTTTGTTTCGGGCTCATACGCATTTGAAGCACCGCGACCGTATTTTTTTAACATTTCTTTGCACCAATCGACACAAGCCTTTTTTGTGCTAGTTTCAAATTGTGAGGGATCCAACGAGAACAGTACTTTTTTACGGCCAGGTGTTCATGCAATATCGAATGTATGCTGGTGGGAGGAATGCCCAGGGATGCCTCTATCTCACGTGATGTCACATGACGATCTTGCATTATCAGTTCACACACGGCATCAATGTTCTCTGGCACAACGGCCGTTTTTGGACGACCTTCACGGAATTCGTCTTTAGGAGAGCGTCGGCCATGACTGAATTCATTAAACCAGATTTTCACTGTGCTAAAGGATGGTGCTTCATCGCCATACAAATATTTAAGTTCATCAATGCACTCTTGTCGTGATAATCCACGTCGAAATTTGTGAAAAAAGTGTTCACGAGTTGATTCTATTTTTTTGCCGAAATGAATTTTTCAAGTCTCTGTAAATAAAACAATTCACGATTAAATGACAACATATTCAGAGTGATGTTATGCTAAAAAATGTCAAACTTTACAATGGAAATTTCAGATTGCACCTGGCAACACTTAGCGTTGCTTAGGCCAGAAATATATCATAGCAGCCTACGTAACTGGTGATGAAAAATGCGTTGCTTACAACAATGTCAATCGGAAAAGATTGTGCAGCAAGCCAGATGTGGTTCACCTCAAAAAACATCAAAAGCTGATATTCATCAAGAGAAAGTTATTTTATCAGTTTGGTGGGATTACAAAAGAATTGTCTACTTTGAACTTTTACCACCCAACCGAACGATCAAATCAGATGTCTAAATTGAACAACTAACAAAATTGAACAATGCAGTTGAAGAAAAGCGGCCCGAATTGACAAAACGAAAAGGTATTGTGTTCCATCATGACAATGAAAGGCCACTCGCATCTTTGGTCACTCGGCAAAAATTATTGGAGCTTGGTTGGGATGACCTGACATTGCACCATCTGATTACTTTTTATTTCGATCTTTGCAAAACTCCTTGAATGGTAAAAATTTCCTTAATAATGATGATGTCAAATCGTAACTGGTTCAGTTTTTTGCCAGAAGTTTTATGAACGTGGAATTATGATTCTGCCTGAAAGATGGCAAAAAGTCATTGCTCAAAATGGGCAATACATTACAGAATAAATTAACTCCGTTCCATGAAAAAATTGTCTTTCATTTTCTAAAACAAAATCCGCAATTGCTCAATTGCCAACCTGATATTTGTTATTAGCTCTCTACAACAATATGGCTTCAACAAAAAGGCTGCACGAGTGCGATTTCCGATTAAGATATCCATCGATTCTAATGCCAAGATGTTATTTAAAGTCTTAAACTAAAGTGTCTTAAACTAGTAAAATTATATTCGTACTTCAGCTGAACTGAACAATTTTTATGAATAACTCAATGAAATGAAAGATAAACTCCGTAAACGGAATTTATTGAAATTAAATTGTTCAGGAACAAAAATTGCTTACATAAGTTCAACGCAGATTTTTTTTAAATAAATTCATATAAAGGGTGATTTTTTAAAAGCTATAGGAAAGTTTTTATAAAAAACACATAAACTTCAGAAAAATGCATGAAATCTTTATTTGAATCGATAGTACGGTCCATATTATTTAATGTTTGAAGATTATTTCACGCAAATGTTGACCTTGACTGCGCCTCAAATGGTCCATCCGCTTAGTCCAATTTTGGCATAATCTTTCCAACATTTCGGCCTCACGAATAAATGCTTCAATGTTGTCTTCCAATGCGTCAATTGAAGCGGGCTTGTCTGTTTAGACATGAGCCTTAACATAGCCCCACAAAAAATAGTCTAAAGGCGTTAAATCGCACGATCTAGGCGGCCAATTGACCGGTCCCGAACGTGAAATAAAATGTTCACCGAACTCGCCTCTCAATAAGTTCATTGTTGCGCATGCTGTGTGTCATGTGACACCGTCTTGTTGAAACCACATGTCATGCAAGTAAAGCTCTTGCATTTTGGGCAAAAAAAAGTTGGATATCATCTCACGGTAGAGCTCACCATTCACAGTTACATTACGATTCGCATCATCTTTGAAGAAGTACGCTTCAATGATGCCACCAGCCCATAAACCGCACCAAACTGTGACTTTTTCTGGATGCACTGGTAGCTCTTGCAATGCTTCTGGCTGATATTCACTCCAAAATTGACAATTCAGCTTATTTACGTACCCATTGAGCCAAAAATGAGCTACGTCGCTGAACACAATTTTTCGGTAAAAAAGTGGATCTTCGGCCAACTTTCCAAGAGCCCATTCACCAAAAATTTTACGTTGCGGTAGGTCGTTCGGTTTCAATTCTTGCACCAGCTGTATTTTGAAAGGCATCACACCTAAATCCTTCCGCAAAATTTTCTACGTTGTTGAATAACAGAGGCCCAATTGCTGCGAACGGCGACGAATCGATAATTGATGGTCATCATTAACACTGGCCGATACAGCTGCGATATTTTCTGCAGTTCGCACTCTACGTAAGCGTGTTGGTGGTTTAATGTCCAACAATGTAAATTTGGTGCGAAATTTAGTCACAAAAGCCCGAATAGCCGCTTCAGTTGGTCGATTAAACTGACCATAAAATGGAAGAAGTGCGCGATGAACTTTCTTAACAGAGCACGCATTTTGATAATAAAATTCAATAATTTGCAAGCGTTGTTCGTTTGTAAGACGATTCATGGTTAAATTATAGACCAAACTGAAGATGTTTGACAGTGAAGCAAAGCACGAAACGTACGTCAGCTGTTTAAACCAGTGTTGCCAAAAAGATAATAGCTAAAAAATCACCCTTTATAAGTTCATAAGCAGATTAAAATAACAAATAAAAATGTACCCAAATTTGGTGCCATTACATGGAACAACTAAAAGCAATCTCTGAAGCTATCAGTTCCTCTGTTATAGATTACGGAGGGTTTTCATTCTGATTGATGGAAGTGAGGCAATGAGGAGATTTAATTAGACACTCAGTCATCAGATAGTTAAGTGCTTGTAAATGCTTGCAGCGGTTTTTTCCCTGCGAAAAGTGATCCTTGTATTACTGAAAGTCGAAATGAAATCTGATACCAATGGAATAGAAAGCAAACTGCAAGATCCCCAAGTCCTCACTGATCTTGCATATAAAAGAGATACGACCCAACACATGATATTTAAATGGATTTAAAAGTTAACTATCATATGTCTTTAAAAAATGGTGATCTTTCTTTTTTCCCGAGTTACAAAGAACTTTATATGGAGTTGGGAAATTTGGAAAATGCAACTTTTCTGCGCACATAGGATACATTGACGAGATAGTTTTGGAGTTTGAAAATCGATTTATAGATTTCGAGGAACAAGAGAGCGAATTGTCATTATTTTTTTTTAATTTTTTTCAATTCAAGGCATTTTTTTTTTATTCAATTCATTTTACTTACATGCTAGACAAAAACGCTTTAAGCTAGCTCAATTAACTTAACTATGTATAACTAACTTACTAAGATTAAGACCCAACAGTTAAAACTATGTCTTTCGACTTATGTTAATTTTTTCCTTCCGATTCCTTAAAACTAAGAAAATATTTATTTTTCAAAAAACAAAAAATAAATTAGTGACCGGAACTTTTTTTATGTTGTACTTTAACTAGAACTTAAAACTAAAATATTAGTTTTCCTTAGACTTTAGGAGACATCGTCTCTCGAAAACCCGAATCTTTTCCATGAAGGTTGTTCCGACGTTGAACCAAATGGGATATCCATACGCAAGGACAGGCCGAATGAGGGTCGTGTAGCAGATCACCTTTACCTTGGCATCGACTGCTCTAGCCGTTTTTTTAAAATATAGATACTGATCCAGGTCAAGGTATCTGACAACATTTCGATTCGCCAGTGGCTGCCCGTTTTGTCCAACGATAGAGAAATTTCGCCACTTCTGTTTTGTATTTCTAGAGGCCCTAGACAACGGAGTCCTGAACAGAATGGTCTCGCACTTTTGGAAATTGATCTTCAACTTCCAATCATCGCAATATCCATGAATCTTTTCGAAGTCACGTTGCAAAAGACTAACATCTGCGTACGCTATGGAGCGGCGGAGAGATCCAACAAGATCGCTTGAGAAGGGGAGTCAATTGCACCGGCTAACAATGTATGAAGAGTGTATCGGCAACTTCTCGTCGTTTTCAAAGGGTCGATCGATCAATTTAAGTCGATTACGGAGGCAAGTTGTATCTATCAACCCATTGTAAGCCGCATAAAGCAAAGCGGATAAATCTGTGTGGGACTGATTCGGTTCTGAGGGAATGTGCTTCATAATAAGGGTACCTCTTTCGACCATCGTTTTATAAAACAAAGTGTTAAATTCGCTCTACATATGTGACCGGAAACTGAGTTCTCTGTCGCAGAGAACACTAGGGTAAAAAATCGAATCAACTAGTTGAATAGGGGTACCGTACGGGGAGGCTGTTGGTTGGCTTTTGTTCTGGCTTTATTTCACCAAAGGAAAAACCGATCCAAATAATTTTGAAGTCAACTATGATCGATTGGGGATGATATGTGTTTAGAGATCCTCATATCATCAGCATAAATGGACAAGTCAGAGTCTTTAAAAATGCATTCAATACCGTTCATAGTGAGAATAAAGATAATGGGTCCTAAGTGACTACCTTGAGGTACCCCAGAGGTAGGGGACACTATGAGATGGAGGATGGAGGAAACCCAAGGACCTTAAGTTTCAAGTTAATGATTTGATGAGCGATTTTATCAAAAGCCTTGCTGAAGTTAGGGGCTATAGCAGAGGAAAGTTTACTGTGAAAGTACAAGGAGTCGTAGACGATACTTTCGAGGAGTTTGGGTATGGCAGAGAGTTTGGCTATGGGACTTTTGTGGACAGGGATAATAAATTTGTCCTTCCAAACTTTAGGGAAGACAGATTGATTAAGGGGCATCTGAAATAAGGTTGTTAGTGGTAAGGATAACGCGCTCGCGCACTCTCTTTGCAAGTACTCCATCTGGACCTGGCGAATAGTCATCCTTTCGGCAATTAATTTTTTCAATCGCGGCAGAAATTGATATATCGACTGATACCAAAGATGTTTGTGCGCAGTTGTAAATATAGGAGAAATAATTTGAATCTGGCGGAAGTACGTGGCTAGTAAACGATTCGCTGAAGAAGTAAGCGACGAGGTTAGCAATTATTTTTGGGTCCGGAGAGGATGTGTCCGCGTATTTAAGGGTTGTCATAAGTTTTTGGTTTTGAGTTACTAAACCGATAAACCTGCTTAGGGTTGAAAAGAAGGCTGACCTGCATTTGATCAAGATATTTATGGCAAAGAGCCTCACATAAATCGGAGAATCGAATGTATGCCTGCTGGTAGTAGCAATAGTCAGATTAAGATTGTGACCTCAGGCAGGTTTTCCAAAGCTTATTTCTTTTATTGCGAAGAGTGCGTAGTTTTTTATTGAGCCAAGGAGGGTATAAGAGACTGTTTTTTTTTAGGTTCATACGGCAAGAGAAATAATCCAAAACTCCCTGCGAATCGACAAGATGATTTTTTTCACAAATAGGAAGACATTGGTTGCCTTTTCTGTAGCAAGGCTTACGTCTTCCTGGTAGAAATTAAGTGTTCGTTTTCGTACCCAAGACTCTGCGGTATCCTGAATTTTAAAAATGCTCTTTCCTTTTTTCCATATCCTTTTTTCTCTTCTCCTGGACATCTCTTGCTGCTCGAGCTTTTCCTTGGAGCGGTATCGTGCGGAAAATTTCTTTTCAGGGATGGTTGATAGTCGAAGGTTCTGTCGTCTATTTCCAAAAGATCATCTTAGAGCCTTTCACTTAGGTGCCCTCAACAAGCTCTTACTGAGGCGTCCACAGTTGACCACATAATTGCTGACCGATTCAGCTGATTCAGCCTACGGTGCCACAATTTGGACTCTTTCTAATTTGGAATGAACGTGGCTTGTCTACCAGAATCGTATCTTCCGATTTGCCTGTGCGCCTGTGGTTATCCCTTTATCCTATTCACCCTATAAGCACACTTTAAGGATTCCATTATTTTGTGAAAACACACAAAGCCCGCTAATCGAATCGCGTTCCTTTCAATCGCCGAAATAATAAAAAGGAATGCGTAACTACAAAAAAAAAAGACAGGTTCCTATTAACGAGTACGAGTAAGTCGCCCCCAAATGGGATGTGCTGAAAATGTTAAACCTTAAGGACGACATGTCACGTAGCCGCACTTGGAGCAGCAAATATATGCAATGAAAATAAAAATCACATGAATTCGATTTGAATTTAATTATAAGGCGATTGAATTAATGCATTTCATTGTGTGTGCGCGAATGTTCAAGTATGGCTCGAGAATGCGAGGCTCTTTCTGAATGCGAATGCGAAAATCATTCCGTTTCGTTTCGGTTTTTTTTTTCTGCACTTCATAGTCGCTTTGAACGAGGACGATAACGACAGCAGCATAACATCAAGCCTTGGTATGGCTTGATTGAAGGATACACTTAATTTATATGCGGTGGGCTTATGGTTATTATTATGTGACAATACGTGAAAGCTTACTCACGAGCTGGTTGTTGAGGCTATTCCGTTCACGCGGATACAATATCCTTTTTCGTTTTTTTGTGGCTGCGGTATTTCAGCCAACATAAAAGACCTTGATGATGACGGAGGAACGTATGAGCACATGAGTATTTCCGTTAAGTAGAACCACAGGTTGGTTTGAGGCGGTCCTGGTGATACTGATGGAATGAAAGATAAAGGACTATTATGCAAAGTTGTTATTACGCTAAGTTTCTGAGCTGTAATGGAATTCATTGTATAAATCAACTCGAGGGGCTCAACTTGAGACGTTTGAATGGTTTTTAGAGGAAATACAAATCTTGTGAATGCTTGCAATTGAACGATGAGTTGATGGCTAGATGCTAGTCGGAATGATGATGATGAGCGTGCATATTTTTAGAAAAGTTTTCCATGTTTGCAGTTAAGTTTTTCTTTAACTAACGATGAGATGTAAGAGAACATTTGATGGTGATTGAAATCTTTCTAAAGGTAGAAAACAAAAATACACTACTTATTCAATTTTTCAAAATAAGATTTGGAAGATTATGCCTCCGCACAGCTGTACTGTGCAAAAATGAACCTCGTTATGCTAAAAGGTAATTGAGACTAAAATCCCAAACATCAAAATAGTTTGGCAACGATTCAGAAGGTCATTCAGAAAATGAGCTATTTTTTTGGGTGAATCTTGATTCACATTTAATTTTTGTTATTTCGCTTCCCAAATGGATCCGGTGCTACCGTAAATGTGCAAAATTTAAAAACAAACTGTGGTTGGGAAAATTCACGTTTTTTACTGATGATTTGTTGATTAATAACCGAACATGTTCCAGTGCTCGTCGTGAACATATTCGCCAAGACTCGAGAACCTTTAAAAGTTTCAAAATGTTTGAAAAACAATATCGCTGATAAGAGTGATTGTTTTTGGCAATTCACTCTCACAGCAATTGTCGGACCCATTCTAGTTTACGGTTCGATTGGCTGGTTACTAAGATTCAAAGACCCAGTTGAAGCAAAGAGTATCTTAAGAACTACATTAAGCTTTGGAGACAAACTTAGTGAATCTGAGCACATAGAATCTAAAGTGCAGTATCTGGGTTGCAACGTCTTCCAGAGACTAGAAGACTTTCATCACGCTTCTTCTAAAATTAATACTCGCTTCTTGGCGAGGGCATAGTTAGTAAAACTCTATTTGGGTTTCTACAGTCAAATGGGCTCACTCGAGGCCTAGTAATTATCCATGAGCGACACTTGCATCGCTAAAACTATAATGCTCTTCATGTTCAGTAAATTGTAGAGGTACACCCGATACCTTAAATGAGCAAGGACATCAGAAACCTGCTTTTCTTCGATCAATAAGCCTGCCTCCGATTGTAAGTAAGACATTCGAAAACATACTTAACATGGGCGTTAATAAAGTGGATAAATAATTAAATATTTTCCAGGGAACCAAGTTGGAATTCGGGTGTGACATGACACTGTTCATGTCGTGTCCAAATTGGTTTCTGACATACGAGTACGGTGAAGAATAAGAAGAAACTCTGTCTGATTGATTTTAAGAAAGAGTTCGATACCGATAGGTTACAAAGATTATTCTCTAATATGCTTGTAGATAAGGCGTCGTAGCTGACCAGGTGGTGTATAGAGCAGGTTCAAAGACAGGGGCATTTGATTCTTTATTAAAACGCGACTTCGATGGAATGAACGGAAATGCTGATAAATGAAAATCAAAAGTCAACTTCGAAGAAGGAAACAATGTTCTTTTGAATTTCATTATTAGCGGTTACTAGGTAAAGCAAAAACCGAACTGAACTTTAAATTGCCTTGAAATCTGGTTCAATCAGTATCAACATACATTTCGAAAGATCTACACGACAGTTGTTCGAAAATTGTGACTTCATTTTTCTAGTAAAATATTTTTTTTTGCAAGATTATCTACTTTGGCTGGCGCTTCTGTTTTTTCCACTTCTCGAATCTGTTGTGATATGCGCTCTTCGTCGTGACTGTTTAGTGTCTCAATCGTGACAAAACGCCGTTCTCTCAGCTTTCGAACCAGAAAAAAGTCGCAGAGGTCCGATTTCGTTGTATTCGGCTCTTGAGGCATGACTGCGGCGTTGTTTTTAGTCAAAAAAGCGATGATCTTGCGACAGTTCTTTTGGCCGAAATTTAGGAATTACGGAACAAAATTAGCTGCCACAAGATTTACGCCCAACAATTGCACGGTTCTAGTGATAATTCGATGATTTACTATAAACATTTCTTTCAGAGCTTCAACGTTTTCATCGATTTTCTACGTCCTGAAGTGTTAAGGGCGAGCATCGGCCTTCTGTGAAAACCTTGTGTAACCAACTTTTTTTGCTACACATTGGCAACATTTTGAGCCCACTTAATAATGTTTCTGACACAAAATTTAACACAGATTTGGCACGTCTTACTTTTATTTGTACATGTCTGACAAAAAAAAACCAAAAAATGCAAAATGGCTGATCTCGTCAACACACGAAAAATTCGAAAAATTTCGGTCAAATTTTTTTTTCGAATTTTTCATAGTCTGCAAATGCTGCATGATATATAGTATAATTAGATTTTATTTTCTTACGCGGTTTTAATCCTCTCACAATACATTTAAAGAGTTAGCATTTTTTACACGCAGTCATGGGAGATAAATGACCGAAAAATGGAATTTGTTTTGTACCAGGTTCATTTTTACATATTAAAAAGAGCTTTTTTTGTGTACTGTTTTTTTTATTGCTTCTCGAAAACGTTCCCTTTTTCATGAATTCTTTGTTCGATGTCTTTTTGCATGTAGCTTATGTTAAAGCTTGATATTAATCTTTCATAGTAAAAACAAAAATTACAATTTTGACTGTATGGCAAGGAGTATTGTCCTGTTGAAAAATGATTCTGCAAGTGTCAGCAAAAAGCTCCACCACCGACACTTCATATTTATTTCCCAGAACCTGTTTGTAAACTTCTGCAGTAATATCGATTCTATGAAGACCATTCTGTGTTTTTCATCTCCAGAGAAGTATCCCCAGACCAACGCACCAAGATGCATTTTTAGCTCAGTCTTTCCTTTGATTCACTTTGATTCACTCCTATCTGCAACATGCTGCTTAGTCTTTGATTGGTCCGAAAAGATAACATTGTTTTACATGTCGTGAGTTTAATTAAAATGCTCCTGAGCCCAGAGCAATCGTTTTTCTCTGACTATTATTGGAAAAACTGTCTTCAGTACTGGCTTGAGTGTTCTAAGTCCAGCTTTCACGAGCCTTTTCCTCACTACGCCTGACGAAATTATTTTTCCTGTAGCTCAACACAGATCTCTTTTGAGATCTACTTAAGTCTTGAGCTGATGCTGACGGCTTTGGAGTACCAAAAGAACGATCTTCCACTGGTGTTATGTTTTTTGGCCTCTTGGATCATTTCTAGCTGCTGGTAGTCTCGGTTTCATATATTTTTTTTTAAATTCCATGCCACAGTTTGTTGAACAACTTTCAATCTTTGAGTAAGTTCCTGTTTTGTTAAGTGGAGACGTTACAGACACAAGACATAAGCTTTGCACTCCGAACTGTTTTTTCCAATTTTTCTCACTAAATTACTTTGGTTCGTTTCGGACTGCTGTCATGAGCGAAATGTAACGCTCATTCATAATGACATCGACTCTTATGCATAATTTTAATGAAATTTTACTGCGTAGTAGAAAAAAACATCGTAGCTCTAGGTTAATAAAGTGTTTGAACAACATTTTTCGAAAGGCACTGTATGTTGGGAACATATACAATAATATTGAACAAAAACAATCCAGTATCGAACAACTTACAAGTAGCCTGCGAAATTTTCAGTCACCATTTTGTTCTTTTTTTATACTTCAATTGCCAGAGCCAAGACAGCTCTTGCCATGAGAATGAGAAGCATGAATCATAGTGAAGGTTATGTTCTTCGTGGCCCTTACAAAGCCATTTGTCTCCTACGATTGTCCCATATGGTTAAATGGAGTCCCATTCGATATAGGAAAGATTCGGGTGTTTGAAAGGTGATATCGGAAGTTTTCCTATACGTCCATGAAAGAGTTTAATTTTGAATAGATACGGACCACTCTCACCGCGACGCCAGGGACAGGCGTGTCCAGTAAGATTAAAACCTACGGAAACAGAATAGTAAACCAATTAATTTCTACTTCTCCTAGTACTACTTACTAGTATTTACTACTTTTTACTACTTTTTATTACTTTTTGCTACTATATACTACTATTTACTACTATGTTTTTTTTACAACTTGCTCGCTTTCAAGGGATTATGACTACACCTCTAATGCATTTTGCACAGAGCGAGCAGAATGATTAGGAGAACAGTGGAAAAATTGTGTAGTGGTTTGAAACTTTGGTTCCAATTGCTCCATGGGTGTCGTCCGAACTGAACGGACAATTTTGAAACTGGCATTCGCTCAAATCGCAGTATTTTATTCGCCTTCTTCTTTTAGAAAGTAATGTTTTTTTTTGGGGGGAAATTGGTCCATCATCGTGCTGTCAGTGTTTACGGAATTAACAAAAAATTTTGGCATTCAGTCTCAGCAAGGTTGAAAATGAAAATTATGCAAAAAATTTATAAAAGTTGTTTGTAAGATTAAATGTTAAAATTAATAAAAACAATACTAACCAACTATCATTGCACTATCGTTAAAGTCTTCAAAGTTAATGTTTCCCTTATCGTTCCCCCACAAAGTATCACATAGTATCTTTGCCACAGACACCATCAACACCAACTATTAAGAAACACACACGAACAAAACCAGGAAACCAACCAAACCACGTTCGGCTCTATGGCATAGCAACACCCGCATCCGCATCCTTATTATGTCACATGAGGCCAATACTCATAGTTCATAAAGCTGGCTACAGATTTTGTTCACAAACTTTAGAACTTGTGAACATCATCATTACATTAGTCCTACTCGTGTTTTGCTTCACGTGTGTGAGACGCTTCCTCCTCTGACCTTACCTATACAACTTGTGTTGCTTGCCTGTGCCTTAGTATGCCTCCACACACGTGCTCTCCACTGTTTGTGACACAATTTTGTTGAATATTTGTGTTTCTTTTTAGTTTTGCTCTGACAAAAAAAGGGGGTGTGACAGACAAAGAGGTTAGCTAGTATTAAGTCAAGATCCTTTGATGTGTCTTCCACCACATTTGACTTCACTGATGAACTTCCTTCTTGGAAGGCAGCAAAATAAGGACATGCCGCCATTCTCTGTCTTTTCCAGTTTCACCTTCTTCTCATTGAATTTATCGAGAATTTTGCAGAAATCAACGAAGGACAACAGAGCCAGGAAGTAAATGCGAGCCGCATTTCAAAGGGAACCCCAAAATTCTTGTGACAAAAGCAAATGGGCATTTTTTTGTCAGATTTGACATGAAAAGATTATTTCCGAGGCGGTGTCCTTTCACATTGCTTCTGGATGGTATCCTTTATGGAAATATGATACACTATGTGGGTAAATTTCGATTAGAATATTTTTGGGTTTGATTTTGTTTTTTATTTTTTAAGTTATTCTTTTGGAACTCGTGATATGATATTCGTCAGATACAAAGACGAAGATTCACATTCAGATATGCCATATGAATTATGATAAGTTTGCCAAAGAACAAGTGAATTGAAAATTGAGCATTTCCATATAATGAAATGCAAAAGAAGGTCATGCTGATGTTGTCAATTCGAATTGATGACGACAGAGGTATACGGGCTCAGATAATCGAACGAAGAACAAAGGTTAAATAATATAAGTTCTCATTCGATTGTATTTTACGAGTTTAATGGAATCTGAAACTGTTTGAAAAGTTTCTGGTCAAGGAACTGAAAGACTTCTGTCGATATGAAACCTGACTCTATCTTGGCTTTTAATATGTTTTTAGATTTGAAAGTTGAAAAATTTTTAAGGAAACTTTTAATAAAATTGCTTGCTCCGAAGGTGTGCCTTGGGCATAGAAAAGAGGTAGAGTGCATTCATGGAGTTCGAATCCTGTTCTTTGAATTCCAGTCATCACATCTGTAGCCGAGTCTTGATGAAACAGCCATCACCTTAATAGCATCCTGCAATCTTCTTAATTGCTGTGCGTAGTAAGAGTCTGATCAAGTGGCTCCCTTTCCTTAATATTCCAACATAATAATTCCTTCGGCGTCCATCAACTGGTGTCATTACTTTGCCTGCCGAGGTCGACACTTTGAATTTTTTTCGGCGCCGGTGAAGGGGGTAGCTTCCAAGTCATCGATTGCTGTTTGGTTTCTGAATCATAATGGCGCGTCCAGGTTCTGTCTATGGTCACGAAACATGATAAGTAAATCTACTGATCTACCAGGAACATTACGAGATTCAGCCTAGAAAAGTCAAGTTGTTTCTTTTTTTGCTCGTCGGTCAATGTTCTCGGCACCCAAGCAACGCGCAGAGACCTTTTTCATGTGTAATTCGTTGGTAAGGATTTTTTGAATACTGTCATACGCGAATCCTGTGACCTCAGGTAGATGTCTGATGGTCATTCTTCGATCTGCCTACACAGCAGAGATTAAAAATCAATTGACTTCATATCTCTGACTCTTCAATTCATAAATTAACATTACGAACCAGACTTCAATATTGAAATCATAATTCTCTTTGAAGTCATGATTGGATCAATCTTTACGACCAGTCTTTTGATTTGAAAACAATTGAATGCAATTCTATCGACTGACAGTGCATTCACCGAAGTCACTTTGAAGTCCTTACCATTCTCTTGAAGTCTCCCGCATTCATTTGAAGTCTTTGGGAGTTCAATAAATGAAAAAATAAAACAAGTTGGAAAACCCACGATTTCAACCCCCCTAGCAATCTGAAACCACAAAAAAAGGATTAATAATCTAGAATAATGTCGCAATGTCTGGAACAACGGAAAAGTTGGAAAAAATTTTCTCACAAAATGGCGATTGCTATTTTTTAACATTTTTTGGACTGTTTCGAGTTTAAAAAAAAAAGTAATAGAAATTTGGGAATGGGGACATAGACAAGTCTATACAGAAGACTCTCCAAAAATTTCAGGTAAACCGGTTTTGAAAAAGACAGTTGCGAGAAAAACGCATTTTAAGTTTCGCGTTTTCAAAGAACCGAATCAGAGAAATTTTAATTCCAAATACAATCCAGTTCCAGTTATATTTGTCAACCGAGCTTTTGATCGTACTTGTAATTAATTAATGAATCCCTATAAACAGGGTAAGTTCTTTTAAACTTACTAGATACTATTTCTTAATTCTGCCTGTCTGACCTTTATGAGTTATAACACTTTATTTGTGAAGTTGTATAACAACTGCCAAAAGCGGAAACAAATTCAACTTACAATATAAAAGTTAAAGGCTTAATTTGACACATCTTATCTTCAGGCAGAGTTGTGTGCTATTACAATGAGAGGGATGCCTATGTGCGACTTTATGCCTACAGAAGACAGCTGGGTGGCGGTATAGCGCCGGCCTTTCAATTGATTCAATTTATGGGTGCTAGGTTCGATTCCTAGAGTGGTCTAGTTTTTCGAATCTCTTCCAGTCATCGTTTGCCATTGGGATCCAGTTAATGGCACTATCACTTGGTTAGTCGACCAGCGATAGTAGTCTGATTAATGGGTGGCGTTGTTGTAGTTGTTGTATCGGCTTAATTCCTAATTCGTGTTTTAAAAATAGTTGTTTGTGTAGATTGTGTGTAGTTGGCTCTGCTGTGAGGGCATAACACCGACAGTGGGGTGTTTAAGCTAAATCTTCCAAAGTTTCAAGAAGTTCATATATCAAACTTATGTCGAAAAAAATCCTGCGAATTAAGTGAAAGCTGATAGGTCGATATCAAAGTCCTCCGTCTGTTCGGGCTCCACCCTCGGAGCCAAATACACCTGATTTACTCAAACAACTTCATTTTCTTTCATTCTTCTCCCAATTCTTCCGCTCGCTCTGTGCTACACACATTATAAGAGAGCTAATATCCTCTTGAAGAGCGAGCAAATAATTCAAAAAAAAACAAGAGGGTTTGGGTCGTTCGTCCTTTTTTTTTTTTTTTGATTGTAATACATTTGTCTAGGGCAGAAATGATGTCTTCACAACTCAAATGGAATTTGATGGTTGCGGCCAACAAAATAGCACCTACATTTTTTTTATCTTTAGACGGGCACCTATAATGAAAATAAATAGATAAAAATAAATAAATTGTGAGGGTATTTCGTCAATTAAAACATTGCGAATGCACAGTGAATCTAAAAGGTTTTGGAAAGTTTTTTGAATCCATGATGATTTGATAGAAATCAGAACTAGAGATTGCCTTAAAAGATCAAATGATTTTAAAACTAAAATTTAATTTAAAACCTTTAATTTCTAAGTTAATCTTTTAACATGTATTATTGAGGAAGGTTTTTGTACGATAATTTAAGTTTCATGGAATGATTAAATTGATATAATTTGTCGAATCAAAAAAAATACTTCAAATAAAACCGACAGCTTCCGCTCATTGCAAAAGTAATAACATCTTCCGGTCGGGTGAAAAATTGTTTGAAAAAACAGTATTTAATAATCTGTAAACAAAGAAAGTCAGTAAGTATATTGACTTCTTCAACCTATTCAGCGACCGTGTGAGCGCAGATGTAAAAAAAATTATATTACGGTGTCACGTCGAGTGCTTGCTTATCCCGAATTAAGGTTCTCGTCCAGTGGGGTATAATATTTGTTACTTAGTTAGCAGCTGCATCCAAGTCAGCTAAAAAGAAACCAGTGATCATAAAAAACTCTGATCGTATGATATTAAGACATATACTTTTTCTATAAGGAACTTTTTCGTTGAAAGTTTTGGATTGTCTCTGAGAAATAGGTTGATATCAAACAATGGTCATTTTATTGACTATTAATCAGTCTGAGAACTGGAAAACAAATCCAATGTTTTAAACTATTTTTGCTTTATTGAAAAGATTAATCATAAAACATTATTTCATTTAGCTTCATTTAGCTTAGCTGGTTGAGCAGACGCTCCAGGAGCGCAAGTCCATGAGCTACATACATTTCACTCGGCCTTTAGCGATGTCATTTTGATCTTGGTCTTGTTGAAACTAACTGGCCGATGGCATTTCAGCTCCTTCATGTGGTCTAGAGTATTCTATCTTTGTCTTTTATAAAAGCTCTATTTAAATTTCCATTCCATAATATATTTACCGTCATGCCTGATGGATTTAAAAGTGTTAACGTTTCACATTGTGCTTGTTATCAAATCGCAACAGCGCTTTGCAATAATCGCCCGACCAAGTCTTGTTAAGTTTAATTGAAAAGAATAGACCTCTCCATTTTTTAAGGAATAGTTTCTCGTTTAATTGACTACCTCGTCTGCATTTTGGAAGGCTTTGGCCTCAATTTTAATCAAAAACTTGAGTTATGTTAGCTCATTTTTTTTAATTCTTATAATAAAAAATATAACAAAAATAATCGGACTTAATTCTTTGTCTCTTTTTTTTTGGTTTTAAAAGTAAACAATAAAATAAAAAATGAAATAATAAAAGTGAAATAATAAATAAATTTTTGTTTTAGTAAGATAATTATACTCGTATGGGAAAAAAACATTTTTTTAGCATAAGTCACATTCTTCAATTCTTTGCTTGGCAGAAACTGATTTTCGGCTTTTTGAACATAATGCCTTACTTATTCTTCTTTTAGCGAACGTACAAAAGCCACAAGTCTTCCTTTTTCTGTCTGACTCATTTGACGAAAATCTTTGTCCTTCGAGCGCAGTTTTTAGATGAGGAAACAAAAAGAAGTCGCTTGGGGCTGTTGATCGGTTGAGTAAGGTGGATCGTCAAGCAGTCGAAACCGTAATTCGTGGATTTTCGCCATGGCACCCGCCGAGGTGTGAGACGGGGCTTTGTCTTGGCGAAACAGGATTTTATTGTCCTGCAAATGTGGCCGTTTTTCGCAATTTCTGCCTTCAGATTGTAAAGTAATGATACGTCGTGTGCTCCTGTAATGTTTTTTCCTTTTTGATAACTCCATGACTATCCCATAACGACAATCGCCATCACTTTCACAGCCGAAAACACAGTTTTCACTTTTTTTTTGGAGCAGGTTCCCCACAACATTGACTGTATTTTTCCTTCGGGCGTATAATGATGTACACAAGATTCATCTGAAGTTATAAATGGGCGCCAAAACTCGGATCTGTTGCGCCAACGGAACCAAAGAAATATTCACAAGGATCAAACACCAATTTGCTCAATGCTCTATTAGGAACAAAAATACCTTTCACTTAAATAGTTTTTCTCAAAGCAATCTGCCTTGAAAAATCATTTATATCAGTCTTAGACAAAAGTTTGCCCCAAAAACAAAGGCGCAAGTCCTTTACGAGTTAAACATAAATGTGCATGTCCGTCCTGACACTGCAATCAATCACCCCTTAATAAATTTAAAATCCAAAAACTTACATCCACTAGCGCAAACACACATTGAAAATCACCCTCAAACGCCATTTAATATGCAGTATACGGGTACTCTCGATAAGGACAATAGAAAAATAAGTGCTACCCTCGACTCGAATATCCCGAACTATCAACCTCAACAACATAGAAAATGTCAATTGCATAAACCCTTCTGTGCATGCACCTTTTGCTCTCCATATGCTAGCCTTAAATATTGTTCAGCCAACATAAGGCAAGTCATAAGGACTTGTACGTGAATTTCCACAAACCCCGTGCCTTGAGTACAGAATATTCAAAGTAAACGAGGATAATGCGGGCACCGCACTTTAATTGTAAGGAGCATTATCAAACGACAACGTCGGCGTCGGTCGATGGAGAAGCACACAGGAAAAAGCAAAATGCTCCGTTCTAGCTCCTTCCATTGCAAGAGTTATTGGGGTCGGAAAGGCGCCAAAGACGTAGGACCTTCCACATGTACGATGCACTTCGCTTAGACTCGGTCCTCTGGTGTACCTTCGTGCAGACACACAGTATGTTGGTTGGTTCGATCCAAGTAAGTAATGTCCTCCTTCCAGGATCGAGGATAACCTCGTCCCCAAAACCAATGGATTTGTATGTGTAAGTAAAAGTTGCCTCCTTTTTTGTCGTCGTCGAGCTTTAGCTTAACCTCCTTCGACGCCGAGGTGGTAATCGTTTCTTTCTTCTGCTTTTTTTTTATCTCTCCCTCTGCTGCTTGACTTTGTCGTCGAAGGATTCCCCATGGCGGCGGCATTTAAGTCCCAAAAGAACCGAATTGTGCATTCACAAAAAAAAAATAGGAATGGAAAACAAGGATATCCCTTAACTCTCGTATTCGCGAGTGTGCAAAGGATTGAATTTTAAAATGGAAAAAAATCCTGCTCGCAAGAGATACAAATTAAATAATTCCATAGTGAAATGCGAGAGGCGGTCTTCGCAATAACGGTGGCAGAGGTAACACCGTGGCGAGTACCCACAGCAGGACGATGGGGTGGTGATGTGCAAAAAAACTTAAGTTATGGCTGACAGGATTAATTAAATTTAATTATCTGCTTTCTTCCTTCTTTTTTTTGTTTGTTGTTTGCTGTTGCAATAGTCGAAGGAGTGCAGTAGAACGAAAAACAATTCGAAAGGGCAGCCGTCATCTCGATTGGGTTGGGTTGGACTGCTTGAGCTCTGCCACCCTGTGTGCCTCCAATAGTTGATAATTTGGCGACACAGTGCGGCCAACTTCAGAGCTATGGGTTGGCGTCGTTCCATTTTGTTTGGTAGTTTGTTTTCCAAGGATACTCGTACACAGAGGAAGGTTTACATTTATTGCAGGCGCATTGAGCTTCAGTGTGGTGGGGTAGGTGGCTAGTAGGTGGACTCAAATGACTTCTAAGGGTATTTTTAGATACACGTTACTGGCGTGTGTTATGAGTGGGTATTGTGCACGCTTTCGATGGACTGTCGTTAGTTAGGTGCTCGCAGGACTTCTTAGAAATATAGGGCATCAATATTGCGGAGTTGTGATGGAACCCAAAGAGTTGTTGGTCTGCAGTTTCTCTTGGTCTTACAGTTTCAGTTCAGTTGTACGGCGCAAAGCTACATGAAACTTTTCCTTTTTGGTGTCGCTTTATTGTGCTTCAGTTGCAGACCTGGAGGGTGTGTCCCTTTGTTTTATGATTGCAATTAATAATTTTCGTTTTGCATCCGACTATTTGGCGAGACTTGTGCAAGAGTGAGAATGAGTTGGCAGTGATCGATTAAGTTTGGTTGCTGAATGTGTTCCATTGGAAGTTTGATGAATTTAATTGCAAGTGAAGTTTGTGAAGACTTAAATCAAACTTTCTTAAATCGAGCTATTCAGGGACCTTTTCAATATGAAATCATGCCAGGCTTTCATTTTTTCTTGCTTTTTATTAATTCCATTTTAGAAAGAATCAACATTGAGTCTCTGAGTGCGCAAATTAACGCCAAAAATATTTTTTTTTCATGTCAGTTTATGCATTGCCCACGTTTTTGTATTTTTCTGTTTCTGGGTTCGAACAAATTTCAAAGCGAAAACAAAAGACTACAGACCTTGGACAATGGATTTCTCTAAGATCTGAATATCTATGAAAATGTGGCACGAAGCTACAGGGTCATAATGACTAGGACAATTTATCCTTGATTTTTGCCAATGGATTATAAAATTCGATGGTGCGATAGCAATGACTACAATGAATCGATGAATGGTTCTTATCAGAAAGAAACTATTGGATCATTCGGCCACTTTTTCGGATCAGGGTAATAAAAAAGGTTTACTTTTCAGCATCGTCAGTAAGCACAAGTAAATGGAGTGGAAACTTTGATTCAAATGGGACTTCATTTGCTATAGTCGATGATCATAATGCAATCCTCTGATAGGATCTTTTACTTCCATTAGCGTCTATCTTCACGTCAAAAGCAAATGTCTCACAAACATCTCAAAATTATGTGGATCTTTGGCCACATTGGAACTGAACGAAATGGAGGTGCAGAAACTGCAGCAAAATCTGCTATACGCGAACCCTAATTCACGTAAACAGTCTTAAAGACATAAAATAAACCTATTCCTTGAGAATTCAAAACATCAATGAAAAAACGCTTGGGTAGCCAAAAATTTAATCCAAATGCCAAGAAATCGTTGTACTTAAATGATGCTTCCATTGCAAAGTTAGGAGTCTATATAAGATTGCGATTGGGCCATATTAGTTTAGCACACTAACATCTTTTATAGAAGGAAGCTCCAACACTTTGCCACTTTAAGATCTGAGGAAAAACCTTACTGTGCTTCACCTTCAACTCTGAAAAGTTAACTCTACCTGCAAGAACATTTCAAACCACAATCTTTCCCACCTTCTCACCATAGTCAACACCAAACATATAAATCTTGTTTACATTCTTATTTTAAAACTCCAATTGGAAAACTTTATTTAAAATATTTCAAAAATTTTAGCATCGGCTTTAGGTACAATCAAAACGTTTACGAATGGAACTCCACTTCGTTCATATGGCCACCGCGGACACGTGTGCAGCGGTCGATCCGTTGGGCCCAACTTTCGATTACTTGGCCACACTTTTCGGCCGAAACGTACGCTATTTCGCGTTCAATACTCGCTGTGAGCTCTTCCAACGTCGTTGGCTTGTTTGCAAAAGCCACTGAGTTAACGTTGCCCTAAAGAAAATAATCTAGAGGCGTTAAATCGTACGAATGAGGCGGGGCCAATCGACTGGCCCATTTCTTGAGATAACACGCTCATCAAACATACTCTTAAATTAATCGATTGTGTGGCTTGTGGCACTATCCTGCTGAAACCACATACCGTCCAAGTCCAGCGCAACGACATTTACATTCACAGTAACGCAACGATCGTTATCGATGGCCTAATAATACCGACGGTGGATGAAGTGGAAATGTGGATTTTCACCCGACCATTAACGCATATTTTGCTTATTGACGAACCCATTGAGCCAAAAATGAGCTTCGTCACGATCAAATTCATTATCTTGGCGCTTCTCGGCTTCAATTCTTGAGTCAGCTTGATCTTGTCTGGGTGTAAACCAAGATCCTTACCCAAAATACGACATAATGCTGTACTGCTTCGAGTTGGTTAACTTTTATCTTTTTCGGGCGGCAAGTGACAGATAGGGAAATTTGCGGCTGTAAACATGCGTGTATATTTTTTTTTTGACCACATGAATGTAAGTATGACAAACGAAAAATGGAAGACGACGAAGTGGAATCTGTAAAAAATAAGGAAATGTTGTGGAATTTGTGCCATCCATAGTATAAAAATATAAAAAAGGCACAAGTGGCAGACAATTTCAAATAGCTGAGTTTGAAGTGACACTAAGTTGACAAGCCGCGCAGTACCATTGTGGGCGAATTTTGTTAGTGCTGCTCCGCGACGTTTGACAGCACCTATGCGGCTGCTTCACTTTAGCTGCTAACATAGTGTTCGGGCAGTTAACGCTCTTAAAGTTGCGGTCACCGGCTCCGAATTTGGGTTGAAAATTTTTATAATTTGCAGACGTTGCTTGTTCGTGAATTTTATCATGATGAAAATGTTGAGCTTACTGACTTAACTGACAATGACAGTTTGATGATAAAAGCAAGGGTGCGTTCACAAATTAAGTTCAAAGTTGTCAAGTATCTAACCTCCTTTTGTTTTGATACTAGCCGAAAACCATGGCTTTAAATTTAATTTAATTTTAAATAAGCGCGTGTTTGTGCTGTATTTAATTTTCAAATTTTCTTTATCATATGTGGAATATTTCAAAAATATTTTTAAGACATTTAGCGGTCCTGAAAAACTTAAGAACTTGAAAGCAATCGCAATAGAATTGCAAATTTGAAAGTACAGCGGATTGCTCAAGACCGATAAAAGACTTAAGAAGAAGTTGCAAAACTAAGAGCTGCCGAAACTTCAGCACGAAATGCTTTAGAACTTAAGAGTTACCGCAATTGAATTGCAAATATCAGAGCAATGCAAAGGGCACATGGATTTACTTCAAAACTCGAAGATTCCAACAAAATCAGACTACATGACACCTTTTGTGGATTTCGAAATAAAGCACAAAACAACTGTCCCCACAAGAGCTGAGTGGGATGAAGATAAGGTATGCAACTTGAATGCCCTGGAAATATACACTGACGGTTCCAATTCGAAGGAAGGTACAGGATCCGGTGTATACGCGAGGGTTCCTGAGTTGTCTCCCGGACCACTGCAGTGTTTTCCAGGCAGAAATAGCAGCTACTCAAGAGGCAGTCCTCCGGCTATCAATGACCCCGGCAGACGGTAGTTCTCTCGTTATTTACATAAATAGTCAGGCAGCTATAAAGGCTCTGGAAACACCATTAATCAACTCAAAGATGATAGAACTCTGCCGCCTATTTCTTAGGGTAATAACGGACAAATGTAACCTTACCCCATGCCTCGGTATAAGGGTATTCCGGGCAACTACCATTGGCACACAATCAAGAGACATCTCACCCTCCATTGAGAGCAGTAAAAGGTTTGATACTGGAAAACTCCAAAAAAAATCACCAATCGAAGATGGGCGGAATTGGACACCTGCAGAGCTTCAAAAGCTATGTGGCCTGCACTAGATCCAGCGAAAACTTAGACTTCAATGAATTCAAGAAGGACTTGTATTTGTGCCCTTTTGATTGCTTCACTTACTTTCACATTTAATTAAGGTATCATAACGTCTGCTTCGTCAGATCATATTTTATTAATATAAATAGATTTCTACTCAAAGACAAACATAATTAAATGCAAAATTTTTCAAATCGACCAAAGGCACAAAACGTTGAATTTTACTATGCAAGGATATAAGTAGAACCTTTTTCGTTATATAAAAGGTGTTTATACCTTCGGCACGAAGTCGAGTCAGTGTGCGGTCTCAATGCATCGTTAATACTGCATCCAGTCGCTTTCTTTTGGAATTCCATTGGGGCTGGGTACCTCTGGAGGCTATGCTTTATAAAGTCGCTTATTTCGTTTTCATATCTACGATGGTTGTCATATTCAAAGTAATTTTCGTTTCAATGATTCAATTTTCGGAAGGTTGGTTGATTAGCTATGGAGCTCTTCTTGAACTCATTAGTATAGAAGACCAGTTTAACGTTTCATTTCATTTCATTTCTTCCTCGGATTTCGGTATGAATTTTTCTGCCGAAGACAAATGCCTATAATCTGTTTACGTAGTTCCTCAAAATTCAATCCGAAGATACCAGCCGTGTGGGGTTGTCTTTTGTAGACCCGCAGGGTTTGATCTAAGCCAAACATTTACTTTTACCTTGCCACAGTTCACGGCGACTAATGTAAGATTAAGCATAGGCTCCAATGATAAAGCGGGTGCAGATCTAATGGATTCTCTTACCAATAAGCAGCCGAATCTTTGAATCTACGTGGTACTTGCCACATTTGACGACGATGCAGAGACGTCCTGTAAACTTTATTGCTTATATCCTGCACTCAACGCCAACTTTGAAGTAGGACCTCTTAAAAGTAAGGGTTAAGGAAGGATTGGATAGCCGAAGTTTTCCACTATCAATGTTTGTATGAGCACTCCGTTTTTGTTTAGAGTTACGTACCCAAATAGTGCCAACGAGACTCTACTGCTAAGGCTCCACGATCCGTCCATCCGTGTGTTCGTCTCTCACAGAGCAGCATCGTCTGAGCCTTGAAAGGTGGCTCTGGAATTGTCACAAAACAATAGAAAGATTATTTTCAACAAGTAAAGTAGTTTCAAATATTGTAGGGCGGTACGGAACCCTTCGCGTGCGTGTCTGAATTGCACTGAATTGTTCCTTTATTTATAACTTGTTCGCCCACATGGGATTATAAATATCCTTATTACGCATTGCCCACCTTCTTCGATAGAAAATATCAATTGCCCCATGAAAGGGGTTTTTAAAGAGAATTTGATATCAAGTTTCTTGCATTCCTTAAAAGCTTTATCATGGTTGTCAGCAGTGAGTGGTAAGGGAAAGTGGCAGTCACGAAGAAAATATAAAAATGGGGATTTGCAGTCACGTTCCACACCCGAAATGTTCCGTTTCTATTCCATTTTGTCTTTATATTTCGTGGAGTGTGGAGTAGTGAGGTTGGCGGATGAACATCATAATTGGTTCGGTTGTGAGGTGAGGATCAGGAGTTAAAATGTGTACTCGGACGGGAGAAGAAAAAAATGCTCCATTTCACTCATTCCAGCACTATTCTTTATGAAAGAAGTGCAGCAGTAAGACACTACATGAATGCTCACTTCTTACTCAGAAGTAATCGTCTAAACAGGGTCTAGGAGAAGTGTCAATCGTACGCGGGAAGTATAGCCGACAAAATCAGTATATAACCCTCGGGCTCTATGCGACGTTGCACTGTCGAATTGAAAAAAGATGGTGTCCTTATACATTTTTGAATTTAAGAATTTTCTGTTTTCCAATTTTACTAACATCGTAGATCCAGACTACCCCCAAGTTCTTCTACAAATCACGTGCAATCACAAAAATTTAAAAATTTAAAAATTTGTCTACCTCTAAAGGGCATAAATGATAAGCAAACATTTTCTATCCCCTCAAAGACATAGAATTCCAGCAATCCCTCCTTACATCAACACCTACGTTAAGATATCAAATCTTAACCTTTTACATGTTCTTCTTGCAAACATTGTGCAAGTATGCCACTCTTAATGCTGTCATGCAAACGTTACGGAATCCCTCAAGGGTCCATCACATGAGCTTCTGCTGGTGATAAGTTTAAAAAGAATTGCCTCTATCTAAAAGTTGATTCTACCTTAGAACTTGCAAGGAGTCCTCCCACTCTCACATGTACTATATTAAACATTTCGTCATCATGGCCGACGTCATATCAAATTCATTTCGTATCATTTGAAAGTATGAAAACCATGATGCAGAACTGACGTACAAGAAGAGGAGGACGACCGCTCCGGAGTACATAAACTTCCGTTTCGGTAGCAAAAAAAAAAAAACAACGAATATTTCCTGCATGTTTAACGAAGCTTCGTCGGGTCGGTTCATTCATTTACCGCTGCCGCCGCGCCGTCCTACTTTCATTTGGTCCTTCGGTCCGACGCTTTTTGCTTACACTCTTGCTGTCGGATGAGAAGGACGAAAAAAGAGTCAAACATCGTCTCTGTGTAAAACTAAAAGTTGTAAAAAAAAGGACGACAACTAAAGTAAAATGCCTGCCAGTGATGTTGCATTATGCATGCGACCGACGACGGCTACAGGAGGCCTTCGAATCTACACACAAAGGTTTTATTTTTTTACCAAAAAACTAACCATTCCCCTCGTACTCGTAACTGGATAGAAGGAAAGAGACGACGAAAAAGAAAAACACTTTAACAGCTTCCGAATTGTACATCCTGTGAAAGAAATAGTTTTTTTTTTTGTTTGCCCCGTCTCCTTCGTGCAAGCAGCGAGGTTCATTTTAAATGATCCATCCGTTTACCCCGGCAACAGGACCACAAAAACTTCGTTCGACCTCCTTAAGAATGTCATTATGTCGTTGCATTTATTCAGGGCACCATATTATTCTAACAAACGAAATTTCCAAGCGGATTCAGCGAATCTGCTGTGGATCTGCGGATCTTAGAGCAGCAATCCGCTTTGCATCTTACCATTGTCAACGGGTATGGAGGGCGTATGATGCGGCACAAAGAAGGACCATGGAGTTACAACCGATTTTTCTTATGTTATCCTTTATTTATGACAACATGCGGCTTATTGTTATTTTCCAATCTGCATGTATGTCAAGCGGATGTGTGTGTGTTTGATACCCGGATTTATTCTCATATGGAAGGTTATGGAAGGCTTTGTTATCCTTAAGATGCTGCTTTAGCATCATCGTCATCGTCATTCCCCATTATTCGGCATATTGCGGCTGTTGTTGCATTTGCTACTGCCACTTCTTCTTGATAGTAATATCCTTCTTTGTAGACTCTATCGAGTCCTCCTTCAGCTTTTGTTTGTGTCGCTTTTTCTCGCAAAAGGACCACCCACTTGGCACTGTGTGCGTAGTTAGATTTGCATTTATGCATGGAATTGTCAGATGACAGGAGCATTGAAATATAAATAATGACATGGGAGAAGGATTTGAAAAAAAAAATGTGCCGACTCGGTGAGAAGGAATGACAAACAGGATGTGTGCTTTGACGATTATTCCAATAATCGTCAATGCAATACGAGTAAAACATTTCTTGCTTGCTTTCCTTTGGAAGTTTCGCAGGTGCAGCGAAATTGCTGCAAGTTGCACTTGTGAGTGCAAAACGGATCCGGATTAGCATTTATATAGAAGTTGTCTTTCAATCGTATATAAATGCTTAGCAATGACTATTTAATAAGGCCTTTGAGTATTTTTCTTTTCATGAGAACAGGATGCTTCCTCAAGTTACCATAGGAATCTTACCTAATTAATGACAACAAAAAAATCCGTAAAATTGATTTATCTGCGCTGTAGTCACATGTTATCTGTTTGTTCTAAAAAGCATGAAACAGTCTGAGTCGCCGAAAATTCCTAGAGCAGAATCTGGCATTAGGGTCTGTTTTCGAAAATTCATGCACTAGGTTTCAAGGAATCACTTATTCGATGCATTAGAAACCACGCTTCGGATCTGTAATCCACCAAATAAATGCTGGTGTCCCACAGGGTTCCGTTTGCTCCCCGACTCTATTTTTAATCTTCATAAATGATCACCTTTCATTTCATTCATTCAATCGCTGATGAAGCTGAACAAAAAATACATTACTCCATATCTAGCTCCAAAGTTAACATCCTCTCCAAACGAAGGGGAAAGTTCTCTTAAACCCATCGTAGCTTGCTTGACGGAGTTCGAAATCGAGTGATAAAACTCATGCTACGAAGTCAATCGACTCCCTTTATCACCGACATAATGTCTTCTGCCTCTCCATATGTTATCGTTTATTGGCAAAAAAAATAATGCTCAAGCGTATAAGCCAGCGGCATTCTTCCCCCCATATATTTTTAAAAGATTTATTATTAATGTTAACATTTTTGCAATTCAAAAGGTGTGAATATTTATTAAAGATAATTAACATATTATTAAATGGAGAAAACCGTTCATAGTTCGTACGATGGTGAGATACTGAGATTGCATTTGGTATGTATCTAAAAAATCTTTGCGGTACATTGAAATTGAGACGAGACAAGAGGTACATAGAATCAATGTTGCGATCAATAAGTTTGGTAATGAAAGAGAAACATAGATACGATCGTCTGCTTTCAAGGTTAGGCAAATCTATTAGATTAAGTCTGCTTGTATAAGGTGGGAGGTTATAAGGGTCTTGCCATCCCAGTCCCCTCAAGGCAAATCTCAAAAATCTCTCTTGAACTTTCACACTTGACAAGCGTATTCAAGGATCGGACCGACGAAAGTCATGAACAACTGTTTAACAACATAAGGATCATTAAATTAGATTCTCTTTTTATCCAACCAAGCATTGAAAGAAAAATTATGTTGATATGTTGCTTAAACTCGAGTTTTTAATCCAACACAACCCCTAAGAAAGAAATATTATCAACATTGCACATTGTCGAGCCATTTAAATTGTATGCGAAAGAAATCGGCGAGTTTTTTCGTATAAAATTAATGACATTACATTTGTTGACATTCAAAAATAAACAATTATTGGAACACCACACATAAAACGCATCAAGATCACGCTGTAGATCATGACAGTCTCCAATGTTATGTATCTTCTTAAAGATAGTTACATCATCAGCATAAATAAGACATTGTGAACTCTTTAAAATAGAAACTAAATCATTTATAAACAAAACAAACAACAACGGACCTAAGTGGCTGCCTTGTGGTACCCCAGAGTTGACAGTGAAATACTTCGAGGAACAACCATTAAAAATAACAGAATAAGATCTACTTGATAAATACGATTCAAGCCAAATTAAGAACTTTGTGCTGAAGCCAATTTTGTTTAACTTTAAAAGTAAGATGCGGTGGGAAAGCTTATCAAAAGCTTTACTAAAATCAGTGAGTACACAATCTGTTTGATTTTTAAACTTAAATGAGTCGACGCAGGATTGTGTGAGTTCCAGTAAAAGAGTTGTTGTAGATCGGCCTTTAAAAAACCCATGTTGATTAGGGACAATTATAGATTAAACATAAAAATACAATGATTCACATAGAACAGATTCAAACAATTTAGGTATTGCCGATAACCTCGCGATCGGACGATAATTTTGGATGTCATCTTTTCGACCCTTTTTAAATAGAGGAATTATAAACGACTTCTTCCACGCAACAGGAAATATACCATCAGACAAAGATTGATTGAACAAAACATAAAGGGGAGTTGACAGATAATCAGCATATTTTCTTAAAACAATAGATGGAACACCATCTGGACCTGATGCTATGTTGTCATCAAGGTTGGATAAATATGTCGTAATGGTGTCAGTATTTATATTAAAATTTATGTTGGTCAAGTGGTTGAAAGATTTCAAGTGACCAAGTAGTTGGTCATTTTGGTCAAGATGGTTAGAAGATTTCGAATGACCAATAGGTTGGTCATTTTCGTCAAGATTATCACAGCTAGAAATATCACAGTTTGTAAAAGCAGCTTTAAAAAAGTCAGAAAACGGATTAGCTATAACTAGAGGGTTATGACTAGAGTTATCATTATAACTAAGAACAGACGGATAGTATCCACATTCTTTCTTTTTTTGTATAAAATTCCAAAAATGTTTGGGATTAATTTTTAAGTCACTTTGTACCCCCTGAATATAATTTAAGAATTTTAAACTCGATACTCTTAAGAAATTATTTTTGGCATTTAAATAGTTTAAGAGGTCGGTTTCACTATTAGTGTGTTTATATACAGACCACAATTTGTTCCTGCGATTTTTCAGATTTTTTATCTCACCATCGTACCAAGCAGGGTAACGTTTTGAACATTTTTTTGAGGAAATCGGAACGGATTCTAAAAAACAATCAAACAAAGCGTTATAGAAATTAAAAACATTTGAATTTACGTCAGAACAATTAAGAATAATAGACCAGTTTAACAAAGATAAACAAGAATTTAATTTTACAAAATCAGCTTTTCTGAAATTGAATTCAAAATCTCTGGAGCCAAGTGAATCATAAATACTATTATTGTTTAATGAAAATGAGACAATAAGTGATGGATGGTATAGATCCTCAGTCACTAGTGGGTCAAATGATCGGTGCACTGATATATCTGTGTCAATGGAAGTAAATACAAGGTCCAGTATTTTCCCATATGAGTTCATGATGCTGTTCAGCTGTCTCAATCCAAGCGAAGTAAAGTTGTCCACAGCTAGGGAATCATTTGCTCTTAAGTTGTCTGTTGGCACCATAGAAAGAGTATCAGGGCAGCTTGTCCAGGAAACATTGGTGAGGTTAAAGTCCCCCAAGCAAACAATCTCGTCTTGCTGGATCTGGTTGGAGTGGTTATTGTATCAGCTGCTGGAATTATTTTTTTCGTAGCTGATTGCTGTAAAGTCATATCACAGACAGTAAAGTGATGAAACAATCTTCTAAATTTTCAGGTATATCAACAAACGTCGAATAAAATCGTGCGAATCAAGCGAAAGCTCCGCCCACTTATGGAGCAAATGAATCCAAAATATAACTGCGTTTCAAACGACTACATGATCTTTCCATTATTCTCTTAGAGAAGCATAATAAGAGAAGTAATAACCCATTGATAGTAAGCAAATTATAAAAAAATATCAAATGAATTCCATATTTAGTCAAGGAAAATTTAAGGGGTGATTCTTTAGTATGTTCTAAGAAACAATTGTTCGACTGTAAGGGTCTTTCTCCAAAGATGATATCAGTAAACGATGATTTTGAAAACGCTTACTTTAGGATTCCTTGATCCATGTTAACGATTTTTTCTCTGCTAATACTAATGACAATGAATAATGACAAAAGACATTATTTATACCTCTAAAATAACAACTCTAGTTTAAGTAAAAGACCGTAGTCCCGAAGCTTCATTAAAACTGAGACAGCACTTAGCATCAATTAATATTCGCACTGAGGAATCACTCCTTAAATTGTCCTTTTACGGGAAACCCTTTATTATAAAAGACAAAAAACAACTTGAATTAAGAAATCGGTTTTTTTGGAGGTTATGGAGACATAAGTTTCTTATTTAAAAAAAAAAATGTAAAAATCATAATCGATACCATTACTAGCACACATGCGATCAGTTTTTGTCGGGACGGTTGACATTAACCCGGGATTTTTAAAGCCGCAGAAAAATGTTGCTCATTCACTTCAAGTCACCCCTTCTTGAAATGAGGCATTTCGGGAAGTGTTCCATCAAAGCAGGCATAAATACTCTTGAAGTGTGAACCGTCCTTCACCAAATATGCCCCTAATTCATCAACTCTATTCAATTGTTACTGCGACGTTATTTTCTTTAAGAAAACACAGCAAAAATTATCATCCTTTAGAATGTTTTCGAAAACTGCCCACGTAGCGTTCGCAGAGTTTCTGCCGAAGCAGTAAATCTCATAATAGAAAGTCGCCGTGAAAGTCCAACATCAAACTCGGATTTGTGCGCAGAATGCCGTCTGGATTGCAGGATTGAAGCTAACATAGCGTCATGAGTCTTGTCACACTCACAGTAGTCAAGAGGATGTGAATCAATTCATGGAAAAGCTCCCTTCTGCGTTGCTTGTTTGCTGGTAGAAAATTGTCCAAGGAGAGACTTAATATTTTGTTTTGTGTGAGCATGACATGGCAGAATACGAATAAGAATTGCTAGTGATCGTAAAAGTGGCGTTCTCGAACATTCAAGCATGTTGCTAACTTATCAGAAACTTGAAAATCAAACAAAAGCGCTTGGTTGACATGTAATATTATGTCGGAATGTTTGAAAAATGGGTATTCAAAATAGACAATTGTTTTGCTTTTAAATAATGCCGCATCCCATCCTTGAAAATTAATCCTCGTAAATGTGAAGATAATTTTTTTGCCACTGAACTACATCAGTTTGCCAACCCTTGGACCAAGGGATCATACAGAATTACAAATTTCACTATCGAGATTTAGTTTTAAGGCCCAACTTAAGTTGGAAGTGTTAAATCTGCACCAGAGCTTCCAAAAACCATTGATGTCATAGAGCATTGTAGTTCACAAGGATATCATGGAACAAAGTGACTTCAGTAACCATTAAGAATTGTCCTACCGAGTTTGAACCTGAAAATGATTCACTAGTGTCAACAATTTCAAATTTATTGAGCGGTAAAATCGAGTTGAATCCTATAACTGGTCAGAATTTATAGCCATCGACAAAAATATTCAAACGGAATACCACAATATTGAGATTCGAAGGGAGGAGCTATAAGGCGAAAACGATAACGAAAGTTACAGCAGTTAATCAAAAGATGAAATTCCACATGCAAAAAATAAGTTTTCTCTCTTATAACCGAACATCTCCGATAACCGGACAAAAGGAATGTAACCGTGTATGTCCGCTTATGGGAGCTTTGTCAATAAATTCTCGAAGTCCACTGCTGCAACATAAAGGCGCAAATGTAAAAACAAATTTAAGATGCACTAGAAAATAATGTATTTGATGAAAGGAAGCGAAAGTTGAAAAAAAAAAAGAAATTTTTAAGACGTCAACCTTGGGGTCTCTTATTTTTCCAAAAATGCAGGTCAAAAAACATTCCCATCCGTGGTCCATTAGTGCAAGGAAAAACCAAACAATAAGCGGATGAACTACAAATTGAAGACTTTCATACTAATAATTGGTATTTCGAGCGTTATCGAGAGTACTAATTTTGATCATCAGACTGCAACCAATTGGAAAAACAACCTGCCTCAAATTTCAAAGGGCTTTTTACCACAAGTCCAATTTATCGCAAATGTACTATATTACAGCCAGCGTCCAACAAAAAGTCTTGTTGCGAACGGCGAAAATTGCAAAGGCGCAAAGACGGCAAAAGAAAGGCTTAGTGTTCTTTTTGCCTTTAGTGCTACAGGTGAAAAATGAGAGCTCCTCATTTTTGGAAATTTTGTCTTGTCGAAAGTTTTTCACAACCACCATTGGGATGACAAGAGCTATCTTCAACGATTGGGTTTGCTCCATTAATAGGCAAATGAAACTGCAAAAAAGGTGAGCCTTCCTCCTCGTGGATAATGCAACAACTCATTCTACTCCGTTCTATATATTCTTATATAATTTTTAAGGGGGTATTCTAGTCTAGAAATTTAAAAAAATCGATTTTTTTAAATGTAAGTCTACAATATCATTTCATGAATTAGACTGAGAAAAACTTTACGCGAAACTTTAAACGCGTTTTTCTCGAAACTGGACCGATTTACCTGAAATTTTTAGAGAGTCTTCTTTATAAACTTGTCTATGTCTGCAATTATTCTATTACTTTTTGTTTAAATTCGAAACACTCAAAAGAGGTGGTACAAAAATTGTTTTTTTTAAGACAGTTGCCATTTAGTGAAAAAAAATCTTTCCAACTTTTCCGTAATTCCAGACATTGCGACATTATTCTAGATAAAACATTTGTTTTTTGGTTTCAGAGGGTTGAAATCGTGGGTATGGTTACGCGCCAATTTTTTGAGACCTCCACTTCATCAACTGCTAATTTTTGAAATTTTCACATTTTTTTATTTTTTGATTTTTTTCTGTATTCTTGTGATGTTAATAAATAACTTCCAAAAAAATGGATACTAAAAATATTAATTGCCTTTTTTATGACACTTCAAAAATTACATGAAATGCATGCCTCTAGACTATAATACCCTCTTAAGTATTTGACGGCAAACCTTACATCGGAAATCCAGCACTAGGACCACAGTTTTATCAAATATGAAATTCCAGATTAAAATCCAAAATGCTCCTATCAGTCTTGGCAAAAATCGATGAGTGCGAGTCAGACAATGCATTTTCAAAATAGGTGAATGTATTGCCATAAGATGGATTGTTTCTACCTAAAACGATGTCGAGGCTTCCACAATAAGAGCATGCTTTAATCGTGCTGGATTTCTGGTTGATGCTTAGCTTACCGAAGGTCTTCGCAATAGCAAGCCAACCTGAAAATATAGGAGCAGAGTTGGTGCCGGAAGTTCAGGTTATAAAAGCAAATGTTGACTACCAGCCCGTTTCCACCGGTAATCCTTAAATTAAATAAAATCAAATTCTTTAATAAGTCTCACGTGGTAAATCAAAAATCCTCAAACAAAAACTTTGAATAAATATTTTCAAACTGTCTCAAGACATCACTACGATCAAGCCATCATCTTAATGTTTTCATGAATTCCTACAAAATTCTTATCCTTGAACAAAATTTTTCGCTAAAAATAGATTACGTCGGATCAGGTTCAAAATGCTGTTGTTATATAGGACACATACGTAGGCTGCTAGATATATTTCTGGCCTAATAATGAAAATGCGAATATTTATCATTAAAAGTGGTTTTATTGTTTTTCAAAGTATTCTCCAGCGTGATTTACACGCGCTCAAACCAATTGTCGAAACACTTTTTCCACTCCGACTGAGACACCTCCAAAACATGGTTTTTGAACGCTTCAACAGCATGTTCTGGCGACGAAAATCGTTGACCACGCATTTTTTTCTTGATGTGCGGGAATAAAAAGAAGTCATTGGGTGCCAAGTGAGGGCTGTACGGCGGATGACACATCATTTCGACGTTTTGACCGGTCAAAAAGAAGCTGTGTTAAGCCGATGTGTGAGAGCTCGCATTGTCATGGTGAACAATGATTCGTCCTCATTTTGTTCGTTTTTCGAACTCCTCCGAAGACTTCAGGCAAACAAATTGTGGTGTACCACTCAGACCGTCCTATGTTGCTCAAGCGGAACAGTCTCCACATGACCAGTTTTGCCGAAGAAACAGGCGACTATTTGCTTCGAAGTGCTTCTTCCATGAACAACTTTTTTTGGATTTGGCTCGTCTTCGAAGACCGTCAGGGTCGATTGTTGTTTTGTTCCGGGCTCGTACGTATAGATCCATGATTCGTCACCTGTGACAATCTTATAAACATCTTTTGAAGCTCCGCGATCGTATTTTTGTAACATTTCTTTGCACCAATCGACACGAGCCTTTTTTTGAGCGATTGTCAAATTGTGAGGGATCCAACGAGAACAAACCTTTTTAACGGCCTGATGTTCATGCAATATCGAATATATGCTGGTGGGAGAAATGCCCAGGGATGCCTCTATCTCACGTTATGTCACATGACGATCTTGCATTATCAGTTCACGCACGGTATCAATGTTCTCTTTCACAACGGCCGTTTTTGGACGACCTTCACGGAATTCGTCTTTGAGTGAGCATCGGCCATGACTGAATTCATTAAACTAGATTTTCACTGTGCTATAGGATGGTGCTTTATCGCCATACAAAGATTTAAGTTCATCAATGCACTCTTGTCGTGATAATCCATGTCGAAAGTTGTGAAAAATTATCGCACGGAAGTGTTCACTAGTTAATTCCATTTTTTTTGCCGAGATGAATTTTTCAAGTCTCTGTAAATAAAACAATTCACGATTAAATGACAACACGTTCTGAGTGATGTTATGCTAAAAAATGTCAAACTTTCCAATGAAAATGTCAGATTGCTCCTGACAACACTTAGTGTTGCCTAGGCCAGAAATATATCTAGCAGCCTACGTAAAGGGCCTTTTTTGAGTCCTTTCATATACGCAAAACTTTATGCCACATCCAACAAAAAAAAAATAATTCTATTCATGCAATTAAAGTGGCATTACTCTACTGTCAAAATATGGCATTACAATGACTCATTCCTCTGGCATTATCGATCTCCTAAAAACTGATTACAAAATACTTTTGCGAGCAGAATTTAGATGCTGTCCATGAACAAGAAACAAACAAACATGAATATATTTTATTCTTCTGTGCAAACCTTTCAATGATAAGTTCAAGTCTCTTGTTGTTAATTATTTTATTTCACAAAAAAGGGCTTTAATCCAAATGCCTAAAAACAAAGTTAAAATGCTATTAACCAGTCATCAGATGAAGCCCATAAACGCCATATTTGATTCTAATTCCAAAATAACTGCGCCTATGACATATTCTGTCGACCGTCTGTCAGAGAAACTTAAAAGCCATTTATCATTGCCTAATTGTGTCCAGGCTACCCATCACATCCTTGTCCAACACTCTATTATTACTTGCTCCGAACCCGGAGCACCGACACTTACGACACACATCACTCCAAATCAAAGTGAATCATAACTTCCTAGGTCCTCGTCGTCGTCGGTCGGTCGGTGTTTCACACTCTTAGAGCGTTCTTTGGCACGGCTCGGCTCCCCAAATGTAAAGTGTGTACGAAATGGAGTTATTATTACCATGCTGCGGCTTCTGAGGACGCGCCGGGGGTAAGGTTCCCTCAAGTGGGAGCACACCAGAACTTTCACAGCCCTAAAGTGAACGTGTGTGTATGTAGGAGTCCTTAAGGCATTATTTACGAAGACTGACTATACTCGTCTGTCAACTCAGGCGACAGGCATTAAGTGTCTCTACTCCTTTGGGTGGGAATTGTGATTTTCAGATTGAATCCGTTACAATGGTTGGATTTTGTTTTTTTTTTTTTTTTGCTTTCGTTTTGTCCTCTTTATCCTTGTGTTGACTTGAATTCCGCCTACGATGTTGGAAATGCAAAAGTATCACGCACACCCTCTAAAGAGGGAATCCTCATGTTCTAAATCATCCTGTATGGAACACATCCTTGTTGAAAAAAAAAAAATAATAATCGGTTTAAATATATTTTTGAAAACTTTAAAATTTTGAACACCGTCAGGACTATTACCAACTGAGGTTAGACGACACTAGACTGGTTTGGGAATTGTTTGTGGCTAGACTTTGTCAGCTACCTACTGCCTGGTTTTTGAATTTTAATACGTGTGTTATCGGTTTCAAAAGGCAAACAAATTTGCACCTGTTCTCTCTGTGGGGATATCCTTAAAAATGTGACCAACACATCTAGTTAAAGGTGATGTACACACATGTGTCTTAAATCTTTGTTACAACATGGCCAGGATGAAGGAAAGAAGTTCTTACCTACATACTGCTACTTGAGGTACTGACGATGGCAGACGGAAATAGTATCAGTAGCCACTTGTAAATGTACACATATGCTCGGTTTTTGTCCTTAACTTCTGCTGCAAGGAGGCAATAAGAATGTGTGTAAAAGTGTACATGAATGGTATGAATATCAGAAAGTAGGTTAAATTAGAAAGGCAGCTTGGTTAGAAGAACAAGTTGACTCCTTGCTGGCTGCCGCATACAGATGACATAATTTACACAGCAAACGTGGCTGATAGAAGAAGGACTTTAGAAGTCATTAAATTAAGAGTTGATTTGTCAAAGCGAAATGCTAGCTTCTAGTGCTGCCTCAGAGGCTCACAAAACTGTTTAACTAAACTTGGTTTTGTTTATTAATATTCTCACAGCAGTTGGAAAAGATAAATAAAGCCAAGTAGTTTTGTAATGGAAACATCTCTACTCGTATCTGACTGCATTTCATCACCAAAATAGAAATCTGGAGAATTTGGAATTTCTTATGAACTCAACTACAAATTCAAATATGCCAAAAGTGATGGCATGTATGAGATATCTTGATAGAAGCATGAAATTATTGATCACTCTTCAAAGGCGGATTCCTTTCAAGGATTGCAATGGAATGTAATCAAATATGAGTAATTCCAGTGAACTGAATAAGCCGGATATTTCAGGTAGACCAATGTCAATTCTTGAGTTATTCAATTCTGGGGAATTCGTTATCCTTCTCAAATGACATTGAACTAAATTGTGTGTTGATGGCAAATGGAAAAATAGAGACCAAGCCTTATTCCAGGAAATTGTCAACAACCAAACGAACTGGTTAACTTTTGATTTAGATTAATTATCGAAATTCGATTTCCTGTAAAATTTTAGTTCATTTATCTGAAAAGGACATTTGGTTAGAACGTAAAGCTGCCAGACATAATTTTTCCCTACATCGGGACCACCGGAACCAAAAATTACTACTAATCGGGACCTTAAAAAATAACTTAAAATGTTGCACGCCAAGATTTTTGCAATGTTTATTATTCAGTTTTATTTAATAAAAATAAAAATAAAATTATTTTTATTATTATAACGTTGTAAAAATAAAAAAGTAGTTAAACTACATTTTGCATAGATTTGTCGTTTGAATTTATTTTGGAAATAATTTTTGACTATATGGGTTTTCCAATAAAAACTCGTAAAAAATCCTTACAAACTTAAATCGCAATTAATTTTTATTAAAAGTTTTGCTTCCAATTTTTCAATAGGCAGGCTATTCCTATACTTTCGCCATGCTTGGTTGGTTAGTTAGGGTGAGCTTTGTTAGCTCTTCCATTAGGCCTCTGGTTGGGCCTGTTGGGGGTGATGTTAGAGGGATTATTGTGGAGTGTCTTGATTTGTATGGTCGAGAAATCTTTTTGTTTGTTTTGCGAACTTCATGATCTAACCGATTCCAATTTCTTTGAGATGCGCAAAATCCGGTTTCAGTGCTGACCACAGTATTTTGAACCGCAGTCTCGTTGTTGCTAGGCAGTGGAAGAGGAAGTGCTACAGATCTTCCTCTTCTTTCTCATAGGTTTGGCATGTTGAGGTTTCTGCTAGCCTGAGTCTATGAATGTGGAGGATATGGTTAACGTGCCCTATTACCAGTTACTTATTCGACAGAGTTGAGTTCTTCTTTCGATTTTAAATTTGTACGTTTTTTTTTTGTCTTTGACGTGGCCAAAAAATCATGGACATTCGAATCCAAACGTCGAATTATGCGCCGCCGGTATATCAGAAAAAATGTAACGTTGTTATGAATGTTTATTAATTTTTTGATGTTTCAGAAGTTACCTAGCTTACATTTATATTTTTTCTTAGCAAAATCTAATAATGTTAAAATGAAATACTATAACTTACTTCACTGACCAATTCAACCGACTTAAAGTGAAATCACCTAATACTTCAACGAAATATATTTATTCACTGTTGACTTTAGCTTTTTTTAAGTCAATTCAATTGGCTTTTAAAAATGATTTCTTATAACTAATAAATAGTTATGCATTATGCTTATAAATCGAGCATAAGTGACGGTATTACTAACAGATTAATATTTCGATTATCCGAAAGACCGACATACATTTCAGCAGTCATTGAGTGCGGTTTAACGTAAGAATGGATCGAAAGGGGAAAAGTAACATTTAAAAAGAGAAGTGGATTGTGAAAGTACATTGTCAAGCTTGAGAAAGTGCAATTGGAAAAAACAGTCAAAATTAACCACTCTCGCCCAAACAATGAAATCGTCCTTTGACAACGAGTTGGTATCAAATGGCATTTTTCACCTTAGTACTATTTTTTAAGGCTGTTTGTTTCAAAGCTTAAATGGAAATCATAGTAGGGGACGCGGCTTATGAAATCTACGCATAAAAGATATATTCTGGAAAGACCTAATGGCCTTGGACACTGACAAATTATGGTTGAATTGCATGGTTGACTAGTTATAGAAAACTTAGCCAAATAAGCTAAGCCAGCTTCCGTAAACCGATATGAAAATCAATTTGACTTAGTTGCTACTCTTGACGAAATGGTATTGTCGTACGGCTGTTATTCTAGAGTTTCAAGTACACGTCCCAAATAAACTCCAAAATGGTTTCAAAAGATTATCTCATTTGTTGAACTCTTAAGTCATTATACTGGTTCGAAATTTCGCGGCCTTAACGAATAAAATACTGCAAACCTAGACCGTATGCATGCAAACTGATAAATAAAAGATTCAAAATCATACACAATCTTTACGTTCTTCACCGCTTAGTTCGAGGCAATAAGTCACGAACACCAAATTTACCACAGGGCACTCAAGCCGATCATGGATGAAGAAAGGAAAACGAATCGGAATCTTTTGAAGTGCCCCACGATACAGCATAGCATAGCGAGTTATTTCTCTGTTCTATTTTTTTTTTTTTTTTTCAATTCACTCCTTTTGTAGGGATTTTGACTAGACTTATCAGAAAGACCTGGAGATGAATTCAAAGATTGTGTACGCGCTCAGATTTGTTTTTGGTTTCGACTGCTCCATGGGTGGAGTCGGACTCCATGGGATAAAAAATTTTAAATCGATTTATTTTGCACTCACTCAGTTCGTAGTATTTTTTAAGGAATTAGTTGGTAGTACCGACGACATCGAAATTTGATGGCTGTGGTCAATAACAACAGGGCACTAAACCAAAACTGAAACACTCACAAAATAAGTATCTGATGGGTATTTTGGCATTAATAAAGACGGAACGATATATTGTTTGAACGTGCTCTTAAATTAAATTCGGATTTAGTCATGCATGTAACAATATGACTCAAAAAGAGATTAACACCATACTTTGTTGAAATTTTGTGATTAAAATGCCAAAAGAGATCAGCTTTCAGTCAACCTAATATTTCTTGTTACATAAAGATCTCAATCTGAGAAAAATAGACTACACTGGGTTCAGTTTTCAATGCGGGTAACCGAGTTTCGGGATTTAACTCGGATAACCTCAGAAACATGTTTTTCAATTCATTTCAATCCTGAGTAAAATCAGTGAACAGATATTTTTTGACAAATACTGAAAACGCAAGTTAACTAAGCACTGAAAAACTGTGCTTGCGACTACAAAAAAAAAATCGAGCAAATTATTCTGGACATTATATGGCCATGTTAAAATAAAAAAAACCACCCTTACAGTGTGGATAGTGATTCAATTCTATGATTACTTAAAATTGAATACACTAGTCATTGACTTCAAAAAGATTTAATCCTCTGATGCATGATTTTTTGCTATTTATAAAAAAAATTTCGCTAGAATATTGCTTGGCAAATCAGTTTTGTTCTTCCACAATTTAAAGTTTTCAAATTCAGTGTCAGAAAAATTAAATAATAGTAGCGTTGAATATAGGAATCATCATGCCTGAAGTTTTGTAATGAAGCTTCTTGATTTGTTTTCTATTAATTAGGTTAGGCTGAGGTTGAAAAAAAAACTTTTAAAAATAATAACATAATATAAACAATTCATTTAAAATAAAATTTAATAATTCATGGAACATAATCTGTAAAATAAACTACCTACATAAATGTAATTTGTTTTTTGAATACCTATTTTTGCGATATTTAAAGTACACCTTACGAATGGCAATGAAACAGTTCCGATCCTTATTCATGCATAAAGTTTTTCAACCCTTGAAACATTTGATGAAATTTTTGGACTCTTAACGTCTGGTCATTTGATAAAGGGAAATATCCCATCTGATCCCACTGTATAACAAGCGGTGGTATTTATTCAGTTGATCATCAGTGGAGGGTCTTCCCTTTTCGATATCCACGCATTTAATTTTGTTGAATAAAAACTTGTTGATTTTTCTTTTCAAAATTGCTTCATAAGTCTGCTGTCAGGCTTATTTCTTCACAGCAGAGCCATTTGAATCGTTATTTTTGATTTGGAGCTCCAGCATGACAATCCACTAAGCCAGACTACTATCGCTGGTCAACCACTCCAGTGATTGCGAAGTAAGTTTTATTTATGGTGATAGGACCAGATTCGAAAACCAGTTAAAAGTTTTAGACTAACGCTAGACAAGCGCTTAACAAACTGCGCCAACCGCCATACCTTGATTTGCGCAATGAGGTGTATAATTCAAACATCGCTTTTCCCATATGAGCTGCGTTTGAAGCAAATATGTGTCATCAGTCTATCTATCTATCAGATTTGAGAACAGTTTTGATAATAGGACTTCATTTGTAAAATTCGCTTTAAAATTTTTGAAAATTCACTGCAGGTTTGTTCGACTGAAATGTGAAATGTTCCTTTAGCCACTTAAAAAATTTGGTCTTTTTCCAAGTCCTGAGTTTTTCACCTGATAAACAAAACGAGTTCGTCTATCAATATGATTTGGCGACTAATATACTGCGAATCAGGTGAATGTAAGTAACTGGATGTAAACCGCCCGGCTTAAAAAATCTTCAAACTGGGCATTGCCGGTAATTTCGAATCTTTGATAGATCCTTTCCTTAAATTTCGCACTTTTCTGAAATTGTTGCAGTCATTATGAAAAGCCAACAAATTAGTGAAATCTCAGACGCTACAACACAGAAAATGTTTAGAACGGTGGACGAAAAACTGAGTGTGATAATGAGTTTTTAAAAGCACCCAAAATGTGCGGAACTGTAGTGCGGGGCACTATGTGTTATTGAGACTCACTTATTTTTTTTTTTTGCATTTTTTTTATTCAAATTCCTATTGACTTCTATGCTAGACATAAAAATGCTTAAACTTGCTCTAATAACTATTTACATTTTACTTACTGGCCCTATGTGGGCTAAACCTAATGCTTAACCTATGTCTTTCAACGATCAGAACCAATATTTAATTTTTTTTAAATATGCTAAGATTAACATAACATAACGAACTAATAACGAAGAAAATTTTTATAAAAAAAAACTTGGTATACGAACATTTCTTTTTTTTTTTAACGGACTAAAACTAATTACAGCTAACTTAAAAATAACTTAACCTAAATACATAACAAATATGTAAAATTTTTTTTTTTGTGTTTTTGTGCTGTGCAAAGTTTTTATTATTTTTTTTGTGTTTTTATGTCTGTTTTTTTTTCTTAAAATCTACCCTATCATCTACCTTATCCTATCGTTTAAAACTATGTAAGCCGGCTAGGCATCCAAAAAACAATTTCTTCATAACCATAATGATTTTTCGATAACAAAGAAGACAACTACTATGTATTCTCTTCCTCCTTTAACCACCATAATTGTTGGTGCTATTTATTAACTTCCTCCTTGTCACGGTCTGATACCGCCCTACTGAACCGGAGATTCTCCTCAGAGCTGCGAGCGACTTCTCCATTGTAGGCAAGTCGCCTATCCACACTCTTTCGAGCAACATGGAAGATTAACGGAATTGCATTTCTATCCTGAATCAGGCCGTTAAGGTGAAAATAGTGGAAAGCCTCTGGTGGAGTAAAGCCGTTAAGGCGAACTGTCTCGTGGTACATAAAGTTGGGGTAGTAAGCCCCAGAGATCAGGTTATTGCTTGAGTTCATTGTTCTTGCAACGTGTCTCCGAATGAGTTTAATAATAAAGTTATCCACTCGGATTAGGTTGGCCCCGTTGTACAGGACCTCATTAGAATAGAATTTTTTGTACTGAGATTCTGGAGTTCTATATAAATGGAGACAAGCCCTAAGACATCCTCTCGAAAACTCGAATCTTTTCCATCAAGCTTGCTCCCACGTTGAACCACACGGGACATCGATATGCAAACACAGGCCGAATGAGGGCCGTGCAGCAGATTACCTCTACCCTGGCATCGAGTTGGCTGCTGTGAAACAGTCTCTTTGTCATGGCATAGGCCGCTTTGGCTCTGGCTAGAGCAGCATCTATATGTTTGTTAAAATAGAGATGCTGATCGAGCCAGACCCCAAGATATCCGACTCGCCAGTGGCTGCCCGTTTTGTCCGACGATAGAGAACTTTCGCCAATTCTTTCTGGTATCACAAAAGGCCCCAGACAACGGCGTCTTAAACAAAATGGATTCGCACTTTTGGAAATTGATCTTCAACTTCCAATCGCCGCAATATCGCTTAATCTCATCGAAGTCACGCTGCAAAAGACTTACAATTCCTTCAATCTTTGGTCCTGACCTGTACGCGATCAAGTCAAGAGAGCCTACAAGACCGCTCGTAAAAATAGTGAATAAGATCGGCGAATTAACTACACCCTGTTGCAGACCGTTGTTAATTTTAAAGTTTCCAGCAGAAGTTACATTGCCATTCTTCACAATAAACGTTCTACCGCTAAGCATATTAAAGAGTATGTACAGCAGTGGTTTGCTTATGCCGAGCTGGTCAAGCTTGAAAAAGAGCCCCTGCAACCATACGGTGTCAAAGGCATTTTCCAAGTCGATCAACACGGCACCCGTGCATTGTTTCTTGCCTTTGTTCCATTGGATATCCGATACCAGTTTAGACGCGGCATGTATGCAATCATGCCCCGCTCTGAAACCGAATTGGTTATCCTGAATAAAATTTTTGTCCTCAGCCCACTTTGTCAGGGCTCTATTGATCACCTTTTCAAATACCTTACTGATGTTCGGAAGGAGACTTATTGACCGGAGAATTGCCGGATTGGATGTGCCCTTATTCCGTTTAGGAATTGGTTGTACTACCGCTGTTTTCCAATGAGCTGGATAATGTGCATTATTCAGCAAATTATTAAACATAGTAGTGAATATGTCTACCGCTTCTATAGGGAGTCTAATAACAATGTTTGATATACCGTCAATTCCTACAGATTTCTTACTTCTTAGCGAACCGAAGATAACCAAGAGATCTTCCTTTGATATAAATGGGGGATGTGCCCCATCATCGACGACATTTGGCAGATTATCATCACTGAACATGGTAAAACCAGTGTTCTCCGATCGCCAGTGCTCAATATCATTTTGAAGGTCGGAGTTGTGTACGAGGACGCGATCTTCCAAGATATGGTTCGGGCGACTGCTAATATTCACCTTATACACATCTTGAAAGGTCTCACCAATTACTTCAACTTTCTCTTGAGGATCTTCGATCACAAAAAAGTTGTCGTCTTCGATTGCTTCTACTGGATCTATGCCTGCTGTAAGAAGTATTTGTTCGTTGTTGATAGTTCGGGGGAGCTTAAGACACGGAAGCTCATTTTGGTTTTTATTTCGAAAGAATTTATTAATTTTCGGGAACATACTAGGGTTGCTAGCTTTAACAGCCCGAATTTTTTTATTCCAATGCGAATTAATTGCAGCTCGGTAGTTTTGCTGAATTAATTGCTGTAGGTTTTTAAGCTCAGACTTCAGTGTCCTAACCTCCGAGTTTTGTGGGTCAGTAAAACGTCTGTACAGTAGTTTGAGCCTTGCCAATAGCCTGCTCTTTTGTCGGTGTAGAGTATATGTATGGTATATGTGTAGGTATATGTTAACATTGTCAGTAAGTTCGTACCTAGGAATTATTCTGTCCATAGTTTCGTTAGTGGTCACTGTCATACACAAAAGTTTTTAGACAGTTTATCGTTTGTCGGTCCACGTCAGTTAGTTTTAACCGTTCGTCGAAGAGCATAAGATCCAGATAGGAGCCTGTTCTTGGATAAGACGGGCTATCAGTTGCCTTCAAATCTAACCTGTACTCAATACGAGTGACGCTCTGTATAGAGGTGTGCGGATTGACTGCAGATCGGATCGAGGGAGGACTCGCTTCGTTTTTGTGTGCGAGAAATCCTTATTAAATCCCAAAATACGTTAAAGCCTAAGAGGATTCCGTTGATATTCAAATGATTTCAACAGTGTTCAACAGGAGGCGCCTCATTCATTATCCGGCATTTATCGCGTTCGCATGTGAAATAACGTCGTCCCAACAATTATTGCACTTCACAAAAAATCTATTTTCCTTACTCGAACGCTCTTCAAACACTAATCACAGTTATAATTAAATAAATCTTAGGCAATCAACTTGAAATTGTTTAGCCTAACCCTCGACATCTAGCCGCATTCAGGATAATGCCTGTAATTATCCAATCGCATATTAATTGACACAAGGAATAAAAAAAAACACAGTTCCATTCGACCTACCAATAAACACTGCCACTGCCACAAAAGCAAAATAAAGCCCGCCGCCGCCGCGCCGTTCTCAGCAAACAATGACAGGATAGAAAATCAATGATTATTGCATAATAATAGGGGAGGACATGAGTACAAAAAAAAAAAAATTGCTCTCATAGGCAACATATCCAACAGCCTTTTGTATATTTTGTTATTTTAGTTGAACTCAACCTTTTCCCGCCTTTTTCTTGCTACACACACACACACACTTACACCCAATTACCATTCCCAGCTGAGTTGGGTTCGGTGATTGCTGCTAGCTCTGTTGGTCATGTGCTGGTACTGTCCTGGTTCACCTGTCTTTTACGTTAAGCATTAAGCTTTCAGCACACAAAGTATTTTATTTTGGCCAAGAGAGACGTACACAGAGAGAACTACGGAGAGAGAGAGAGAGCGAGAGAGTGTGAGCGTGTAGAAGCTTTTGAGCGAATTCGCCGCGAAAAAGATATCCTTTGCTGCTGTTCATTCTAAAATGCATTATTTGTTCTCAAATTGTACGAAACAGTTTGGCAAGCACTTTGCTACAACGTTGTATGTATTTTGGCGGTTTCCATAAAGGACCTGCTTCTCGCTCAGCTCCTGCTCCATTCATATACTAGCTTGCTCGGCATTTGACTATCGGGGTTCCACCAGAGTAAGGTAGTAAGTAAAGTACTCGTACACTTGGTTTCACGATGTGGCTGTGTGTTTTTGGCCCGAAACGGGCGAAATGATTTTATATTCCAACGTTCTGATTTTCGTCCTGTCAGTTGTAAACGGATTCTCGTAACAGTGGAACCGGTACAAGTCACACTCGGCTACGTTTATTTTGCTTGCGTTCATTCGTTCGTTTGTCCTGTGAACTGAGTCACAGGCATTCATTTTATTTATTTATTTTATTTTGTCTGTTTCGTGATTTGTGTACCAGCGTTGTACTTATGGTGTGTATAGTGGTTTATCCTTGTATTATTATTTTTTTTTTGTTAAGGAGAACCCTAAAGAACAAAACGCAAATGGAATCTCGCTTGTTTTAATTTATTTCATCGGGAGTGCTTAAAAAACAGAAAAATAAAACCTAAAAACCATTTTCGTGGGAAGCGCTTTATGAATGTCCTTTGAAGCTTTGAAAAAAAAAAGAAATATATATTTTCCTGTTTTTTTATTTGTCGTGTGTGACAAAGAAATATGTTTGTGATGAGCCTTGTCTTCACGCACGATAATTAAGAGCGTGTTTTTTATACTAATTTGTCATTCGCACACTATTACTCTGCTGAGCTGGGTTTGACTTGAATGACAAAGCGAATGTACAACAAAAAGAAAAAGGACACTTAACCACATCGCCTTTGACATTTAAAAAGTTAATTTAAGAAACTTAAATTATTTCTACATGAATACCGATGATGTCCTGCGAGTCATACTCGTTTGCATAATCCTCCTCCAAACAGAGTCATTGCCATGGCATATTCAATCTTTCTTTTTTGTTCGCCTGATTGACCGATTAAATGGATTGAGTTATCCTGGACACTATTCATCTCCTGCACGTTTTCGTCAAGGCATTTAAAATCTACTTTGATGTGAATGTCCTTTTTTTATTCTTAACTCTATCAACAAACAGGAAATCCTCTCCCGCTCGGTTTATTATCGAACACTTTATTCGTTAGATGTTTCACGATAAGGATTTAAGCGCATAGCTCCTGCCTAAGGACCGCGTGCGTGTGTGTACAAGTAAAGGTTGCACTCAACTAAATCCCTACCAATAAACGAAGGGTAGGTGCAAATCTGTTGTAAAAGGATAACTGCTGCCAATTGGGCACGCACACAAGGCCAAGGAAGAAAGTTTTGCAAAAAAATAAAATAAAACGGAATGTTAACATTTAAAGTGCGTTAATCGGTGCTGTTGTTGTTGTTGTGCGATGCTTCATAATTCTTGGAATTTAATTCAACTCAATGGAACGGCAGTTATATTGTGCGGTGAATTGTTTCTGGGGTCGATAAGTTAATAAATATTAATGAGGCATGCCTCTTTCGACTTCGACTCTCGACGTGTGCTTTCGAGAAAATAAAAATAATAATAAAAAAAAAAAATAAAGGAAAACAAAAAAAAAATCAAGTCCTTCAAACGTGGTTTTAATGTTTTTTGTGTTTTTTTTTTCTTTTGCTCGGTAAAAGATGCGTGAGTTTTACGGGGGAATTGTGTGTCGGTTGTGATATTTTTGTTTCACCTGAGTGTTTATGAATATGCAGTTAATTGCGATGAAGGATCACAACAGCTTTTCATGATTAAATTGAAAATTACAAATGAAATAAAAAAATTAAAAAAAAAAAAATGTTTGTGGTCCGCGAGAAATAATAAATATAAAGTTTTATTTGTGTTGCAAAGTTTTTGAAGTAAATTGGCAAAAGGATATTCGAACGACGAGAGGAGTAAACTTAAAATATTTTTATTAAATTTTTTCCAGACTACAGATCATAAGAAGTAATATTTCCAAACACTATTAAAATGTCTACTTGTCACAAGCACTAAATGTTTCATTCAATTTAATATTCTGTATTAAAATCTACTTAGATGTATGTAAGAAAGAATTCGGTCCCATCTAAGGATCAATGTAAATTGAAATAATGTAATAAACAATACTGTTTATATATAATTGCCCGAAAACTAGTATACTTCGACAGTTCTTTTCGTGCATCTTACATAGAAGAAAACTCATTTAAAATGCCTCTAATTTTGTTACAAATTATCGTTCAAAAATATTTTTTGTGCAAAAAATATATTCATTCGAATCTTCGAATGCTTTTTGCTTTCATAAAAACTTTCAAACTTTAAAGATTTTGAACGTTATCCAGTGGATTCAAGTCTGGACTTATTAACGACAGACCTGACACTTCTGTAAAGATTCTATAAATGTAGAAATTTTGGTGCTGAACGAATCCTGCTTGGTTTAAGGGGTATTCTAGTCTAGAGGCGTGAATTTTATGTAATTTTTGAAGTGTAATAAAAAAAATGCAATTACTATTTCAAGTATCCATTTTTTAGTTTGTTATTTATAAGCATAACAAGAATACAGAAAAAAAAATCAAAAAATTAAAAATTTCAGAAATTAGCAGTTGATGAAGTGGGGATCTCAAAAAATTGGCGCTAGCAATTCTATCCTACCAATCTGAAGCCAAAAAAAAAAAAAAAAAGATTATTAATCTAGAATAATGTCGCAATGTCTGAAACTACGGAAAAATTGGAAAGATTATTTTTTCACAAAATGGCGAATGCCTGAAGAAAAACAATTTTCGTACCACTTTTTTTTTATTGTTTCGAATTAAAAAAAAAAGTAATAGAAATTATTAGATGGGGATAGTTCCAGACATAGACAAGCCTATAAAGAAGACTCTAGAAACATTTCAGGTAAATCGGTTCAGTAGAACCTGAGAAATCGTGGGTATTGTTTTGAAAAAGACAGTTTCGAGGAAAACGCCTTTAAAGTTTCGCGTAAAGTTTTTCGCAGTCTAAGTTGAAATGAGATTGTAGACTTACATTTATTCAATCTGCCATTCTTGCTTCATACATCGGACCTTCCTCGACTTCGAAAAAACTATTTTCCGCGTTTCTCTCTTCATATCGAGCAGTTCAGGCCTCCTTTGATGCGTTGGATGCTTGTATCTCGGATTCACCTTGGGTTCTAGTATTACAAAATATACAAAGGACAAAAGGTTTTACTGAGTCTTTTGTTCGATTAGTTCCGGTCGAACCAGTTTGAATGGTCAGAAAATACCGATATCCCCGAATATAATTTGAATTTTGAAAAATCCTCTTGCAGATATATTCTTGAATAGTTGAACTTTGAAAATATAAAGAGAGAAAAAGATATTAAATAGTAAGCGTTAGAATGTCGGGACTAGATGCACATTTTTTTGGACGAAATAAAGAAAGAACTAAGAATGTAACTAAAGCGCTTCAGAGGGTTTATATAATTGACAATTTTTTTTTAAAATAAATTTAAATTAAAAACAAAGAGGTACAGAACCGTCAATACAAATGTCTGTAATGCCATCAGTCAGGCTGGTCACGGGCTTTTAATTAAGTATGTCTGTTCAGAAAACATTTGCGATTGACTTTGCAAAGCCTTGCACCAGTACAACGTTGAGAAATTGTGGATTTAGTTCTCCGAAATTTACGTTCTGTGCACCACTTTATGGACCACTTTGCGGAATCGGCGGAGTTATACGAGGTCTTACTGTGCATACCGAAGAATCCATCGCCTTTGTAGAGCGGACCTAAATTTATCCATTCGACACCGTCGATCTTACACCCAACTTGGTGGACCAAATAATTTTACAAACTGATTGGCCTTTGCCCATTTTGTAGAGGGATCTGAAAATTGGTTTTGTTTTTATTTAAGTAACTTGGGATATAACAATTTGAACAAGTAAATAAGGATGTAAAAGAAAATAAATGACAGGCGGGCTGAAAAGTTCGTAGGCTTACATAGAAAAATCTTCTATTTTTTATTAAATTTGATTTTTTTATCAATAAAGTCGCCTTTGCGGGGGACACAACGATTATTGTGGTCATACAATTTTTCGATATAATTTTTATAGAACGATTTGGCTTTGAACTAAAAAAAGGCTTCATTTTCGGCGGTAACCTCTTCTTCGACGCGAAATTTCTTTCCGGCAAACATTTTTTGAGGCCTGAGAACAGGAAAAAAAGCTGGCAGTCAGATCTGGAAAATACGGTGGGCGAGGAGGTAATTCGAAGCCCAATTTTTTCAATTTTGCCTTGTTTTCATTGTGACAGTACATTATCTACGATTTTGTCCTTTAAACGCTCCAATAACGCTACGTTATAGTTGCTGTTGATGATTTGTCCCTTTTAAAGATAGTCGATGAATGTAATACCATGCAAATCCCAAAATTCTGATGCCATAACCTTGCCAGTCGACCGTTCCGTCTTTCCACGCTTTGAAGTCGGTTCATTACTTGCAGTCCACTCAGCTGACCGTCGATGGCACTCCGGTGTAAAATGATGGAGCCATGTTTCATCCATTGTCACATATCGACGTAAAAATTCGGATTTATTACGATAGAACAACTTCGAACAATGCTCAGAATCATCAATTTGTTTATTTTTATTTTGGTCCATTGTGAGCTCGCACGGAACCCACTTTGAACAGAGCTATCGCCTACCCAAATATTTATTCACAATATGTCGAACGCTTTCTTTTGATACCTTTTAAGTCTCAGCTATCTCGATCAACTTCACTTTGGGTTTATGCAAAATTATTTTTGGATGCTTTCGTCGAGAAGAGACTCTTTGGGGCGTCCACTGCGTGCGTCGTCCTTCGTGCTCATTTCGCTTCATTTAAACTTGGCAAAGCACTTCTCAACGGTTTATTTTCCTGGTGCAGAGTCTGAATAATATTTATCAAGCCAAGCCTTGGCTTCAAAAGTATTTTTATTAACACACGAAATTCCTTCTAATCCATTTTTTCAAACTAACAAAATTTGTTTTACTCATAATGCTATATTTCACAAACTAATAGTACGACATCTGTCAAATTTATACACGTGTCTTTTGGAGGTTAATGCTAACTAAAAATCATATATAATCATATCATACACAGCCTACGATCTTTTAAACCCACCTTTTAAAAAGTTCAATGATTACAAAAAATAATTAAATTATTGAGAAAAAGGACAACAACGAAGGAACATAAATAAATAAATAGATAAATACATATGGAAAAGAATAAATCATACTGTAAATAAACAAATTGTAATAAAGAACAATTACCAAGAACATTTTTTAACTAAACAATTGGTTAACCAAAATATTATCTGCGTTTGTACAGCGAAGCAAAAATTTATGCTTAAGCTTTAGGATTCAACATTCCCCTTTTCATTAAGATCAGATTTAGAGGTATGCCAAGGTAGATTGAGCATCATTCTAAGCAGCTTATTTTGCTACACATCCAATCTTTGGATATGCGTTTTGGCACAGTAGGATCGCTTGGAATATTACCTTATGTACGCTTTATGATCGGGTATTGCATACTAGAAATAATGTTTTTGAAAGTCAGTTTCTTATCTAAATGAATTCCCGAATATTTTATTGATGACCCTCATTTGAGTTCAGCACCGTTCGTCTTAAGTTGATTATTCGGAAGTTAAAATTTATTTTAATTTTCTTCGATGAAAAAATGGCTTGTTTTTTTCTGAATTGAAATTTATTTTCCATTTTTTATAATATTCGCAGAGTATCTCTCAAAGAATGCTTTCAAAATTTGAGAAAAAATTCATGGCGGATTTATACTCACTTGTTTGGGAAAAATCAGATGGGACTTCTAACAACTCCTTGGAGTGCACCTGCAGGTGGATAAAATTGATTTGGTACGATTTGGCGAAAAACTACCATTTTGTAAATGAGACCATCGTACCAAAGAGTATCGTATGCTTTCTGAATGTCCAAGAGAATCATTTCTGTAGATTAACCTTCATTTCGATTTTGTTTTACGTGCTCACAAACTCTTGACACTTGGCGGGTCGTGCTGTGAAAGCGACCGATGACATTTGTTATCTTCAATAACTTTAAGCAACTTATCTTTCACAATACATTCAAAAATGTTGTTGAAAGAGTGGTGGCTTATCAATTTTCAAAATGGGGCAGCCTTACCAGTCTTCCAAGAAAACGGAAAATCTTTCCAAGCTAGATTAAACTTGTGCAACTTTTGGAAGTCTTTGGCCCATCATTTGCGTTTTACGATTGGTGAATCAACTGAAAATTGAAACTAATTTTTACCTTCAAATCAAAACCAGTGATGAGTCTCATTTCTGGCCAAATAGGCGTATTTACAAGCAAAATTGTCATTTTTGAAGTGAGCAAAGTCCTCATATTATGTCAGAAGAGGTAAGAGACATAATTTTGCCCTTTGTTTGTGTTTCAAATCCGAAGACTGTGTAAACAATTCCGTCGACAACCCTCTTAAGGGATAAACATATGGTGAGCAAATTATGTCAAGAAATGGATCTGTTAAAATTGGCCCCTATGTCATCAGATTTGAAGCAAAAAGACAATATCACAGACTTCCCGTCGTTTTTACAGAGAGTCAAGACCGAAAAGCCGTGTAACGAAATCAACATCGTACAATCCATATACGATCTATGGGTTGAGTAATAAGATGACGAAAAATTCGATGCTTATTTGCGCTGTGAACGATCAAATCTAGTACATGACAAATATTTGATGAAGCGTTTCATAAATCCAATCGCCGAGATTCAGTTGTTGATCATTAAAAATTGAAAAGTTGAAGTTTTGAACGAAATGTATTTTTTAGTCTCGGGCGAAGTTCAGTATTTTATTGCGGAAATATCCTTAATTTTGAACAACATTGTGGCGAAAGAATCAAAGTCATTCTGCAAACCGCTACACTTGACAAGGCTACAATTCTAAATGCATGGGCATTTAAAACGACTTTAGAAAACACGTTAGAGCATTCTTTCTACATTCTTTGCTGCCATTATGAACAGAACAGGACCGAGTTGACTTTCCTGTGGTACTCTCGTTTCCGCATTAGTTTTTTTTTTGAGTTCGGTCTCTGTAGAAAAAATTCATAAGTTTATTCACACCAACAAATTGGACACAGTGCATTTGCTTTTTTTATTAAGCTTGTCAGTTATGAAAGGCTTGTAGCCAAAATTTAAGCTGACAAATGCGATTATTTTGGCTCATTGTTCAATCATTTAGTGGTGTAGGTATACTATAACAGTGATTTAAGAAAAATGTAAGGAATTCCAATCGGGATGTTTTTCCATGACATTCAGGTGTAACTGAAATTCGGTAAATGAAGTCATGACAAAACTTATTGCTACGATAAATGCAAAGTAATCAGGGTTACTAAAGAACTCTTTTTGGAAAGAGTTCACGGAATTTAAATAAAGAACTCAAAATTAAGATTAGTATAATTAGTCAAAAAACAAATTCAAAAGACCTAAATATTCACTCACACAATTACTATCGCAATCAAATTTTAGCACTCAACGATTTGTAATCATGTTCGAGAACAATACGAGTTTAGGTCAGCATGAATTCATACAATTGCTGGAAGACAATCAATTTAACTAAATTTTTTTGAACTATTTAAACGCATCAGCGAGTTCGAATCACAACCTTCCGATTGTACTGCATCCCTTTAAGTCTGCATCACTTAGCTCGCCTTGCAAAGAAATTTATCTCTGAACAACTAGTCCCAGCTGCATTTGTATGCTGCCACATACATGCCCATATACGTCTCGAATTATCTTGTTAAAAATATCATAACGACAATTATATAATTGCTTTTAATTATTCCCACGCTGATCAATGACTGTTTCTGATGAATTCATTGACTTCTCTAACTTCAACTAACATCAAATTCAGGATCAATGATGTTTTAAGGGATAAATTAGACTCAACACAAGCACACAATCTTCTAATACTGGAACAAAGTGAAAATTGAAGGGCTATAATTTTTGGTGTACGAGACCTTTCTGGTTTTTATCTTGAACCACATAATCATATAAATTTTAAAGCTTCCCATCTTTTAAATCAATAACCTCAAGGTTTTTAAAAACAAAAATTATAAATCTAAAAATACAAAGTGACAAGCTCGTTTTTATTTCCCCTCAGTCCTAGTTAAGTTACTTTAAAATTCATTAAGCGTATCGTGTTAAGTAGCTCATGCGATTCTTCATAGAATACGAATAACCTTGGGATCTCCAAGGACTCTAAACGATGTTATTATTTTATTTCATTTCATTTGTCCTTCTTTCATCTATTTTTAGCCCGTAGAGTTCTTACTTCTTACACGGTCGTCCCAATGAGATTTTTTTTTTTTTTCATTTTTACTTTACCAAGGAAGACACCCACAATCCTGTTGTCTTACCCTCCTGTAGATATATTTATAAATATGTCAATGGCAGCTGTTTCTGATTCGTATTTCTCCCTGATAAATCATGCAGTTAAACGTGTCTTAAACCGAAAACAGGAACTATCATTTACAGAAGAGTTTTTCAAAATCCTTAAAAATTTACTTTGTCATAGTTAATTTTATGCCAAGAAAACTTAAAAGGACAATCTGAAAAGAAAAGCAAAATATTCAGTGGCCAGAAATAGATTTTCGTTCCCAAAAAAAATTAAAGCCGCTCCTTGGATTCCGAAGTTTCCATGACAACGTTTTATAAAGCATTCCGAAAAGGAAAAAAATGTTTTATGCCAAAAAAAACATTTCGTCATGCATCATATTCAAAGGATTCAAATGCTTCAAAAAATAAATAAACTGCGTCAAAATTTATTCTGGCTACATTGAGTTAAGTGAAAAACTAGGCCCTAATATACGGCTACAGCGGAAAGCCCCTAAGGAAACTGGAATTATAAATTTTCAAGGCTTTAGGTTATTTGGATTTCAATTCGCAAAGGTTTTTACTCTTTCTATTTTAGTTCAATGTTCAACGAGTCAGTGATGAACCAAGAACTGATCCATGGGCCAATCGTTTGGACAAGAACCAACAATGTTTAACTCACGTCCAAGAGGACCACTAACGTAAGCAGAGCCACAATACAATGGAACTCAAGTTCAAAGAGCACCAACGATTAAAATACAAACTCAAACTTTCTTCACAAATGGCGGTCTTTTGACCAGCTAAGAAACGAACCGCGTGAGTCGATAAGAAAGACTGGGGCTTAAGCGATCGCTTAGGCGTCGAATGAACGCTTGGAAACAAATTTTTTACTGAGGAAGAACATTTTCATAGCGGCGGAAATGTTATTGTTCAGAATATACTGGTACCCGCCGTCTTTTGCGTAGTCCAAAAGCCAAAACTGATTTTTTTCGGATTTCAATTGCAGAGTACAGTTTTAGACAAAGACACATAGCTACAGTTTCATTGCATTCATTGAATTGAACTCAGTGAAATTCTTCCCTCGGTACGTCCATCAAGGGTGCTTGTGCGGTGCAACTTTTTTTTAAGGTCGTACCTTAATTCAAGTAATTGCAGTTACAACGCCCGAACAATATACGTCCTACAAGGCTATCATTGAACCACTTCCAGAATCTTGGAATATTATGTCGCCCCTGATGAATATCTTGTTTTATAGCTTCAGAAACTGGAGAGAGCCTCAAGCTTGAGAAAATTAGCCACGCTCAGCATCTTTACATCGTTTCGAGCCTGTTGTTATTGGTGTTGGTATTCATGCTAAGCCCTGCAGGGGGACAACTTTCAACTTTAGCTCTAGTTAAGACAGATGCCTTAACCCACGCTATGATACCATATCTTAAATGGGCTTCAACCAAACCGAGATAATATTGATGTAGGACTCAAGCTGGACAAAAGTTGCTCAGGTGGTAGGGAGCATATGCTGATTGTCGCAGTTTCTTTGTAATCGCCTAAATGTGATGATTCTATTCAAGGTTTAAGTCGACAACAATCCCGATTTGTTGACCGATACGTTTTTGATTACTTCAGTTGCACTCGTGGTTGTCTTGCAGGTGCAAATGATACCCAGATTAAATTTTTTTTTTTTTTTTAATATACGCTGGGTGTATGTGCATGACCTTTTTTTTGCGTCAATGATAAGGCTATGATAGTACCACCACGCTCTAATTGTATACCATCTATGTACGCATATCCAGAGCTTTGTTGGAAAACTGACAGCATATCGCGAAGCGTTCCCATCCTTACGGGACTCCATCCTGAGCACTTTCTTCGTTACTATATTGGTCATCGATTTTTACTCGAAAATGCCTGTTTTTCAAATAGCTTTTGAAGCAGGTCAAAATGCTTTCACGAACACCAATTTTTTTAGAGCTGCTTTAATGTTCTTGTGGCACAGGGTATCAAAAGCCTTTTTAATGTCAATGATGAGGACGACGGAGCTAAGGTTTTTATCAAGGCCACTATACAACCTGTTCGAGAAGTCTCCTAGCAGACGGTTTCTACTATTGATATTTCTGAAACCAAATTGCTAATTTTACAATATAAGATAACAATTTTCGTACGTCAAATAAAAAAAAAGATGATGCTAGAATTTGATATTTTTAACTTTGTGTGGGGTGCACACAATATAAAAATATAATGTTAATAATAATAGATAGTTTCTTATAAATGAAAAGGGATACATTGCAATAAAATTTGAAATGATAGAAATAGCTTCATATTTATTTTGAGACAACAGAGTAAAAGTTTCTGTACCTGGTTGTGCGGAAAGCAGGAAATGTGAAAAAACTACGTAAGCTGCGTCTGCCAGAAACCCGCCTCTCATGAAAAATAGCTTAAGTTCTTTGAAGAAGTACGGAGGAATTTCAAGTTCCTAAACCGATCCATTGTGTTTGCTGAACGATGAGAATTTCAGACCTTTCTAACTGCAGATTTTTGAATGACGGTGCACTTATATAAGCTCCACCCCAACTGCAAAGTCCATACTGCAGTCTTGATTGGCACAAACCATAACAAACCATTTTCATATTGTTAGGCGAACATAACTTTCTTAGACGGAAAAGGCAACGAGTGGAGGAAAGTACAATTTTTTTCAATGAAGAGATTTACTTGGATCAATTCAGATTTTGATCCTAAAACTATCCATCACCAAGATACTTAAAACTATCTTTGCCTTAAATTTTGAAACAACTAATATCATTATTAAAAGTTTAAACATTTCGGATACTGCATTGAATGTTTAAAAGGTCGTGCCTTGCAGAATCATGGGAGTGAAATATTATATCTGAGTCAGGAAAACCATTTCCAGTAAGACTGAAATAAATTAATTTAGTTTTGCTCCTTGCAATTAGCCTGTGTTTGTCAATGTAAAAATACATCATAATTTATGTCAGTAATTAAATCTTAAGGACTGACTCAATAATGTAAAATTTCAAGGCTATCGATATAGCCTATGATTCTATTCGAGAATGGAAGGGCTCAAATCGTCGATATACTTATAAAGATAGGTTAATATTCTCGTTTTCATTCATCATTCAAAACCTTTGGAAAAAAAGAAGACAACCATTCAGTTGGAAAGTGAGAAACGTTTCAGGCATGATGCTGAAATTAAAAAGGTAAGACAAAATGTCAACTAAATTAGTTACGTTGTTCTAGAAATAGATTCAAAATATCATCATTTCCATGCGAATCAGAATAAGGAAAAGAGTTGATAGTTTTCAAGCAATTCAAATCCCGCTATAGACTTAAAAACGAATCCGTTTCTGTAACCTTTGTCCAAAGAATCAGGCTTACTGCAACATTTACAAGAGGTTTCTGAACCTCCTAAAAAAGAAGATTGTCCAATTGAGGCGAAATAGTTTCTGATTTCCTTAGCAACTTCTTAAGGATTTGAAATATAAGATCTACCGGCTTTAAGTACGATGGGATCTGTGCTAGAAGAAGCTTTTCGGACTAATAATACTTTTAACGACTTGCCACTCTACCTTCAGATTCCATCAGATTATTGTTCTTTGGAACGAAACTAGCTATCAAGAACATTTGTACCAAAATTTTCAAAACGACTTTTAAAGTTGTTATTTAATCGATGTTTCCAACATGTTTTTTTTAACTTGTGCTTAAGACTTATTTTATTTTAAGGGATATGAGTTATCCAAGTTACTTCAATTTTCTATGTGGTTTTTTGAAATCGTAATAAATATTTCATTTGGTCTGGAAGCATTCAATATAAGCAAAGTCCCACTCTTTACAATGTAGCCTTTGGTTCAGTTCATAGAAGATTATTTTATTAAATTTGGCTTGAGAATATTCATGTGGCTTTCTACATTTTATGTTTTGATAGTCTTCTTACAATTGTCGGTTTTATGAAGGTCCACTTTTGTTTAATAATGTCAGCTTTACAATTTTAACGTCGAGAACGTTTTTCCACCTTTTTCATTTATAACAAATCGTTACCTAAATATTGCTCCCGCTTCTCGAAGACTTCAATTTTTAAAAAAAATTGTCTGTCGATTTTTATAGAAGCGACTGGATGGCGCAATTGGTTAATTTGGATCGATTTTTGAGTCACATGTGCGTATCCTTGAGTAAATTTTGAACTCTTACCTTGTTTTCGAATCAGCTCCAGTCTCCGTTTGCCATTGGGATCAAATCAACATCGCTCTTGATGGGGTGTTGTAGTTATAGTAGTAGTGGCTTTGCTTCAGTGGTAATTGTATTCGCTTTTTATACTGGAACTCTAAGTTCGTGATGTCAAAATGATAGGTTTGTGTAGAATATCGACCAACGTGAATTAAACAAAGTTCAAATTCTCGGTCCTAATTCGAACTCGGTGGAGCAAGTTAAACAAAAAAAAAAAAAAACATCTGAGTTTCAAACCACTACAGAATCTTTTTATTTTGGCCCTGGGCAACGTGAATTATAATAGTCCCGGATGAATGGACTTCTCTGTGACTTCGTGTAAATTTTCAATACAATTTTGCTTGTTGATGTAGTCGCTGTGATTGGAAATTCTCCACATCTGCAAATACAGCAAATCGACGAAATTTCGAACTGCTCCAAAACAAAAATAGAGACGAATTTTGTAAGCAAACACTTGACCGATGTTTTGTCATCTAGTAGTCCAGTCTCACAATTTTTTCAAATCTATATTCAAAATTCGCTTTGTTTTGGGAACAAAGCGTTCAATTGCAAAATATCCCAACCATGATTAACCGTTTTTTAATCTATTTCGTACCTCGAAAATATAATACTGATTTTGTGAATTTTTTGAGACTATTGGCAAGTGGCGGGCGAAGTTTTTTTAAACTGAAAAGGACTGATTTTAGTCTGACAATCACTAGAGAAGATTTGTTCAGAGATCGGTAACAATTCGTCCAAGTATTAAAGGTAGGACTTATCTTCCAACTTCGTTAGTCAATCAATTATAATTTTTTCAAATTTAAAAAACGTCTTTATGAGTTACTTTTTGTAACGAAATAAGCGAATTCCATTAATTGCCACTGAAACACTCCCCTTCACCGTGTTCTTAATCAAACTTCATTTCACTGCTGAAATATTCAGAATCATTCAACTGACTCTCGTTTAATGTACACTTTGATGAAATGAAATTTGTCACCACCAAAAAAGGATAATCAACTCGTCTTAGTTTTCAGGATGTCGTTTTGTGTGTACGAGTATATTTATTCGCTTCACTTGATTTCGCATAAATATTCAACTCACTAGAAAACCTCAGCTGTTGGCAATATATCCACTTAAATAAAATATTATGGGAGCAACATTCAAACTGACAAGGGTTGCCGCAAGGCTCATCCAGAAAAGAAGAACTGTGCTGACGTGGCGAATTTCTTTTATTGTAATTCTTTTCCTTTTAATCATTGAACAGTGCCAACAGGACTTTCTACCTTCATTGACCTTCTAAATTGAGTAAATATTTTTAAGTGTCGATATGAAGCATGAAAACCTTGGCTTAAATAGTAACTTAATTTTTATTTGAAATGAAAATATTCCCATTCAATCAGCATCAATTGTTTATAAAACAGCATTTGAGTTGAAAAATTGAATAAATAAATAAATTCATTTGAAAAGCTTTTAGAAAACAAGGTCACGTCATCAAATCAAATAAGTATGCGAAGAAAAATGTGTTTCAATTTGGAATTTGCCCGCCCGTAGACTGTGGAGAAGAATCGATAATACAGGTCTGGTCCTTATTAAAAGTGTATTGACTGGCGAACACGATTAATTAAATTGAAAAGCATGTACTTTTTGTACCTATACACAGAGAACCGACCTTTAAAATGAACATTCGAGTTTTAGGGGACTTTGGGATATTTCATTTTGCATTGTCTCCATGTCTGGTTTTGAATTACGCCCGAAATTAAAATGTGTTTTGATGAGGGGACAGTGATTACGAAAACTTTTTCCATTGCAAATTAATTAAGACCTAACTTATCTTGCCAGATTGCAAAAAATATTTACACCTGGTTGCATAACATTTTTTTTCATGGGTCTGTCTTTTATATATTTCTCCATCTGGAGACTGTCTCATGGTAGAAGATTGTTACCAGGATCAATAACTTTCTTTAAAGGTCGAGTTAAAAAGCGTAATTTTGAGTTTGTAAATTGACTAATTTTACCACTTGGCAATTTGTATCCCGCAACCAATGTAGACAGCGTTTTGCAAAGAGATTCTAAAACCAGCATTTGTCTATGAATTCAAATTCAAGCTTTTCTATGATCGGTTGAGTACGCAAAACAAATTCATGAATTCACTTTTGCATTTATAATGTAGGAGTTAAGATATTGGAACTTCTCTAACTACGTATTCTCTTGGTCTATTTATATCACCCACAAAATAAAAAGTCCTTCATGATGGAACTTTTTATTGATGCTTTCGAAGGTGTTACCGAATGCTGTCAACCATGATCATTCAAATTCAAAAAAAACTTCAATTTTTCAACTTGTTTCTAATTTTTATTTTTTTTTTACAAAGTCGGGTGCTTTGTCTTTTTCAATAGTGTTTTTAATTTTATAATATTAGTTTTTCACGTGAATAAATTGCCACCAAAGTAAGATTAATCTTGTCAAGGTTTCCTGTTAAGTTATCAGTTCATAAGGATCAATTCCCGTAAACGTTGAAGCGCATTCAAAGAATTTTGATCATGTGGCCGATTCATTTTTGGGATCAATGGTACTGATAGCCAATCCAGCGAATGTTTTTACTCGACCAAGAGCTACATACGCTTGAACTTTTGCAAATATTTGTGAACCAAGATCCACAGCTTTGAATGAATGATCATGGTTCACATTAAGATACTGAGATACTAAATTGCATATCTTTTTATCCTAATTCTTGCTATGAGATGTTGATCTGGAACTTTCATTAATGTCGAAGCACCTTTTATAAGTGTAACGTATTCTTTGGGTCCTCTACAATGTAACAATTCCCATTTCAGGATATGAAAAAAAAAATGCCACTCCCGATGATAATGTAGGAAAGTATCTGTCAAGTATATCGGACGGTGCACTGAAATTAACAACTCAAAAAACTTTTTGAAGTCCAGGCTGATATGTATAAATGTTATATGCCATAAACATTGAGTCGACAATAATAACATTCGTTCGTTATCTCTCAATATATGTAGTAGCGTTGAATATTTCGTTTTTTTTTTTAGCATTTTTCATATCATATTTTATGTTCCATAAATTTTTGCAACTCGATAGGTTTTGAGAAAAAAAAAAGTTAGACATATAATATGCCGCATTAGCCATTTTTATTTAGTCACTTTCACAGTTTAGACGAATCTAACGACACCCCTCAAACTGAAATCCATCAAGCTTTTTAAGCTACATGGCATGCCAAAGAATTATACATGTAAACCCTCGAAAAACATAACTTTCCTTCAGGCACAATCATGTCAAAAATAAAGCAAAGCTATTTTATCAAGAATATAGAAATGCGTATAAAATACTGCGAATTAAGTGAATGCATAAAGTAAATATCCAATTCATAGTATTCGAGCCCCACTCATCAGCATACCCAACTACCCTTAGAAACTTCATAAGCCTTACAACTTAATGGGTTCTGGATTCCAGATGTCCTCTGCTGTATGTGTGACATTGACAGTGAAATTATTTTCCCTTTTCTGTGGACCTGATGCAGAGCTGACAAGTGCTTCATTAGAAGACCAATTAGTATTTAAAGGGTTTCTTTATAAAGATCGAATATTTATAGTTGTTCTAGTAGTTAGCACGACTGTCATCTTCCCATTACACATTTTCCTCAAAAAAGCTTCTCCTTTGACAAAGTGATCTGTTATTTTAATGCAATGAAATCTCTTATGATCCAATAGAATCCATCGGACACTGTTTTTTTCCCGAGATTATTAAGCAAATCCTCGACTAACTTTCATCTAACATCTAATTACGCAGCTTTGCTGTCGCAGAGCATAAAAATGCGAGCACCACTGGAGCGACTACTTTGGACTCCCCGAACACAAATTTTAATTGGGTTTTTAATTTTGAGGGTGGGTTTCCCACTACTATGTTTTTTTGAAGATTTTTGCAAAGGACTACAGCACCAGTGTCACCATTATTTAATTTGGAACCGTCAGTATACGTGACTTGGTTTCGTAATGGTCTGCTTTTCCTGTAAGAAGCCTGTTAATACCATTTAAGTGATCTACATTTTTAAGTTTAGTCTCTTGTCATCGCACCATCTGCAAATTGTCCTTGGGACCGTTCGCAATAACTCCGACAGGATCAACTCATTTGGCGCACAATATCCACAAAATTCAAACCCTGATTGTTTAGTTCATGCATAAGAGGAATTCTCACCAGCTTGAGAACAGCTTGAGATGTTTATTCTTCTGATCTTAGGCATTGTCAAAGCCCAGTTTCTGATACGAGTAAAAATATATTTTCATACCATAGCTTCCATCTCCATGGCTACGTATTGTCAAAAGTCTCTTCAGTTCCTTCAAAAGCGCAAAGCCTCCTTATAAGCTGCAAAAGTCCTTTCAACTATAGCTATTAAGCTCGGTTTGACAATTTCATGAAATTTTTGAAATAAGCACGGAAATTGATTTCCAAGTTACTGTTTTCAGTTTATGTGCTTGAGGATTTTTGAGAAAAAGGTATTGAGGCTCATAGACATGAAGGTAAAGGCAAATATTGTTGCATTTTTGGTCTCAACTCCAAAAGCAACAAATTGCGTTCCAAAATCACATACCACAGAAACGTTTCAACTGCGAACTATTTTAATTATGATCTGTTTGATAAACGAGTAATGATAAGCGATGTAAAACACATTCTTTTTTTATTTACTTCCAAATTTATGTATTTATGTGTTTATGTATTGAATTCCAAATTTGGTCCATCTTTTCTTGAACGCGATTTCCTGTTGAAAAAAAAAACTGAATCTGACTCTCCAAAAATGATTCTAAATCGGTCATCATCTCACTTCTTTCTTCAAATTTCTTTCTCCCGAACTGCTCTCTAGGCCTGTGAAAACGACAGAGATCACAAGGCTTCTCGAATGGCAACCGTCGCAATTTCGACTCAGAATACTGGTGGTTTTTCTTGGTTTAACGAAACTCCAATATGAGGCTTGCACAGCTATTTTACTTGTTTGCTTCGTGAAATCTTCTGATGTGTGGCTCTATTTTCATCATTTACATCTGTGAATAAGAATGTTTTTGCGTATAATAATCAATATGAATTCAAGATGGATTCTCTTTACAAGAGTTATTAATCGACTGGTTGCTCTTAAGATTTGCTCTTGAAATGTCATCTCGTTTCATCCTTTATTCTACGGATGTCATTCTAGCTACAAAGAGTGCCAACACATTGATCACGCTGGCGAATGAGATCCTTGTGACAATCACTTAAATCCTGATGGTAACTTTTCAGTCAGCAAACACAATAATTTCGTCCTTCTCCACCTTTCTTCCGCTGCGGTACGTAGACGATGATGCTCGCCTTCTGTCGATGATCTGCCCATTTTAAACTATTAACACCAACATGGACGATCAGAACCCCAAACTTTTCTAACAAATCGACGTTCAGACTTGGTAGACATTTTTTTCATGACGACACCCTTGATGATAACAACGCCTTCGTTTCTAGATATGTTTCCGGTTGTATTTATTGGATGAGGTGCCCTGGTATGTTTTTTTTATACCCATAGCAAGTGAGAGTATAAGACCGCTATCATAATTTTTAGGGTTCCATATCCGTAAGGCAGACCGCCGTTGTCTGTTTGTCCATCCGTCTATCACAGGGCTATATCTTTTGAACCATAATTAGTAGGTATATGCATATTGGATAGAAAGTTAACCAAAAAAACAGTTAAAAGTGGAAATCCTCATAAAAAAAACACACCTCTTTTCTAAAATGGCAACTTAATTTTACAGCGAAAAAATAGGCTATGTACAGTGGTACGGTACCCTTCATGCGCATATGTCCGACTGACACTTGGCCGCTGTTTTAAAGATATTAGGACAATCAGATTTTGTCATTACATTTAAGGAAACTCTCCTAGGAGTGCTGTGAATTTCAAGAACCAAAATGTCAATGAAATTATGTAATCCTCATTAAATCGATTTGTGCCATAAGGATTCCCAATCTTAACACCATCGCAGCATCAATCATATGCAGATCCATCGTGACAACACGAAATCCATTGTTTCTGACAAACAACACTGCCAGACGATATCCTTAATTATTTTCTCACTGCAAAATAGTCAATTTAGGGAAATTCCTTCAAGGACAACAAACAAGGATATACTCGTACGACAAAACCCTTTCACAAAACCACACACAATACGACGGAAGTTCTGCAAACCAGTTTTAGGTGTAAAACAAAATAATTATCTCCTCTAATGCCGGGAGCGGGTGAAATACGAGTGTGCTCTTTTGTTCTTGTTCCTTCCCGCCTACATATACCATATACAAAAAAATATGTTTATATCCTTTTTGAAATTGAAAAGCTTACACGCATACACAACGCAAAATGCTGGAATTATCCTCATCGCTTTGTAGCATCGCTGAAATAGATATCTTGGGGCTTTAAGCGTTGCTAACCTTCAAAAAGCCAGCAGGAGTTGTTCTTATCCAGGTTGAAGTTGATTAAAAATTCATTTCTGTTTGTTGATGTAATTAGGATCAAGGGTAGTGCCTGCGTTAGCACTGCTGTCTGGGTAAGGTGGTAGATTATAAAGCTAGAAATTCATGTACGGCTAGCATGGAACGTACTCCATGCGGCGACTGTAGTTAAAAGTAAATATTGTAGGTTATATTCAGAGACACGACCTCGGCGTTTGTTCTTTTATTCATGGTGTTGCCTTGTGTCTTATGTGAGCCATGACACCGGCGGCGGCGGCGGCATGAGTCTTTCCGTTTTCCTCTTGTGAATTGTTTTATCATCCGAATCAAAGCCTTTCTGCTTTCCCCCTTCCATGGCACGATGTCGGCAATGGTGACGGAGTGTTCTTTCACGCTGTGTAGTTCACAGATTCACAGTGTCTTGCAGTGCAGTGTGCCTTCTTCACAGATTCTGTCTTTTCCAATTACCCACAACCAGTGCTGGAGCTGAATTTCATACTCAAACAAATTCACTTTCCTAGGCGAATCAACGATGAAGCAGGCAAGGCACTCTTCTCTAGACACAAATTCATATAAGTAATAATGTGTATCCTTTTTTGTTGGGAATGGGTGGTAGGGAGGGAGGATGCCAATTGGATTTCTGAAAATGAGCACTTTTCCAGTCAATTCACTGTGAATATCACCGAGACGCAGTCTGACACTGAGACGGTTCTGTATTGGCACAGAGTAGTGTTGCCATCGATGAATTTTCAAATAAAAAAACATTCAGTTTAAAAAATATTAGTGAATCAGGATGGTTATTTGAAAAAAGGGATAGTCGGGACCGAGTTCATTGAGGATTACCAAAAATTTCGATAAATAGATTTTTTTTTAGTGAGAAAGTGGCAAGTTTTTTATTTTTATCTCATAAAATATGAAAAAAAAACAAACACATGCGTTTTAATATTCCAGAAATTGGCAAGAACTTATTGTACTTGAAAAGCAATAATAAAAACTATTAATCAGTTCATACTTAAAAAAAAGAAGACAAAGTTGGCTTAATAAAAATTTAAACTTCAAATGAAAATCATGCTTTGGGAGTTTTTGTCTTAGCTTTTTAAAATTAAATTTTATTGCAGGACAGGTAGATTCTTCGGAGCGGGTTTCCAATATGGAAAATTGGCTTAAAATTATTTTTTTTAAGTGTAAATTAGACTAAAAAGCAGAAAAACGAAAAATTGTTGGGAGGAATTTAAAAATACTAAAAAACACTTTTTTTTGTTTCATCGAAATTATGTATTCAAGTCTAAAATCGTGTTTCTTTTACTTCATAGTGTTAACGAAATAAAAACATATCGAATGTTTTCATTCAACAATTAACAACAAAAATATATTTTTTGCTAATTATTTTCAACTATTACATTAAGAATTACTTTTATTAACTCTTCAGTGCTTAAGATAAAGTACTACTGTGTCCAATTCTTTATTTATTCTTCCAAATCAATTTCATCCCCTTCAAAGTAATCGCCTCCCGATGCAATGCACTTATGCCAACGGATTTTCCAATCTTTGAAACACTGGTTGTAGTCACTTTCCGGGATGGCCTTCAGTTCCGTCTTCGCTGCGGCTTGAATCTCCTCTATCGTATCAAAACGGTGTCCCCGGAGCGGTCTTTTGAGCTTCTTGAACAGCCAGAAGTCGCACGGCGCCAGATCAGGTGAATACGGTGGTTGCGGAATGATATGGGTTGAGTTTTTGGCGAAATGATCATGAATTACGAGTGCGGTATGGGATGGTGCATTATCGTGGTGTAAAAACCAAGAATTGTCTTTCCACAATTCCGGCCTTTTTAGGCGGATAGCGTTACGCAAACGACGCATAACGTTCAAATAATATTCCTTGTTAACTGTTTGGCCGTCTGGAAGGAATTCATAAAGCACAACACCACGATAATCGAAGAAAACAGTCAACATGACCTTGATTTTTGAGCGACTTTGGCGCGGTTTTTTTGGTCTCGGCTCTCCTTTGGCACGATATTCGCTCGATTGATCGGTTGTTTCGGGGTCGTAAGCATAGATCCAAGTCTCATCGCCAGTTATAATGCGTTTCATGACATCCTGGTAGTCGGAAAGCATTGTTTCACACACTTCAACGCGACGCCTTTTTCCAAAAAATTCAATGTTTTCGGTACCAGTCGAGATTTGACGCGCTTGAAGCCCAAAGCATCCTTCAAAATGGTATTGACTGAACCTTTCGATAAGCCAACTTTATCAGCAAGGTCTCTAATCGTTAATCGATGGTTTTTCAACACCAAATCTTTGATTTGTTGGACGTGAGCTTCATCGGTTGAGGTTGATGGTCGCCCAGAACGCTCTTCGTCTTCGACACGTTCACGGCCGGCTTGGAAATCACTATACCACTTGTAAACATTTTATTTAGACAAAGCCTCATCATCAAAGGCTTTCTGCACCATCCTCAACGTATGCGCAGCAGAAAATTGATTCCGCAAACAAAATTTAATGCAAATTCTTTGCTCAATAAATTTCGACATCGCAAAAAACGAAAAACTCACTTTTAGCAGTTCACAAAACGACGCGTATCTCAAACACTTTGAATATATTTTCACATGAAATTTCACATAGATGTCACTGACAGTACTACCAACCTAAAAAGAAAGAAAAATTTCCAAATCCTTCGACGCGCGCAGTTTAAATTCATATGTCACCTTATTTTTTGGACACAGTAGTATGTGCTTATATCCTGCACTCAACTTTATAGTAGTGCATTTCATTTGGAAAGACTTCAAGTTGGGGGTAAATTAAACAGCACGTAGGTAACTCGCCGCGCGGGATTTCGACTCACTTTCCGTGTTCAGTCCACGTCCACGCGACTTCGTCGCTCTAGGCAGGCGCCTATTTCAGTTCACGTGTAAATGTTTCTGGAAAATTAACAGAATTTCGGGATTTTTTCAAAAAATTTAATCGTCAATAATAGTTTTTTCACGCAATAACATTTATTTTCGTGGGCCGATCCTTCTTTAAAAAAAATGTGTAGAATTTTATTTAATTGCATCATCAATTGGAATTTTTGTGATTTCTTCATTTTGTGAAATATAAGAAAAAACTTCCAATCTCATGGTCAGATATAAGAGGATAATTTTTTGTCCTAATTATTTCGTCTTTCATCCAAGTCGAGCCAATTTCTAATATCGTTGACATCAAACTTTTCTGCATAGTCCATAATTTCCGAAACCTCTTCAGGGGCATCTGTCTTTCAAGAAGAAAAGATACTTCGAACTTAGGTACCTTCTCTATTTTCTGAACAAAGTAAATTGTGCCAAACTTTGGTGGAAATTAAATGAGCTCATAAAGGTTTTCTGAAACTACTAGCTACTAGGTTCTGGATAATACCCCTGCAGTGGTGACACTTGACATGGTGAATCACGCCGTGACGCATCGATTAAATTTAGGGCTATGAGCACATTCAAGTCTGTGTGAATGGACTGAGATCCAAGAGCAATTGCAAAAATGATTGTAATTCCTGGTGAGATTAGACTACGCGAGGTGCCTAAGGACGTTAAAGGCTAGAAGCTCAGCTCTTGCATGTATATCCACCTCTGCTTTAGGCTAATATATAAGGCCTCAAACTTCATGTCTTCCACCATGTAACATGGAAGGAGTTTATGTGTGACAGATAAATCAATGTCAGTTTCTTGACATTGTTAAATTGTCAAGAAAACAAATTACGACTTGAAATTGTTGCTCTTTTAGGGCATGTTGTGACACATTGAGGACTCGCACAACAATATATAATAGGAAAAGTAAGCTTATACTTTTTTAAGAGCTAAAAATTATTGGGCGCATCGAAAGAAACTTCTTGTTCGAATCTTTATGCGAATAGCCGGAAGATTTGGGTTTATAAATGCAGGTAGAAGTTCTGAATCATTTTCTTTTCTTCTTTCCGAAAAAACGAAGCTCCTTAATCTTATGTATGAAGACGAACGTCAAAATTTCACCTCCGCAAAAGACTTCAGAGTTTAATCACTCCGACTCAAAATCGTTTGAGACTTATTTTTATTCATATTAATTTAGTTACAAATGCAACTATACAATTTACTACAATCTTACCTTAGAGCTAAACAAGCAGAAACAGTTCTCATGAAATTGTCGTCACGTCAAAAGACGCCTTCCCTTCAGTGCAGAAAATATTCTCCTGGTACATTAATGAGAGCTCGGCTTAAATAAAACTCTCAAAAAAAAGGCATTGCATATTCTGGATCAATTCCTTAATGCGAATAAGGAAAGGCACACTTCAAGCATATGTCAAATTGCGGCGTTTTCGAAGTCAACCCGGATAAAACCGAGTTTTCTTTTACTAATGTACCAAAAGATATCGACGTTTTATTTAGTCGATTTTTCTCTTATGGATTGTGCCCAAACGTGTTGGTATCATTCGAAACCAGCTTTACAAGTATGATATTGCAATATTAAGAACAGCCCGCATTGCCATCCCGGTTCCTCTACGAACAACGCTGACAGCATCGTTCGAGGTGGCCCTTAACTTATTTTCGCTTACAAGAAATGGTTCCATGACCCTAAATTGGACGGGGTTTATTTTCTTGTTCTAAATATCATGTTTTATAATATCCTAGAGAGATTCTTACTGTTTTCCGTGCTCAGAAATGGTCAGTATCGAAGAGCGATTATTGACTGCCCGTTTTCGATAAAAGCGCTAGGAAAACGCAACGTAAGGTCGGAATCGGCCCTATTATGTCACAAAATACTCAAGACCTTGTGTCTCCTAAATTTCGTCAAACTATGTCGGATACTGGGTCACTCCGGCTTCGTGAGCAATGAAAGGAATTACAAGGATCCTACGCAGTGAAAACCACACTTCTTCTATAGTAAAAAAGGGTTCCCATTTAGTATTTAAAGTAAATTCATAAACCTTCGATTCTTAACTTTTTTCAATCGAAGCCTATAAAAAAAAACCTACTTTGCTATGGCAACACTGCTTGTCCTGCGGCGGGATTCGCCTCGTCGCCGATTGTAGGAAAATGTTTTTGTGGTTCATTATAAGGTGTCGAATACACACACACACATCTTTACGTTTTTCATTGAACTGATATCCTTATTAAAGCAGAAGCCAACCTCTTGCGTATAATTCAAAATAATGAAGCATTAAAATAAGCTTCCGCGTGCTAACTAATTGTCATGGATATTTGTAATTGAATTAAGGACTCCCACGGCACGGCAGATGCTTGAGCATAATTATAGGGATACGAGTTAAGATTCACATGTATGAACATACGTTTTTGTATGAGGAGATGCTGTTGAAGTGTGATTAAATTGACTGTGAGCAAGTGAAGATGGTTGAGGTTGCCATTTGGAAAACGAGAGTAAAAACTTTCAATGGAGTGAACTCAATTGGATTGTTATTGATACCTCGAGGACGTTCTGCAGCAGACTATTGAAAAAGCTCACATTGTTGATGTTTTGCTCAAAACTTATTCATATTGAATAATTTTCTGGACATACATTTGTGCATTGCATAACATTATGATATCCTTATTTCGAGCAGGTCCGGGATGAAGGTTGCCTTATGGCATATTTCCAATCAGCATGTGTTTTACTGATAGTTTCACATACATTTGTATGGCTTTTAAGTTAAGAGATTATATTTATGCAATGCCCAGGAGATGAGCAAGTTGTATGCAAAATAAGAGGAACTTTTGATGCTGAAGGGTACAAGCTCTTCAAATCTTGTTGACTTAAATCGTTTTCTGCGTCGATGCAAAAGAAGAAGCTAAGGATCACAGAAGAGAAGTAAATCACAATTCCAACGGCAAAATTTAGTGCTTCTTTGTGATTTCATCATGGATATAGCTCTCAACAGTGACCAGAGTTTCGATAACGCGAAACATATTTTGTGTAGTTTGGAAAGCGTTAGTTTCCAGGATTTTAAGAAGTGGCTGATCATTTCGCGAAGAAAGATATGAAATGAAGAACGAACTGAATTCATATAACAACCTAAATAAATCGAAGTGTAGAGCTAAATAAACTAGTAGTGCAAAATTTAGGGTTCCACACCTTAAAAAGTAAACCGCAACTTTATAGGGTCACTTCGTTGTTGTCTGCCTTGGTGCGAAGAGTCTTTTATCGACGCAGTAGAAATAAACGCCCGTTACGCCACAAATTTTGAAACTCGAGTAGCAAAACCTTCGCAGTACTTTCCGTTGACCTAGAATAATGAAATTTGGCAATGCCAATGAAACAAAGCCTTATTTCACCCGTAAAGGGATAAAAGATACATCATTAAAAAACATCATCTCTTAGAATCGCAACTCAATTTCACGCCAAGAAGAAGACTATGATAAATGTTAAATTAGAAAAGTTCGTAGTACACTGTAGGGTGGTACGAAACCTCTCATATGCGTGCCCGACTCTTATTTGGCCTCAAGAGAGATCAAACTGATAACAAACGACTCCTAAAAGCTGTCAAACGCATCCTAATGAATCTGCTCTGCACAAATATTGAAAATTTTCAACCGAAAATACACTGGGAGTAGACAACTCAAAGATCGAAATGCTTCTATAAATCGAGATGCGTTCTTGCATACATCAGCTTGGAAGCAACTCCCCTGCTCTCGAAATCTTTTCTAATTTTATGGGAAAGGTCCTTGAACGTAACCTTTGGAAAACGACATGGTTTGACACATGTATATATCTTTAAGCAGAGGAGGCAACAAGTTTATCAATGGAAGCCTTGTGAAGTGTCGAAACGCGTTTGGCAACGTTGGCCAACATGACATGACAGAAGGAACAAAGCAGTGAGTGAAACCTTACGCCAAATGTTGCTGACCCCAGTTTCACATGCAAATAACTCATTTATGCATACTCGGGAAGCGGCTGTGCTACTTAGGTAGACAGCCTGAACCAAAGCGGAATAAAAAGCTTTTATTCTTGGATCTATCAGACATATACATGCACACTGTTATTGCCCACAAAAAGTAGTCCAAAGAAGTCCAATCTTGGCGCGCAGTTGGCAGATGCATTTCGTTTGATTATTGACACGCCAAATATGGTTATTTGATCCGTTGTGAGATAGAATGGGGTCTAAAAGACACAACATAAAAAGAGACAATTTTGTTTGTTTGATTGAACGGTTTGATTCGTTTTAACTTCTAGTTGAATCTCATACCAGATAAGGCGCGAAAAAATCCAATCGATTTTGTTTTGGTTTCAAAATTTTTGATAAATGTTGGACCGTTTTTTCATACCTTTTTGAAAATTTTATCGTTCAAGTGGGAATCGCCGATTCTTTTGATCTCTTGAGCTTCTTTACTATATTTCCAATCGTTTCGGCGAGAACTTCAGACGATAAGTTCTCATAGCCTCGTCGAATATTCTCCTTAAAAGCCAATAGAAGTCTTTAATCTGTTTTCACAGACGCTCGACTAGACTGGCAAGTGTAAATCGCCCAAAAAAGCCGCGCGAGGTGTGCGTGCCACATGAACCTCCGGTCCCAATTCATCAACTTGTGGAAGTAAAAACTCGGTGATCATGGTTATGAGCTCACTAGTCACGGTAACTATACAACGGCTTCCTTGGAAGATGAGGGCCGGTGATAAATCCGGCGTAAGCGTGCATGTAGTGACCTTTTTTTTTTAATTAATTGCTCCCTCTTCAAGAGGATATTAAGTCTCTTATAATGCGTGTAGCAGCACAGAGCGAGCAGAAGAATTAGAAGGAGAATGAAAGATTGTGAAGTGCTTTGAGAAACCGAAACGGGACGGAGGATTTTGATATCGACCTATTGCCTGTAACCTAATTCGCAGGATTTTATTCGACATTCGACAACTTTGAAAATTTGGAAGATTTGGCTTAAACACCCCGCTGTCAGTGTTATGCCTTCACAGCAGAGCCATCTACACACAATCTACACAAACACCTATTTTCAAAACACTATTAGGAACTAAGCGGATACAACAACCACTACAACAACGCCACCCATTAGTCAGACTATTATCACTGGTCGACCAACCCAGTGATGGTGCCATTAACTTGATCCCAATGGCAAATGGTGACTGGACCTGATTCGGAAAACTAGACCACTACTCTAGGAATCGAACCTGGGACCTATCAATTGAATCAATTGAAAGGCAGGCGCTCTACCAACTTCGCCACCCATTCTCAATGCCACAGAGCCCCAAAATTTGGTTTATTTACTTATATGTTTGGATTGAAATGGATGATGAATTTGAAAAGAAAAACGTCCACTTCTTTATTACAGAGAGCGTAAGCGTTATCTCATTAGTCTATACTCTGTTAGGAAACATCTTTAACAACCAACTTGTACTGCCCATTTGCGTGATGTCACGTCGTCTGGTTAACGTTGCGTTGATACCTCAGCTACAGCTGTGATATTATTGCCGAAACGAGCGCTGCGATGTCTACTCTCCTGTCACTTCTTAGTCCTGTCTTTTCGAATGAGCGGCTAAACGCCTTAGCGTTTGACTTATTGGCAAAGGACGTCCGGAAACTCGTTGCAAAATCACTGACGAAGTATTCCGTAAAAAAAAATATTCATGATGTTCGCGATGTTGAGTACTAAAGCATTCCAGGACTTGTCGATGCTTCTCGAATGAAAGGCTAATCGCTACCAAACTATTCATTTTATTAAGGACCTTATG